>CM033270.1:33742005-34472005 GCA_019343175.1 Oedothorax gibbosus
ATCTTTCAAATTGGAAAAAAAATTAGTAACACATTTTCTATGCGGTTAAGTTGCTTAGGTCAATGAAGTGAATACTAAAAATATCATTGTGTAGTTAATAAGACACATACAAAAATATTTCAATAATATTTTGTGCAGCCAAAGAAAGAAAAAGGTTGTGATGTGAAGCTTCAATTCCAGTACTTAATTATTACAAACAGTTATAAAATAAAATAGCTTTTGACTTGAAGTTGACATTTTTATCTAATACCAAGTACTTAATATAGATAATAATTAGTATTTAATGCAAAATAGTGCCAAATAGTTAATACTGCTGATAATAATTAGTAGTTGAAAACCAAAAATATGTGCTTTGAAATTAGAGCAACAAAAAGGCATAACCAAGAGTAGTAAGTTATTGAAAATATTACTTTAAAACAAAATAAATATTACAATATTTTTTAATAAAATTTACCTGCACCACAAAATCTTGCCCCAGAAGTCCTTGGAAAGGGTACACTATTGTCCTGAAATCCATAGTGGTTGGGAATGTTAAAAACTGGTTTGTCGGGATCCACATGGAAAGGACTCTCGGGCATTTGGGGCTGACTGTTTTCGTCTGCCTAAAAGAGAAATTCAAGTTTTATCGGATATAATTCTTATATAAATGCATTTTTATTTGACTTTATATAGATTCACTAGCAGTTTAATACTCGTCCTTTGCATTAGACAATAATATAGTCCTTTTCTACTCACATTACAGTCAATTTCATGTATTTGAAGTTAAAACATCAATTTTGAGCACATAACCACATTTAGCTCTTTATGTGTTATTTGGCAACTTTATCCAGTTGACTATGCATTGGCATAAAAATTAAATTTGAACCATGAAAATAATTTTTCAACCCCCCGTCTAGCTAGTTGAAACATCATTTTAAAATAAGATTATTTCAAATCTAGTAATCTGCCAAAAACTACAAATAAAATAGTGCAATATAAAAGAACTTACAGTTAAACTTTCTAAAGTGCTAACAACTTGTCGTACACATGGCTCTAAACAGGAGCGATTTCTTCTTACTTGTTGATGGGAAACCATCTTCAAAACCTGAAATATATTATATTTAAAGAATTTTTCAGTTATAATAAATATTATTTTCGGATTATGAAAAAAAAATAATGCTAATAAAGAAAACTTTATTTTAATATTATTTTAGAATTTAGATTAAAAATTACAAATTAAAGTTTGTCAAAAAAAATTAGTTTTGACTTAAAAATGAGACAAAAATAAAATACTTACTTTTAGAATTTGATTTTCCATATCTTCATCAATGTTGATTAATTTGCAGAATTGAAAGGATGGCGGGGTGTTATTAGGATACGTCAATGGAAACAACATTTTCAAACCTACTGCATACTTTCCTAAACTGGCATACACAGTGCATGTTCTTTTGGCAATATCCATCTGTTCGAAAACAAATTTTCACATTGGTACTTAATCTCAAATTCAGCAAATACAGAAATGAAGAATACAAATAAATCAACTTTTAAAAGTTCAACGAAGTGACTTAAATATATGTTATTAAAAAAACTAATGGTACTAACAAGCATATTTATAACCTTTAATGCAAGACAAATTCTCTAAAAATAATTAAATTAAAATAACGTAAGTAGATAAAAAAAATACTTATTTATAAAATAAAATAAAACAGATATTTTGTAAAGAACATATTAAGATTTAAAATTAACTAGTATATCTTAAAACTAAATCTGATGTCTAAATAAACACATATTAATTCCAATCATATAAAACATCTAGCATACAGGATTTCCTTAGTTTATAATTAAATGAAATATTTAAATATATTTTCAAACAATTGCTATAATCTTATTTATTTTCATTATTTACAAAATGTTTTGCAACGACAAAATAAATTTAGTAGCAGTTATCACAAACAGTTTTTAAAATGGGTCTTTACTAGTTTTTTTTTATCGTGGTTTCCAACGATCTTAGTCAAATATAATTTTGAAAAAAAAAATCTTCCTCTGTACTAAATTTATCAAACTCATGCTGTGATCATAAAGTTGCAAAAATTCGGCAGTCGAAACTCCAGGGATCTATAAATTGCAAAAGTTTGGTAAATCCTCAAACTCTGCAAAATCCCAGAATTGCAGCAATTGTAACATCCTTAAAACGGAACGATTTTCAAATTTAGGAAATCCGAGTTTCCAAAACCTCAGACGACCAGAAACTCCTGTGGTCGTAAATTGTGATTTCTTAAATTTTGGAACTCCAGTATGTTAAAATTGTAAAACTTGATTCTATAATAGTGAAACTCTTTTGATTCGAAAGGCACGCAACTCCAGCGATTTTAAAATTGCCTAGTTGGGCATTACAGACTTCAAAGTTTGTGGAGAATTCTTTTTTAATTTTTTTGCAATAATTAAAAAAATGCTTCTAGGTAAAATGTGCAATTGCACCTAGTTTTTTAAGTTAGTAGCACAAATTGGTCCTAAATTTCTTTGTCCAAATTTGAACACTGCTTGTAAGAAGACCACAATAACAGACAAATAAAACAACACAAATTTCACCAAACTCACTTCTGAAGAATCTATATTTGGAATATTCAGATTAACGAGCGAGAACTCTTGCTTCAGATTTTGTGGCTGCTGCGAAGCACTTGGAATGGACTTTATGTTTCCGTTCCTGTCCTTTTTTGTTGTAGAAGCAGCTTGTGGAGGGGAACTGGGAATGCCTGCTTCAGTTTCCCTGTTACTTGTTACTGAAGCCTGGCTGGTGTTGTCCTGTGAGTCTAACAGGGCATCTAGGATGTTTTCTTCTTCAGGGACTATGTGGCCACAACTCTATAATTGAATGATTTTTTTTAAAGTTTGATTGTGCTAATTGAAAAAATTATACATTTCAATTTACCCATAAGTTTAATTATTTAAATAGATAACATAAATTAGTAATTTTGGTCATATTTATTGTGGTTTCGTTTTGTAGGCAAGAAGGTCCTTTCAGACGAGGTAAAAATATTTATAGAGCATTAAAAATAATTTACGGCTTATACTGATAAATGGTTCCAAACTATTTTGTTTGTAACAAATAAAATCCCAAATAAATTATTTTATGACACATATGATATGTTATTACAGTGTAATAAAACTCTTGCCTGCTAATAAAGAGAGACTGCTGATAGGACAAAAGACAGGTCCATATTTCTTATGTAGGCTTCGCAGCAAATTATGATGGCTCATCAAGTTTTAAAAAGTTAACATTTAATGTGTCATATTAGGTATAAAATATTAAAATGGTAGTTTTATCCAAATTAAATTTATGTCAAAAACAGAAGCGAACTCTATCATTTAATTGTATACATCAAACGTATTAGGCAAATGTATTATTTGTACAGACTGAAATTACAATCAGTGACTAAGGGAATCAACTTTATCAGCACATTTATAAATTAATATACTTAATGGACTTGATGTTACCTAACTAATATTGCACAGTTATGTATTGAGAAGATTTTCAATGAACGATAATACAACTTAAAGACATTTAAGTTTAGACTCAAAATATTCATGATAGAATAAAATGTAATAGTTAAAGAACCAGGTAATTGAATGATGTTTACCTTTAGAAGTGCATTATCTATAGGCCATGTTCTTAAAATGTTATCTTTGGAATAAGTTACAAGCTGATAGTTCCTAGAATCTATAAAAAATACACATTTCAAGATATTTGAAGAGAAAATTTTGTTTTACATGCAAATGAAACATGAAAATTAAAAGTGTTCATTATAATCAAAAAGAAGCATCAAAAGAGTTTAGTACAAGGTATTTTCTATGATTGCTAATATTTGTCCCAAAAAATTAACGTATCCCAAAGTTTAACACCTTTTTATGTTAAAACAGTCCACAAAAGTTGTTAAAACACAATCTTTGGTTAATTAATGGTGACTGAAGGTTAAATACTTAAGCATTTTAGTCCTTTCCTAAAACTAAATATATCTTCGAATGAATTATTCTAATCAAGGTTACAAAAAGCTTTTAAATTGAAATTACACAAATTTATAAATATCTAAAACTTTCAACAGTTTAAAAGAATAAAAGTTTAACTATAAAACTTACTGGATGGTTTTCGCCAACCAAATTCAACCACAACATCTGAATGCCCGAAAAAAGTATACACAGCACTTGCAAAACTTTTGGTGTTCCACAGAAGTAAGCTATTATCACCTCTACTTAAGGGTGGAACCACTACTGTCACCAAACCAGATCCAAAAGGCTAAAAGAATTTGTTAAATTAGAACAACCTTATTAGTATATGGAAATATTGATTATAGAATTCGGGATTCATAGAACCCACAAAAAGATGGCTTGAAAAAATATTTGTAAAGCATAGGTAGATGTCATACAATATGACAGTAAAAAGTGGACTAATGTTCAACGTGTATTCATAAATAACATTTTTGACAATGTGATTACTCCACTATGATCTTCATTATTTTATGATAGCACACAATAAGAAATTCAAAACACAAGTAACAAAAAGTTTTGCTCATAGAAAGCCTGAGTTTAAAAGAAAAAGAGAGAATTAATGCTTGTTTAGAATGGGGAAAGCAAATTATTTGAAAGCATCTGGCTTTGAATTACCAGCAGGCATAATTAATAATTAAAATTGACAAAATGCTGTGCAATTGATGAGAAAGTATTGTAATCAATAGACATCTGAACAATAGACATCTGAATTATAAAGGTCTTTTAAAAGTCATCTTATAGAATATTTTTAAATAAATCAATTTTTAACAGCATATTAAAAAAATAGGTTATGTAACAATTCAAAACTTATTATCTGATTTGAGGGTAGAATCTAGATGGAATAGTAAAATAGATTAAATAAGCTACAAAAGTATTGAATACATTAAAAAAAGCATCTTAAGAACTTTTATCTGTGAAAAGTAAAGAAAAGAATATGAGAAAAAAGAATTTAAAATAATCTGCTCAGCAAGAAACAGCAGGGCAGGATCAAATTTTTTGTCAGAATTATACAATTAGGGATTAATTTGCTATTTGACATATTTGATAACTTTTCCTTAAAATTGCTTGAATAAAATGCCTCAGTCTAAAGATACTCATACCGTATATTGGGCTCTCCAAACTGGACTTTGAACTTGTAAATGCTCCTCTAATTTTACTGGTATTGTAACATCCCAAAACTATAAAGAAAACATCAAATACCTTAAATGAGAAGATTCAAAAAAATTATGAAGGCAAATATATTTATATACTTAATTTCATTACTAATAATTAATAAGTACCCACAAATAGTAATTACCTTAACAGTACAATCTTGACTAGAAGTAGCTAGTATTTTTTCATCATTTGGGCACCAATCAATATTGTTAATTTTATGAAGATGAGCAGTGATATATTGGACAGGAAGTTGTAGTTTCTGAAAGAGTGGTCATGATTATACAACTTATATTCGTCTTTGATAAAAGTAATAGTAAATGTATGTCTTCTAACAGAATTTAAAGCTATAAAATAGGAATGGTTAAATAAATGTTCCAATTTGCATTTTTTTCTAAAATCAAACCCTAATTAGGGATAAATGAGAAATTGTTGGACTATTTTTAAATTGATCAATATTGTATTGTATACATTGTTTACTTTTGTTGATAATGCACAAATTGATATTAATAAATAATTCAATTACAGAAAAAAACGAAACCCATTTGTAACATTCTCCATTATAATTATAATTAATAGTACATAATACTAATTTAATCTATATGTATAAATACAAGGACTAGAATGTTGTCAGGGGCCAGTTTAGGGCAGCAAAATGCAACTTTTAAAGCAGAAATGTGAGAAATCGCAGCAGCAAAAATGAAATATATTTTTAGAAAATTGTAATTATCAAAAGACACCAATTTTAGCAGAATCTGGATCAATCCAAGCAGATTTCCCATTCCTGATACTTTAATAGAAAATAACAAGAAAAGATGGTTGGTTATATTGCCCCAGACAACGATAATTCTTATTTTTTGTAATATTAATTTTATTCTGAAACAATAAAAGTCATATTTAGAAAACCGAAAATATTTTGATTAAAATTTTTAAGCAAATGCCATTTCGTGAATTAGCAGAACCGACCGATATTTTTATTAACTGGCAAATACCATCATGAAATAGAGAAGGGACATATTTTTCGTATGGCAATATTTTTTATATTTAATATTTTGACAAACGCTTTTCAGATTTTTCTATGAAACTACTTTTCAGATTTTTCTATGAAACTACTTTTCATATTTTCCTTTGAAACGAAGTATTAATATTGCTGATGATAAATAAAGTTTGTGAAAATGCGAAAATATATAATTTATAACTGTGTTACATTACAAAAGAAAAAGAAACATAACAATTAACTTAACAAATCCTTTTTTTAATCTTACCCTAATATCCCAGATCCTAGCATCTCCTTCATGAGATGTAGCTATTAAATGTGATTTCAACTTGTTCCATTTAACTTGTGAAGTTCCAGCTTGAAAGAAAATATCAACAAAGCATGATTTACCATTACAATTTTCAGCAATTGCTAAAACAAGCATTGATAGTTTTAACCATTTTTTGAAAGCTTTAAATGCACTTTAAGTAAATCAGCCATAAATAATATTTTAATTATATAAATGCTTTACTTACCAACAGCAAAGAAAGACAAGGATGGTTTTCGAGTATCTCTAAATATGGAGGGAAAAGTTTAATAGAATACATCACTAATGACTTTAACTTAAATTAAATAAGAAATCCCAAGATATTCATGTGTATGAAATGTACTGAATTAATCCAATATCAACAAGGATCATTGCACATCTAACAATTAATAATATAAAAATAACAAACAATACAAAACATTTAAGATATTTGAAAATGTATTAACGGTAAAAAGTGAAAAAAATTTCTCTTCATTGTGTTTGAAAAATATTCAAAATGTAGTTACCGTGTATCCCATAGGTAAGTAAAGGTATCTATAGAGGCTGTAGCTAGTATATAACTATCAAAAATGGACCAGTTGAGATCACTAAAATATAAAAGAATTATTTAGCACATTAACATATACATTATACTAAGTAGCAAATACATTTTAAAGGAAAAGATATCTTACCTGATTGCTCGAGCGTGAGCTTTAAGTGATGCAGTCTGTTTCACTTCGCCGTTTTCCCAGGCATAAAGCTCAGCTCTCTGATTGCACTGTAAAAGTTACAACAGAATTTTAACACCATCTTAGTATTAGTACTAATATAAACATTAATTTGTACATTTATTAAGTGTGAAAATAACTTAATATTTCTTTTGTTGTCCAAATATTCTATGGATATTTAATCTTTTTAAGTTCTAAGTTGTGACAATTTATTAATTTAACCTTCAAGAAAGAAAATTGTTAATTTACAGTGCGCATATGCATGAGGAATTTATATTTTTAAACCAAGCAATTTGTGCATGATGTTTTGTGTTCATTAGTTTCAATTTTTTAATTTCTCATATTTAAATTTTAAACTATTCAATCATATAACCATACCACCTGCTTAATAGAAAAAAATGAAAATAAGAAGTATAGATAATATGTAGAATAAAAAGATACATGCTTTCATATACTGATATACATGCAAATCATAAAGAAATAAATTAGAAAATCTTAAAGGCGAAAAATCCCTTTACTGCTTAACTTATTATCGTAAATTTCAATCTATACTTTCTAATTTGTTCATAACATTTTAAACTAATATCCTTTACAATTAATATTGCAACACATTTATAAATAATATCATTAAAAAAACGATTGTATAGAATATAAAAATTTACTGCAAGAGCAAAGCACTGCTGTTGGTGAGAACTCCAAGCAGCAGTTGTCACATCCCATTTACTTTGACGGTTGGTTTTATGCACAACTTCAGTTGGGTTATCTAAATTTACAATTCCCATGTGTCTTCGTCTGAAAAAAAAACAATTTCTTGACAACTTTTTTCGATACAAAATTGACTAAAATGAAAATCTTAGGAGATTTGTGATAGTCTAAGACTGAAACAGTAGTTTAATCATGATCACTTCTGGAACAGTTGCACAGCAAAAGAAAATCATTTATCCTGCGATGGATACCTGCACAAGCGAACATTGAGGGTAATGAATGTGCTGATAGTCTGGTCAAAGAAGCTAGATGCCTCGACTGTAAGTGCACACTTGCTAAAGAAAACACCGTAGCCAAACATACAATTATGACTCACACCTTTAAAAAAACACCTCTACTAACAGAATTTGACTGTCCTAGAATTATTACGTACCCACAATCGCCAGATTGAGAACTGAACACTATAAGGGCATGAAGGTTCACCCGGATAAGACAAGATCATATGTTCAATGCAGACACTGCCCAATAGCCCAACTCAGGCCCAATCATATTCTGGTATGCCAGCTGTTGCATCAAATTTATAAAAAAATGGGAATGGGTCCACTCAGGGACCCATTGCGGGAAATCAGGTCAGTGGTCAAGACTTTCGAAGGAATTTAGTGACTCCTTATTCTGTAGCTTTACATTCTACTGTATTCATTATCCATGGACACAAGAACAACAATAAAATGCAATAACTGCTTATTTGTGGTTCCTAAGGCATTCACTATCAAAACCTCGACTGTTAAGATATAGTTGTAGTGGAAGGACGGTATGGGCTTATTTATTCACAGTTTGGTAACCTGGATGTGGCAACTAAATAAAAACTATTTTAATTAAGCATCCAAACCAAGAAAAAGTAGATATTTTAACAATACTATTCACATTTCGTAATGACACAAAGCTGACCACATAAATAATCCCCACTATATTTGTCGATTTCTGAAAATGAGGTTTTGGCATTACTTGCCTTACTAGTATCAACACTATCCAATTACTAAAAATATAATTAAGTCTTATACTTACCCAGCTAAGATAGCAAATTGACCTGTACTATCCACAGCCATAGTGTTGGCCTATAAAAGATAAAAATGTACAAATTTTAAATTACTTGAAAACATAAAAAATATTACAATCAGTTTTATTTACTACCTATTGTGTTACAGACTCTAAAAGTAGATTTGTGTATATTTATATTCCAATGGTTTGTAAATTTTTAGCAGCAACTCATTAAGCAATTAAAGCAGTACTTAAAAAAAGATATATTATTAGAATAAAGAAATCTCTTCTTAAAAATTCCTGTCCCGTCAAAATTCTTAAAGGAAAAAATCCCATACCTAAAGATTTGTCCCTAAATAAGTACTAAATTTTAAAAAAAAAAGAAACTTTACTGTGAGATAAAACAACTGTATACAGCATTGGTGCCTAGCAATTTTGGACTATAGTCAAGTGATAAGGCCGAAACCTAATCTTGCAGCCAATGCAACATTATGTGTGGTGACGGTTCTTTGGACCACATGTAATGTGTAGATGTCCCAAATACATGGCATAATTTATGGAAAAGCTACTTTATCTTTTGTGAACCGCAATTGCTTTATGTGTTGGATTAGACAAGAACAGAACCTGACAGGATATCTTACATAGCCTGACACCTTAACCCATCAACATGCAGCCAACCAAATAAGACTAGAACAGCTAGCGTATTAGGGCCGGAATGCTATTTGGCGTTCGTGAAAAAGTAAACACAGGGTTGCTATAGCAACAAGATTGATGCAAACATCTATTGAGTTGAACTGGAATGTTTACCAATTTAAGTACGTTTTTGCTACTTGGCTTTGGAAAGTCACCAAATCGAGACCGGCCATAATACGCTAGCAGTACCATAAGACCATAATAAAATCAGAATGCTAAGAAAATACATGTTACATAAAATCATATTCTTAAATCTAAACTACAGACATGTTATTGGTTTAAATTATAATTTTCATGCAAATTAAAATTTTTCTGGCAACCTGTTGCTCATTAATTTGTCCATAACTATGATACAAGTTTAGCATTTAATATTTTAAAATTTCGGATGCCAACTTTCCAACTTTTATTGCCTAAGCCAAGAAAGAACATCTAAACGTCAGTTAGCAATCATACTTTTGTTCTCAGGAGACGTGGCTAACATGACTAAATGATGCTCATTTTTGTGTGTCATTTATTGATATCAATTATGGGTGTTTTTGGTTTATACTCTACTGATCAAGAAATGATGAACCAAATTAAGACTAAATAACCCTGATGGTACTACTTCAAGAACAATTCTGTTTCCAAATTTGTATTTAAATAAACCTTAATCAATAAACAGCATTTCATTTTTTGGATGTGTGTGCTTTTATATTGTTGCTTTTAACTTGATTTTAAAATATACTAAATTTATGTAATGATGAATGTTTGATTTAGAAAAAAATAATTTGATAATTTTTTACAAAGTTGGGAACCAGTTTGATGTATTGTATGTCCCTCTGAGGGATAAACAAATTAGCTGAAGTGTAAACTCGTTTCAATGCATGAGATTTAAATTAAGTTTAACCAAAAATTTAATTTCTTAAATATTTAAAATATAATATATATATATATATATATATATATATATATATATTATATATATATATATATATATATATATATATATATATATAATATATATATATTATATATATATATATATATATATATATATATATATATATATATATATATATATATATATATAATATATATATATATATATATATATATATATATATATATATATATATATATATATATATATATATATATATATATATATATAATATATATATATATATAATATAATATATATATATATATATATATATATATATATATTTCTATGTAGATGGTTATAAATGGCTCCTCCATGCTTTCAATTTTAAAATTAAATAAAGTTATTCAATTTATAATTTTTTTTTAAAATTATGTGTGTTGCTGGAAAACCAGACAGTTAGGTGACGGGTTTATACGTCTGTATCCCTCAGAGGTATATCTATGGCCTATGCAGTCTTGTAGCTATTTTGAAGGCACTTGTAATATAAATATCTTTATGAACAGTAAACTATAAAAACCCATTTAATTTGATCATTTTAATCGAAATTGTGTTTTGAAAAAAAAAAACCTCAAAGATTTTGATTTTCTCTCGGAACAAATGAAGTTAATTGTTGAAATAAGTTTCTTTATTGCGTTAGATATATTTTAATTAACTATATTCACTTCTTCCTACAGTCAGGGTTTCTGCAGGTACTGACTAATTTTCATAGACTTTTTTAAATGCAATATCATCTTTATATTGTAACAAAAATTAGAACTTTAGCTATCACAGGCAGCGTAAAGCACAAATAATTTAATTAAATATTAGTTAATTAGGTGATTTTGCATTAGACAGATTGAATCTTTGAATGATGCAATTTGTAAATATAAACAAAACGCTACTCTCGAAACCCCCCCAAAAAACACATTTTGAAAAATTCTGGGTTCGAGACTACTGGATCAAAGTTTGCTAGTGGAAACGGCACTTTTTCCGAACTGGATCAAATTTAAGCTAGCTTAAGTTGATCTGGATTAAACTCGCTAGTGGAAACGGGCCTTAATAAGCTTCGGAGTATAGTTTAAAATGTATTTTAAAGGATTTTTTTTTTATTTCTGAATCTGAGACAATGGGTATGTTTCTAGTCTTGAGTGGCAATAGAAATGCTGAATGAAAATAAATTGTTTTTCGAGCAGCGATGGCAAATCAGTGATTTGGCTTGTGTCAGATGACGCTGCCTTTCCAGCTTTCAATCCTAAATTTCTTTCAATCGCTGCTCCTATTGGTGCCCTACACTATTGCTCTGTTCCCGAGTGACATTGATTCACCAATCACAGCTCGAGAAATAATTTGCTTTCATTCAGTACATCGATTGAATCTTAAGACATGAAACATACTCATTGACCCAGATCCAGAAATAAAAAGCACTAGGACACTATAACTAGGAGCAGTTATAATATAATTTTAAGATCCATGTTTAATTTTTAAACATAAAATTTAAGTTTAACTTTGTTTCACAAAAAAAATAATGCAGTGTCTTAAATAAATCATAATTTCATTTTGAAGTACGTCCATCGGTTTCAGCATTATTTTTTTTCCTAATAAGAGAAATCATCAATTTTTAATCTTATTTTTTAATTAAAAAATATTTTCACAACGATCTGATATAAAAAAGAATAAATATATAGGTTACTTTTCGGTACTAAACGTTCAGTGTCTTCAATAAATTACTGGAGGTTTGTCTTTTAAGGAAGAAAAACGACCGAATTTACTTAGCTTCCTGAAAATAGGCGCAATGTTTGAACCCCTTCATAGGATATATGTAAAATTAATAAAATTATTAATATGATATATTAATGACTTCTGTGTGATTTATGTTAATTTAAATTAAATTGGTTTGACTTTTGAATGAACGTTGTTATAGTTGACTTCAAATGAACGTTGCTATAGTTCCTATTTTTATGCTCATTATGTAAACCAAAACCTCCTAGATTGATTTTCAAAGAAAGTGCCGATTTATTTTTAATACCCAAGGTAGTTTACGTTGTATTCTTGGATATTTTATGTTGTAAAAATCACAGTAAATCAACCTTTTTAATTTACTTATTGCAGGTAATAAAAGATTAATCTACACAATATTTACTCACTTCAACAGCTGGGATAAACAATTGTCTTGAAATTACTTTGTGAACTGGTTCTTCTTTGTATGTGTTTCGATGGTACTCTATTTGGCATCTTCAGCTGCTAAAAATCCGCCTTTTTCTGAAGACCAATATAGCAAGAGATCCCCCAAAGTGTCTTTTTTCTAAGAATTATTTTGACAACTTGTTTTTGGGTGCCCTTAAAATTCTTGGTAAGGATAGACTTCAGACCGGAAAAAGATGCCACATTCTATAAATTTACGAGTTTGCGACGAAGTTTACTTAACGAAAACAAATCGGAATCTAAACTCTACCACCCCCCTCTCTAAAACTTAGAGCCAAGCAGTCTGCTATATTTCTCCAGACCGCTTACTTTGTCCCCCCCCCCCCCTCCGTGAGAAACGGTAATACGAATCAGGTTTCACTCAGTGACGGTCGGTCCACCCCACTTATGTCACCCCCCAGTGGAATGAAGTTTTTTTAGGAGAAAACAAGAAAGAAAGCGTAAACACATAGGCTTTAGACAAACATCGTTTGTGTAAGGCCGCCGATAAGAGGGCGAATCCCGCCATTTTCGGCCGTTCACCACAATTGCCGTTCCTTTAGTAACATGCGTAGCGTAGTGGTCTTTTCTTTACGGGACTAAAAATTTAAAGAAAAAGAGAATAGGAATTTACTCTTAGTTAAGTACCGCCGAAATTTGCCGCCCCTACTCAGATGCAGAGAGGCAGCCGCCTCTCTGCATCATAGCACCACACGGCCCTGTTTGGAACTTTTTTTTACGATATCCTGTCTCTCATTTCGTCACTATCCTCTCTACCAAATTGGATAGTAATTCATTGAAACTAGTTTGTTTTACAAAAATTTATATATTGAAAATTCATAGTTAGACTTCTTTGGTACACGGACTTTTAGTACCTGTCGGAAGTATTCGAGAAAATTGCGTGGGTGCAAAGGGTATAGCTGTTATAGAATTTTTTAGGATTCAAAGATATTGATGAAAAAAAAAACGAAAAGAGCTATGGACTTTAAACTTAGAACACGAGTTCCTAAATATACGTTGGGCGTGACCATAAAGTTTTATTTAAATCTATAAACTGAATTCTTATACAAATCATTAACTGAATTCTAGCCGATCAAATATCTATCATTGAGTGGTAATTGAAAGTCGTGTGTTGTATCACACCCCTAGTATTTTTTTGTACTTACTCAAATGGCGGAGGTAAAATGCCAGATTTAGCATTTTTTCTACAGAATAACTTTTTTTAGTTTGAACAAAAAGTTATAAAAGAACTAAAATAGCCTTCTTTCCTGTAACTTAAATACTTACTAAAATTTAAAAAATAATGAATGTAAATAAAAACAAATAAGTTTTTATGCAAAAAATGGAATGCCAGGCTGTTTCCTTCGTAAAAAAACCCACGAACAATCAAAGAATCACATTGTATCAGAGAAGAAAGAAGAAGAATCACATTTTATAACGCCATTCCGAATTGATTAATCTGACAAAAATAAATTTAGCTTAAAAAATCTAAATTTTAAATGAATAAAGTTTCTCATGCTATTATTGATGTGATGTGGCAATTGCGTTTAAACGACTAAAAATTAAATTGCAATGGATAATTCGTCGACCGACAGTAAACAGATGACCGTCCGTGCGTACAGACAGACAGACAAAAAGTATGAAAGATAAGTCTGAGGTCCTACCTTTCCATTTTGTTGGAAGAGAATTTTTAAGATACGACGGATAGAACCAATTTTGGAATGGAGATAGACGGACATCTTCAGCATGTCAATGGGAATGTTTCAGGTGATGTAACGCTCTTGTTTTCATTTTTCCGTGTCCAGCGATTTTATTGGTTGTTTCGGTTTTCACTCTCAAAATGACCGTCATAGATGAAAAGAAACTTTTCTTTCTGTACAAGCCTTCTTTAACAAATGATTTGAGCAACCAAAAGCAGCAAGAAGTTGGCATATTAAAAATTCAATAAGTAAAATATTCTTAGAAAACTCACTTTCGAGAATACCGAAACAAAAGTAATTCCAGAAAACTGAAACAAGCTGTTGCCATTTACGATATGAAACAACCCCACCCCTACTATTTTTTTTAAATTTCTATCGAATAAAAAAAAAAGAAAGTAGACTAAAAATTGATTTGTTTGTGAAACATCAGCAAATCAATCGCCGGAAATGTTGGTTCCAAGGTGAAGATCAAATGCACCGCCTGAAGGACTGCTTTCAATATCAAGGTGAGGAGCCAGACGCGTGTGAGGGGTTGAAAAAAAATGTGACCTACATTCTCATTCAACTATGTACTTCCTTACGTTACCCCTTTGCCAAATGGGAGTGGGGATTTTTCAATACGAATAATTTCCAAGACATGGGAGGAACTTCTGTTCTAATTATTCATTTAAAAAACTACAACATAAAACATCTAAGCATTGTATTGTCTTTTGAGAAAATAACACATATGGGTTAAACTTGTAACTGAAAGACTTGATATCGAATTAGGCAGCATCATGTGCTATATATTTATATCAGTAGCCTTGGTTAAAAAAATGTGATTAACCTAAAAGAGATGATTCGAGTTCCTGGAGTTTTGATCCTGGAGATTAGTCATTCTTGAATTTAAACTTTCGTCATTCCTTAGTGGATATAAAAAGTACCGTTCTTGGGGTGTTAACTCGGGGTTTAACCATAAAGTACAGTCACTCGGTGTAGGAAACAACTTGTAGTTAGCACCCGAGGCTAAACTCTACAGTAACATCACTCAGGTCTATCGAATTTTTTAAAAAAATATTTTTGCAATTGAGTGGAAAAGTAGGATAATGTTATTGTAAGTATTTTTGCAAAATTTTGTAGATTTAAGTTAATATCTTAAGTTGCATTTGAGGTATCATAACAAATGTGTTAATTTTATCGTTTTTTTAATATTTTGTATAAATAAGAAATTTGAATCCGTACTTAAAAAAGTACAGCAAAGTTGCCATACGGTACCGTATAGAGAGCGTGCATTTTTTTGTTCAATGAATTCAGTTGTATCTGATTTCTGGGTCAACTGAAAAAGTTGACCAACAGCCTTTGCCAATTTTGCACTTGTAAATGGATAGCGTATGGCAAGTTTTCGGCACTTAGGATGCCAATTCCTTCTTAAAAATCTATCGAAAATTATAAAATAAACGGATTTCCTATAATGGACCATCCTAGGGACAAAGATATTAACTCAAGATAATTGCAAAGATAAAAATCCATACATACTAAGCTTATATAAGGTAATTTTTCCGCATTATTAGAAAATTGATACAAATTTCCTTTTCTATAATTCATGTTAAATATTATTGTGGATAAATGGTTAGTCATCACCAATTCACACAGCCTATCCCAGTGTAAGATTTTGAGGTTAATCCATATTTGGTAATTTAATCGTTTCCGAAATTGTCCGAACCAGTGCCAATAGCATCGACTTTTATCGTGCTACGTTAATCCAGGTGTACAAACAGGCGATGTAAAAAAAGTTACTTTATGAAAAAAAAAACGCAGAAAACCCCCACACCCTGGGGCTTGGAGGCACCAGAAAAGGTGCATCATATAAAAAAGTTACTAGATTTTTTTCACTCATCCGTTAGCCCAAGGTCTGGCACGCGAGGGCACGCGCTTTTCCCTATAAAGCCCCATATTTTTTAAAACTATATTTTTCCCCTAACATAAAGTGAGGTGATATTTGGGGTGTAATGGTGGCATTAAAAAAAAATATATAGTGACCTTGAAACAGTTTTGCTTCACTGGTGCATTCAAAAACTGCGGTCTATTTCTGGTTTGTATCCACAGTTTAGGAGGGATTTATAGTTGGTTTGTATGGCTATGGTTTAAGATGAGAAAGTATTGTTTGATTATGTTGGCGGAATCGAATAAAGCCATTGTTGAGCGATTGAATTTGCATTAATGAGTTTGCGATTAAATTTTCAGTCGAATACTTCCTTTGCAATTTTTAAACTTACTCGTATTTTGCTTTACCAGAGTGCATTTGAGCTAATGGCGACAGTTTGAAGTCTACCGTGAAATAAACCCGGGCAGAATGTCTCGTATTTCTAAGCCACAGACAGATGACTACGATAAATCCTTACTAAGCCTCTAACTCAAGATTGAATAAACGGCAAGGAATTGGCTTGTTAAAGGTGACGTAGGCCCGGTTTTATTTCCTTCCTCCGATCGGAGCTTCGTTCCCATAATTTCAAGAGAATCGGCTAGCGCTAAAAATCGTTTTGAAGTACGATCCGATTAAAACAAAAATTTCTTTAAACAATTTCAGCTTTGTCACAAGCTCCGGTGTTGGCTTCGTTTCTTGACCTCAGTTCAGACTAACAAGGCTCATCGCAAACAGCTCCATGTAGCTCTAGTGAGACGTCAATTTAATAAAACTTTCTTTTCGTATGGAACATGTTAGTTTCCAGTGAAACTGCAAGCGCCTCTATGGAGGCTAGAAATAGACGAAAGAACGTAACGTTGAAAAGTACAATAACCTAACTTATCCTTGAATGTAACAGATTGTTTTAAATGAAATTGTTTGATGATAGATGTTGCTCGAAGTTCCGTTGGGTGCTCGCTCAGCTGTCAACGTCGCAACTTGACCAGGGTTATAAATTACGAGGTGCAATTGGTTGTGTTAAAGCTTTTAAAGAAGGCTAGAAATAGACAACCGGAAACGATTAAAATTACCTCCCCCAGAGCGGGATCTATGAAGTTGTGCTGTGATAAAACTTTGTTGGGATAGAAATTGGCATCTGGAAGCATAATCAAATGATAATAGTTTTGTTACTATTCATTAGGATATTGTTAACCAACATGACTGTTTAAAAATGTGCCCTCAAATTAATACCACAGAACTATATTAACTACAGATTTCAGCACGAACTTTATTAAAGCACGGGAATTAGTTCTACGTTCTTCGATTTGTGACGAGTTCTTGGCTGTTGTTTATTGACAAGAATATCTGCAAATCTTGTGCGATATATCTACTCTAACATTTTTCGCTAACTGTTTTAAGAGAATCCGATAGGTGTAGAATGAATGCTATGAATGAGTTCTCGTTGGATAAGTTATACTATATAAGGTAAGGTTTTTTTTATTTAAAATGCATTGTAATTTTTTTGTTTTTAATTAGTGATATCTGATATGTTTTAATCAGGAATCATTTATCTTTAGTGCGCTTAAAAATCCTTATTATGATGAACTTGTTTTTGATCCTTATTATGATGAACTTGTGATAATTCAATAAGTGGTTTTTGAAATTGCTGTGCTGCACTAAGTAAATTTATAAACTAAAAATATCCAAATGAAATATGAACATAAAAGGAAGTTAGTGATATAAAACACATATTTATTATTTGGTAATAATAAATATAACGATAACGGTTCCTACTATTTTTTTTAAAATCCTCTTTAAAGAGATCTAACAGCGAATTTAAGTACTATCAGTACTTAATCAGAACTAATGCTGCAAAGTGACGCTACCCGCTGGCAGACTTGTAATCTAAAAAGATTTCAATTAAGTCTAAGGAAGTATTTTTTTCTTAAATAAAAAATACAATTAAATAGATACTTAACAATAATATCGGGTAAAAAACTGTCTCTTGACATTACTTAGAACAAATGCGATTTCGTAGATTATTTCTTCTAGCAATATAAAATCGTTAAGTAAAATCTTCCACCCAAAGCTTGTCTAAGCTATCAATGCCCCATTTTTCTCGATCTTTGCATCCGATATAAGCTCTATACATTTATTTCATATTTTAACTCTCTCTTCTCCTTCGTCCAAACTATTCTCTTTATTTCTAAAATAAAGCTAGACAAAATCTCCTTTTCATAAAATCCGATTACGAGGCTTTTTCATTTTTATAGTCTCGAGAAAATCCTCATCTTCACTTTTTTTTATGATTATTCCTTCTAAGCATAACATCCGAAGTACTTTTTTTTCAGAGGGTATTTATGTTTCTTTGTTTGGTAACGACCACTACTCCCTCGGCCAAACGCTCATTTCCCCTTTCCCCACTACGTCATTTAGAGTCATTAGAAAACGACCGTGGCACAAAATAATAGACAGATGGAGCCACCATCTTAAACAAATACATAAAAATAACCTTCTAAAAATCGGAAATAAGTTCTTTAAGAACCCGGAGGATTTAGATGTGGAATATGATTTCTCATTCCGTTACGCTATTGAAAGGTGCGCGGATTCTGAACGATTCTTAAATCATCCCTTAGGAAAGCAGAGGGTTTACCAACTCCCCCTTATTTCTAACGTTCGTTTATGCATTGCATTTATTCTTATCCTTAGGCATTAGCCACTCTCGAAAACAGTTATAAAAGGGTAGGTGGAAATTTTTAAGACCGATTATGATAGAACTTTTTTTAATATCACCCCCTCCCGACAGAAAGAACGAGTATTAAAAACCGGAGTTTTGTTTTTATTTCGGTTTTCTATTATGGTTTCAAGGGATATTTGGTAGGAGATGCGTTTATTTTTAGCCGTAAACATCTGCGACTGTTTCTTTATATTTGCGTTTTTGGGCCTTGAAGGGAGACCTTTATTTGTTTTTTAATGTCTCGAAAAATGCGATTGATAACGCTTGAGAGAAGTTTAGGACTTAAGACAGGACATTATTCATTTACGGAGTGTCATGCAAATTTTCTTAAGGATAATGCATGCCTAATAAATGCGCGGGTATAAGCCATGGGATTTTCTTTCAGTGGTAATCCTGAATATGGAAACAAAGGATGTTCCAAAAATAATGATATATATTTAAAAAATGCATTAAAAATGTAACTGACATATTGATTTGTCAGGGCTGTGGAAGTTATAATAGAATTAACGTAAAGTGGACGCTTCGCTGGGTCTCTTTAAACCCTTTTTTAACTAGTTCCTACACTTAATATTTCCCCCCTGTTCATTGTATGTTTATTAAAATTAATTAAATTAATTGAAATTAATTAAAAAAAAGCTTATGATATAAAAGAAAATCGTTATGATGTAGCGACTGGTCTGCATTTGGCAATTTCTTTATGTTTTTCAAGCAATGAAGTGTCACAAATCTGACACTCCACTAAAGTAATGGTTTCCTAAGATAACGGGCACCGTCACCGTAACTCTACGCGTGACGTCACAGATTCGCTCCGCTACGATTCCGATCGTAATGTTTACGGCGAATGCGGTTTCCTCGAAATGAAGAAACGTAATCCGCAACCGATCCAAACGTAAATAAACCGACACATCGTGATTTTTTAGCCGGTTCGTAACTTCAATCAATATAAAAATGAGTTTGGATTATGAAAATTTGTTTCCTAAGATAACGGGCACCGTCACCGTAACTCTACGCGTAACGTAATGAGTGACCGCCAAATGTCACTAATAAACGCCCTATTATCATAGCTGCAAAGAAAATTCAAACAACTATGATAACCACCAAACTTTAACCAAATGAAAATGAGATCGTAATGAAATATTTTAATAGAATGTGATAAGAGAAAGGCCGACTGAGAAGCGCTCTTTTCGAACATTTTTCCCTCGCAAAAGTAGCCGTTACGTGTCCGAAAAACGTGTGAAGAGTCGGAAAAGCAAGAACGTCCGTGACGATGGTACAGATCCGTTACGGTTACGATTAACGTGTTGTTAGGAAACCATCGTCATACATTTGTACGTAAAAGGTTTCTGTGACGTCATACGTAACCGTTACGAATCTGGCGGATGACGGCACCGTAATCTTAGGAAACAATTACTTTAAACATAACTTAGGTATAGCAAGCCTACGTCAGTTTTTTTAAGATTGCCAAATGTCACTAATAAACGCCCTATTATCATAGCTGCAAAGAAATTTCAAACAACTATGATAACCACCAAATTTTAACCAAATGAAAATGAGATCGTAATGAAATATTTTAATAGAATTTAAACTTTTGAATACTTGGCATATTTTAACAGACAGTCATTACATAACTTAGACAGTTACTTGTTTGTATAGTTGTGAAATATGTTATGGCAAAATCTTAGCTAAAAGTAATGGTGATGGTGTTTTTTGGAAAGTAATCGGTTTTTAAACTACAAAAATCTAACTTCTAACCAAATACAACCGAGTACTCTTTAGAAGTTTTATTTGAAATCATGAAGGCACACTGTCATCATAAAATTTAAATAGTCATACTTTTCCGAGAAAAGAACACAGGAACTTCAAACGGGTCACATTCGTCATGTAATTCTTAGATAAATTTTTGGCGAACATTTCAAAACGCAATGTTCAGTAGTTACGAAGCCTTTCTTTGTGCGTCAGAAATACGTACAAGTATTGTGTTTTAAAGTTCAGATTAGCTATATTTACTTTTAACAGAGTTTATGCCCTATTTTTTTTAGAACTTCCAAACAAAACATGTATACTTTAAAAATCAACGTTAAGCAAAACTTTAAAGATCTTTAAAGAACTTATCACATTTAAGAACATAAAATGTATTTTTAAGAAGCTAAAATGGATTAGCTTTGAATATCGTGTTGCACAAAAGTGCTATCCAACTTCATTAAATACAGATATAAAAATATTTTTTTTTGTTTTGCCAGTTGGAAGACTTGGCTTTTAAAACTTGTTAGAATTAAGTAATTGTAAGAATCCCTTTTTAGTTGCACTTTTTATTTCCAAGTTGATTTTTTAGACCAAGCGAAAAGCATCGAACTACCATCTGATTAATTCCTAAAAGCCTAAAAAACAGATAACGGTAAAAAAAACCTTAAATGCGATAGTTCGAAGCACAGACGCAAAGAAGACAGAAAAAAAACGTCTTTCTACCAATGTTCAAGCATGAAAAACAAGTATTTGTAATAGGTTACGAAAAAATTCCGAACTTGCCTCAAAGTTTTACATTGCTTGTAGTTAAAGTAAAAAGCATTTTTTAAGCAGAGAAGTTAAATTAACATTTTTTAAACCTATCTTTATGAGTGTTTTTAAGGGACGTTGTTTTCCTTTTTTCAAAGTGGCTTTGAATTATAATTAATGACTATAGTTCTTTAGCACACAAAAAAAACTTTTGAATTTTTTAATATTTTTTTTTATAGGTTGTGGTGTAAGCTCATTTGAAATTAACTTCAATGCAAAAAAAATCTTAAATACAAACTTTATAAGAAATATATTCTTTTTCAATATTTGTGAAGCTTAACTAGTCTACAATTCGTATTAGTATATAATTTGAAACTGTAAAGTAAGATATTAAGAATCAATATTTAACCATACTTAGCTTAAAAAAATAATGTTAATAGTATTTATGGAATAACCATGTCTGTGAATTTTAATATTTTTTTAATCTATATAGTTTTGCATAATGTTTTGAAAACAGATTATGTTTAGTTTTCACTAATAAAAATATTTTATTTATAAAAAGGTAGGTAATTACTTTATATACAAACTTAATCTTGATTCTAAACAATTAGTTGTTTTAAAGTAATGATATCATGTCGGTCAGTAAAAATTATGATGATACGATGCCGAATTATAATTTTGGTATTTTGTGGTAATTAAAATTATGCTTTCATTTTTAAAAAACACAAATATTTGATGAAGGTTTTAAAAACTACATTTTTTGAAAATTTAATGATACATTTAGAAAATATCTAGAGTAGTGTATGCCGTAAGAATAATACAATTATAATGCATTTAGGGAAGTATTTTCAGAAAAAAAATGGTTTATGAAACATTTGTAACTCTTGTTAAATCATAGAGATGTTTTCTTTTGTGTAATTATGAATCCTTTATGAATGTATATTTGCATTTGCGCTCCTAGTAATTACAAAACTTAGAAACAGTAATAAGGAAAATTGCTAAATAATTAGATTTTAATTATAATATAATCTCCATTTTTCCTCTAGCTGTAATAACATTTTCTCTGTTAGTTTTTAATGTCTTGTGAATATAAATAAGTTCTGTTTTAATGACAAAAACAGAAACGAGGATTCTTTTTTCTGCTTGCGATTTTCGTAATTATAAATTTCATATTTAATTATTATTATTATTAAAACTGGTTATTGTTTATGATAAATATTTGACAAATATTTTGTAATTATTTAAAAAAACATTAAAAATGTAATATTAATTTACAAAAAGCAGTATTTTGTATAATCTGATTTGTACTTTTTTATAAAATAAGTTTTTCAGGGTTTTATTGGTGAAGAATTCTTTTAGTGTTTTTAATTGAAGAGACAGGGACTAGTTTTTCAATATGGCATGTATTCTACCTACAGCTTTTTATTGGAACTGAGCAGTTAGGGGGAACCAACTGGTGGCTTGGTTCATGAAACAAATTGTCATGTCGCTCACAAGAAGTTCTTTTCTCTACTTAACTATGTTTTTGTTTTAAATATAACTTAAACCTCTTTTCGACAGAGTACAATTAAAGTCAAAATATGGGGACGGGGCAAGTTTTTAAAAACTTTGCTAAGCACGAATGCCTCAATGTCGCGTCCTTTATAAACTAAGATCAATTTGCAAATATGTTCTCGAAGGCATTCTTAAACCTTATCTTTGCTTCCAATCAATGCCAAATAAAAAAGAGTCACGTGTAGTTATTTTTTTAAATATATAACCAAGCAATGGAACCATGAAGTTCTTATTGTAAAAAAAGTTTTGCTCTAGAAAGAATATTAAATATTTTCTATGTAGTAATAAAAAGATAGCTGACAGAAGATCGTACATTTCTGAAGCAATATATGCCGCTCTAGTAACTATCAGGAAAGGATGCAGTTTGTGAAAAGCGTCAAATAATGTGAATATTCCTTAAATGGTTATAATTAAATAATTTTCTTAAATGGAATGGTAAAATGTAAACAAGAAGTTTTGTTAGAATTAAGTTTTAATTCATCTAATGGTTTTTTTGAGGCATAACATAAATTTAGTTGAAAGCCTTACCTACCTAATTCTATATTTTACGACATTTTAGGTAATTTGTTCTAATAATTTAACTGTTAAAAAACTATAAAACAAATAAGTAGCAAGTAAACTTAATAAATATATTTAAAATTTCGATTTTTTTGCAGATAATTGCTTTAATAATAAACTATGAATATCATATTTTGGCGTTATTAAGATTAAGTTACATCGATTGTTAGTTTTATAAATGTGAAACATAAATTGGAATATACTGTGGTATTTTTAAGACATTTAGATATTAACAAAACCACTACATAGCAAGTATCAAAATAAAAATTTCTTACTGACATAAAAAAAAATGCAATTTAAAAAAAAAAAAAACACTCTAAGATTCAATTCCTATAAAATCAAAACCAGTTTACTCTTTTAATGAAAGCCCAACGACCCTTGATACGGAAATATCCTCAGAATATGCAAAAACAACTCAACTCGAAATATTTGTTAGAATGGAAATTATTGCAATTTAGTGGAGGAATAAAACCAGTAACAGGTCCCTGAGGCAACATTAAAATGCAACGTACATCTTAGAGAAGAGATGGGGGAGGGCGGCAAATATATTTTTCGTGGCGTTTTAATTGCCTCATGCGAGCATAAACACTAACTCAAACCACTAATCTTAATCTTTGTAGAATGGCAACATAAAGAACGAGATTCTATTATGGAGGGGTTATTGAAAAACGCAGCAGGGGCTATCTGTAGGTACTTTACTGGGATAAATTAATCGAAGAATGGAATAGTTTTTAGTTGTTGCTGTTTTTAAAAGAGGAAATATCGTTTGTTATTAATTGAAATTTTAATGTTTCCTAAGGTAATTTAAAGTGTTGTAAAATGTGGCATATATTTCGGTTTTGGATCGTTAGTGAATTAGGTATTAGTAAATTTTAAAGATTTTGAGTAAAGTTCGTGATGAAGATCGGAATGAAACGTTTGTTTGTTAATTGTTTTTCGCGCATTTGGTTGGTACTTAAAATATTTTCTATCCTTTTCAATTATTAAAGGAAATTTAAGAAACACGCCGAGTAAATAAATTAAAAGACAAGAATAATTTAGGACAGCATGCATTTAATAGCTATACAATAATAGAAATTTTTTAAAAGAAAAAAAATATTTATTTTATTTAACAAATTAATTCTTATATTTAAACCAACAAAGTAAACAGATGTGTTTATTGTTGTTGTAAATAAATAATCAAGTATTTGTTTACGGAAATGGATACATTAAAACAAACACTTAAAATATTAACAATTACATTAAAAAATGTCATTGTCAACGGTTCGCGCGAAAAATTAAAAAAAACTGTGGAAACTCAAATTTAATAAAACTCCTGCTTACAGAGTGAAACTTTAAAAATAATTACCTGTATGATTATATTAACTATTCAAGTGGTATAGTACTGTATTAGCTAAACTTATACAGAAATTAAATGAATTTAAGTCTGAAATAGTTTTTACAGTTCAAAACATATAATAGTAATAACAGCAGAAAATTCACAAAATATGATATTTTAACTACATTTTCTAAAACATTTTTTCTTATTCCCTATTTTTTTAATTATAAAATCGTGGATTAAATCATTGATTTCTATTATATATTCCATTACATTTCCCATTAGGTGAGGTGCTTTAATAAAAACGGATAAAATGTTAAATTAATTATAGATTTTGTAGAACATGTAATCGATTCGCGAATTTTTAAAACAATTAAATTTAATTAAGCTTATAATGAAACAAATGGCGTGACATAAAGTAATAATGCGCAAATAATAAATTGGCTTGTTTTAGGTGACGTAATTCCTTCCAGCCTCCAGTCCTGTCTTCCTTCTGTCGGTAATTCGATTGGTGCTCTGTTCCCACCTGATATTGATTCACCATTCGAAGCTCTAGGAATAATTTTTGTTTCAGCATTTCTGCTACCATTCAAAGCCTGAAAAATGCCCATTACAAAACGTAAACAATTGTCATAAAATAAATATTAAGAAAATTTCATAAAAGCAACTCATTACTTTAAATTACAATTACAATAACCAGGCAATTTCTTGCTAAATTTCTTTTAAGGCTGTATTCCTTTACAAAACTGTTTAACGAAATTTGTGCATCTTCCCGTGAAATAACATTTTAAGTGGTTTAGTAGCTTCATCTGCAGCCAATATCCGTAATATAATACAAAAAATAACATTAAAAACAATAGGATAACCTTTTTCACAAATACTACCGGGGGTAATTTAAAAAAAAAAAAACCCACTCTGAATTTTGCCTGTAGGGTTTAGAAAGGCCGAAATCTTGGATGATCGGATTTTTATTGCAGTGCTTTAGGCTATGGAAGTATTTGAACGTAATATACTTCTCATTAAGATTTTTTAAAAAAAAAGTATTTTATTGCCTTTGGAAAAAAGAATTTGAATTTTTCTTCCCAATGAATTGCCCGAAGACCGTAAAAAATCCGATCCTGTCCATTAAAAAAAATTCCGTTTTAATGGATCTTCGACCGTTATGTCTATTGAATGGTATGAGGGAGAAAACATGAGTTTCCAGAATAAAAAAGGTCCTATGAGCCCAATCATGTAAATTGGGGTCTAGGAATCTGAAGATTGCGTTAATGGATGTTAAATAAACAATTATGAGGTAATTTGTCATGTTTTGTATGCGGTAACATAATTTGTTATTTAATTATTTATAATCAAGTTCATTTTCTTCCAAAAGTTTATCAATTCATTCCAGTGCAAATCTTGTTATGTGGAAATATGATATGAAAATGTCACAAAAAAGAAAATAACCATACAAACAAATAAAAAGAGTATTGTTTAAGAGTCAGATTATTTTGATACGTTTTATAAATGAGGTTCAAATTATGCTATTTTCTCAAGGTTAGAAATGATATACATAAAATTCTCGTCGAAAAAGATATGTCTACGAATTTATTATGTTTCTTTTCCCATTCACTTCATCAAAAATGGTGTTTAATTCATGGACAGAATGTTTTTTACGATACAATTTGTTCGATTCTTCATAAAACATATTTTTGTCGATTTGATTTAATAGGATTTTTTATTATTTAAAGTATATTTTTATTTAATTAACATAACATGTTAAGTAAACTTTTTCTTTAAATATTTCTGTTCAGTAGAAATAACGTAATTGTTACAGTATGTTTCAGAACCAACCGGAATATATCGTATTTAGTCTAAATGTATTTTTTTCTTCTTTAATAGCGGTTTCAGACCTGGGACAGTTAAGGATTACTGAGGAGTTTTTTCTTCTTTAATTCCCGATAATGGTTCGAATTTCACCCGTTGGGGTAATTGAGCAGTTATGTATTCGCAATTGTGGTGCACACATTTATTCCAAACTTAGAAACTTGACAATTAGTTTGAATATTCTAGACGAAATATTTGCTGGTTTTGAACATTGTTATAATTGGTAAAGTTTTGGGGTCGTTAGAACTTTGGTAATTGCGTCATTTTGTTTATTTTAAGACCGTAAGAATTAAAAAAAAGTGTAAAAGTTTGTAACGGCACTATCAAGAAGATTTTTTTTAGAATTCTTAAATGGGGTAGGAGATCATTCTTGGAGAAAATGAGTTTTCATACACTTTTTGATATTTTGTCCTCATTTTAATTGAAATGGGATTCCAACGTCTTCATAGTAATTTGCTTTTATCTTATTTTGATATATCCCGATTTACAAACTATTATTTTGTAAATATGATGTATTTACTTTATGACATATTTCTTAAATTAAAATTTAATAATCACGATATACGTTACATTAATGAAATTAAAAATAAGGGAAAGGGTGAATCTTTATGGGACGGATCACTTTTTACATATACAAATACAATTAATCCAAAAGATTTATTTAAATAACTTTAGTTATTTATCTCGACCTTGTTTAGAATATACGTTTCATACCGAACCATTTAAGATTTTCAACTGGCGAGAGATGGTACTTTTTCTCCTTAGGATAAGCAGCTGCATTATTACGACGAAATACAATACAGGGTGCCCCAAAAGTATCCTAACAGTTAATGTTGTACCATTGGTAAGAACTTTGGGTTATTTTTAGAACAGGTATTTGACATAGTCGTGCTTAGTTTTGTTGGTTGGCTAAAATAAAGTCGTACTACAGCGTATCTTATCCAAAGAGTAGCAATTCGTGGACTTCGATTGGTTTAGTTTCGATATATCTTCGGTTTATTAGACCTTAATTCATCGATGATGCTTTTAAAGACATTCGTGACAACTTGAATTTGTGTCGTACTGTGTGTGAGAGTGTCGGGGTTAGGTTGCAGGGATGCATCAATGTCGAAGGTAGACAATTTGAGCACCTTTGGGATTTAGAATGTAAATATATGTATGTAAATAAAGCTGTCACTTTTGACTATGGTTCTTAATTACGATGCCTGTCACCAATAACTCTCCTGTAGCTTTAGTACTACGATAATTCAACCAAACTAAACTGAACTTGTATTAAAATAACTGTTTCTGTATAAATAACTGTATACCTAACTAACTGTTAGGCTACTTTTGGGCCACCCTGTATAACACATAATTGTCAGTTCCTATCCTAACCTTAAGTCAATCAAAGGCATGACCATTTTTATCATGGGACACACAAAAAAAAGTTTTAATTATTCAAACTTATCATATTCTCAAACTTTCTCATTAAAATTATATATTCACTATCAACTTTATTGACTACTTCTAATCCTTCGTCTAATGAGTACTCGAAGGTAGTCTTAAGAGCGTATTTTTATTAATGCAAAATAAACAAAGAGTCATGTGTAGGGTGATGCATAGAACATTGTAAAGAAATATCCATTAATAGTTTTAAATTATAAAACTTTTGCATGCCTCACAACCTTGTTTAATTCAAACCGACTAAGCTTATACTGGACAAAATATTAAATATGTTCATATGGTGTGCGTACATATTTAACAACTGTATATTGTACGACGCAATAAGTCCAGAATGATCAGTTGAAATTCTTAAGTCAAAATTAATCAAAAATCATGATAGTAACTATATTTTATCATGATACACAAAAAATTAACATTCAAATAATTCACGCTTATCATATTCATAAATTCTCACATTAAAATTAAATATCCACCATCTACTTTCCTTGACTATTTCATGAACTCTTGTCTAATGATTGATCAAAACAGTCCTAAGAGCTTATCTTTACTTCCCGAGAAATGCAAAATAAACCAAGGGTTATGTTTAGGGTGTAGTATAAGGAAAGAAGCAATGTAAATACAAATAATTCCTAAATAGTTTTATTTATATATCTTTTTTAGTAAATCATCGCCTCACAACCTTGTTTAATTTAAACCAACATAAGTTCATATCGCTGTACATTGTACGACGTAATAAATCCAGAATGATCAATTGAAATGCCTAACTTAAAATTAATCAAAATCAGGGTACAAAATATTTTCATCATATGACACAAAATATTCAAATCATTTAATCTTGTCATATTCATAAATTCTTACATTAAAATTAAATATCCGCCGTCAACTTTCCTTGACTATTTCTTAAGCCCTCGTCTTATGATTGATCGAAGGGCAGTCTTAATAGCTTATCTTTAGTACCCGATCAATGCAAAATTAACGAAGGGTGCTTGTGTAGGGTGAAGTATAGAAAGGAAAACAGTGTTAATTAATCTGTAAATAGTTTTAACTTAATAACTTTTTATTTGCGAATAACTTCACAACCTTACTTAATTCTAGCCGACATAAGCTCATACTGGACAAAATATTAAGCATATTCAGATGCCGGGTACGTTTTTAACAGCTGTATATTGTACGATAATATAAGGCCGGAGTGATCAATTGAAATGCTAAACTTAAAATTAATCAAAAATCAGGGTACAAACTATTTTCATCATAATACACAAAATAAATATTCAAATCATTTACGCTTATCATATTCATAAATTCTTACATTAAAATTAACTATTCCGCCATCAACTTGCTTTGACTATTTCATAAGCTCTCGCCTAATGATTGGTCGAAGGGCAGTCTTAAGTGCTTATCTTTACTGTCCGATCAATGCAAAATAAACGAAGGGTTCATGTGTAGGGAGAAGTATATAAAAGAAAAATCTATAAATATTTTTAATTTAATAAATTTTTGTTGGCAAATAACTTCACAACCTTGTTCAATTCAAGCCGACATAAGTTCATACTGGACAAAATATTAAGCATATTCAGATGCCTTGTACGTTTTTATCAGTTGTGCAACGATGTTATGCAGTTGTGTACTATACAATTAGTCCGGAATGATCAATTAAAATGCTAAACTTAAAATTAATCAAAAATCAGGGTACAAACTATTTTTATAAGGAGACACCAAATAAATATTCAAATCATTTACGCTTATCATGTTCAAAAGTACTGACATTAAAATTAAATATCTACCATCAAATTTCCTTGACTATTTCATAAGCCCCTGCCTAATGATTGATCGAAGGGCAGTCTTAATAGCTTATCTTTACTGCCCAATCAATGCAAAATAAACGAAGGGCTATGTGTTGGGTGAAGTATAGAAAAGAAAACATTGTAAAGACATAGAAAATCCATCAATAGTTTTCATTTGCATTAATTTTTGTTCATGAATCATTTTACAACGTTGTTTAATTTAAACCGACTTAAGCTTACAAAAAATTAAGTTTTTAACAGCTGTATATTGTACGACGTGGCCAGAATAATCAATTAAAATACTAAACCTAAAATTAATCAAAAATCAGGGTATAAACTATTTTTAACATAATACACAAAATAAACATTCAAATCATTTACGCTTATCATATTCATAAATTCTCATATTAAAATTAAATATCCGCCATCAACTTTCTTTGACTATTTCATAAGCCCTCGTCTAATGATTGATCGAAGGGCAGTCTTAAGAGCTTATTTTTACTGCCCGATCAATGCAAAATAAACGAAGGGTGCATGTGTAGGGTAAAACATTAAATACCGAAGAAAATTAATCCCTCTACAGAAATAATCTGCTGCCCCCATTCATTTTCCCACTCCTCCGAGGGTCGTATTTTAACTTTCTAATAAATACGGGCAGTTCCACTAATTCCATATTAATGCCCATATTCATAATTATGCCATAAGGAGCTTTTCCTAATGATGATTTTTATAGCCAGTGACACATCGCGTAGCATCTCCATAAAACCGTCGTAAACTTTCCTTGTGCCTTTATTTTTTCTTCAGGGCTGTAAAAGACGTCTGGTGCTGTAACAGCAGGTTTCCTCTGTGTGCAGTTAACATTAATCACTAGATTAATATAGCTTCGTAAAAAGCTATAACTTTGTGGGATTGCTGTTATTTTTTTTTATCTACAACGTTTTTCACTTTGGTTGATATTATTTATTCGCGTTTAATTTGATGTATCATGGTTTACTAATGTTTTTGGTATGTACTCGTTTTTTGTAATTAGTGCTTCGATTTTATTTATTGAGTGCTTGGGTAAGGATTTCGAGGCATAAATTTCTATTAAGTTGGTATGTCATGGGACATCCTTATTGATGATTAAAAATAAATGTATTGATGTAAGTTATAGTTTAAATAATTTAAATCCGTAGCATAACATTATGAAAGAAGCATTGCTAAATATGTATTGCCTTCTGGAAACTTACATGTCGTAATTAAAGGTACATTTATAAATTATTGTAGTCCCTAATTACAGAAAAGTTCAATTTTATGACATTAAGAATTTTAATTAATTTGTTTAATAAATGTATATATGGCTAAGATATAAAAATGTTATGTATAAAATTTATTGGTATCTTTTCCAAGAACATTTTTAAGTTGTTGTGATGGCAACACGTTCAATCGAGAAATGTATTGTCCGCGATTAATTTTGGTTGTAGAATGATATTCATGTCATTGATGACGCATATGGCATATTGTTATGCATGGGGCGATTTTCAATTTTTATGCTAGTGATTCTAGGTTAGAAATTTTTATATTTAACAAATATAACTTGTCAGTACTAATTTCATTCTATATTTTATAAAAAGTAACAAAATATTTGTTTATATAATGAATTTAAAAAAATCAAATTCTTTTCTTCTAAGTAAGCATACATATTATAAAGGTTGATGCATTTTATTTGCCGAATACCCCTTGGCAACAGAAACTTGATATGAAAAAATTCAAATTGTTTCATGAATTCTCTAGAGGATTTCCCTAATAATATTTACACATGTAGCGTTATGCATTTATAAGAAGATACAAACTGCTCTTGAATATAAATGGGATTCGCTTTTTGCTTTGCATAAATTCTAAACATTTGCTTTCAAAAACAGTTTAACTTCAAATAAGTTTCAATTTCGCGTATGATCTTTGAATAAAACTCAATTTAAACAGCTTTTAAAATACATAGCCGCAAAACATATAAATAACGCAGTGTGGAATAAATCTTAATTTATATATTGTGCAGTCGGTTTCAAAGTTCTTTACAGGAATAAAGATCATTCACTATAAGGAATCAACAGAGATAAGTTTATTCGAATTACAATTTTTCCATGTAACTACTAAAGTAATACAAATCTGACGTTTGCCACCTAAGAGGTAAAATCAATTTGATATTCATTGATAATAAGATATTTTACTGTTGAGTTTTCAAATAAGTTTACATGAAATCTGTTAGTAAGATATCGTGATCTACAAATAATCTTTTCGTAAGCTTGAATCAAAGCTAAATTTATTTCGTTATTCGCTATGAGCATTCCTTTTTACTTGGTTTTAAAATTGGGAATAAATAGTTTATTAGTGTTTAGTATTTCTTTTGACAATAGTAAATGAGGAAGCTTCGAGAAATTCAAAACTATATCATTTTCTTCGAGGGTATTCAGATTAGGATTTAAATGGAAGTTAAGCGATGATGGTTTCTTTGAATTTAACTTTGTCAAAAGGCTTAAAACCAACCAATAGTTATTCATCAATGTGCAAAAAAATTTTGTTCAGGATTTTTTTGGGTATGAATGCAAAGCCCAAAAATTTAATTTAATTAATTTTAAATTTTTTGTTCTATTTTATCTTATTTAAGCGGAGAAAAATCCTAATTGCAAAAGTTTTATTCTTTGATTTTCGATTTGTATAAGTTATTGAAATTTTACTTTTCATTGTTACTATTTAATTGTTTTAAGGGGACACGGTACCACTTAAAATTTTTTTTAATTATGACATATTTACAATAAAATTTATGTTTTATTAATTCAACCTATATTTAAAAACAATATATGACAAAAATTTTAATAATTAATTTAATAATTAATTTAATTTTTAAGTTATTAAAATAATTTAATTTTTTGAAAACACTTTTTTTTTAAATGCTAAGGTTTTTTTAAATACAAATATTTTAACCCAATTTTTTTCTCATGTACTTTAAACCGTTTTACATAAGAATTGACATCCAAATTTGATTTATCTTCAGTAGTTATTTTCTAAAAAATATTTATCTAGAAAATCCCAATTTTTTTTTAATGAAAAAAGTATTACTTTTGAAAACAATTTTAATGCCAATTCTTAATTTCAACATATTTGACAGACAGCATACAAAATGCCTTAGATTTTTATAAATAATTAAAAAAGCCTTAGCGTTTTGAAACACTTGTCATGAAGGAAAACTGAACACCGAGAAAAACACATTTAACGGTTTCATTCGTTTGCGTTTCTATCCTACCTTTCCGCATAAAAAGTGGAATTACTTTTTAAAAAATATATCAACAGTTTTAAAACTTGGTATACTTATTTAGAAGATCCCAAGCTTTAATTTTAGGCAAAAATTGCGATTTTTTTATTTGCTATTTCGAGGTACTGTGTCCCCTCAAAAGAACATTTTTATTTTAAAACTTAACCTTAGTTTTCAGTATAATTCTTGCTTTTAAAATAACTCTAAATTATCTATCTTTAAAATTGTTACAATATTATATTATATGGCATATATTTAGATAAAATATTGTAATTTTAGTTAAAAATCGATATTTTACAATTTTTTAAAGATTTAAATTCATAAGGGGGATGTCAACTGAATAGAAATATGCAATTATCATCAATAAGATTACTTCCCCTAAATTAATAATAAAATAGTGATCAATGCTTAAACACTACCTAACGAAGAATTCTGATAATATTTAATTAATTCGTTTCAACTGAAAATATTTAAGTGAAATATGTTTTGAAAAGAATAATAGTTTCAAATACATAATTAAGTTTAAATTAATTTTCTGTTTTTGACAGCATTATGAACTTTTAAATAATTATTAATGTATCATATGAGAATTATTAATGCACATTATATTTGAAATACTTAAATATGTTTCGTATATTGCTTTCTATCTGGGAATAATTAGATTTAGATAAATTAGTTTTAGAAAACTGGAATGCATTTTCCATATGCTAAAAACTCATCAAAATGAAGTAAATTGAATTTCATGGAATACTTATCTATCTTTTTGAAAGTGAGTTAATTTAATTTCATGGTTTCCAATTAAAACTGAAGTATGTTTTAAAATTTCAAAATGTTCAAAAAACTCATTTTAAAAGCCTTATCATCACGCAGCTAATAATCATCAAAGGAAAGTCTTATTTAATTTATTTGAAACGGAATGTAGTTTTATTTAGAAAAATTGCAATGGCAACAAACTAATTACATCAAAGCAATTGTAAATTTCATTTCCAAAAACACTAATGTCGTGACTATCTCTAATTTAATATGATTGAGAATTCCGTCATCACATGTTTACAATTCCGTTTGCGAGTTTAAAATATAATTAAAATAACACTAAATATGAACTTTTTTTATTTGTTTTTCAATTAAAACCAAGAATAATACGATGTTGACGTGATACCAAGTATAATTTAATAACAAAACATTAGTTTCTGCATTTAGTAAAACATTGTGTACAAGACAAAAAATACATAACTATCCTGCGAAAATATAGTAATTTGATTAATACTTCGAGAAATTCATCGAAGTTTGCATAAAGACATGACTTTTGCTTTTTTCATGTCATAGCTGATGTTTGCTTAAGACACCTCCAGTACATTAATTAAGTTTTCCCAGCGAATCTTGAAGAAAAAGAGCTTTAATTGAATCCACTATAGGTTTTTTGGCTTGAAGGTAAAATAAACTTTGCTGCCTCATCTTTACAAAATGGTAGGACAAAAATTATTTTCTTATGGTGGCAGGATAGATGGAAAATAATTTTTTAAGCGTTACGTCTCTTTTCGAGTTTTTTTTCACCAAGCTTCGAAAGTGTTTAGTTTGTCAAAAATTATCTGTAAAAACACATTTGTAATTCTACAGTTAATGAGATTTAGGAAAATCCTCGGGAAGGTTTCTCATGAAAACAATTTATGAAAAAAGTCTGAATTTTTTGGGGAGTAAAACTCAATGTTGTTGGCTGGCGTACCAATATCGGATATTCTAACTAATAAGAAGCTGTGTTTAAGAGCTGATATGATTTTTTTACATTTAACTATTTTTTGTATTTATAAATCCTTATGAAACCAATTAATGTTCACGCCTCAAAGGCTTTGTGTTCTATGTGCGCTTGCAGATGCAGTGGTTGTGTTTTGCATTCACACCACATCTGCAGGCGCACATAGAACAAAAAGCCTTTGAGGCGTGAACACATTTTGTGTTGTGTCACTTATTATGCACAAATGTACTGTATTACGATATATATTTTTAACATGTATATATTTATTTCATTACTCAAGTTAAACATTTTGAAACGTGTTGTTGTACAATCTAGGGATATGAAACACCACACGACTTTCAATTACTTACTCAATAATAGACAGCTGATACTCTACTTTCAAATGTTTGTTCTAAGCGTGCGATATTTTTGAAAGCTTTATGATCACATCCAAAGTAAAATAGAAACTCGTGTCCTGAGTTTAAAGTCTGTAGCTCTTCATTTTTCAGCAATACCTTTGAAACCTAAAAAGTTGCATGCGTAATTTTCCTTTTCCGAAATTGTGTGAATGGAGACAATATTTTTGCAAGGGGTGTGCTGCATAATGTTTGGGTTAATTATTTTTTCATTTACCTAGGGTTTCACAAAAATTATGCAAAATTACGTATTTTATGAATTGTAAAATTTATTTATTAAAATACTATATTAAAAAAATTTCATAAACAGTTTAAATAAAAAATAATTGGGAAAATTTGCTTTGTTTATTAACTAATAAATTAACTAATATAATTTAAAAAATGCTTAATTTTTCCATAATTTTTGTTACCACTTCAAACTAAACTTGAAATCATAATTTCAAACTTCTAAAAATACTTTAAATACATTTATTTTCGGGAAAATTATGTGCGAGTACTTTTATCTATATTGCGATGCATTCAATAATGCTTTTAAACTGTAATTGAAATTTTAATATTTCGAGACATCAAATGTTAACTGTACTAAAGCTTTTAATTAAAAAAATAGTTATTTTAGCTTAAAATTTTATTAAAGTAATTTCATTTGGAAGTTCTCGGAATTTGTACGAAAAAAAAAGGTAATAATTTTTATGTAATAATTGGATTAATATTTGCGTAAACGAAATGCATGTACATTTTCAATTATCATTTTACTCTACAAGGATGTTATTTTCACTTAGCAATAGTGGAATGTAAATCTGCGCAGAAAAAAGTTTCCAATTCTAATACAATTTAATTAAAATAACTTATGCAAGTTTTAGTGATAAAAAATAATTTATTTTATTCTTAATGGGAACTTCCACTCGAACAATTTTACACTTTTAAACTGATTCCTACCTCAGCATACGTCTCACTCTTCTTCCTCAAAAGTTATTTTTAATGTTGAAAAAAAACTTATCTCCCCTAATGGATTATAAGTAAGCGTAAATATAATTATACTATTCTTTATTTAACGCGAGAAAGTATTTTTTCTTTGTGAAAAAAGTTTGCGTTAGTGTAAGTATTATATGCGTTTTTCTCAATCAATGTAAATGGTCCCTTGATGGTAATGAAACTGGATTTAGTCTCAACTTTCACACACTACTTCCATTAGCCGAGCACTTTCTCAACTTTTATGCAGTTTTTAACAGCACGAAGTCTGTTCTGCAGGAATAATTATCGATTCTTTAAAATTAAGGAAGCTTTCACACATGCAGATAGATAAAAAAAAGTATTTTTTTTAAAAAAAGGATTCGTTCATGTGGAAACCCTAGCTATCGGGTGTTATTCCGCCAAACTTCCAATTAGTCGCCAAAAACATTTAAATTTTAAAATTATTGGGATTTCCATTCAAATGAATTTTAATCATACCAAGTCAAAAATGATTTATTATGCCTCTGGGTAGTAAATCTAAGTAAAAAAAAGTTTTATCAGTAAAAATTCATATTTTTGTACAAGTGCAAAATATTTCCATCCATTTCCCTAGACCAGGGTAGTTGTAGAAATTATTTAACTAAATTAAAAAAAAGAAATTTAAAAATTGAAACAAAAATGAATAAAAATGATCCTTAAAATGATATTAATAGTATAATTTGTTTATTTTAACAACTGAATAGTTTTACTCTAAAGTCAGTTTGTGATTATAAATTGTTTTTATATAAGGCATAATTAAACACAATCCTTTCTAAGTTTAAAATGTTTCCGTCTTAATTTTTAAAAAATATATAATTTTCGATTATTTGTAATATTACATCGGTCGTAAGATAAATATGTAATACTATACACGTTTGAAAAAGGTTTTTATGGTTTATTTCCACAAGGTCCACTATATGCTAAGTCTACACTATATGCGTGCTCATTTTAGATGTTGTTGTTGTTGCATGCCCCCGGAGGCCAGCAGTGCTAGACCAGGTCCATGACATCGTACACCCTCAGAAAGTCCAACACCATTAAAGGGTTGTCGTCAAAATCCTGCTTGGAGAGCCCCAGGCACGCGAGTATGTGATCAGGCGAAGCCTGCTCAGAAAAGCAGTTAGAACAAATTTCGAAGCTCCTGGATCCCTCATTAAATTTCAATGTCTTAAGGTGGCCACTTCGAAAGCGGGCAAGAGCAGTTTGATCCTGTCTATTAAAGCCAGGAGCAAGGGAGCTTCCAGGACGCGAACATTGATACCAATGCTCATTTTAGATGAACAACGCTGATATAGCAGATTCTTGTATACAGAAAAACAAGTATAACATTTTGTAAAGTTTTAAGTTTTACAGGTTTTGACTTGCCTAACTAGTAAACAATGATAAAATTAGAGTAAAAATTAAATATTACAGATTTACCATTTTAGTGACATTATCTGTGCGTTGGTGACGAACCGATAGCTTTGCGGAAAAAAACACCGGTAACCGGAAGACCTACCATTTTCCCCCCCGAAAAATAAAATTAAAGAATTTTTCCCTTGTTAAAGTATGCGTCGCGCGTAATGGCAAACTAACTTATTTACTTATAAACAATGAAAGCATGGCGAAAAAAGGAAATATTTCTTTACAGTGGTAGAAGGTATCTGTTTTAGGTGCTCTTTTCGAAATATGAAATTGGATGATACAATGCTGAAAGACTTTAAAAGCTAAAAATCAAACAGACTGTTGACTTCAGAGGGAATATATAAACAACCTTTTTGTATCTGACCGCCAAAAGAAGAATCATGGCTTTTTAATCCTTTTCGGATTTCTCCCCAATGGACTTAACACTCCCTCTCATGAAACGCGTTTACTTTGGTTGTGACTTTTTTTTCATTTTTCTTAGGAAAACTAAATAAACTCTAGTTTTTACTCATTTGAAATGTGAAATTTTATCGTAAAAAGTTTACTATCAGTTTTATTTTGTCAGTTTGAAAATTAATGATGAATCCCTTTGTGCATCGCACGTATACATAATTAAAACTCTTTAAGGTAAACAGACTTATTAACTCTATCACCTGACAGTCAGATTTTAAAACAACGTGCATAATTTTCGAAATTTATAAATTTTACAATTCTGCTACATTTCAAAATTTGAAATATGGAGGAGATATTTATAATCATCTGCAATATAAATATAGTGTCAAAAAGTTAAAGAAGTATATAGTTTTAAAGGTATTGAAAATACCTAAATAATTTTAATTCCCTTTAAATAATTTTAATCCCTTTAAAGGTATTGAATAGTAGTTGAAAGTCGCATGGTTATTTAGCCACCTAGTTTTATATAAAATAATTTTATAACTTAATCCTTGATAGCTCAGAACCCTTCAATTTCCACAATATTTGCAGCGTAAACAAAATATCTTATTTCTCATCTCTGCTTTTATGTATTCCCATTTCATAATTTTTTACAGGAAAATTAGTATTTTTTTCTATTCCACTGGGATTTTATTTTGTGCATCTTTAAAACGAAACACAACCACGAAGCAATCATAAAACTCCTAATTAAAGCAACAACTAATTGCACAAAAACGCTAATTATGCAAAACAGAAATTATGCAAAGTTATCGAAACAGGGACTACCTAAAAACTCAACCTAATTATCAAAATAGGCAACGCCAAAAATCCTGGACTAGTATTCTCAAAGGAAACCATCTTTAATTTTAATTTCGTTTGAAATTTGAGCGAAGAATGTTGCAAAAAAAGCTTCTCATCTTCATTAAGCTGCCAGATAATAAGCACGAGATGAAAATATTTGCAAGTAGCAGTGGTGGGGAATCTTCTAATTTTAATTTCGAATTCTGTTGGCGAGCCCGCAGGTGTATCCAAAAAGGAGTGAGGCTAAATTAAAATCTGTGGATTTGTAATTACTTTTTTACGGGAAGTGAGGAGGAGGAGACGGGGATCAAAATAACATGCAGTTCTTTGTAACTAGCACTTTAGATAAACACGGTGTGTTGTTTAGAAAGCATCTACTGCGTTAAAAATATGCAATGTTTGATTATTTTTTAACTGAACATTTTGCCGAGAATAAATGGGGCTTAACTTTCTTCAGGTAAGTTGTGTTATTCCCAAATATAAACACACTAACAAAAACAATTTCTTTGTTGTAAGGCTATCTTTTTCATTCCTTATTATCTTATCTAGTTTTGTTACTAGAATTAAATCATTCAAATAATAATAATTTTAGATCATAACTTTATTATTCTAAAGAAATATCAATTGATGGTTTATGTTGGACAGAAATTTAAATGACTTGTTATATTCAGTTTTTTGAAAATGAAATTATTTATTTTATTATGCAGTTCAGTGGTAATATTTATTTAACAATTATTTTCATGATTTTGCAAACAAAAATATGTTTTTTTCTCCTTGACGAACATTATTTTACTGTTGGTCATCAGATTTATTGTAAAGCCATAATAAAGTTGCCTAAACTTTTTTTTTCAATTTTCTTTAACAGTTAAAGCTTTATTCCAGTTTCTTTTTATAAATAATTTGGTAAATTTTTCATCATCGTAAAATTGCTTGTATTTGAATGTACAGATTTATAATGTATTTCCGAAGAAAACTGAATTAATCTATTTTCTCCGCTACTTTAAGTATAAATTACATACTTAAGATGTAAACTAAACTGGATTTGGGCACGCAACTTACAGTATCTACAACAATATTTTGGATCATTTTTGCAATCATCTAGTTTCTATCACTTAGGAGGAAGTATGTTAGAAGATTATTTCAGGATAAAAATGGTTCACTTCATTGTTAAAGAACTGCAGTTTATCAGCCAACGGTAGAAAAATATAAAATACGTTAGTAAGTAAAGTAATAATTCATACGCTTCTATTTAATTGTTTCTTTTCTGTAACGCAATTTTTTAAAGAAAAGACACAACTATTGTTGCAAATTTTCTGAGTTTAAAACTTAAATTACTTGATGGAAATTAAAGTATGAAAATTGAGATCAAGTAAAAACTAGTTCTCTAGGAAAACTCAATTTTTGTATTTTTAGAACAGGGGGACTTTGAAGGGGGTGGTGAAATAATTTCTAATATCGTTTACGGGAGAGCGGTATGTCAACTCGACACACAGAAAAAAAGTTAGTTTTTTTCTGTACTTGTACTCAAGAGTTTTAGCTTAGTGATGGCTTTGATTGCAAATTAGCTTTCTGGTCGATGCGTCGAAAGTAAATTTTCGCAGTCGCTTTTAGTGGGGGTTCATATTTCTGTACCTTACTAAGAAGTAAAAGGGCGTAAAATCAATTTTATAATTTTTGATATATGCCTTTTTCTTACTCGCCAATGTTTCGAAAAGTATTTCAAATCAAAATGTAATGATTTTTTTTTCAAATTGATTTGATGTATGGGACCTGCGAAGTTAATTAAAATAAGGTTGTTTATTATAATTTATTTCTTATTTTTATAGAATTATTAGTAATAAATTGGTAAATGGAATTTTCTAATTAAATTCTGAAAATGTATTTCGAGTAAAATTATTTATTTGGGTTTTCAACCTTATTTTATTTTGATTTATAAAAATTCAATGTGTTTTCTTAAGTAGAATGTTTTCTGTGTCATATATGTATATTTACAGAATATGTGATACATGTGTATTGAATGTAGGTATTTGAAAGTACAATTTCAAAAAATATTATTTTTACGATGCCTCTTTGAATAAGAATTTTAAATAAGAAAAGGATATTTTATTTTGAAACAAAAAAGAATTTTGATTACAATTTTATAAGAACTAAATTTGTCTATATTCCTGATACTATATTATTCACTGAAATTCTTATACAAAAACAAGTGTATTTGTAACATTAACTGTCACTTAGAACCACTTCCACACAAGATTATACACCTTTAGAAAAAATATCAACGAACTCAACATTTAGTTGTGATTTAATCTTTTAAATGAACAAATTGCTATTTTCATGAATTAATATTCTTCATCGTTTTCAAAATGTACACCATAAAAACTCCTTGTCATTTTAAAGTTTAATACAATAACGTGGAAAAATATAAAAACACAGATAAGAGTACATTAGTTAAATTTTAAAGCATAAAATATATTGCACAAATTAAAAATACCCAAAATATTTACTTGAAATGAAGATTTGGACTAAAATACTTTGCTAACCCACCTATTTAAATTAAACAGTAAAATTTCTCGTTTTTAAATCGTGTTACAAAATGTAGAAGACGTGTAGAATCAATACACTACTTATTTAGATAGCGATATAAAAAGTAAACCGATTCGGATGAAACAAAACAACAACAAAAACCTTCTAATCTTGACTAGTAGCTTATTTCCTAATAAATATCCAGTAATACCCTTTTTTTTACTTATTTTTATATTTACTGTCTATGTAATTAATTTATTATGATTTTTAATTTAAGTGAATTAGGAATTAAACCGATGTTAAACTAAAAATACTTCTATTTGAAAATAAAATATGTTTGTGATGTGTTTGTATGTTTGTGAACTCAGAGAGAGAATATAAAATCTTATATCTACTAAATATCCAATAATTAATATAAATTTAAACTATTTTTTAACTTTCTAATGATATACTATAAAATACTATCGTTCATTTTTTATATTTTACATAATATCAGCAATATTATGCATATATTTTTTTTTAAGTTTTTATATTATCTACCATAAAACGAAATAAAAACATTAACTAAATACTTGCTTAAAATAAACATCTTAAATAAGTTTCAAAATCTCATTAGTGTTCGTTTTAATATTAAAAAAAAACTTATATGACTTTAAAAAAATGAATAAAAATGGTTTTTTTTAACTCGGTCTTCTCTCTTACTACTAATTCCAGGCCCGACCAATGCACTTAATTTTCTCCTTAAAAAGATTTACGCCTCAAATCTACTGCATCCTTAAATATTAACTCCCTGACGCTAATCTTAAAAATGCAATTTACGTTTCCACAAAACCAAAGTAAAAAAAAATTGCAATTTTAAATATAATTTAGGAACTTATACCTTTTTAGTGCCTGCTTTTCATCTCCAGTTTAATTAAACAAACTTTTACGAAAGTGATGCTCTAACTAATCTTCAAATGTCGGGGGCTCTTCTTGAAATTTTTGCTCCTTACTGAAATTATCAAAAAAAAACAGATGTTAATTTTCTCTCATCTTAATTTAAACCAAAAACCCTGAAGGTTTTTTCCTGCGTGCATTGAATTTGCTTTTTTTCCGCAAAATATCAGCGTTTGTAGCGTTCTTTCCAATTATGACGAAATTACGCGAGTTACGCATATTTGCATATACGTCGTGTTCCTTCTTGTGCAGTTCCTCTCTATAATCTAATGAAATACCGCCACAGTTGGCGTTTACTCTTCATTTCGAAAAGTTTATTATAAAAAAAAACACATTACAAAAACAGAACGTCTTTTTGTCGAGAACAAATATTTACAACTACCATCTATAAGTATTGTATCGGTTTAATACTGTATACGTTGTAACTCATTGAAGTTATGGAAAAAAATTCCTTTATTCCCAAAAAATTAAGAATCATCAAACAAAAGCAAAATGAGGCAGAAAGTTTTTATAAGTTTATAAATGACACATAAGTAACGATAACTTTTTAAAGAATAACTCTTTTTAGGAAGTCATTTTGAATAAAAATGTTACTCTGAAATACAAAACGGTTTGATGGGAAAAATAATTACGATTTCTATTTCTGTAAGAAAGTACAGTAGAACCTCTATTATGCGATCTTATTGGGACCGGAGGTAGGGCGGATAATCGAAAATTCCGGATAATAGAGACTTCATTATATAGTAAAACTTGTAGTACAATAGATCGCTGATAGTCAACCGAAGAAAGTTGTAAATATTGAGTTTTACTGTTATCTATGAAACTGAGACCTCCTGACAAAAATAAAGCTCTAAAACATTATTTTTAATTTTTTAAATATATGGGCGGAGTTTTGGGAAAAGCGCTATATTTTGTTTAATAGAGATATCACATGGGGTCTCACAATAATATCAGATTCTGAAAGTTTTCCGAAAATCTAGGTTTGACAGAAATTCGTTTTACTCTTCCTAATTGCCGAAGTTTTGCTATCTTAAAATCACCCCAGTTTCCGATTTTATAAAAACCGAAATTTCCCGATTTCAAAATAACTGGATAATTCCGATTTCAGAATTGCCGGATATTCCAGATTTCTAAGACTGGTTTCTTTTGTGAACAACCGATAATGACCTTGTTGGGGAATTTTTTTAAAAGTGGACTGAGGGGACGGCGGTTAACAGAGAAATCCGGATAAAAGAGGGACGGATAATCGACGTTCTACTGTAATTAATATAGTCTTGTACTTGTAATAGATTAAACTTTTATCTTCTTTATAATTGTAATATATTACCCTCAGGTATACAAGTAATAAAGTACTTGTGTGGATGAAAAATTGTAATAAAATGTGGTTTTAGATTTTTTTTTATCTGAATAAAAGCTCATTTTTCATGCGAACTCTACGAACTATTGATAATGGTGATATTTCTTTTATCACCGTGTTTTTATCATTATTGAAGTAGAAACATTGGAGGATGTTGTGTTTCGAGGGTTCTAGGTGTAGCGCTGCAAAGTAGAATAGTTGAGAAGTATACAAAGATTTCTGAATGTTACAGGTTTTTTTTCCTCTCGATCTCTTAATTTGTTTGACATATATTTGACAGGATTTTTCTACTCTAGAGAGCGTTCGATTTTGACGAGCTTTTTAAAATCTCAGATATTTCGAATTTGTTACATATATTGAGTATTTACAGTTGGTTATATAATCGGATTTTCAGTACTGTATTTGATAGAATTATAGTTTTTGTTTTTGAAAACGATTTTATAATATTTATGTTAATTTTATTGTTTGTATAGCAAGTATTCTATTGTTCATTTTTTCATTTATGTTTTATTCAATTTAGTAATGCTAGTTTTTAAGACAAATTTGTAGTAGTGCAGCAAAACTGGATGGATTCGACTTTTCAAACTTTTTGTTGTGAGATTGCGTCGAATCCATCTGATTGAAGTTGGGTTGAGAAATAGGAGTTATGATAATTTTAAGGACTGCACTCTCAGAAATAAGTCTGGCAAAAATTGTCAAGGCAAATTTCGTCACTTTTGATAACCTTTTCCTTGTGAGAACACGAGACTTGATGATGCTCGCACATCCTCAGATTTTCAGCAAAATTATTTCCTTATTTTTTGCTCGCCAAGTAATCAATTTCAAACTTAATTTGAGATCAGTAAGCATATAATAAATAACGATTTTTAAATAAACAAATAACCGTTATTTTTGCGATTAAAAAAAAAAGATTTTTCGATAAGTTTCAAAAATACCCAAAAACGTGCATTATTTAAAAATACATATAAACGTAATGCTTGTAAGTCTCAATAGCTAAATCGCCAGAGCATTTGCTGCTCATCAGAATGTTCCAAGCTCTAAACCTAACAACCCCTCAAACGAATTTGTGCTAAAAAAATAAAATCTATATTAAATAACGATTATATGTAAGTATACCGAAACAAACGTGCTCGTTGGACCTGAGGATTCCAAAGTCAAGACGATGTTATTTTGCGGTGTCAATCGCTGTTAAATTAACGAAATATTCTCTTCTTTTTGATGAAGTTCATTTTGACTAAAAGTAAGAAACATTTCGTTTATTATGTGACTAGACTCATTTCGTCAAATAGCTGATGAAAACTTTTATTAATAGGAAATGTTCTGAAAGGTTTCATCGAAGCATTTTTGACATCATTTCGTCAAAAATGACGAAACTTTCGTTAATTCTGAGTGCCATTTCTCAGCTTGTTCTGTGTATTGATAACTTTATAAAAATGCCTGAAATTGTGGGGAAAACACGAATCGAACCAAGAATGGCTAGTGGAATTTCTTTATCGAATAGCGCACTACTCAATGATGCTACTATTTTATTGGTACATATAGTGAAATGTAAAAACTATGAAGCACTAATAATCCTCCTTAGAAAATGTGTAAATTCCGTTCAATTTGAGGCGATGTCTTAATAGTTTCTAAATCATTTGTTTAAATACATTCGAACTCTTGCAAACTTAACAAATGATTAAGAAACAATTATTTGAAAGTTATACTGTTTTTAATTTGAATGAGAATGAAACATTGTGTCTTAACATGCATAACAAATACGCATTGCGGAAGCTCCTATTTCTAAATTCCAACATCGGCACCAAACAACTAAAGCTCATCGATTGCTGTCCTTTTTGCACCTAATGACTCAAAAAACAAGCCAAAAAACAAAATCATCATCTCATTTGTGCTCTGTTTGTAGAATAAAAAAACCAAAACGGAGGGATAATGGCCGCGTTTTTCTCTAACGATGTCAGCTTCTCCTAAAAACAACGCTTCATTTTTATCTTATATTTCACATCCACCGGCTTCATTATCCTTAACTACGAACGTAAATGACGAGTTACACGAAATTAAAAATTCTTTTGTCTTTTTTTGCTATGTAAAAAAACGAGAGCTCATTGGCGCTTGGCATAGTTTTTTTTACTACAGAGTTATAAGTAAGGGTAAAAAAACTTTTTCCCCTCATTACGGGGCTGTAATTAGCATTTCATTCATTAGGGCCTTTGTTCTTTTTTTATATTCGGAAGAAGCGCTAATGGGGCTGGCCGGTGTTTCAAACGTAGTTTCAAACTCATTTGTCAAAAAATTCCTAAGAACGGGGATGTACAAAATAAAGTAAGGAGAAAAAATGCACAAGGAGGATAATTAATAACATTTAGTAAATATTTTTTAATTATTAGTGTGTTAGCTAATGCTCCAAATGGCATTTTTGAAGGCTTTTTTGTTCCCCCTTTTTAGAAAGAATTTGTTTGAAGTAAGTGGTTCCTAAATTACTTTTGCATTCACAATACATTTTTTTTGGAAATAATTCCAGTAATTGTCCATTATTTCTATTAAAATCTTCCAAAAATTGTTATGTGTGACTTGAAATAATTTCAGTTCATTTTATTTCAACGCTTTATTATTCCAACTACATTAGAATTATATTCGATGCATTCTATTATTAATCAAACATTTTCTTTACCTTTGATATCATAAGTTTGCGAGTGAGGCGCAAATTGAAGATTGAGGAAAAGTAACAAAATGATCATAACGATATGTTTAATAAAAATATATCAAGAAACATTATATAAAAAAAGAAATACTATTATAAAAACCTAATCATATCCTGATCATCAATACATCATCCCAATCATCAATACATCATCCTAATCATAATAAAACCTATAATCATCAATAGATACAACGAGAACATATTGCTATTCGAAAGACTATCAGTTGTGCTAACAAAACTCCGATTTGTTTGTGGACACACACAACTATGGAATTTACTATGGATAAACGTAAAGCCCAATTGCAAACTTTCCACTTTACCTAAAAGTAAAGGACGCAATACCTCTGATTCAATAAAAGTCAATTTAGTGCTTTTGGACGAAGTTATTTCGATGACGGTAACGTTGATGGTAGTAAACTCTTTAAATATTCTAATTTAGACTAAATAAATATTTTGAGTGATGAACTGTTCTTGTTACTTCAGAATAGACTTTTATTTGTCGGTGTTTTTGTAACGCAATTCTTAACTTCTTACTTTTTCTTATACGTTTAAAATTGTATGTTAATATAGTATCTACTTTCAACATGATTTCAAACTTATAATTATATGTAAGATGGTAATTTGACGGTGGTTTATTAACAAATAATCCTAAACTCATTACTTGAAAGTATCATATTCGTGTCATAAATTCTATTAAGAATTTTTTTATCGAACGTAGTCAGAAAATAAGTTTTTCAACAGAAACTTTTCAGGTTTGGCTTTCATTGCAATTCAATGCAAAAACAGTACACACATTTTAAACAATACATTTGAAATTTTAGAAAAAAAAACTGGGCAATTATTCCGAAAGCATTTATGTGTTTGAAACGTAAAAAACCTAATTGCTAAAGCTTTTGTATGAATTTCTAATTAACAAACCACTCCGATGCATACTTAACATATTATAATTACTTTCTTTTTTTGCATACGCGAATCCGTACAACAAATGGGCGGTGCCTTGCGAACGCAAACACAATTCTCCTTCATTTGCGACAGTCCTTGATTTGTTAAGCTTAATTAGTCATTAGCTAAAGCTCTCATTTTTTATTCCCTAACAAAGATTCCAGCAAGAAAGAACAAAAAATCCCTATAGGGAATAACAGCGCAGAATGAAATAATGGTTTCCTGTAACTCTACATTAATGATTCACTTGGCAAACCGAATGAATTAAAACGAAAGGAAAAAGAAACAAATTTGCTAATGAGAAACTTGGAATGAAGCAATGTAAAAACTTAATTACTAGTTCTCCTTTTATTCTGCTTAATTCGAAGAGACCGCATTAAAAGGAGCTGGATTTTGTGTTTGAATTTCTTCTTCTGCTTTTTTTTCTTTGAAAACGTTTTCCTGTAATTAGTTTTTATATGCTGATGTTTTTCGGTTTCTTTGGCGAAAAGATGAAATTTGCGTTTTTTAGGTCCCGTAATGATATTTCTTTGAGTCGGTTCCTGTTTCTGTTAATGAATGTTTCAAAATCAATTTCGTTTTCGATCACGGGATGGTTCTTTGAAGAAAATTTAAGAATAGATAAATTAAATTCGTAATTCTATCCGTGTGTTTTGGAGTTGTTCAAACGAGACACGTTAGTTTCGCTCCGTGGTGCACTTGGCATACCTGATCCAGTTATCATATTCTATTATTCTTCTGTAATTGACATTTCCGTGTAACTCAAAAATTAAACTTCTTTAGAACTGGAACTAGAACTTACAATTAATTTTCTAAAATATATAAGTATCTTTTAGAACTACAATTTATCTTAATTTATCATCTATTTCTATAATTTTGAATAATGCAGATCTTTATCATAAATAAACAGCATCGAAAGCATTAATGCAAAAAATAAATTTATGAAACAAAACCTAATGCAGCAATCAAATAGTAGTGCAAAGGGGGAGAAAATTGTAATTCAAATTGGAGTTCAAAACAAATTACTATAGTACATTTGCTTTTAAAAAATTCAGTTGACGATGTTTTACGTTTGAAATAAATAACTTTAAGTAAATAAATCGCCAGATATCTTATTTTCGCATACCACAGGTGAACTTAAATTTTAACAAAAAATTTAATAAGATACAGACTTTGATCAACAAAATCAAATGCAAAAGAAACTATGGCAGTATAATTATGGAGTCTTTTAACAAATGTCGGTATTATAAATATTTCAATTGTTCATTTTAAAAGAGTTTTTTTCTAATTAGTTATGTTCCCTTAACAACCTTTTAAAATTACGAAAAGTTTTTAAACGCGTATTACCAACAAAATATACACACTAAAAGAAAAGAACAATACCCACCGCTGTGTTTTTAATTACCTTTCAAAAGTCTTTGTCTAAAACATGCATATTAAAATTCATTGTTTCACGATTCTATTATTGTGACTATAAAAGACTCAATATTAAAAATACCTCTGTACACATTTTTCAGATGACTCTAAATCCAGCCACAATGTGTCGCGAACGAACAGCTATTGTTTTCGCAAAGAACAATAATAAAAAAATACCTTTTTGTCATCATTACGAAACAAAGCTCCATGCGACCATGTACCGAAATCGTACAATTAGTTCTTTTTTATTCTTTTGTTCCAAAGCACCCCTCACAATTTCATTTCTGGGGGTGGAGTCGGACGATAATTAAACATAGTTCGTGCTATAAGTTTTATATGGAATGGAACATGAAGAATGATTTCAACGTTTACAATGAACCCTTTTCTTAATTAGAACCCTGTACAAGTCATGTCTTTTGTTCCAATCGTGTTCTCTTCCCCTCTTTGTTCCCGCCTTTTGTAGCAATTGTCTCTGCTTTTGTTCTTACGTGGAACATCGTTTGCATATCTCGGAACGACGGTAATTCGACGACCGTTTCTTTGTTCTAAATTCTTTTTTGTTCTCCTCCCCCACCCGGGGTAATCTCGTTGCTAACATTCGGCATTTAAATGGATTTTTCAGGCTCGTTTCTATTAGTTTCTTATTTGTACAGTGACAAAGAGACAAAAAAAAAAACTCCGGTATAACAAAAGAAATTAAAACACTTCTATTATGAGGGTTCAGTCATTTGTGATTTTGTGTGTTGTAGAATTTTGATTGGATGCTTTTGCTGCTTTTAATGTAGTTTCAGATTAAGCCGGTGGCTTCGCATTGAAGGCTTTGAAATTTTATTCAATAAATTTTATTTCCAAACAAGGTTACAAAATATTGCTTATTTAATTTTGATAGTAATGGCATCTTAGCTGAGTGCCAGAAATTTGATCATGTCGGTATTTGTGAGTCTGCCTTTACTACTTTTTGTCTCTACAAAGCAAAATGAAGTGTCCTAATGTCAGACAAAAAGTGTCTTAAACGGATGGCACCAGACACAAACTGAAGTTCGCGACTTGTGACGTCTGAAGCAGGTACGTTTCAGACGTTTTGTGGCAGAAAATAGATTCTTTTCAGACACTTCTGTTGTCTTAATCTAATATTATAAAATCAAACAACACTGTAAAAAAATTGGTGGAACGTTGTTCCTTAACATAAGTGGAAGCTGTTAATGTGGGCTACCACCTTGTTTATATAGTAACTTTCCACCAATTTCTTACAGTTAGCAACTTCCAAAGGTTTTTTTTAAAATAAATATTTAACTATGACATGTTCATCCAATCTATTTTACTAAGTTTAACAAAATTTTTAAAACTTTGTAGAAATTTGTGATAGAAATAACATTTGGCATTATAATTTTCAAACATTCTGTGAATTAAAACATAGTTAAAAGCTATATTCTGTAAAATTGTAATTTTAGGGATATTTTATCGTAACCAGAACATACAGTTACATTTAAAACCAATCCGCTTACCACAGTAAAATAATAATGTGTATATTTATTCAAAACTTGAAAGAAACTATTTTAAAAGGCAATAATTCTGTTGAATATTGCCTGTCAGCAGTAAATAAATATTTCATGTAAATTTACATTCATAAATTTGGAGATGTTGATTATTTCAACTGCTATGGTTCAAATTAGAATTGTTAGAGAAAACTCGATTATAAGAAAAACAACCGTTGCTGAAAATCACTGACTTATTAGATTGATGTATTTTCTGCATTTAAAATTATTGAAAATGAAACAAAGATTATTCTATACCAATATACAAAACAGTGGAAATCTGGTGAAAATACTCTCTAAGGTTATACCGGCTTCAGAATCTGAGTAACAATACCATCTAAATTAGAAGGTATCTTTACTAAGCTAAATAACACATTAGCATACAGATTAATTAGCACAGAGTTTCAAGTGTAGACAAACGCTAATTCTAAATTCGATCTCTTGTTTATTTAGAGAAAAACAAGGTTTTTATAACGGTAACCGTTATTTAAAACCACTTCCACATATTATTTATCATAAATGTCATAGTAAAAGTATTAGATCGGTGGATCACGTGACCTTCAATGCTAACGATGCACGGGACGCGCATGGAGACCAGAATTTAAGGGCAAAAATGTCAGTGTTGCCACCACTTTAAGGAGAAAAATACTACGGCGTCATAGAAAAAATAACAGTTAATTCTAAAATAATTTTTTAAAAAATACTAGAAAAGCGTCTCACGTTTTTTTTTTTATAAAGTCACTTATTTATGATATTTTTTTCTAATTTTAGAATTAGATGGTATTTTTTCGATGACACCGTAGTATTTTTCTCCTTAAAGTGGTGGCAACACTGACATTTCCCCCCTTAAATTCTGGTCTCCATGCCAACGATGTATAATAACGGATGTACTACTGAATGTTAAGAAAACGAGGCCGTTGCCAAGCCCTGGAAAAAAAAACTATTTGGCTTATTTTCTATATTGGCGCTTTTACTTGGCTCCAATTCTTCATCCATCTATAAATGTTACTGAATAGACCAAAAAACTTAAGTAAATGAGGCTACTGTTAGGTCTTTGATAGCGATTGTTTTGGTTTCTATTCTTTCTTTTATTCGGAGGAAGGTGTGGTGAACGAATGTAAACAATATGAAATTTAAGTATTTTTAGGAGTAAAAAGGTATTTGGTATAAAATTTTATATTCTCCTTCGAAACTGCATTTATATTATTAGTATTTATTTATGTTGTTATTGACGGTGTTTGGAGAAAGGGAAACATTTGGTTTTAAGTGTAAAATAAAATGAATAACTCTTTAAATAAAATTTTATTTACAATATTGTAAAAAAGGAAATCCTTCTTCATAAATAATAATGATCATTTCTTAATTAACGTTTTATTTGTCCGTGAGGTCCGCCGACACAGGACACAAGAATTGCCTATTTTTCACTTTTCTGTTACTATGATAAAACACAAATTAGAATGACGAGAGAAATAAAAAATAATCCAATTAATTAAAATAATAACTTTCGAGTAGTTTATAAGATATTTAAACATAAGAAAATTTGAACGTTGTGCATCCTTTTTTGTTCTATGAAAGGAAATAAAAGATTTTTACGGAAAAAAAAAATTTGAAATTTGATCATCTGATAGAATGAAACTGTTAAAAAAGTAAAAATTTATTCGAAAATTTCATAATTTATTATTTAATCTTAAATAATAGCACTAATTTTTTTTAAAACTTACCCTTCCCGTACATTATGGATGCTATTCCCCAGTCTTTTTTTTAGTGGAAGTGTAAAATTAAAACTCTGGATTTTATTTTTATTTGCAAACAATAATAAATGTAGAAACGAAAATTAATATAGTCGACGATTTATTTCTGCGCATGGTCATCAACCTTCATCATCAGTATTGGTTGCAGAAGTAGATATGTGTTAACACTAGATCGCTAAATCCAGTTATATTTAATTCGAAAATTAAATTTAAATTTAAAATTTGACTTTTGCGGTGCGGTCAAGTTTATAAAAACCGCCAAATGACGTCATTTTTCTTTACTGCGCAAGCGCTGGAGCCAAAAAAAAAACTTGTCGCACTTTTTGAGGTCCTTTGTCATTTTGGACCGAGACACGGCTGCTCCATGCGCGTCCCGTGCGTCGTTGGCATTGGAGGGCACGTTATCCGCCGATCTAATACTTTTACTATGATATCTATGCTATTTATATATCTTATAAAGAAAATCGCCAACCACGGTTTTTACCTGGTTCTAATTTAAACCTTTAAACGCCAAATTTTACCAATTTCATTAATTTTCTTTAGCAGATTTTATTAATAGTCTTTATCCTTTGCCTGAAAAAAATGGAAGCGAAACTTTTCAGAATATTATTTAACTTTGCATTAGTTTGAAATCTAAAAAAATATATATATTAAGGAGAAAAAGAACGTTTCCTTAATTAACAACTTTTATTCGTAATAATTTCATATTCTTTCGCAAATTCAACTAATATAATTTATTGTTTGATAAATTTGATGTTAGAAGAATAAGTTTTTAGTAAAATTGATGTTTCAAAAATAGAAGCGAAGCTTAACGTATTTTATGCAAAGTTAGAACTCTCTCTTTATCTTCTTAATACAGATATAATGAACCATCAAAAGAATTCTATTGTGACAGATACTATGTTATTCCAAAGTGATTTATATCACAAATTAATATTCCTTCACGTTTTATTTTCATTTAAAACAAAGTTTCTCGCGCGTTTGATGAAATGGCAACTGTGGAAATATTGAGCAAAAATGGAATTTTCCAGGATTGTCTTATTATTTTAATGTATATTAAATGTTTAGTTATTTAAATTTTATTGGAAGCTAATATAAATTAATGCATCATCCTTTAAAACCTCAAAATCATTAATTACAAACACTAAAGTTAGGAAGAATACTTTCTATTTTGAAGGGTATTAGTCGAAATATTTATAAAATTTTTATATTAAGTTATAAGGAAAACTCGATGCAAAAATGTGGCTTTGAAAAAAGGTAGTCTATCTTGAATAATGTATGGATGGCTCACTCGATTTGATTCTTGTTTATATTTCTTTTATAACTGTTTGCCAGTATTTTTAAGAGAAAAACTAATTTGTTTTTAAAAATGAATCTAACCTTCGACCTACAATTGTAATATTTTCTAATTGTTTCCTAAATCTTAATACACCACAAAAATGTTCTCATTCAATAGCGTTTAGTATTTTATGCCAAATGTATAAACACGTACAAAAAATATCTTTAAGATTTAAATATTTTTTTATGTCTAAACTTAACTTTTGTATAATATAATAGACAATAGTGGGATGGGGTTTTAGGGGAATAATAAAACAAAAACCAAACCTTAACCATTTTTTTAGCACAATTAATCATTTTCTTTTAATTTACAAAAATAAAAAATTTAAAAAGACTGAAACGGCTTTTCTGCTACTTAAAAACGTGAATTTTTTGGCAAAAGATAAAATAGCTGTTACCTAGAACCGGTTTTAACTAAAATTTTACACCTTAAAAAAACTCGCCAGACACAGTATTTTGTTGCAATTAAATTGCAACAAGTTTTTGGTTTTGTTTATTACTTTTAAGAGCCAAAATTGACTATTTTCAGAAATTTTCTTTCGTAAATTAAATTAATAGCCTTTTTCGTATGCTAAATTTATTTGCAGTTTGAAAAAAGAAATTACGTAAAATTGCTTCAGTCAAATTCCAGAATCAATCCATTTAATTGACATTTGGCGTGTTTTGAAAATGTCACCAAAGCTCTTGTTCTAAAACTCGCATTAATATAAGAGTCATTCCAAGTCAAATCACTCAGCTCAAAATCTTCATGTCACAGAATTCAATCTTGATTTTTTTCCAAGTACTAGAGACAAATTTATATTAGACCCGTATTTTATTTTTTCAAAATTCCAAGAATTAAAAAAGTTAGGCTTAACTTTTCGGTTTCAAAAAATCAAAACTGTTTCTCATTTAGCATTGCAGTCTATGGGAAATTAAATATTTTTGAACGGGTATAACTAAAAAGGCCAACCTGGGAACAACTAATAAATTAAAAAAATCATTATAAATACAAATTAAAATTTAAAAGGAAGAAGACACTTGCACTTTTCAATAATACGAAGTGTCTTAAAAATGTTTGCTATAATATTTGAAAGTTTAAAAATATTACTTAATTTAAAAAATCTTATCGCTTGCACATATTCTTTCATATACACAAACCTATTGCACAAATTTCTCCAATGGAACTAATGCAATTATCTGATTTTGAAAAAAAAAATTAGTAGAAGGAGTTTTGAGAACAACAGCGCACTTTACCAAAATGTTACGATTAGTAAGAGTATTGCATAAAAAATTTATTAGTTGTTCCCAGGTTGGCCTTTTTAGTTATACCCGTTCAAAAATACTCAATTTCCCATAGACTGCAATGCTAAATAAGAAAAAGTTCGGCTTAACTTTTCGGTTTCAAAAAATCATAACTTTCTTAATTCTTGGAATTTTGAAAAAATAAAAAATACGGGTCTAATAAATTTGTCTCTAGTACTTGGGAAAAAAAACAAGATTGAATTCTGTGACATGAAGATTTTGAGCTGGGCAATTTTACGTTGAATGACTCATAAGTTTTGTAAGATCCCGATATGTTTGAAATATTTAGTATTAATAAACATAAACACAAATACAAATTGCATTAATAAATGAAGAAAAGTAAATTATTATCCAGCTTTTTAAGCAAAAAAAGCATGTTATTGTATTTTTTTGCATGTTGTTGTATTATTTTTTTCAAAAATTTAAATCATTGATTGAAAATTAAAAGTATAAAATATAATTATGTAATTGTGTTGTAATTTTTGCTTCTATTGTTAGAGTAAGCAATGGTCGAATCCTTGTTTCGATTCTGGCTATATTAAGTACGTTTTGAAAATATCGCCTATTTTAATAACACGAGCTTAGCACTTATTCTTAAATAAGCATCAGCATAAAAAATTAATCAAAACTTTATATTTCAGTAGCAACTTAAATATTATTGGTAATTTAATAACTACAAAAAACGGAACTAAAAATTGCAAGTTTTATTGCTCTCCGTAATTATCGGGAATTGTCACTGGGATTTGACCCAAACAATTTGACATATTTTTTATTTCTTTAAACTTCAAAGAAATTAAAAAAAAAAGATAAAATAAAAATTTAATTTGTGAAAGAAAAATACGGAAAATATAAGTTCATTCTATAGTTCATTTGAATTCATTTCAGTTTAAACTAAGCATACGCAAAAAAACGTATCTCAAAATTACCCACACAAACGGGATAACAATTGAGAAACATAGTACTTCGGTATTATAAATTCTCTTTTTACTTTGTATATGCTTTGCATGTTGTGTACTTCAAGTTTCAATTTTGAAAGCCTGGTCTGAAATTGTATGCATTTATAACATTGACTATTACAGCCATAAACATCTTAGAAATAAATTAAATTGGAAATCTAGAATATTTGAATTTTTTTTTTAATAATGATAAAAATGAAATTTAAATTATTATATTTTTTTTATGTGCATTAAAAATGTTTAAGGATAAAAAGATCAAGGAGAGAGAAAATTGAAAAGTCTATTACAGGAAAACTCATTAATATTTTTTGCTGGCATAGCTGTAATTTAATGCTTATAAAATAAAATCTTCTCTTTGCATATTGGAAAACTTTCTCGAAAATATACTTCAATTATTATTTGATTTTTATTCTATGCTGATTATTAATAGATATATTTTATCTTAACCGAAAGTCATATACATCACTACACAGGATTTGTAAAGCATGAAATAAAATATTTTTAAAACTAGTGAAAACTAACTTGTGCGGTGATAAAACTGAATACAAGAAAAAATCAAAAGACAAAATACTTTTCATTGTAAAATATTTGATGCGCTAAATGATACCTATAAATTGTTTCATTTTTTTTATTCAAAGATTTTCTGGACTTCCTTCAGGCTTCCCATTCATTGTCATCTTCGGCCACAAGATGGCGTTGGTTCTCCACTCACCAAACAAACACCTTAATAAAGAATAACATAGTATTACAAATTTAATGATTTATGCTATCCTAAAGGGGAAAGATGAATTTGGGAAAAGGAGAAAAGGGGGGAAAACGAATCAATGATAAGGGCATTACTCCTGTTGTTTTTTGATCATTGATTCAAGCCTGTGAGAGCTAATTTTTAAGCAAAAACCCCTCGTTCTTTTATCATCTAATACTTTTCTCGACATTGGGGTTACTTTTTTTATTAAACAAAAAATCCTTAATGGAAAATCCCTGTTATTTATCACCGTATTTTTAACAATTAATACCTCCTCGCCTTATTCTAGACGTAGCGTATTAAGAATAACGACCCCATTGGAAATTTAAGGACGGACAATATTTGGCGAGGAGTTTTTGATACATATTAGTTTTATGAGAAAGAGACGCGCCAAATATATAATTGTAACGGATAGTAATAACCTTTTCCTTGGCACGTTATGTTTCATTGAACGGGGTCCCAATGCATCAAGTTACGCTTTACCGTAGTAATGACATTTAAGGTTCATTTATCTTACAACATTGACGTGTAGACACCGAAAACCCATTACAGGAATGCCAAAAATATCGCCCATAAGATCGTAAAAAATGTATTTCTTTTTTTGTTATTATTATTATTCCACCGCTTGATTTTTCACTCATTATTAAGGTTAACTAATGATTCTTAACTTCAATGTTGTTTTTTGTGGGCCATTAATTATTTGATTTGAGTTAGTTTTAGTTTAGAAGGACGTTTTACCGCTTCTGGTTTTTGATAAATTTATTTAATGACTGTAATTAATGACGTGGAACTAAGAAATGTCTTTTGAAATGTAGAGATCGATTCCATGTGCTTTGTTTTCATTTGAATTTAACTTCTTATCCAACTATTCTATTCGGGTTTAAAATATAATTTATGGACATAATAGTAGTAACATAAATAGGACATAATAGTGCATAGATATATGGACATAATAGTGTGCCTTATGTGGCACAAAGGCATTTAAATAAAGCAATAGATTTTTTTTTTCATTTGATATTTCATACTATTTAGAAATGTCAATAGTTGCTACAAATAAGGAATCAATTGAAAACTTTTATTAATGAAGCCTATACAAATCATAGGGTAATTAACATTAATTATTTTTTATTGAATGGGTTTGTTAATTCTAACTAGCCGATTTTACATTACATGCATTGAGTGATTTTTGTAAAAAAAATATTTAGTATGTTTGTGTCATCGCCTTACACCAGTGTCTCTTAAAAAGAAGCAAGTATATTTTTTGACATTTTGGGGATTTTTAGTTAGATACTTTTGAGACGAATAATAAATTTGGGCGGCAAAGAATACACGAATTTTTTTTCAAGTAATTTAGCCAACTGAAGAAACTAAACTCTTTTTATGCAGGAAAAATAATGCAGTGAAAGGATAAGCCATTGTTTCATAATACATTCAGAAGATAAAATATCCAATGTATCGAGACCATTGAAATATCCCAAAAGAAAAATTTAACAATAAATACAATAATAAAACATTTCAATAAATTGCTATTCAGGTATTTTTGAATAGTGTTTCTATTCTACGAAAGATAAATTTTTTTTGTATCAAACCTCAAACGTACCACTTCATTTTAAAAATCAATTTTCCGACCGCAATCTCAATTTTAATCTCCCCACCATCTTTACCCTCAATATTACAAACAAAAAATTTAAACTTTATCACATCACTCTGAACCACAATATATCAACAAACCTTAAGAGTTAAAAAATATTTTTTTAAAAATAACATAAAAAATATAAGAAAGAATGTTCATCATACTGTGTCTTCAAGATCACAACTCAAACATTTTCGCTCCAATCAGTACCGGAAAAAGACATCAGTAGTGAACTTTGTCATCCAACCTTTGTTGTTCTTTCTTACCCCTACAAAACAATATTATTTCAACGTGGTATGTGGGATTTTCCATTATCGGAGTTTAGTTTTCTAAAAATGTAACTACAATTTTCTTTTTTAGAGATTCTTTAGTCTATTTGGTTGTATTCAAGTGTCGTAGATCAATCCTGGATTTCATTGGTGGTTTCGACAATTGGTGTTATGGCATGGTAATGCCTTGCCCATTTCATTTATTAAAAAATTGAACGTGATTTCAATTCTGTGGATCCTATTACAGTTTTATGGATCTGTTTCCAGTCAAGGCGTGAAACATTCCCATTGTATGTCATTATGATAAGTTCCCCATTCAAAGTTGTCAATCGATGAAAAATAAAATTAAATTTTGTGACTGATATTGCAATAGAAATTTTCCATTAAAAAAATCCATTTAAATAGCTATAAAATAATAGAGAAAAAAGTGTAGGGCCAAAGTAAACCGATTGGTGTTGTTGTTCTGGTCAGATACTATAGCGTTTCATACAAATCCATACTTGCCATTTTATCCTGACATGCCCGGAAAACCTTTCAATCCTGATATAATTTGTAATCATACTACATTGTACTATTGTTACATTATTCCGTAATTACTTTCTTCTAAAAACAAAATTTACTCTCATTATGCCCTCGTAATTTAACTGTTTTAAAAAAATTAACGGACGGTATTTTTCAAATAAAAAACTAATTTTAGAAATGTTTTCTGTAACATTTAGAAAACCTTTTAAACATGCTTTTCTGCAAAATCAAACTTGTTTTTTCTAAGGATAAAAACGTAAGCTGTATATGGTTTTGAATTTTAGATATTTTTATTCTAGTGAAAAGGAACAGTTTTTTTGGTTAAAAAGACGTCATCTACAGTCTTCAAACTTATAGTATGGTTTGCCTATTTTGACCTTCTAAAACCTTGCTGTAAGAAGGTGATATTTTTTGGACTGGAAATCCAATCATTTTTACTTAGTAATGTCTCTACGAGGAATTGAACCTTCAAGCTGAGTATTTTTAATCTGTGAAGTGTTGGTTACATTTTTGTCAAGTCACGGATCGGATACATTAGATAAAAATGCTTACCCCGTTCATTTTACGCATGCTTTTACAGGTCGGCGTTGCTCCGGTTACATCTGTTTTCATTGTAGACTTGATCTTGAAACGGTTTTAATATCGTTTAGGGATGGAACTGTCGCAATTTAAAACTTATTATGTGTCCGGAATTCTCGTACATGGGGAATGGAGAACGTTGAAAGTGCTGAGTTTATTTCGTTGCAGTAGTGAAATTTTTTCGAGGTGTCCGTTGTCGATATTGCTAGGGGTTGAATAAATTATGGCGAAGGAAAAACTTGTAGTTCTCGGAATGTTTCAGATAGAAACATTAAACTCTTCAATAAAAAACTTAATGAACTTTGTATTAGTTTTTAAGAAAAAATATTTAAAATGCGTGGTTATTTTTATTTGAAACGAAAGCATCGATTTCATTCAAATTTTGAAAGAAAGTTATCCGGTCAATTAATGTATGCGTTGAAGGGTAAATTCAAGACAGAGCTTTAGTGATGTAAAATGGAGATGTGTCTTTCTTCTGAAGTATAGTCTTCGAAGTTGGAAATAGAAGTTGAAATGAAACTTAAATAAAATATAATAACACTTTATATATAAAAAAGTGTACTTTGCATTTGTACTTACAGGTTTTTTTAGATTGAAGTATAACTGTATCTAGGAAAAAAAGTTTTAAAATGTTCTTGCAATATAATAAACAAGCATCAAATTCAAGAGACTTAATTCTATGATATTATTTTTAAAATATACATTTCGGTTGATAAGTTTAACATTAATGAATTTAACATTTCAAAACTTACACAATCGTTGCTTTAGAACGTTCAAACTTCCTTCGTATTCGCGCTGCTTTCAGAAAGAATAATCTTATATAGTCATCGGAGGATAAATATATAGACAGACTAGGATAAATATATACAGAAAAAATCCATGGTCACTAGTGGCCGCTCTGAGTCACGTGATCACAGATAAACCAAAAAGGGACGAAGAGGAAAATAAATAGAGGAAGGAAAAAATAAATCTGTTAGTCCGGCAAGGAAGAGAAGTATCCCGCACAGTCCGGTTTTAGGTTCGACAGGAGCTGGTTTGTTGTTGTTAAACACTGTGAAGCCATGTGGTTTTGCCACTGTGAAGCCATTGTGTGTGACTCCAGCTTTGCAGAGGCTGCAATTAATGTATTGGATATGATTATGGAGGTTTTTGTTGTTGAAAATATTTAGTTTGAATTATGTTTTAGGAATGGGTGTTTTGTCATGGAGTGACCAATTATAACATATTTGAGCTGTCTGATCAATTTTGCGTTGTCCTGGATTACATTCGCCTGCTTCTTGAGTTTTCGTTGTTTACTTAGCACGTTTCAAAATGATGAAGCTTTGTTGTGCAAAAAAAGGAACTTGCTATCATTTTTAGTTGGATATTTATTTTGATTAGAAAATTTTGTCTTGCTTTGTTTGCATTTTTTAGAAAAAACGTAACATTTTGAACAGAATTTATGTATTTTATGTTTTTAGTTTGTGTTTCGATTCAACCCACAGAAAGGGGTGAATTGAAACTCATGTTAAAATCTTTATTTTTTTAATCGGGTTATTAAAGACTTTATTAAACTTATTACCAATAAACAAAGCTTTGATTCTTTTGTTGTATAAAATAAGGGAAGATAACAAGATAAAAACTATCAGTTCGATAAAACGTCGAAATTTACTTTTATTCATTTTTGCTTCTTTCCCCCTCGTTTCGGTTTTCCCGTTTCACCCTCACTAGAGTACGGTCGCCGAGAAAACAGTTTTACAGAAAATAAACAATGGTCTTTCTTCTGGCTTCGGAGATTATAGAATCTCCATTAGTATTTTATACTTTGATTGTGAGTACGCTTAAAACTTTAGGTAGAAGTTATAAGAATTATGAATCATTGTCTAATTTATTCAAATCAATTAATAATAGTTATTTATGCAACAAGTGTGAAAAGTAACACTTTTTAAAACTAGTGGATTTTATTTCACGAGCGATTCACGAGCGAGTGAAATAATGACACGTGTTATAAAAAGTTTACTTTTCACACGTGTTTCATACACTATTTTTTATAATTACGTGAAAAAAATCAAATCTCATTGGTCCAAAAATAATTCACGTGCTATTTTTTTATGTAAAGAAGATTGGCATCGATAAATCTCTGGAACTACAAAAGGAAAACATATTATTTAGTTTAAAGTCAAACATTTGAACATGGATACTGATTCAAAAATAAAAATAATAACATTCACGCGCATAATATTTATAAATAAAGCAGATCAATAAATTTCTGGATTTTATGAATATTATGAAATAGAAATTTTACTTGAAATGTTGGCATCTTATGAAAAGAGTGAAAAAAAAGGTACTTTTTTTTCACTGCTTTTGGGTGGAAAAATGTAATTTTTTCATCACTGTTTCTAAAAAGTATAACTTTTCACACGCGTCTGATTATATAGTAAAGTCTGATTATATAGTAAATTATAGTGTAAGAATCGGATTTTTTTCACGCAATTATAAAAAATATTTTATGTTTCGTGTATTGCAATTGATAGAATGAGTTAATAGCATAATATGTAAAAATCCTTGGATGTTTACTTTTTTTAGTCTTAAGTCGCTGCAAAGGAAAAACGCTAAAAATAAAGATACAATCAATAATAATTTTATTTGCGTTAATTATAACATTTATAACTCTTTAATTTCTTCTTGTCATCTATCAAATAAAATCTCAAACAATTTAAACTACAGTTTAAAGTTTCGGGATACTTGAATTTTGGGCTGCGTAAAGAAAATAGGGAAACTTTTTTTACTGATCGTTTTATAGTCAGAACCACAACATAAATAAATAATTTTATAAATTACATTTTAATATTACATGTACTTTATATACATCATTGAAACATCTCCTTTTATATGCTATCATTGAAATAAACTGTATTAACAGCATCCCCTACAAATGCTTTAGAAATAAATGCAATACATGATTGAGACATCACATGGTCTGAATTAAAAATCATAGAATGTTTCCAACAACCAAGGTAGCATTTAGCCACAGGCAAAAACCCTTTTATTCTGCCCTCACATAAGGGCCTCCCCCTTTCGCGGTCTATTGGGTATATGGAAATGGCCTCTGGAGGCCCTTAGAAAGGGTTAAAAAGGGGAGTAAAATCCTGATATAATCGGGAAGCCATTTCTGTCCACTTTGGTGGCAATGGAGGTTTGGATATTTGTTGAAACGGTTGTCAATTATAATAGACTGGTGAGTTCTGTATTTGGCTTAAATATTTTGCTAATGGATGTATCTTTTTACTCCGGAAGTGTGGAAACGAATTTAATAATTTTTATGTTGTTCAATTGGATGTTTTCCGTAATAGATTAAGTTTAGTGAATTTTAGGTTGGGGCTTAAATAAAGTACTTCGATAGGGTACGTAGAAATACTGCATTATACAGGCATGGTGTTAAAGTTTTGGGGAAATATTTAAAGTAAATCGGTTTTATTTATAACAAACATCAATAAGACAATAACATTTGATTATTGATTTGTATGGAGAGCTAGCAAATAAATACCTGTTCTTCGCACGGACTAAAAGAATATCAAATCGATCCAAGTACATGTGTAATTTAATTTGCTATAGGAAATAAGCGTTGCCTTTGTTCCCGTTCATTATAAAGATTAAAATCCCGTTACTTATATAGCTTTAAATTCCAAAATAAAAATTCATCACTATAAAATGCACATCCTCATATCACAAAAATCTTCCTCAATATGAACTTACTGTCATCGCAATTTTACTGATAAATTCAAAATTAACCATAATTGTATAACAACGTTATTTCACGTCAAAACCCCCATTCTGGGTTTAAAAAAACATTTAGCTCATTGGCCCGTTCAATTATTTTCCCAATCATTAATTTAGTTTCTGAAGGTAATGGCAAGAAAATAAAATCAATTTCAATTTCAATTATTTTTTGTGTTCAATTTAATTTCTTATGTCGAATGGCAACAGGAAAGGGAAAATATGATCGGATTTGAGCGAAAGTGGTGTATTGTTTTCAAAAAATTAGAATTTTGTCTAAAAATAGAACAAATATGAAAAAACTAAGCCTCAGGTGCACACGTTGGTATTAAAGGGAATCTATCTCAAAAATTTCGAATTTCTGAGGGCAGTTTAAGTAGGTCTTTTTCGATACACGGACATACAGACACACAGACTATTTCTTTTATTATTATAGATAATAATCTAAGTGCAGAGAGTCAACATGTTAAATACCAAAATATTAAAAAGATTAATAAATAAAAATAGTGATATGTTACAGATTATTTCAATAACCTTAAAAGAATATAAATTTTACATAATTAAAGTGACTGTCGACTCTACTTATTTGACTTAAAGATACACTTATCTGTAGATTTCAAACTGTATACCGCGTGCTTTGCAAAACATTAACAATCCAACATATTTACAAAGTTCTAAAGGGTTAAAAATTTCAATTTTCGACAAATCGGTTTAATTTAAAATGTGGCATCCAACTTGGGTATTATTTTATTCTCGCCATCTAACTGAGGTTACAAATTTCAAAAAAACTTCTAAGGGCTTGGTTTAGATTAATGGCTAATGTTCCATTGTGAAAATTGTATAGCAACGTCAATTAACAAATCAAAATCGTGTTTTCGGGTAAAATTTGCAACTTTGTTTTTCAATAATAAAACCCCACTAACACATTTCAAATCTTAGCGTAGAAATTCTTTCTGATGACATACATGAATTCTTAACTCGTTGTGACACAAACTTTAAATTTTCTACTCTCTTATCTAAAATCCTAACAAAATTAGCACGCCTGAAAACTTTGCTACATAGAAGTACATATTGTGAAAATAACGACTTGATTCTTCTTACGTGCTCTTTAAAAATAAAAGAAACAATCGGGGTTTATAGTAGCTTGTCTATCAAAAACTATTATAATTAGTATTTTTTTTAGAGTTCCTTTTACATTTTATACATTGATTTCAAATTTAATATTGTGTCTACATTTTCAAAATCAAACTAATGTTATTTAAGTTAAAGTTTCATTTAGCCAAACAGCTTCGAAATTTTTATTTTCGATAAACAAACAAAATTGGTTTATAAAGTACCGTTTGTAAGTTTTAATGCTAATACAAAAAAATTGCCTAAAAAATAAATCTTTCATAGCATGTTAAAAACAATGCCCTATTAAAATATGTTGAAATGTAGTCAACACTTTGCTTCTGACGGATTAATAAGCAGTCAAACATTTCAAGAAAATACTTAGAGCAAACGCAAACTGCTCTTAATATCAAACACAAAATAGAACCCCTAACAAGAAATCTGCAAGTCAGCGCTATTCGTCCAAAGAAATCTTATCCGAAGGTAAAAAGGTCCAAAAAAAACATATTAGAAGCATCCAAAGATAGTCGGAGACAACAGCTGTTCTTCTTCAGAAGAAGTTTTTGCCTCTCTTGGAGGCCATTACCATACGAAGCCGTGTCAACAACGTGCCTCTAATCGGAGCCGGCGGTGTTGCCATTTCCTCCCATATAAATGATGCATGCGAAATGCGAGCTCCGATAATTCTCTGCATATATTGGTTCTGCAGCCGGTTTTTTCACCTATGGAAAAACTGAGAGGTTGTTGGAGACATAGGTGTCAAGCGCTTGAAAGGTTAATAGAGGGAAATGTTTATGTTACAAATATTTTAGTGATGGTGTTGACTTGTGTCTTAGTGTAAAAAGCGTAATAATCTTTTGATATTGCAATCAGCACATACTTCCATACTTCGGCTTTGCTGTGTATTAATACATTAATATGAGATTATTGTTAATTCAGTGTTTTACATCTTCAAATTTAGGGGATATTTTAATGAAGTTGCATGAATAAATTTGCATATTTAAGTAAAATTCTAAAACTTTTGACATACCAAATTATTTTCCACAAATATTAATATAATATAGTTAAGAGCCAGTTTTTTTAAAAATCGGGCAAAACAGGCAGGTTTGGATAGTTGACATTTTTGATTTTGCTGAAATTTGCAGAATATGTTCTTTATGTAAAACTATTAGACACGTATATTTTTGTTTTTGCGAAATTTTTTTTTATTAAAGTTTTGGGGGGTCAAAGTTGAAGATCGTCCGTTTTTTGAAGAAAAACGAACCAACTTACATATGGCAATACTTTTTGTGTAAAGAGTTAAAAATCGCAGTGAAAATTTTTTTGTGTTCTACTTGTTCCATAGTACATGTTAGGACATAAAAACTTATGGTTGACATTTGGCACAATGGTCACGGGTCATTCAAAGTCATTCGAAAAAATGTTTTTTTTCTGAACTTTTGACCTCCAAAATTTTCTTTTCCCAACAGTGAAACAAAAGTGTATATGATCCAGTGAATACATACTAAAGAGAAGTACCCACAATTAGCAAGTGATGTGCGGTGGCACTTTTAGTTGCAGAAATATTTGACTTTAAAATTGTCGAAAATCCTAAATTGCACGACTTTCAAGGTCATTTATTCCTTGTGCCAACATTGGAAAGGTATAAAATTAGCTGTAAAATAATCCGTATGTATTTTAGAAACAAAATCAATTCACAAACCTATAGGTATTTGCTCCAATTTTATTTAATGAGGCTGGACTCGCAATTTTGTGTTTTCTGCAAAGTTTAGAGCTCCTTAACTGCTTGTACCAAAAGTAACCAGTTATAAAATTAGCTGGAAATTGCAGAAACAAATGCTTACAAAACTTATGTATTGCAGAAACAAAATCAATTCACATACCTATTTTATAGCTGATCCAATTTTATTTAATGAGGCTCTAAATTTTGCAGAATACTACAAAATGTCGTGCAATTTTGTGGCCTGAAACATGTACATTGTATGTGAAAATATTGCAGTAAAATTTCGGATATATTTTTTAACTAACTTTTATTGTTCCACAAATGTTTTGATAAAATGATAAAAAAATATATGTATGACTTTTTTTTGGATTTGTTTTCCCTAGTTGGACACTTATCCGCTGGAACTCATAACTTTACTAAGATTAGCAGCACATTATAGACAAAGTACGCTTTACGTATACTGGAAAACTTAAGGCATCTTCTTGCATAACTTTTGCTGCAGCAAATAAGAGCATAACTCTTAATGCGCTTCTAATTTGAGAAGTGGTCAAATATTCAAATTGTTGAAATTTTTTTTCTTCCATTATGATCTATTTGTTCTCTCATTTCCTTCATTGCACTTTAGGGGGAAGATTTTATACCGTTTTTTCCCTTTTATAAAGATGTTATAAATAAACAGTTTTTATTTGAATGTAAAACGTGTTTTTTTCTCTATGGAAGTGCCCGGCCTGTTTCAAACACATTTTTTTCTGATGTATTGTTTTTAAGAGTTATGGGCTCATTTGCTGCTGCAAAAGATATGCAAGAAGATGCCTTAAGTTTTTCAGTATAATAAAGGGTACTTTTTCTAATGTGCTGCTAATCTTAGTTAAGTTATGAGTTCCAGCTATTAAGTTTAACTCATATAGGGAAAACAAATTTAAAAAAAAACATTCATATATTTTTCTCATTTTATCAAAACTATCATTTATCAAATTTATGGAACAATGAAAGTTAGTTTAAAAAATATATTCGAAATTTTACTGCAATATTTTCTTATACAATGGGCATGTTTCAGGTCACCAAAATTGCACGAAATTTTTAGTTTTTTTCAAAGTTTAGAGCCTCATTAAATAAAACTGGAGCAAATATCTATAGGTTTGTGAATTGATTTTGTTTCTACAATACATACGGTTTATTTTACAGCTAATTTTATACCTTTCCAATGTTGGCACAAGGAATAAATGACCTTGAAAGTCGTGCAATTTTGGATTTTCGGCAATTTCAAAGTCAAATATTTCTGCAACCAAAAGTGCCACCGCACATCACTTGCTAATTTTGGGTACTTCTCTTTAGTATGTATTCATTGGATCATATACACGTTTGGTTCACTGTTGGCACAAGAAAATTTTGGAGGTCAAAAGTTCAGAAAAAAAAATTTCGAATGACTTTGAATGACCCGTGACCTTTGTGCCAAATGTCAACCATAAGTTTTTATGTCCTAACATGTACTATGGAACAAGTAGAACACGAAAAAATTGTCACTACGATTTTTAACTCTTTACACAAAAAGTATTGCCATATGTAAGTTGGTTCGTTTTTCTTCAAAAAACGGACGATCTTCAACTTTGACCCCCAAAACTTTAATAAATTTTTTTTGGGCAAAAACAAAAATATACGTGTCTAATAGTTTTACATAAAGAACATATTCTGCAAATTTCAGCAAAATTAAAAATGTCAACTATCCAAGCCTGCCGGACTCTTAAAAAAACCTGGCTCTTAAGTAGATACAATTTTTAAAATATTCCTGATGTGTGTATGTGGAACAATTTAAAACTTCCTATTTATAAATTATTAACCAAAATAAAGCAACAATAATGGGATATTCAATTGATTAAAAATTCGTATAATACTAAGATTAACTTAACGCAACAGAAAATGTGTTAATGAATTCAATCAAATTCATCTGATTGCTGTAAATCATTTCAATACTGAAACTTAACTGTCAGTTCCATCCTAGTTCTCCAAACAATCATCCATTTTTCGCTTGAGATAATTAAACAGATTAATCATTTCGGAGAAAAGCTTTTATATTATCATCATAATAGAAACGGCGAGGCTCTCGCTAAGACTAAGATAAGAAAGTATGGGGAATGTATATCGGAATAACAGCAGTAACACTTACGACGTCTTCATATATAGGCTAAAGTTTGAAAATGCTGTAACTGTCTACTGATGATTTTGGGTAACAAACATTCTGTAATTGAAATGGAGGAGTGGAACAAGATGAAGGAATTATTTGGGATCACATGTTGAATAGTGCTAAAACGAATGCAGTGTGACCATAATTAAAATTCCATTATAATATTGAATTAAATGGATAACCACTTGTCAGAATTAAGTGAATTTTAACAAATTCTCGTGAAGAAATGGAATTTTGCTTGATTATTAATAGAGCAATAGAACTCTAGATAAACCAAATTTCATCAATAGATATGGTGTTGAACTGTCAAAAATGTTGAATTTTAAAACTCACTCCATCGCCACATTACTTTTTTGTTTCATTTGTTGTATTACTACATTACTTCTTTATTGTAGTATTGATTTATAAAAAAAATATTTATTTACAAACAGTCTTAGAGGTTTTTACACCGTATTTGAGACTTGAGTATACAAATTACAACCAAGTCTTACGCGGGAATCGAACACATACCTTAAACGCTGCAGTCAGTTTTAACATCACACTTCAATTTACGAGTGTGTAACTCGAAAATTTAGCATCTTCTGACAATGGTACAATGGATCAATCATCTGAACCACACTATATCAACAACCTAAGATAAAAAAATTTTTTTAAAATAACATAAAAATATAAGAAAGATGTTCCATTACATCAACTGTGTCTCAAGATCACAACTCAACATTGCTCCAATCAGTACGGAAAGACATCAGAGTGACTTTGTCATCAACCTTTTTGTTCTTTTACCTACAAACATATTATTTCACGTGGTATGTGGATTTTCAATTTATCGGAGTTTAGTTTTCTAAAATGTAACTAATTCTTTCAGAGATTCTTTAGTCTATTTGGTTGTGTCAAAGGTCGTAGATAAATCCAGATTTCATGGGGTTTCGACAATTGGTATGACATGGTAAGCTGCCAGTTTATTATAAACATTGACGTGATTTCATTGGGATCCTATTACAGTTATGGATCTGTTTCCAGTTAGGCGTGAAACATTCCATTGTATGTCATTATGTATTACTATAAGTTTACAGCCCTATTTATCTAACAAGCATAATTTCATATTATCAAAATATCAGTTACAATTCCATCCAATCAACTCAGCGAAGCATAGACACAATATTATTCCCAGTAAATTCCGGATGAAATTAATTGTCAGGATTGTCTCTTCATAGCCCCAAGGTGACAATGGGGAGATTATGGATTCATTTGCCGTATCGACAATTTGCACACGTTGCTGTTTTTTCCCTTCTTTGAAGTTCTTTTACATGTAAGCGGCTTAGCTTTCGTTTTCTGTTGTGTCCCGGCCTTCGAGTGATACTTCTGCGAATTACCCTTGGGGATAACGTGAAACGAGGGTGCTGTAAGAAAAATCGTTTTTATCAGAATCTCACGTGTACATAGAGAATTGTTTCAATCGAGGAATTTACACGGAATGGGATTCAGTCTTGTATTGAATTTTGTGTGTATAAATATCTAAGATAACATGTCGTATCTTAGTTTTAATAAAAATGAAGTAATAGTATAGTTCAGCTCTTAATGGCGGGGCAGAGGAAGTCAAGGGCAGGAGAACAGCTTAGTTTTTAAATGGAGCACACGAAGCTAAAATGAAGTGTTCTTAAAAGCTGCTATTCATAGTCACTATTCATAACTTGTGAGCTGATCTAGATACTGCGCTTCTTTATCATAAAGGTGCAAGGTGGATTAGTAATAATTATTGAATTTTCGATAAAAACTAGTTTAATTTTGACTTTTAAAACTTTAATATAAGACAAAATTGCTGTGTTTGCCCCTTTTGTTAGACGCGTGAATTTTGCGCGAAAGCTGTTCTTAGTGGCTTTTTCCACTACAAACCTGCTTGTGGAAATAAGTTTTTATTTTTAATATTTTATGAAGAGATATTTTAAAAATTACTTTGAAATTTCTATCGTTTTACATCCATATAACTTTCCTAGTAAAACATTTGTAAAACAAAACGCTTTAGAAAGAACCAGTGTTTGTTCAAAACTAGAGACCGATTTTCTCTCTATTGTACGAAATACCATACGTTGAAACATTTTTTTAAAGCTATTCATCACATTTTTCTCTGATTCCCATATTAAGCATATTTAGGTAAAAGTATGAAAGATTCGTATAATATCGCTTTTTGTCAATGTACCGTAGATGAAAGGCAACCACAAGCATGAAAAGAAATATCAACGTCATATCTCCCGTTCACGGTGATTTCCGCATTCAAATCCCCTTTAATATCGTTTGGTTTTACTCCGTTCGCACACCTTTCACGGTGATTTTAGCCTTACCCCTGTGGATCAACCAACTTGTTTCAGTGGAATCGCAATAAAAACGCGATATCAGCTCGTTTTTTTATTATTATTAGGAATCGTCGGGTGAAATCAAAGACATCGAGATCAAACGAAGGAAAGAAAAAAAATGTAGGGTGGGAGAAATTCTTTTCATCTTTATTTAGTATTGCAATCGTTTGGGGAAAGTGAAGTACCAGCAATAATCGAACATATTTTAAATCTTTCCCTCCCCCCTTCTTACGTTCTTTCCCCTCTATTCGATCATCTCTTCTGGAATTTTTTTTTCATAGTCGAAATGAATTTAACGAAAGTGAAAGCCGTGTTTGTTTAGAGCTGCGGTTTCCTAAACATTTTTTTTAATGGCGTGGTTATATGGATAAAATATCCTGTAAGCACTTCGGTGGCGGGACGAAGAATTATTTATATGTGTACGTACATGAACAGATAATCGATAGTTGCACAGCTTGGGGGTTTTATGCATCGAAAAACCCTCTTGGGAGGCTTCTTTTAATGGGAAGCGGCTCGGCATTAGCGTCGTGGGTAAATACATTACCTCGACCATTTCAGAGATAATTTTTTGGCATGGCTGTGTCTTAAGGGAATATCCGAAAATTATGATCCTCATATTCAATGAAGTAATTTGCAAATAAATTATCGATGGAACTGTGGCGTGTTCCATAAAGAAGAATTAGCGGTGTGTATGTTTTTAGAGACTCAAATATACGTCTTTCCACTCAAAGTGTTTGAATAGGGCTTTTAATTTCATTAGCGGCTCGCTTCCATTTTACCATCAAAGGGATTTTTTTAAGGTTTTAGTTTCGCGTGATGGTGCGAAAAAGAAGTATGCTTCTGCATATATTTACATAGGCAAATTAAATGTTTTCGCTTCTAATTTTTTAATGTCCCTTGTGTAAGATGGTATTTCAGTTTTGAGCCTCAGAAATTTTTGATGATGAATCACTTAATTTTAAAAGGGATATGATGTTGTGAATCAAGTCAAGTAATTAGCTTAGTGCCAAGATACTTTATCTCAATTCTTAGCATATTCTCTTGGGCAATATCATACAATTTAGGAAGCTTAATTTTTGCATAAAAAGTGCTATAAAACACACTTTAACATATTAAACGTATTTGTGACGTATTTAAAATTGGAGCATCGATACCACAGAGAATACCCATCTTCCATTAGAAAATATTTTCCTTAGGTTAGAGAATAAATTTAATTTTCTTGATATCGCATATAAAATAACTTTTTATTCCTTAAGTTTCAATAAGGTTCAAAAATTATAAATATGTCATTTTAATGAACAAATTATCTAAATTCACTAATTCATTTCAGTTAGATATATTTACTTGAATAACTTTAATCTATTTCCTCAATAAATAGTGGGTACGACGTAGGCCTTCATACTACGTTTAACCACACTGGTATTAATAAATTGTTTTGTTAAAAATTTCAACAAAGCATATGTAGAGGGGATTTATGTACGTTAAAATCAATCGCAAAAACAAAAGCAGTGCTTCGAATCTTTGGTAGTGTTTTTCTTAGCAGGGTAGGTCATTAAAAAATTGTAAAATATATCTCTTTCAAGTTAAAAGTAACCAAATCCATTTCTAATAGGTGATTTTAGACATTTTACCAATGATGATTATTTATTTTAGGAATTCAATCATATGTCAGTCAGTATATATTTGCCGCATTTATCAGCATATTAATATTAAACGATGATGGCACATATTTATGCATTGCTCATATTTGTGACAGATATTTTCTTTTCAAAGGTAGACTATAATTCTTTTTAAACTCCAAAGTATTTTTAAAACTTAACTTTTTGATTTATCTGTAGAGTAAAAAACTAATTTGCATTAATCACAGTATACTAGTATAGATTCCAATTTATTAAGTGCTTTGCAAGAAACAATTATATTACTATTAATTATTTTTACCTTGCTACAGCTCAGCAAATTTAAGTAAAGTGCTTTTTCTTTTGAGAAATTAGCATTGGTGTGGTGTGTTCAAAAAAATGTGTTCAATTAAAAAAAACTGCGCAGTCCATCCTTAACCCTGTAGGCCCACATTTTTACTTACCGGTATTATTTCATTTAGAATTGGGTTAATTTTAGATTATATATTAACATAGAAATACATTTTAATTAAATATTTATTTTTAAATCAAATATTTGAAATGTGTCATTCGGCACCATTAGTACCTAATGCGAATCTCATATAAAATTTACATGATGATATTTGTCATCATTTAAACTTTAAAATACTGAAAAGAATCTATGACAGTTTTTTTGTTGTTGATTTTATGCGAAAAAAAGTGTAAAATGTTCTTAAAAAGTCAATCGTCAAATTCTTACAAATCTGCCAAAACAAACCTTCACGCTTTTCACTCGTCATCCACCACTTATTTATACAAATCACATCCATCATTAAAAACAAAGCTCCCATCAACAATCTCATCCCTCGCCCCCACTCCCCCCCCCATTACTGTGACGTCCCCAGTCGTCGCCATGCCAACGCCAACTCTAGGGGAAGGCATCAGATCCGCCATTACTCGGCGCTAAGTCCGCCATGTTAATTCCCCTCCTCTGTTTTTACGCTTTTCCGTGACGTCACAGCCGCTAACGAGAATTAATGAAGAAATTCTTAGTCCTGATTGGCCCCGGCAAAATGGCGGTAAGTGAATGGACAAAGGGTATGTTTGTTGTTGTGCGTTAATGAGAATGAATCTGAGTTTTTTTTATTTATTGTTCTCTGTTATGTTTTGGGGTATTTTTTTAACGGAGAATTTTTTTGGTTTGGTGCGCATGGTGTTAATTATTTGGAGATTTTTGGCTGAGGTGAACTATTTGTGTTTGGGTGAAATTAGGTTTTATTAATTTGGTTAGTTTTTAGAAATGTAAATTTTTTTGAATAAATTTATTTATAAATAATTTAAATTTTAATTTCTATTTTGAAATGTCTGCATTTTCAAGATATAAGCACTCGAAGATAAATGTTAGTTTTGAAATATAACACTTATAGGAATTTATTCATATTTCGTTAATAATGCCTTTCTACAAATATTTAGTCGTCTTAAAAAATTAATTTTACACATGACTTTATACTACAATTATTTTGGCATACATGGTATTTTGGTTTCTTTCTTCTAGTACATTTTACGAATTAACTTGCACCATTCTTCTGTTTATTGAGCTATACAAAATCGCAGACCACAGTACAAGTAATCTCATTTCTTCCTCAATCAAAATTCTATAAAGTTAAACATGAATATTCTCGTATTTATTTTATATAAAAAAATCTTTTCAGTTATATGCAAATAAATCATTCATACCATATTGACCTTAGAACAGAAGTGGATCTTCACAAATATAATTTTTCCCCCAGTTTCTATTAAAGGTTCCATCTTTGCTTCCAGGTTTAAAAACCATGCTTTTATAACGATAAAAGTAAAACTAACATGTCAATTAACTTATTAAAATTGTAAATGCTAACCAAAAATTCTCTAAATTGCTATAAATAAAATTTTTATTAAGTTTTGTCTGTCGCTCCTGGAGTATTAATAAAATATTTGAATTCTTAAAAAAATAATTAACAAATAACGTTTTTAATAGTACAGTAGAATATTATTTAAGTAATGATAAACATATAGCACTTTATATTTAACATATTATAAAATAAATTGAAATTATGTGTTCATTTATATTTAAAAAAAAATAATAATTGTAAACCCAAAAATTAAAATATTTATCTTTACAATATAAACCCCTCCAACCAAACTAAATAAATAGTTGACATAACCCTTTTACTTCAATAAATAAAGAACATTATTTTACTTATTTTAGCATCTCTATCCATTTTTTACTACCCGAATAATTTCTAAAACATTAAAAAAATACAAGTTAATTTTTTTTTAAAACCTCATGCAGTATAAAAAATAGAACTTTTACATGTTTACTTATTCCTCACTGTGCTAATTTAATTGAAGAGTCTAGTTTCCACACACACAAAACTCGCATTCTCCAACATATTACTAAGATATAGTATCCAAACCGTTCATTGGCGATTTCGTCCAATTGAATTTACGATCGTCAAAAGTCGCCAATTAAGTTTCCGGACTCTATATCTGAGTTATACTTTGGAGAATGTGAGTTTTGCCACTATATATTTATAATTAAAAACAATCGGCTGTTTGCATGCCATTTAATCATCTAGCATTACTGTCTGACTGATTTATTTTTTGGCTTAGTTAAGTGAAATTTTAATCAAAAACAAACACAATTTGTCTAATTAATATTTATAAGCCAAACTGAAATTACTGAATAATAATACATCAGATTTTTTATGACAACAATGTTTGTTTATTTCTGTTCATGGGACCCACAAAAGACAGTAAAATATTTTACGTTTATAAAAGATGTATGATTTGAAACTTTTTACTGACTTGTTTAGTTATCTTAGTGATCAATCAGGTTTCCTCGTTACGTTATAATAGGGGGAACTATGGACATTTGACCCCATAAGGATACATGACCCAATGCCTTTTTCTTAGCAATGTAAAAGTTTTGTGAGTTGAAAGTGGTATCACTTTATTCCTTTCAACCAGCTGATCACATGGTGAAAAAAACGAGCTGAATCATTGCGTATGTGTTTAGTTATGCGAAGAAATACGTTTTCATGCACTGAAAGTAAATTTTTGAGACCGTAAGGTTTTTCGGTCTACATTTTTTGGTTTAAAGGAAAGATTTTTTCAATTAGTTACTTGTTTAGTTCATGCTATTATCTACAGTTACGTGTATAATAGTTCTAATGTAATTATTCGCAAATGACTGTTTTGGGGTTAAACAAAAAAAAAGTGCAACTAGGGATAATTGACCTAAGCCAATTGGGGATATGTGACCCAAGTAAACAACACAAAAGTAGACAGAAGTAGACCAAGTAAATTTTTTTAAAAAATCTCGGGAGTGCCAAAAGTAAATGACTGGGTTCTTAACGGAGTATAAGGTTGATTGGGAAGGTACAAGGGGATTTTTTTTAACGAGCTTACAATTCAATATGCATAAAGAATTGATGGAAAATGTTTTAAATTGCCTGAAATGGACAATACATCTCAAGTTGATATTGATTAAATAGTAGCGATTCTCTTCAACCACCTGTGTTTTCTCTGCAAAATAAAAGAAGCCCCAGTTTTGTATTTCGACCAGAATTTACTTTTAGATTTGATTATTTTGTTAGTATAAGCACAATTAATGTGATAAAAATAAAAAGTAATAATTTTGTCTGAAAATACTATATAATCTATATAAATTTTATATGATATTAGTTTTGTTATTAGGTAAAATTTTTTTGATAATTTTAAGTCTTACAACCAAATTTTTGGGTTGGGTCACGTATCCCTAATGGGTGGGTCATGTATCCCTATGCATTGGGATACATGACAAGATAATTCTAGAGCTGAAGAAACTAATTTTCTTTGCAAAATATTTTTAACCCTAATTATCCAGATATCCCCTTTAAAAAGCTGAATCTTTTTTTCTTCAGCTTTTTGATCCATTAACTCAAAACCACACACACACACAAAATAAATATAAACGGTTCTTTGTTACACAAAATGTTCTCTAATCGCAAACCTCTACCTTTTATGTCACAGATCCTCTAGCTCTGTGTTTTCTTTTGAAAAAGTGGCTGCTTATAAGCAAACCTTAATCACTTATACCAGGATAATTGGAACCAGAAAGAAGATACAAAAATTAACCCACTACTTTTCAACAACCTTCTAACGTTCTCCATTATCGAACAAAATGCGAAATTCGCGTTCTATCCCTGCTTTATAAAACTGTTTCAAGAAATTTGTATCTCTCAGCCAAAGGGGTGTAAATCCTAAATGAACGATTTCAGTGCTACATATAAGTTTAAAACTAGAGTTTTGATTTCAAATCTACCCACAAAATTACTTTAATTTAAAATAATGGTATTTGTGTAAGGAACTGCACAAAATCACTATAGAGAATGATATTTGATGAAGTATATTTAAAAATTATAAAATATGATTCAAAGTGACTGCATTCAATTTGTGACATCTAAAATACTGATAAGAATTTTTTAAACATTGAATGGGGGCATTTTTAAACAGCGTAATGTTTTTGGAGAGGAATTATTGAGTGATGAACTTATAGAATGATGCTTCTGAAAATCTTCTAATTCATTTTGTCCCCTTTGTCTGTAACTGCACATCATCCGTAATCAATCAACTTGGGACATTTTCTTCGACCTAACTGGTTTATTACTATTTACTATATATTTAAGATTTTAGAATGAGATTATGTTGATAAATTTCTTTTCATCAGAAAGCAATAATAAATTTCATAATATTTTGAACCGTATTGTTTTAGTTTACATATTTTAATCACAACTGAAATTACAGTAACAGTGTAAAACTACGCAACATTCTTAACTGTATTTCTTGTTTCAAAGCCATTTAAAATTGAAATTTTGTTTTAGGCAATTTTCGAATTAATTTAAACCAGTTTTATCTCAGCTGCATTTTAAATCTCAGTTTTATCTCAGCTGCATTTTAAATCTCAGCTTTAAATTATAACCTTTCAGTGAAGTTACACCCTTTTCGTTCTAAAGGAACTGAACTAAGGATATATCAGTTCAAGTGCTTATTCAGCTTCAATAAGTCTCCCTAATGAATTCGAATCTTGTCCTGAGCACACTTGAGAGCAGAGTCGACCAAGAAATGGCTAAAAGTCACGTTCGTACCGGTGTGTTTCAATACACAAGTAGGGCGAGTGCATGGCCCAAGTCGTTTTCTTATGTTATACGATGTTCTCTTATATCTGGATAATTATCAAGTTTGCAGGGGAGTACAATGGAAAAACCCGATAGGTTCATTGATAACAATTATTTTAGTGCTACTGATATTCTTTGTAAATTATTTCGTTATATGAAGGCTTGAAATAAGGTAGGTGACTTGTTTCTGGAGTCGACTCATAACCTTATTTGTTAATTTTTTAAATATTTTTCGCTTGTTATTTAATCCTCTGAGGGATACAGACGTATAAACCTGTGTTTCTGAATGTTAGGTTGCCCAGCAACACCCATGATTTATATAAAAAAAACTACATATTTTAAAAATTGAACTAAATTTTAAAAAAATTTAAGCACGGAGAAGTTATTTATTATCCTCTGCTATGGAATGAAAGTTTTATAAAATTTAAGGAAATTAAATTCAATTTAAGTGAAAACACGTTTACACTTCAGCCAATTTGCTCTTTAATCAGAGTGTTAAAATCTTACACAAGCGTCATGTTTCGACGTTTGAACCTGAATTGGCAGGGAAAATTATTTTCCTTTGAACCGATATCAGACTAAATATAAAGTATAAATTTTAATCTAAGAATATTTCCTTGTGTTTATTCATTTTGTTTTTAGAAGCTGGAAATAAATTATATTTAACAAATAATTAAGCCCTTTACTCGAAACAACGTAAATTGACAATTTATTAATTGTATGTGCTTACTTTTCAATTATTAGTGCTATCGAAGTTGTTTTACCTAGTTTATAGCCATATGCAGGAAAGCTCTTATGCAATACAAATCGTAGGTCACCCAAGAAACTAGTTTTTCTGTAGAAGTTGCTTCACCTCGTGTATAGTTTTCATGCAGCAAAACTTGTACTAAGGGAAACATTTGTTAGAGGTACTGGAGTTTTCTTACTTTAAAGGTTGCAGCTTCAGAAACTATTTCAGGCTCGTTCAGTTTCTAATGTCAGATTATAATACTTACTGTTTGACCTAAGTACTGATTGCTAGATTAGTAAACTTCATTTGAATAAGTAAGGAGATACGCTTTTTTAAAAAAGTTTATGTAGTTGCATGGCTAATTAGTTGAACTTGACATACTAGTAGGCTATAAATGACAAAAATTCTTTAAAATACCGTATTGGTTACTCCGAGTATTGTTGAAAGATTTATGGAAGCATTTTGGACCAACGTAGTTATCCAAGTTTAGCCAATAGATAGTACGGATCGACCCTTAGTCTTAGCCAACTTCGTAACCAATTAGCTAGAAGTCCAAATCCTTAGTATTGGGCCTTGAGGTTAGAATTTGTTGGTTAAATTTACCATGCTATTTTTCAACACAACTACGGTTAAAGATTGTTAGCAAATTTGCTACCTACATTTTATAATAGTGCAGACAATATCTGTAAAACTACTTATACATCATATAATACCTTTTCGGGATTTTTTTTTGGAAAGCCTAAAATTAAAACTTTTTACAAGTTTTATGCTGTTCTGGATTTTACCATCTTAAAATATATCCAGCACTTTCAAGCACGTTTTAAAATGTAAAAAAAAAACTAGGGGAAAGATGCTGGAACAGCTTTTGGCATTATATCTTCAGCCAGCACGATTTTATCTCGTGTATCACGAATTGGTTACGTTCTCATATTTTGATACTGTCGTATAATATCCCACCATCGACTAATGTCGAGTGCTGCTGCTAAGATAAAAAGAAAACGTAACAAAATCGTCGCTCAACGAACAATACTACTTGGGTAGATATTCATTATAAAATAACAAACTATCCATCTGTGGCCTGCAACCCCTAAACGGACAATAACAGCACACACAAAAAAAGAATCCAACCCACAACCCTTAGGGTCCTTTGGAAGTAATTTATTTTGCCCACCATATGTGCCACCACGATGAAGCTATGACTAATTTCTTGAAGCCCTACGCTTTCCAAATGTAATTACTGGCTCCGGATGCACATTAGAAGAGGGAGAAGAACTATAAAAATAACGCCCTGCTAAGACTAATCACGCTTTACGGTCTTTTTAGCACTTTTTCCCGACCTCTGATGCTCTTTTTCTGGGCCATTTTGGATGGGCTTCCGTGCGATTTTTCCTAATTTTAGCTTTTTAAAGTTTTTCTATGGTGGTGATTGGAGGGGGAGGTCAGGCGTCACGTTTGCAAGCGTGTGTGAAGTACCTTCATGTAGTTCACATAGGTAGCAGTCAAAATGATACAAGTCTTGAAATATATAATTTTTCAGTTAATAACAGTTTTGTATAAACATTTAGATTTTTTCACATTATAACTTACTTATATTTTTAAGCTCTTGACTCATTTGATACTTGACTAAAAAAAAACTTAGGGTTAGACAGGAATATATCAAACTCATTGTTTGCAAGTTCACCAGTAAAGTGTAATTATCATATGTTCCTTGCTTCACTCTTGCTCTGTAGACACATTCGTTAAATATATTTCAAGGGTCGTGTGTAACTTTGTTTATGGATGTGGGTGGGTTAATCATTTTGCCCCGAAAAGACGAAAAGATATAATCAAAGTAAAGTTCTTGTTCGTGAATTATAAATGTTTTCATTCGATGTGTCGAAGACCTATGTCACGTTACAGGATAATGAGTCGTTAATTTTGTGGTTCAGTTCCATGAACTAATATTTCGTAATGAGTTCTAATTTTAGGTTACATATTTGAAAAGATTTATAATGAATTTCAGATCAACTCATTTGTGAATTTCTTTTGCTGAGTTGAATTCGAATATTTTACAAAGCAACAAAATATCTTGAACTTTTATCATATTGCCTTCCTTCTTAAAAATATTCTTGTTCTCTTTTACTTCTTGTCAAATGCATCTTTTAAGAAGCATATTTTAAATAAGGTTCTTTGTAAAAGAGATTAATTTGTATTTTTTTATCTGTTATATCATAGTAGACTTCCGGTGGTTATTGATAAAGTCCAGAAAGCATTTAACATTGATATGCTATAACAAAGTATGAAATCCGTGATTCCATAAAATGCCTGATGAAACGGGTGAAAACTATTGAGGTGACATATACAATAATCTCGTTATAGAGCATAATACTGCAAGAGCCATGAATCTTAATGCTTATGTTACTTTTACATTTACGTATCCATTCTATATATACTGCTTAGAAAAACGTCTACATTTAAAGCTAGTTTAATTTCAATCTCTTCCTGGCATTATATCGTGCATTCTATTTGGTTGATTTTAGAGCACTATTGTTTGTGTTTTAATGCAGAAATGCAAGTTCGACCAGCACTGTACCTCTGTTAAAACTGATGCTTAATGTCTATGAGCTTCAATACTAGATGCCGGATTCGGACTAACAAACTTTGATACTGAAGGCCAGAGCTATTATCATTCCATTCGTGGAATGTCTACTTAAGGAATAACTTATTTCAAACTTTGTCTAACCATATTTTCAAGCATTTCAAATGGTATAAGTGAATTAAAATATTTTCAATAACTAATGAAAGAGAATGTTGGATCATTCTCCTTTTATCTAAAAAATCTTAGTCTCAAACCTCAAAAGAAAAAATGTCTTCGATACTATCTTCCCATTCAATTACTGATGGGAACTTGATTTGGGCGAGAAAGTCAGAATCCAATCATCAGAGAAAACAGATACCCATCTCAATCGACATCAAAAGTATAGCCGTACACACAAGCAAAAAAAGACCAACTCTGATTGTATTTGATGACTTCCTGACGTCGTTTTATAATCTAGGCACCACGAAAGAAATCTACAGAAGATAGAAGACCACCACCGAAGAAAAAAGAACTGCTTGAAAACTGTGGCTTCGTTATATTAGCTTTATTAACCGCGCACAGAGGACTGGGTCCTCAATCGGAATCCGATATGGGGAAGAAATTTGTGGTCGATCCATTCGATATATGTATTATTTTTTCTTTGAGTTTTGGGTTGATGGAGAAATTTCGAATCTACTCCGGTCAGAGACAGAAAATGACCAGAAATTACGGTCAAATACTCCATCCCCCCTAGACGAAAGATTTATATAAAAAAAACTTCGATATCAACCTTGGTGTAATTATTCTTCGGTTTTTTCGATCAAGGGAATTTCCCATATCTAGAGGTTTGGCTATTCAATACTGATTTTTTTTTTCGTGCTGTGTGTAGTACTTTATTTCTTGGGGGTTTCAGTTCGTTCGTGATTGAAGGTTTTTATTTTATGGATTTTTAAAAAGTAGATGCGACGGATATGTGGATTTTTTTTAGGTTAAGCGATATCTGGAGGGCAGTTCTGTTTAGAAAAGATGAATGATGTACGAAGTTCTTAGAAAATTATCGTTTGTTCGTAGGAATCGTTGTCTCTCCTTCCCCTCCCCCAACTGATATTCTTCATCTATATTGTTTTTCCATCAATTGGAAATTCGACGGTGGTGAGAAATATTGGTCGAGCAGCATGGTAAAATCTTCGATTAATATAGAAGAGAATATTAGATATAGTGATTATTTTTTGCATCAATCCTTGCACGTATTAGAAAGTATATGCATTCGAATATATATTTTGCATAGCATTAGATATTATAAAAATGTATCTTGTATTGTAACAAATTGAAATTCATATAGTATGTTTAACAATTGTAATTTTTCTCTTTATAGATGTTCATGTTATATAAGAAGCTAAGAAAAAAAATTAAGGTAAGAAAATTTCTTTTTTTTTATGAACGTTTAAATTTTGCAATTCTTTTATATAATAAACTATGATGTTTGAAATAAATTTGAATTGTCTGTGGGGTAAAAATAATATCGTACATTTTGCACCAAATTTGATTTGATGCAATTTCATTGTTTGCATTTGATAAGTGATATATTTTTACGCGCTATTTTTGTTATATGAAGTTTTCGTTTCGAAAATACGTTATATTCTTACTTTAAAAATAATTGAGCAGTCTTACGAACGCATATATTGGATTTAATATTGAATTTTGGAACGAAAAATTTTTGTATGGCGTTAAATATTCTTTTCTCAAATCATAGGATATCAAATTACAATTGTCCCAAGTGTGCTATAGGTGTTCTCTGGGTAGACAGTACCAGCATGTTGGCGTAGCTTACTTTATCTTTTTTAATTAAAAATAATTAAAGAAAGAAAAGAAAAGTTGGCATTGACATCGTAGAGATTTCCATTAGTCTGTCCCCTGACCGTACGATCCTTTTGAACTTCCGTTCTAACCTAACCATTACATTTCCGAAATTCTTTTCGATTTGATAGATATGAAACATTAAACTTTTTTTTGTATTCATAGCGCTTTTCTTTGTAAAGAATCGTGTAATTATAAATATCTATTTTTTAACATGTTTAAAAAACCTTTTTTTTGTATTAGAAATAAATCAAATAAAATTCTAACAAATTATAATAAAATAGTTTTAAATTTTACTTGAATTTGTTAATGTTTAGCAATTTAAAAATCATTCATGTATTGCTGAGAAGACTGAATATAACGGACATAAAGTTAAAATAACAAGAATTAATTTTGCAGACTATATCTTATGCATTAAAAAAAGCACTAACTCCTATATTCTCATACAGCTCTCAAGCTCTCCCGATTCTCAGACATCACAAATACTCCTGAAACTAGTCTCGTATTTAACCATTCCCCTTTCTCACCCAATAACTCCCGATATAAATGAAGAGATTTCTCCAAACAAATAAATTGCAAATCAAAATTTTCCCTCATGCCCGATCCCCCAGACAGCCAAAAGAACCCCCCCTCCAGTATCCCCCTATCAGGAATTTTCATCGCGCATGCCAAGAAAATTCCACCTCCATAACACACGACTATTAATATCTAGGGGAGAGAAAAGAGAGAGAAAATATTTAGCTGCCCTTTGGATCTCTATTTTTTTTTCTTTTTGTTTTGATCTCTATTTTTTTTTTGTTTTTTACCGGCTGTGGCCCCACGGCAGGCAAGATTTATGCAAAGCACCTCTATTTGAATTAAAGACATCTTAGGGGCCATTAACGGTGACTTATAGTGGGCAATCATGACGGAAGCTAGCTTGGGTTTCCCGAGCGTTATTGCTAGCCGTATTTTATCTTCCGCTAAAAGGTGTTTTCTTGCATTTTTTTTATTATTTTTGAGTTGAAATTTTTTTGACTTTTGTTGTTTCTCTTTCCCATCTTTTTTATAAAGGTATTTGTTGGAGAAAAAGTTTATGCGGGGTGGGTTGGAAAGTTTGAGTGTTTTGTTTTGATGCTGTATTTTGATGTTCGTTGAAGGCGTTGTGTGTATTGTAAGGGAAGGGGGGAGATAGATGATTTATTAAGAGGTATTTAAATGGAATTATTCAAATTGAGATGTGGTTTTTTGTGCGAGTTTAGTTGGTTTTAATTTTTTGAAATAATGTAAAATGATGCGAAATGCGGAACTGTTTTCCACTTTTTATTCAAATATTATAATAATGTCATAAATTAGAAATTCTTTACACACTCTTTGCATTTTATTTCTTGTATGTAAGGATTAAAAAGTAGAGCACATACGATGGAGGAATTCTTATTTTTTTTTATTGTTATTGGATAGCATTTATTTTTAATAAATGTCTGATTGCTAATTTTCGAAGCCCTTCCTACTTTCAATTGCTATAGTGAAAAAATGTTTTCATTATTATACAATGCACGATAAAGAGTAGTGGATGAAAAATCGGTTGACAATTGTAAAGTTAATAGGAGGGTTAAATATTTATAATATTAGTTATTGAAAATGTGATTGTAGTTGAAGATTTGAAAGTTTCTCTGTATTGCATATCTCAATTTATACAGAAGTAAAATTGCCAAATTTATTGAAAGCTTAAAAACTTGGCTCACAATGTACTATTTATGTATATGTCAATGCACAAAAATAATAAAAACTAGTTATTTTCAAAAATATTATAAGCAACCGTTACTATCAAAATCATAACTATCAGATTATTAACATTGAAAAATCCCTATAACAATTTAAAAAAAAATACTTTCATTCAATTTTTATAAAACTGAGAAACAAAACTATTGTCTCCTCTTCAAGTTTTAATTAAAACACCTGCGCGTGTGTAAAATATCTAAGGTGGAATTTATAATTTATCTCAGCATTCCACTTGAAAAATTTAAAGCAAAACAAAAAAATACTAAATATGCCCCCCTAAAAGACAGACAAAAATCCCCATTCCAAATCTCAGAGAAGCCAGGCATCCTCCTAACTCCATAATATTAAAAATACCCAAATCAGTTTTAATTCCTCCTCTAAGCGGTCCAAGAGCTGTGTCACGTAGAAGAGTAGGGCGCCTTGTTTTTTTTTATCTCAGGAAAATCACGTTTTTTTCCTAATCCCGCTTTTCATTATTCCACTGAGTTTTTCGGGAGCCTTCAATTTCGACGTCTTAAGTAGGCCACCCTCTTGACTTTTTTGTTTTGTGTTTAGAAGCTTGGAATTTAATATGCTGCTTCTTCGTTATGAGAGGGGAAAGGTAAATTTCATTAAATGTTCGAAAAGTTAACCACTTTGTGACGTCGATATTGCAAGCCATGGGAATAGTAATCGGGTTTGGTATAAATGGTTTTATATTCATCTAGTTAACTATATTACGTATTTTTAAATGAATTCGTGTTTCAAATATAATGAAAATTTTATGTGTTAAAAGAGAGATAAGCAAATTGGCTGACGTGTTAACTTGTTTTCACTGCATGAGATTTAAGTTTATTTTTAACTGAAAAGTTTATTTCTTTATTTTTGCAATGAATGACACCTGCACTATGAACACCTGTATTTTTAAATAGCATTAAATTTTTAAATAACATACCTGCAAGGTTGAGGGGCAGTAAGAAGCATTAGTGCTTGGGGGTACCCACTGTATAAATTTGAAATAATTTATAAGCAACCATTCAAATAACCATACTTTTGGACAGTAGTAAGTAGAGCAAACGGTGTATGTCAACTTAAGTTACTGTACCACACAGATAACCTCACAGGTTTTTGTCGATTCAGTCAGTATTTAAGACACAAAAACTCCATATTTTCAAGGTATCCCCTTTCCCCCAAAAGTATCCCTCTTCGGAGACACCCCCAGGAGTGGGATGCATCAAGTGCAGAACTCATAAAAGCGGAAACTTCCGTAAATTCCAGTCACAAATTCTGTGCCTCTCTATTTCATCTGCACAAAACTGCACAAATTCTGGTGGGTCGTTATTCGATTCGAAACAGAAACCCGCTCGTAAATCTCGGATCCTGGGCCACTTTGAGTTTCGATGGAATTTATGGGTCCCGGATACAGAAAATGTCGAGAGTATAAAATGAAAATTGAGTTTAGGGCTGGGTGTAAGTTTTCCTTATTTTTGAGGGGACAGGCGTATGGGGCGTAGTTTTAATATCGCAAACGAATGCCCGAGAGGAAGGCCTTGGGAATAAATATCCGATTTTTGAGTTTAATAAAGTGAGTGAATTTAAAAGCATTTATTTATAGATAGAAGGTAAGTTTCGTAGACGTGAAAATAATTTTCATTGTGCGTCACTTCCATGTATGTCTTTGATTTGAAGATTATAACTCAATATTTTTGGAGCGTGAGTGAGTTTAAGAACAATTATTTAGATAGAAGGAGGTTTTCGCAGACGTTAAAATAATCTTTATAATGTGACACTTTTTGTATGGAGTTATTTGAAGATTGTATTTCATGATTTTGAAAGTTTATTAATCGCATTTAATTCTAACAGAAAAAAATTCGCAGGTTTCACTTTTAGTAAATTACCTGCCTCCTGTCTCTCAATAAAAAAAATTCAGCCATAAGAACAAAGAAAATATATAACTTAATTATTGAAATAATCTAGCTAAGGCACGGAGGAAAATGAAATGACACGGAGGATACGGAGGTATGGAAAATTAACAGCTAAGGCAATTTTAAATATCTTTTCAATTAAACTTTTTATAACTAAATTATTTAAAAAGTTTTTCATAACAGCCCCCAAGATTTTTGAAAATCTTGAGGGATTGTCAGTCCGAAAGAGCTAATACATTAGTTTTGCAATCACAACTTCCGCAGTAATATTGCTTTGCCATGTTAGCCCTTTTCCCCCAGGTATGGGAATCAACATAACATCGAAATGAAACAAATAATTAAATAACCGTATGTTTTTTTCTTTTTAAATTTTGTTATAAATTGATGTTATGATGATTCCCAAACCTGGTGGAAATGGGATAATCTGGCAAAGCAATTCTTTCGCAAAAGTTGTGATTTCAAAACTAATGCATTAGCTCTATGGGACTGACAGTCCTTCTTTTCAAATTTAGACACACATTTTAAATTTTATATTATTACACAAAATCTGTTACCTTTTTATTTTTACTTGAATGTTGTTGTACTGACTCTATAATTAAAAAAATATACGAATATAAATAAATAATAAATATTTTAAGGACTATAACTATATGTACGATACACATCTACTAAAACAAATACAAAAGTTAAAAATCAATTTTAATAAAGATTTGATGGATTGGCACAAAAAAAAGCGCTTGCATATTCAGCAGTTTATACTCCTTTAATCAATAATAAAACTCCACCTCCTTAAATAATATTAATTACATGACAAAATAACACTCGCTTTCTTAATCTAACTCTAGGAGGAAACCATAAATCAAATACTAAAACAGTTTGCACTAAAAATATATTTCCGATATCGATACAAACGCCTAAAAGCAAAATTTAATTTAAATCAATGATGGATCTCTCTCATTTCCTAAGTGCAGCAATTACGTTTAATATTCACAAATGGCACTTATTAATAAGCGAAACGCGCTGACTTTGATACATAGATTTCCAATACTCACTATTTGTAATCATAAAACAAAATCCGGAATATCAGCATTAATATTTGAAATTAATCCTCGCACTTTTGGCAACGGACGGCGAGAGATGTGACGTCACGCTTTTGAACTCCCGTTGGCTGGCCTTGGTACGGTGAGTCTCTTTGATTCGCTGTAAAGGGGAAAGGGTTGAGCTGCTATTGGTGGGGGAAGGAGTCGGGTTCAACCCTTTGAGGACCTAATTGAGCGAGACCCGGATGTGGAAAGGTAGAGCGTAGTAGAAGTTTGTTGCGATACAAAACTTTGGGCTAGGTAGATAATATCATTGACTCTGTAATATTAACAGTTAAGGTACAAAACAAAATTGCATTTATTCTCGAAGTACATATTAATCGACACATATAAGTTATCTTAATAATATATATTAATTTTTCAAAATTTGATAATTTATTGTATCAGAAGTAGTATTATATAAATTCCGATTTGCTACTTAATATTTAAACGAGATAATATAAAAGTATTTATAAAATAAAAAAATATATATAAAAAAATTATTAATTGTAAACAATATCACTTCCAGTAAATATTTCCACTATAGTTACTTTAACAATCATCCAATATTGCTATCCACACTGTGAATCCCTTTTATCAACCCTATATTATATAAAGCAAAATGAAATAAACCAGCGTTAACTGATTATTTCCCAAGCTCACTTAATGTGGCTCGGTTTTCAAACATTTTCTAGTTTAAAATTCATTACCAATTTTGAACTATTGTAAACTAGCGTGATTAATTCACAGAAAAACATTTTTTTGAAACAATTTTTTGTTTCACAAAATTGTTTGGTCAATATTAGCGAAACAACATTTTGTTGGAGGTGACTATTTTAATGTTCTGTGGATTATTGCTGATTCAACCAAATGCGCCGAAACCGAAAATGCGCAATTGACGACACAAAAGGACTTTGCGGTGCCAACAGATTTAAAGATAGAATCCGCATATACCGTAGGTTTCTTCAATTGGACTTTACATTGGTATGATGCGAGGACCTTCCGATCTCGAGACCGAGACGCTGACCACTAGGCTCACTACGACCCAAGTTAATTTTGAAATTAAGCAATCAAATCCTTTCCACTACCGTATGGCCGTAATGGCGCCTTAAGTTTTTTCGATATATGCTGTTTCATGAAGGCCTAGTACAGTTAAAAGCATCACGATGCTTATCAACAACGGGTTTTGTATTGTGAACAATACTGCTTTGTTGTGATAATTAAAATTTTTAGCAAAATTAGTAACAAACACTCACAAAATTGTTTCAAACTTTTTTCTGGGAGCAGTTGTGTGTTTTTTAAAGCTGACCGCGATGCAATCTTTTTTATTACTGTCTGATACTAAACCCGTTTGAAATAATATATTGTTGAGAAAATTTTTGGATAGAGGGTAAAGGCTGCTTCCCCAAGTTACGGTGGTTAGACCTGACATTGTTAAGTGTGCAGGAAAACTAAAAATAATTTTAGTAACACTGAAATAGCAGCTTTTGCTATGGTGAAAAGTTCTAGTCAAGAAACCCTTACCGTAATGATTTTTAAATATAACTTTTTACTATTATTTTTTGCAGTTAGTTTTTATGGGGAAGCGAGATAACCAATATCGTATGTAGCTCTATAGTATGACAGTTATTTAACACAAAGATTCAAAGTCCCCAATCCTCGTTTGTTGGCTGTTTCGTTAACAGGTTTTTGTTATAATTACCCAGATAACAGGTTTGTAATAACTTGTCGATCAATCAGTGGAATTGGAAAACAACGCCGGATGGGACAATTCACCAAACTGAAATGATGGTTTGTTTATTTTTTTAATTGTTTTAGTTTTATTAGAGTAATTAAGAGGTATGAATACTTTTGTTTTATATAAGTAATATAGTTGATACAATTCCTTTTATTGATGCGTGTTTTTTTTTAGTGTGAGAAGTCAGCACTTTATATTATTTTTGACTTTCTATATTTTTGGCACCCATTATAGCAGCAGGATGTACGCAATGATTATATATTTTTATTGGTATCAGTAACGTGTAAAATTACTTTTACACATTATAATTTTTTTTTCAAATTATTGTTTTTCGTGGGAAAATAATTAAAATTTGCCAGTATTGGAACCTTATGACCATTCCTTCATGACAAAAATTCATTTTTTTTGTACTTAACAATGCGTTTTTTGTGTAGAATTATTTCTATTGATTGCAAAACTGTCTAGGCTCACCTTTTTTGATAAGTTGGATATAATGTGAAAAGCCAGAAACCTCCTATTTTCAATTTACTCTTTTTATAAAAGAAAAAGAATGGTTTGTTTGATCTGGCAGTTAGAATATATTTTTTAATTGTTTTGACGCATACTTTTGAACACAAAAATAGGGTTTAAATTATCGAAAAAATGTGATCACTTTTAATATACTAGTACAATGTAGTTTAAGATTAAGCGAGAAGGACAATTTTTAGACTTTGAATTAGCCATAAATCAAAACAAATTTAGGAATATATATAGATATAACTAAAAAATTTCATATCTGGCCCTGGTTTTGTCCGTTACAACTCTTCCCTCACCAAACCCAAAGTAATCCATTGAACCCAAAATCTAAACGTGTTGTAAGAGCAGAAGCAGCTGAAAGGGATAATCCGAAACCAGAACCGTTCGTCGGAAATTACCCAAACCGTTGCCAGCATGCAACACAATCAATAGCACAAAAAAACCTATAACTCCCCCTGGGGTCGGAGAACCTATTTTTTATGGAACCTGGGGGGTGAGGAAAAGACAATAGCGTCCCTTTTTTTATGGAGTTTTTTCTATGCCCCTACCCACGGGTTACACAAGGACGTAGGGACACATCCAGTGGGGGTTGGGGCACATGCAAAAAAAAAATATCGATTTTTTTCCAACCCACCACCCTCAGAGGGGATGAATCAGCGTCATCGTATTGTTAATCACGCTAATGTTTAATGGCTAATCGCGAAAAAACTGCCATGGCTTGCTTTCGGAAAACTTTAAGGATATTAATGGTCCTTAACGGATGGAAACTGCACCAGCCTTGTTGATGGCAGAAAGGGTTAGAGTATAGAACAAATATTTTTTTGTTCTTGTTTTTGTGAGGGGGTGGAATAGGTATTAGGGGAGGTTTTTTTAATTGAAAAAGGAATTATGCATGGTCTGACCTTGGGGAGATAATGAATTTTCTTTTGTGGGAGGACTCATCTGTAGAGTGCGAGGGGTTTGCATGGGTGATGGGATGAAGGCGATACCATTGTCCCATAAATTTAGCCAAATGGCACAGTTTGATTGTTTCAGAAGCAAGAGGTCACTTTTGTCTCTAAAGTCATGACCTCTATTGAACTCTCTTGGTTTTTTTAAAAATATTCAACAAGTACCGTATGAAAATTTGTACATTAGACAAGGCTAAATATTGTCACCAAATGAATTAATTTGGAAGTTTAAAATCTGAAAATATATTATCATAATGTTAAACAATCTATAGTTCTTTCTATAGTTTAATATTGTTTTTAACATCACGACAAAAGATCAATTCATGTATCAACAATTAACTGTTCATGACAAAAATTTTACAATTATGTTACAATCTACAATTTTACAATCCTTTACAATTAGAAACGTTTAGAAATTTTTCGAATGCGTTAAATAAACGAACATGGATATAAGAAACATACCATCATTTAAAAGGAACATACCATAGTGGAACATTTTCTCTTACATACGTTTTAATATTGAAATATTTTTGTATAAAAGTCCATCTATAATTAAATAAATTTTTAAAAAGTGTTTTTATTTTGTTAAATATCATATTTAAATTTAAACTTTTCACTGGAATATCCTCTTTTCACTGTTTAAGGAATATTGGACTTGTATATAATATTTTTCTCTCTTCTCCAAAAATTGGACATTGGACAGTTGTGGATTTTGATTACCCCAAATTTGAAACGTCAGTTTTCTGAAAAAAACCTGACTGCTACAAGACAAGCCACTTTAAAAATTTTACCAATACTTCAATATTTTAGGTACTTACCTAAAGTTAAAGCTTTTAAAGGAGTTAAAGTGCATTCGATATATACTTTTAGGCGAAGAGTTTTACTTTTAACAGAAAAGTAGTTCAAAGATGCGTAAAGTACTACAATTTTAAGTTTGTTTTGTTCAATGTATCACTGAAGATGTTTGACTTTCATTCTAACTTTAGTTAAGGTGATTATTTACAAAAAATAAATTAATATTAATTTCAATGCTATAATTTTCAATTTACTAGCTTTTTTCAATAAACCCGACGCTTAGATTTTTTCCCATCATTATAAACAATTTTTATTCGAAATTCCTTTATATATATAAAAAATTATATTTTATAAAAAAAAAAAAGAATAAGTCTATCTACAGTTGTTAAATTTACACTAGTACAGCTGATGAATTTAAATATCATTTAACTTTCGATTTGTTAAAAGAAAAGAGTAATTTATGTACTTTAAGCAATGACGCCTACAACGCACAATAGTTTTCTATTAAGTAACTGAGACCAAGAGTACTTCTCATAATTTTGCCTTTGACAGGTGAACTGCGGTATCTAAACTAATGACTTGGAACATTGTTGTAAGAACTCAATAATTTAACCTACAGGAAAGAAAACAAAATGACTGATTATTTAACGTAAAAATAGTCCAATTCATTGTTATGGTTACTATGGAGTTTACCTGCCCATGTCAGAATTGCATGTAGCTGTTTGTAACAATTCATATAGTAAATTTGAGCAGCGGTTCTATATCAAGTAATCAAATAATTTTTCGAAATTGTTTTATCAAAGTTCTTTGAAAATTTGAAGATATACTAATAATTATTCCCTGCTATTTTTTAGTTAAATTGATGCTTTCCTATGCAGCCATAATGAATTTTTCAGTCGTTAATCCGTATTGATGAGAAGAGCCACATCGATTAAAAACTCTCAGAAACATAAATTAATTTAATGAATGTCCAACGTCAGTTAAAATAAAAGTAAATGAAAATTCTGTATAGAAATAAAAAATATATATTCTCAAATGGACGAAGTTTTTTTATTCAAAAATTAATTTCTAAAAATGATTAATGTATTCTTTGAATTAATTACTTAAATTAATTCTGAAAGCGAAATTTATCGATTTATCAAATTTTTTTACCGCTTTGTAATTAATTAGCCTAAGTTCAATCAATAATCATAGAAATTAATAAATTATTTTCTCATTATTTAGAAAAATTCAATGATTAAAACAGTTTATCAATACATTTTTTGAAAAACGAAAGTAAGGAGATTTTTTACTTTGTTTATGTAATTAAATTACTTTTTTTCTATATGATTTTAATGTTTTTGTTGTGAAGTATTCTAAAGAAAAGTTTGTCTGTAAAGTCTAATAATCACATGCTTCAAAAAAACACATACCTTCGTCTTTACTTTATTTAAATACCAAGTTAAAAAATTTACTTTAGAAATTAGTGTCGTCAAAGCTCTTAAAGTTATTTTCACGTATTGCCTGTAATTTTTTAAATATGCACTATTCAAAGAAGATTTCTGATTTAATCACATCAAGTGTAAATGAATAGTTTTTAAATTGCTTTTAAAATTAATTTAAAAGAACTTGCTCAAAAAAATTGAATACAATTTTCGATTCCGTTCAGTAAACAAGTTTTATATTTTACTGACTTAATAAAAACAAAATTAATGACTGCACGAATTCGAATTTCAGAAGGAAAAGACGCTCTAAATAAACAGAACCAAGCTTAATTATATTACTTATTTTAATTCAAAGCAGCATTTAGAATTTCTTCCCCTCTATTCTCATTCAAATAGTCTCAATTGAGAGATTCATTCTATTCAACCATTGAGTTCTCAGAGATAAAAAAATATTTCCAATTTTACTGAAATCCTTGTTACATTTTAATCAGCAGCAATCGCCTAACTACAGGAAACAAAGACGATGTTGGAATATCCGAAATAAGCAGAAACCCCCATCCGTTAATGCGTTCACTTTATTTCTGTACCAACTTTGGATTAATATCAGGAAAAGCTTTTTCACTGGATAATTGAACGAAAAACTATCGGATAAATAAAGTTAAAAGTTGTATTAAGTGTCTTGGGGGAAGAGAGAAATACTTTATAGTTATCTGGTCCCTTCTGATTGCAGTTATTTAAGAAAGGAAAAAAATCTCAAGAAACCTAATTCTGTAAAAGATTTTTTTGTTTCAATTTAAAAATGAGACTTAACAAAATTACGAAATAGATGGGAGTAAAACTTTGGAATTAAATTGTTTTCTTCTATTCGGTTGAAAGGATATTTTACTAAATTAGGATTCATTTGTTTTGTTCTTCTGTTTCGGTTTATTAATTTTCGCTAAATGTGGGTGGAATTTGAAACAATTTAAAATCTTCACACAATTGTTCCACATATACAAGAACTTTACTTTTTGTGTTTAACTTTGTTTCATTTATTTTCAATGGTGGTAGTTAATTTAGTAAATTTTAATGGTATTGAGTTCATGTCTTTAACTTCCATATTACTCACCTGAAATTTATACGTTGTAATATTCCTGATGTAGCTTTGTATTATTTATTATTTTCTGCTTGAGATTTTTGTTTATAATTATATACATTTTTAAGATTACAAAGGATTAAATTTATTATATTAATAAAGCATATTCCTGAAAGATTAAAATAAAAAAAACCACTAAAGGTGGATTTTCGAGATGATTTTATAATACATTAAATTTAAGTTTTTAATGATAATATCAAATTAAATAATTTTATTAGTTATTTTTTATAAAGTATAACAGTTTTGTTAAAAGTATTACAATATGTTCCAAAAAAACCCTATTTATTTTGGAGGTTTTAATATAAAATTGTGAATATTAAGTTTTGTTAATGTGGGAAATAATATAGATAAATTGTATATATAATTTTATAATACAGTCAAACCTCGTTAACACGAACTTGAAGGGAGCACCGAAACATTTCTTGTTAACCGTCAGGAAATTTTTTACATTGAACCAGTGAATAATTTAGAAAAAATAACATCTGGAAGATATAATATATAATTATATATAACGTAAAAATAACAGCAGGTAACGTAAAAATAACAAGAGGTAACATAAAAATAACTAGTAAAAGACAATTCATTTTTATAAATGTTCGTTGTCGTTTTATGTAATGTTTTGTTTCATTAGTTCTTCGAAACTTTAAATTACTAAGAGAAAAAAAGCCAAATTCTGAATATTTTGTTCGGGTTAAGCGGGATTTTCTCTAAAGCGATTCGTGTTAAAAGATTTTTTTAGCATTTGGCTTAAAGCTTTATAGGCCAGGGAAATGCATTCAGTTCATCCTAAGCGAAATTTCCCGTTAAGCGAGTTCGCGTTAACGAGGTTCGACTGTATTTAAAAGTTTTAGTAGAATGAATAATTCTATCAAGTATTAAATATTCTAAAAATATAATTTTATTATATTTTATTTTTCCACTAGCTGTTATACCCGACGTTGCACGGGTAGAGGTGGAAAATATTTAACAGTCAATTAACTATTTTTCTTCATTTTAGTTACATAAGATATAAAGATTACCAGTATTTTCCATTTAATTACCCAACTGATATAGTAATGATTAATATTAATTTCAAAAATACCTTTGATAAGAAGCTCAATTAAAAAATAATACATATTTAAGTAAAAATAATCAGTAAGAATAAAATCGAAAATTTTAGTAATAATTTGGAGAGTTTGGCAACCATTTGCGAAAATAATACATAAACACTAATATGCAGCTCTAGTGCGATGGCCTTATTACCATCACAGTTCAGTAATAGCTTAACTATACATTTATTGCTTAAATATGCATACATACATGCAGTCAACAGAAAATCATAAAAAATCATCAAATTAACCACAATAAAATCCGGGAATGAAGACTGCGGAATTACGTCACTTGAACATGTCAATTATTTTCAATAATGAATTAGTTTCTGAAGGTATGGCAACAGAATAAAATAAACATTTCAATGTTAAATGTTTTCGTTAAAGTTTTAATTTTTTCAGCCGATGGCATCAGAAAGTAAAAAAAGATCGGATTTGAGCCAAAGTGGTGTAGTTTTTTCAGAAAATTCGAATAAAAATGTTCGAAAACTATAGAAGGAATGGTCTGATTCAAAAATTCTTAGCCTATGTTTGTTCCGGAGATGAGATGAATTTTGTGCCAAATTTCGTGACGATCTGTTGCGTGGTTCTTTAGATCTCGTGTCTTATACAAACAAACGGAAGTTGCCTTTATGTATATAGATGGATACATTTTTACTCAACCGTATGACAACTATACATCATAAATTTCACTATAGAAGAATTTTATTTGTCTGTAGAACAGCAATTGTAACTATGTAGAGGAAAGTACCCCAAAACGGGATAGCTTATCTCTTCTTCGCTTTATTTCTTGCTAGCTTTATAAACTCGGCGTTGCACGGGTGTATCCTTAATAACGGTGAGTGTTTCTTTTTATGTAAACATTTATTTCATACCAATTGATCCCTTCTCCACTGGTCAGCACTACATAGGTATATTATAATTTCCTCCCATTATAATAACAGCATTCATTTTGAAAAAGAGATCCGATTGTATCCAGGCCCTTCTAGAAATTAGAGGTCTTTCCTATAGGCCCTGTTTAAATTGCCAGAATAGCTGTGATATAATTTCCAGTTTCCATTTGCCCTTATACACTCGAAAATACCCAAAATGTGGTAAACATTCCACTCCATATTCGACCACTCGACAGGGCTGGGGAGCCCAATCGGTAAAAGGCGTTCGCCTCGCATGCGATAGGTCCCAGATTCGGGTTCGGGCATCGTCAAAATAACTGCCGACCTATAAACGGCAAATGCAGCCAAAAATGTCCGACAAATAATACCCCATGTGGTGGGAGTGCACGTTAAATATTTTTCAAAAGTTCCAACGATGCGTACGAAGTCACCCTTAAAAGCTGCATTGGGTGCCAACTCGGGTGTCGATTCGTCACTTGACTGTGGTTCTAAATTAAGAGCCCGTGGCCAATAGCCTTCGTGTACACTCTTAAAACAAACGAGTGGTTTTAACTCGGTCTGAGTTAATTTCCACTCCTTTCCATGCCGAAAATGCACTTCTCCTATAGGAGTGAATTTCACTCTTTTTCGGAGTGGGTAAAAGAAATAAAAGAAAACAATCTGCGTCCTACACTCTTAAAACGAGCGGTTTTAACTCAGTCTGAGTTAAAACCGGTGCCGAAAATGCACTTCTCCTATAGGAGTGAATTTCACTCTTTTGTTTTAAGAGTGTATAGCTCTAGTGCGACGATAATTCAAACTTACCCTAACCCATACAATATGGATTGGAAAAGCTACCCTACGTTAAATTTTTTACTTCGCCAAAAGCCGCGAATGCCAAAATTCAATCGGCCATTATATCATGACTGTATCAAATTGACATAAGGATATCATAAACATAGAGTTTGTATGCTATACGTACAGGGAATTTCTTATATAACATTTCTTAGAAGTTTTCATCAGATCTAGAATAGTTATCCCCTTTAAAGACATGAGACATTGTAGCAATATCTTCACTTCTTACTATTTGTAAACATCAATTAAATTAAATTCGGAAACCCCCAAAAAATCAGAAAATTTAAATTCAATAAATAAAATAATGATATTCAAATAACAATCCTACAAATTAAACTCGCGTGTTTATACTTAATTTTCCTATACATAACACAGAAATCGCATACAAATGTGTCGTCTTCTTCTGCTCTGGAACAGGCTTCGTGGGCCCATCCCTGGCAGCTCGAGCATTGTATCCAGCCTTCTCTAGATTTTGATTTAAGATACAGGGCGTTGCAGAAAATACATGCTTCATCTTTTTCAGCTTCATCTTCTAAAGATGACGACATCCAACCTTGGCTACCTGATGATTTTTGTTTTAGGTTTTCTTATGTTAGGTCTATTTTCTTCGATTTCTGCAAATGATGATTGTAGTTTTTTTATTTTCAGACTAACATTTTTAAACTTTATCTGCCTGTTTTGCATCTCCACTTGGTTTTCTTTTACTTATCGTTTGTTTTCTCTTCGGAACATTCAAGAGACTTGTTTTGGTAGCCCTTTTTTTAGCTTTTTGGTTGTTTCTCGTTCTTTTTTTCACATTCTTTTTCTTCTAATTCTGTTTGTGATTAGCTTATGTTTTATAATGTTACAATTCGCACAACGCGTGGGGTTTTCTGGTATATATTTGTATAAACCGCACCCCCTAAAAATATTTAAAAAAACAACTCTTTTTAATTTAAAACTTCAATTTTTGGTCAAAACATTTTTCTGACTAAGAGTTTTAACCTATAACTAAATTTTTTACCTACATAACTCAGGCCAATTATTTGTACCCCAAAAGTAAAGAAAATTATTTTATTTCGAAAATATAATTATTTAAAATCAAAATAAATTGTTGTAATTGATTGCATGTTTTACTTCAATACTTATTTCAATTAAAAAACTTAAACACATTGCCAAAACATTAATGGAAATGGTCGGGTAAAGAGGGACACATAAAAATTGTATCCCGTTTTGGGCACCACAAAAGTGTCCCGTTTTGCCCGGCCGTGATGCTTTTGACAACATAAATGGCTGACCCCTGGACCATCACTCACTAGCAATATTTAAATACATGACAATGTTGATAAAAGAGCTATGAATAAAACACCGTACTTACTGAAATTGTTACGAAAGAGAGAGAAGCACAAGGATAGTTGTTCTGCAGTCGAAAAAAGTGCAAAGTAAGTAAAAATCTCACTTGAAAACTTAAAAAATATATATATATATTTCTTTGCGAAACACGTGGCTAGCGTTGATAGATCAACTGAGATGCTGTCATTGCGGTCGGGAACCAGTTTAGCCTTTCTCCAGCGAGATAGCACCCCCAGTAAAGATCCGAGGCTCACTATCCCGTTTTGCAGACCTATCCCGTTTTGGGGTACTCTCCCCTATAGGTACTAAGTAGTTCGATTCTGGGAAAATGCATTTGCACTTTTATGTAACCTTTTTACATAAGGTTCAAATCCTTATACATCGTTATCCTTTTCTAATTCTTATAAAATGTTATTTTTTACATAGAATTACATTTTAATTGAGTGTTTAAAATATTACAAAAGAACTAAATTTTTGTTTTATTTTGATTCACAAATAATTTTAAATTCATATGAATATTTTTTGATGAAATACGATAAATTAAATTCTACATACTATACTCTAAAACGTACTAAATCCTTCATTTTTAAGATATACATCCCTCTCCCAGGTCCTGGAAGAACAATTATTGCAAACATATTGTTATTGAAAACAAACCAACAAGTAAACAAAACTATTGTTCGTATCAACTTAAATCAAACACGTTAATTTTAACCATATTTAAATTTTTTCTCTCGGGAATGTAAAAAATCTATTTGCAATTTTTAATCACGTCCCTAACGTAGCGAAATAAAGCCGAATGCAGTCTTAAGAAACGAGTCACGAAATAAAATAAAACTCTTACAACTACAGGGGGAGATTTAAAAGTTAATTCCCTTTGGATTACGGCTTTACCACAGAGTGCGTTCCAATGCGTCGCATGATTGCGAAGATTTCTCTCAAATTCCTTTTCGATGGGTTGCTTCGAAAAGCTTCTAACTGTCGCTTATGTGATTTTAAGCGAATTAATTTGAAGTAGAAAACGCTTTCGAACGGAACGAACGTATTAAACAGAATGAACGTTGAAACGTAATTTGAACGGTAAACATTTTTTTCCTACAGGATTGGCAAAGTCTCCACAAAAATTTTATTACTTTAATATGACAATGAAACATATTTTATTTTTCAAGAACAATACTCCTGTCTATTATATATATTACGTTTTAAAAACATTTAGCCAAACATCATAATACTTCACGAGACCACAAACATGACGCTGAATCTATTTAGCATAACGAAATATCTTATTAATTAAAAATAGAACAAGAGCAGTACGCGAATATGTATATAATTATATGTTTAAATTTAAATGTCTTTTCTTGTAACCATACTCTTATAAGTTTTTGCGGGGAAAATAATGGTCTATTACAATTTATGTAGTCATTTCAGTCAAATATAAACGTTACTTAAATGTCCGATATTACGAGATCCATGAAGATGAAAAATGTCGATTCATGTTAAAAAAAAATCAAGAACACGTTATATAATAGTGGTGATACAATTAAAACCCCTCTTAATGTGTAACAGAAACATGATTTAGAAGATTTTCAAACTAAAACGGCTTATTGCAGAATAAAAAAAACTGTTTCTGTATTAGAAAATGGCTCTTTGTTTCACAGGTTACAAAGCTTCTAATTAAGAAAAAAGCAAATTCCTCTCGCGTTCCTTTATATCTTTCTTTCATTTGGGGATTTTTTTTATTTAAACTCCGTTAAGAATCTATGCAATTCGAATTTTTTACTTAGTTCCTTATCCAATGGAATGTAAAATAATTCCTTTGTTACATGAAGTTGAAGATTCCGTTTTTCTTTTTTATATACATCGCTATTATGTTGTTTATAATCCTAATTTAAGTTTTTGTTTTTGTGCTTGATGATTTTAAGTAAAATTGTGATCTGTTGATTTTTTTTTTGGTCATTCCCATCGGGAATTGGAATCTTGGATGTGCTTAAGAGAAATGTTTAAGTAGGATTAGTTGTCGAGTTTTGCTGTTTCAGTGAAGAAATGTTCTATTTTAATGTGATGTTAAGACTTTTATTATTTGTAAATAATTTAAACTAAACATGATTTTCCTTTTTTAATTTTAATTTTTTTGCAACTATTTTTTTAAAATATCTGCTGGAATTGTAAAATTTAAAAATTTGAATTTATTTATTTTTGTCAGTATTGTTTTATTTGTTAAAATAAGTAGACGATCTTATGGAGATTATTGTTAGACTTTATAAATATTGTTTATTTTTTATTTGTTTTTTAATACTTTCTAAAAATATTTTTAAAGATTAGGAATTTTGATAAAAATATTATAATTCTTTGTAAGACTTCCTTCCTTCGTAAAGACTTTCATTCGTAAATATGTTTATTACTTAAACAAGTTTTTTATCTCAAAAACAAAAGCTTTTAAAAAAATATTAGCTTAGTAATAGAGATATGGACTTAATTACTAAAAAACTATGACTTATGAACTGTGCTTGCAATTACACTTGAAATATATAATACATAAAATTACATGTATTGCTGAGAAAACTGCCAAGAGATCCGTACTTACAATGTTTTATTAATGTACTAATTAGGATTTATTGCATACGATTCGGCAAAATAAAGCATATTGAACTCTACAATTAAAAAACGATGCTACAAAACAATTAAAAACTCTTAAAGAAACAAATAAAAGCACAAAAACAACATATAAAAACAAATAAAAAAATCCAAACTCCAAATCGCACTGAAAGCCATTACCGAATCGCACTGTCGCGCTAACAATGTGCACTCAACCCTATTGGGTAACAAAGGCAAAGAGGGTAAGAGGGGGGCATTTTTATTGCTCTTATTTTGTTGAGGGAGTTGAAATTGATTACAGGAAAAAAGGGTTGGAGGGCGTTAACTACCCGGAGCGCCCTGATTGGCTTCTCTCGCGTCTGTCTGTCTGCCTTATGAAGATGAATTTTAAGAGAGGGTGCTTGTTAGCACCGAAGGTAGAAATTGAAGGTAGAGAAGGTCCTAGGTGTTTGTTTTTATGTGACTGGATGTGTTGACAGTTTTGGTAGGATTGTTGGTTCTACAAAGTTGCTTGTCATATTTTTTTTGTTTGTCATTTAACCGTGGTGCGAAATAACGAGACTCGTCTCTAATGGGCCTTGTGTAGTTCTGGTGCGACGCTATTTCAACCAAACCGACCAAATTGCAACCTAAACTTTCCGGTACTAACCATTTGTTTTTGAAGAAATCATTCCAATCATCAGTTTTGAAGAATTAATTAACATGAATCGACAATTTTTATCTTTATAGATATCGTATTAAAGGGCATTTCAATACCATGTACATTTAACTGAAATGACTACATAAATTGTAACAGAATATTATTTTTTTGCAAAAACTTCTCAAAAATACCATGACTACAATAAGCAATTTGACTATAATAAGCAATCATAGGCATATTCAAGTACTGCTACTGCACGTATTTTAATTAATAAAATATTTCGTCTTGCTATAAATTGGTTCAGCTTCATGTATCTAGTATCGTGTATTAATGTGATGCTTGGTAAAGTGCTTTTAATACTATTTTATGGGGGGGGGGGGGGGGCGTATTGTTCCAGTAAAAAAAATCTGTTGCATCGTCATATTGAAATACTATCAAACAACACATATTTTCTTTGAAAATATTTTTATTATTGTGTAAGCTGATTTGATGTGTTTATTTGGAACCACGAGGCAGAACTTTCTGCAAAAGAAAATTATCCTTTAAAGTAAATAAATTATACAAATTTGCATCCAAAAAAGAAGCAAAACACCGATATGCAACCACCAAAGCAATAAATTTTTTAACGGGTGTAGGTTCTTAAAATTCCCTATTATAAATGGAATGTGTTTAATATTTTCGTCACCACAAATATGATTCTAGAATAATTTTAACCATAAATACACCATACTAACTGTCTTATGATCAAAGCTTTCTGTATTGTTCGGACACAAATATTTTCTGTCTCAACACATTTTCAATTCAGTTTTTGCAAGAAATCTTAACAATGAGCCTCTATTTAAATAAGTAAATCAATCACATATAAAACTTCGCATTTGTATTGTGAATAATTGTGCATGGTTTGCATTGGACTGAGATCTTCTTTACCAGATGCACAGTAAGTTTATGTAAAAAAACGTGAGGATTTATAGATTTTAAATCAAAATTCAATCGAATGCTATTTACTGCTTTTTCAAACCTTTCCATTGCAGTGTTAAGTTGATAAGTGCCTCTAAGGTGCTTCGTTGTTGCTAGAGATGCATTGTAAAAATGTCGTGTGTAAGATTTGATTTGTTTTGTGCTTTGTTAGTTGACTGGGTAAAGTGTTTTGAATTTTTGTTGTCAGTTGCTGTTTTATAGTTGATTTAAATGCTGATTCACGATTTTGCTGGAATATAAAATATTCGAAGACATTTAACAATGTTTAGTAGGTAGAGACATTTAAAGATACATTATTTTCCACACATTTGGCATTTAAAGTAAATTAATTGAATAATAGTCTATACTATACTTTTATGTAGTTTACAAAGTTATTATTATGCTTATAAGTTTTTATGAGTTATGTTTGAAAAATAATTCTAAGTTAGAATGATCACATTGTTTGTGATAAGTAAATAATTTTAACTGTCATATAAATTTTTTTAAACATGTATACACTGTCAAATTTAATTCAGAAACGTTTTTCAGTATTTGGCGCAGCTAATTGCTTATGAATCCTCAAATTATGCAATGATATATAATTACAATTAATACAACAGTTTTTAATTCTTCGTTATAATACATTAATAATACATACGTTAAACACATTAATAATACGTTAATAATACATTTAAAAACAAATGAGATTGAGCAGTTTGAGCAGTTACGTATGAGACTTTGAATTCATCAAATCATATTTTTAACAAATTTGTTTTACAAATGAGTTTATCTAAGTATATAACTGGATGAATTACCTCAGGTTTTGTTTAAGAAGTAGATTTTAGAATCATGTTGAGTGGTATTTAAACTCTTATAGTTAAATATCACTTTAACATCGATAGATATGTCATATGAATGACATATATCATTGTTTAAACTGTGTGACCATACAAGAAAGGCTCCTCATAGGTTAATTGATATGATTTTTAAAGTAAACAGCAAACGTTATTTATTTTATCTAAGCTTAAATATTAAAAGTTTTAAACCCTGGTATATCCATTTATTACAGTAAGATAAGTTTATTAAATGCTTTTCGAAATTAATGTTTTAAAAAGTTGAAGCATTATGCTTGAACCTAAGTTAAACCTCTTTGGGAAAAGCAAACTGGCTGAAGTGAAAACTTGTTTTCCCAGCATGGGATTAAAATTTAAAATTTTATCTGAAAATGGTATTTTTTTAAAAATTTTAACAATTATATTTCTTGTTTCAGATGGTTATAAATTACTTCTCCATGCTTCAAATTTTAAAATTGAATAAAATTATAAAATTTATATTTTAAAAAAAATATGTGTGTTGCTGGAAACGATAGTCAGGTGACGGGTTTATACATCTGTATTCCTCAGAGGGTTAATACTTTTGCATTTAGTTAAAAGAAACTTCTTAGCTTCACTTCGTAACTTAATAAAAGAAACAGTTTGAGTCATTCTTTATCGTATTCCCATCAGCTCCACGCCATATTGCTTAATTTAAACAACATATGCATTGTAATTTGAAGATTGAATTTCTTATTAATGAGCCCTCAAATGTTATTAAGACGCCATTCTTCTTTATACCATACTTATAAATTGTATTAATGTTTTTATGAATAATCATCAAAATGACTAGAGCCTATAATTTAAAATAAATATTCTTGTGATATCCGCATGAGAGAGTTTTCCATTCGAAAACGCCCTTCCATCTTCTAAAAAAGAACAAAAATCAACCTTTCAAACACATCCGAAATTACATAGCTCATTTGAAGCTTTCCTCATAAAAGAAGATTTAGATGAATCTATAAAATTACATCAGATTGACATTAAATAAAGTTATACTTAGTCAGAGATCCAACATCGCCATTAGATTTGTTTTATACCTATCATCAATGCGACAATTGAAGTACAACATAATCACTGTACAATTTAAAACAACCCTTCGCAATCGCGACGAGTTATTTGTTTACTTCGTTTTCTCATCTCTTAGAATCCAGGGGTGATTAAGATGGGGCAATTGCTGGAAATTGCTGCCATTCTTTTCTTTATCAAAGTCCCTCAATTTTTATGAGAAACCTCTCGCGTCGGTTATAAATATAAATGAACGAATTAAAAACAAAGGCATCATCGTCGACAGATTTGTCAGAACTATCTCCATAAATCAGGGACGGTTTGAAATTATCGGCCCTCGTTCTCGCTTCACTTCTTCCTCTTATTATTGGTACCCGTTACGACGTGTGGATAACGGGTACAATAAAAAGTGACGTCGTATTTGTTTTACACTTTCGTGCGTTAATTTCCACGACGAGTTTCTGCTCGTTGGAGCGGGTTAATGGATGCGAGACGAGAGCCAACGACATGAGCCCATATTTATCGACAGGAGCCTTAACAAATGAGTTTTCCAGCGGATCCGATGTTGTTTGAGTTCTGTAATTTAGTTATAATTATGACAAACTAGAGTTGCGAATAAGGGGAAACTCGCCTTTGATTGATGAAGAAATTTACGCCATTAAATGCTCTTTCTCTCTCTCTAAAGAGATGAAATCGAATTTATGATTGGGAGAACTGGGGGATTCGTTTTACTGATGCAATTACATTTCTGAGGGAGAAAAAAAGTATCGATCACTTAAATACTTTTAATTTCGTTTTTGAGTTATGTTCGGGTGCTTTTGTTTCCTGAGGCGGAAATATAAAGAGTGATTTTTAAGATGATTGTATTACGAAGATGAGAATGAATGCATTTACAAAGTTGAGAATTCATAAGATATGTTTCTGGAAAATTTAGATTAATTATCATTACCTTTCAAATGAAATTTTTGTTGCTTTTGTTTCAAATGATTTTTCATGAATTATGAATTTACTTTTAAATTACAAATAATAGATTTAAAATGTTTTTTTAATATCTACAAACAAAAGTAAAATAACGTTTGATGTGTGTAATAAAAATAATTTTATAACATCTAACATGATATTAACCTTCTTACCGTAAAGGATAGATTCATAAAATTGCTTTCTTTGTTAACATTTTTAACCGTATAGATTTTGTAACTTTCAGCTAAAGTTAATGTTTCAAATGTAATTAAGATTCACACTGTCGTTAAGCCTGCAGCTAAAAAACATACAGTTTTCGTGTGTATTCGTAAGAAGGTTAATTTATTTAAAACCTTGCATAATTATATTTTTGTCATTAAAAAAATCTATTTGTGAACGCCCCCACATATTTTATTATTATAAGTATCTGATCCCCTATCGCTAAAACACTCCTCAAAAACTTGCCGACTAAGAAAGAACCAAACAAGAATATCAAAAGCAAAACGAGCATTAAATCACGAAGACGAAGGTTGGCGACGTTTGCTTCACAACGCCACCAAAAAGATAAGAGCCATTTGTCTTAGCTCAAATCCTTCTCACCCCACCCCATAGAGTAGCTATTGTACCATTTGAATAATACACATCCTCCCCATCTTGGAGATATCCCCCTCCCTTTTTGGATCTAGATCATGTATTTCTTTCCTCCCTTATACTGATTCTCGCTTTCTATTAGCAAAAAAGGTTTTAGTAAGAAAGTCGGCGATATCATTTACTGTTGAAAAAACTGTCGCCAAGCTATCTTTTTTAAGAAACTCTTTTTTACAGAGATATGCTTGGATACGTTTTTTTTAAAAAGGATGTTTGATGCATTAAGAGCGTCGGCTTTTTGATTACCTAAGTGTTTGGAGTAAAGGTTTGATTGCGATTTGTGAATTATTTTTGACGCGGGAGCCTTCATTAGCTTGGCTCTTTTGTGTTTAAGTATTCTTTTCGGTTTTCTTTCTACGATATTTTTTTTTATTGTTTCTTAGAAAAGCTTTTTTTTCTTTTAATATTTGGTGTTCTATATTCGTGTTTTCCATTAATACTGATTGAATTGATTTTTCTTTGTGTAATGTATTAAAATAATCGTTTTAAGTGAAAACATTTTCCCGTTTCGCTAATAGCTATTTTCTTTTTGGGAAACATTAAGCGATTAATAGATGCATAGAGAAAATTAATCATATTCTCCAATATATGTTAGACAGCTAAGCCATCAGCAAATATACTTACTTTAGCACTGAAATTTTTATTCCATCAGGAATAATGATTTTTATTTTTATCTATTGTTTTAATTAATTTAGCTTCTCACAAGAAGAAACTGTAGTAGCAACTAGCGCCAAAGAAATCGATGATAAAAGTTCTTACTAAAACTTTTGGATTGTTTCGATTAAAATATTATTCGATTAAAACTACTTAAAAATTTCATTTATATATACCTTATTCAAAATTCATATAAAAGTTGTAAAGTTATTTTGTGTTGTTAAAGAGTTCTGAACTAAATGCATGCATTTTTTTCAAATATTTCAAAGGAAATTTTAGTTTCTTGGTTTTCGAACAACCAGCATTCAAACTCAACCATTCCATTAAACCCACATTTCAATTTCCAATGTAATGGCTAATGCAGTTTCTATTTCAAATGCAATTTGGTAATTTTTATTATTGTATTTATAAACCTATGGAATTTAAATCGACCATTGATAGGACATAAAAAAAATACCATGAATTTAGGAAAACAAAATTTCAAACAAGTCAAAATGGTTAACTTCTAAACCATTAACTTCTAACCGTCCTTCTCTAAACTTCTAATCTGTGAAAAAGAACTTAAACAACCAAATACTGAACTGCTTTTGATTTAGCGTTTGCTAAACGTTCATAATATCTTTTGTTACAAAACGAAACAAAAGTTATAACCTTTCTTATTGATAACATTTCCATTTCTTTTGAGGACAATAGCAATTCACCCAGACACAGCATCCCTCTACCGTTTGTCACTTGAACCAACAAATCCACCAGGAATGGTGACGTCGAAAATGTTATAAAAAATTATACGAACAAAAAGAAAAATGAGCTTGAATGATACATTTAAATTTAAAAAAAATAGTTTAAGATTCATTTTTAAATGTTCTACTTCGAACTGCGTAAACACACGTTTATTGACGTAACGTACTCCCTTTTTTATAATTAGTACAAAAACAATGAAAACATTTAAACAATGAAAACAACACTTATATTTTAACGTCATTTAGAACAATTTTATTGAAGAAAATAACATTTCACCCATACACGCAACAATCCTCCATGGTTTGTCTCTTGAGCCAACAAATCCACTAGGAATGGTGACGTACACATCCTTCCCATATATATTAAAAATTATGCTAACAAAAAAAACGAGCTTAAATGGCTTAAGTGACGTTCTCTCATTTGTTTACAATTATAACAGCACTTATATATTAACGTTGTTGTTTTGAACCTTTCTCCTGACGAAAACAACAATTCACTTAGACCCGATATCCCACCACCGTTTGTCACTTGAACCAACAAACATCCACCAGGAATGTTGACGTCAAAAACTATAAAAAATTATACTAACAAAGAGAAAATTAAGCTTAATAATTCGATTAAATTTTAAAACTACTTATATTAAGATCTTTTATTTTATTTCAAACTGCATTAACACCGTTTACTGACATGGCATTCGCTCATTTGTATACAATTAAAAGAACTCTTATATCGTAACGTCATTGTTTTAAAACCTTTCTCTTGAAGAAAATAACATATCACCCAGACGGCAACATCCCTCCACCGTTTGTCACTTGAACCAACAAACATCTACCAGGAATGCTGACGTCGAAAAACCATATTAAAAATAATACCAGCTACAAAAAAAATCCCAAACGAGTACACATTTTTCCGCGTCATAATCACACGCAGCCAACATAAAAATCCGCAGCAACTCCTCCGGAAAAAGGTAAAAATCATCGTAGCGTCCTAATTCCGTCCTGTTTTTACTCCACTGCACACACAACTAGAGGGGGGCTAGAGGAAAAAATTACGGTTTGGGTGATTATTAGAAGGACCAAGAGAGAGTTATTGGATGCTATTAAGAGAAGGGGGGCGAGGAACATTCCAGGCCGGAAGAAATTCAATTACGAAGGTCCTCGTAAATACGATTTCGCGTCCCTCCCCGTGAAGTACAATGCTCAAATCTCGCTTGTGGTCGGGCGGAATGTTTTTTTTTCTAAGAGAGAGAATACACAGGAATGGGATTTGGAGGTCGTTTCGAGTGGTTTTAGTCGTCGGGTTTCGAAAATTAGTCTGATGCTTTATTGGTTCCTTGGATTAATATGGGTTTTGCTGATTAGATTTTTACCAGAAATGAATCTATTTATCTTTTAAGTGCGTTGTTGATCCTTTTGATTTCTGTTGATTAAACCGACTTGATCTTAAAACCAAGAAATTTGTTTTCGTCCAGACTTAAAACATTTGGCTGTTCTTTCAACTCAAGTAGCCTTTTTATATTTTGAAGATAGTTTTTTTTACTGAAGACATTGATACGTGCATAGTATTGTAAATTTGAAATGAAGGTATTTTATGTGATGGTTCGTTGTGGAATTTTGGTGCAGATTTGTGCACAAATGACTGGCTTAAAAATTACATTTACCAATTGTCTAGATGTATTTTTGTGAACCTTTGTAATTAAAATGATTATCAGGAAACTATCTTTGATGCTCAAACTATATGTTACGGCACAGGTCCTGGTTAGATTTAAAAGTTATCAAATTATGTGTTCTTGATTGAAAAAAAACTTAGTTATCCCGCAGCACCATTTTTTTATCTCTTTGTTAAGCTAGTACCTTTTTTTTTATGTTAATTCACTTTTGTCAAAACTTTTTTCAATTAACTAAGTTTAAAAAATCAGAAATTTCATTAATAAACAGTAAAAATCAAAATAAAAAGCATTAAACATAAGATGATTAGACGAACTGCAATTGTCCAGTACAATTTAGTTTGTTGGACAATTATCTAGCTATAAAAATTTGTAAATAGGCCCTGTTTTATATTTTTCATAGTTTTTCAGACAAAAAAACGTTAATAAGATGATTTATGGAAATTTAATGATGATTTCCTAGCCGAAAAGTTAATCACCGAAACAGATCTGATCGGACTAATTAAACGCATTAATTTGAATTGCGTACATGCTAAAAATATTTCAAAAGTGAACACCTAAAACTCCCCCCTCATCCCTTAACACATCGCACTACACCCTACTCAACCTGTACATCTAATCGCCAACAAATAGCCACCCACTGATCTCTACCCACTGTCCACTCCATCCCAGCTACTCCCCAAAGGGTTGGCCAGATTTCCCTAACTGCGGTTACAGCACTTTCGTCTGTGATTACGAGCATCCGAACTGACCCTAAACAATCCTTTACGCAATTGGATCAATCGGAACCTCTGGTACCTTTGATAGATAAAAGCCGATTTGCTCTTGTAACTCTATCCTCTCGCAATCCTTTTCCTCCTCGGAATCCTTTGCTCTTGAGCTTCCGTTGGATGGGAAGTGATAGAAAGTAGGAGAGAAATGGGTTTGATGGAAAGTGGTTGGGTATTTTGTTTTGGGTATACCGTAGTGTTCATACCTTTTGCTTTTTCATAATAACGACTCTACCTACCAGAGGGGTACATATTTAAAGAAACGTTCAGTTGTGTTGTAAGTTTTTCTAACAAGTAGTATGCTGTTGCATTTAGGTTTATAATTTAATAAAAAAAATTACAAAACTTAAAACTATAATATAATATTATTTTAAGTTTTCAACTTAAGTAAATATAGTAAATTTAAATTAATTACTTTAAAAATTGTGTCGAGTATCCAGTTTAAAATTTTTACTGCTTTGTTATAAATATTTTTCTTTGAACGAGAAATAATCAATTAAAATATTATTTAAAACGTAATATCAAGTCAATTAACAGTTAGGGGTAAGAAAAGAAAGAAAGAAAGACTAATAATATCATTGATTATTCTACCATAAAAGTTTTATGGGTATTTAAAATACACCGATTTAAAGCGTATATGCTTTATTTAATATAAAAGAATCAACAATTTAACCTTTATTCAAACACGCCTTATAAGCAAGACCGTAACAGTTTTCAATTTAAATTTTTTAACATGCTACAAACTAAACATATAGTTTTTATTGTAAGGTGTTTTTTAGTACAGTCATCTGTGATTAATTTTAATAAATTATTTTTAACCAATTTATATTTTTTAAAAATTAGATAACATATTTTGCTTATGTTATACTCGATTTAAGATATTTTTAAAACCAGAAAAGGGGGCAACGAGTCTTGATTTTCCAACGATCTACATCATAAAAGTACTAATATACAGAAATATATTGCAGAACTTATTTCTCTGCAATCTCAATCCATAATAACGAAATTCTTTCCAAAACTTTAACCTAGCCCTTCTTATCTAAAGAGTAGTATAAAATAATATTTTACTACAATATGTCTAAAATTGATCTAATACCCTAAATATACTTTTTTCCCCACTAAATATTTAGTTTAAAATATCTACAAAAATGTCTTATTACCAGACACCCCCAATTCTAAAAGCGTTGTCGTACTTTTTCTAACTCCTATAATTTAGAATCCAGGAATAAGTTTGAAATATACGGTCATAATATAACAAAATTATACCTTATAAAACGATAAAATTCGTTCCCATTTTCTCGTTTTGGTCTACATTTTACATAGACGGGGAACCGTTTTAATATCAAGAAGGGCGCTGTAAGTTTCTTTTCAGAAATAGTGTATAAAATGAAATAAATTGAGAGTAAGTTCTGGGTAGTAAATTTTTGTAGTAAAATTTTGACATTTACTGAAACTTCTTATATTTTTATAACCGATATGCAGAAATGGGGGTATGGTAAGCTCTTTTAGTTTCTTTATTTCGATTTGTAATCTTATAGCTTTAGAACTTTTTAGAACGTTTAGAACGTTTTGATTTGAAATAATTCAGTAACTCCTATATGGTTGCAGAACCATATAGTTTCCTGTTTTAATAATTTGCAATTATTACTATGCATTTAATGAAAAAATGTTGTTCTATTACATTTAAATTATTTTCAAGAATATTTGTGGTATGTCATGTGATTTGAAACTTAGTGTAACTAAAAAAATTATACAATTCATAATATTTTAATAAATTATTCTGTACATTTAATTTAGGTTACATAAGTAAAGTGCACAAAATTGAAATTTGGATATTTAAATATATTAAAAATATTAGAAAATGGCACACTTAAAGTATGCCACCAAATTATTCTAGCATACTTTTCTAAAAACTATGGCTTAGCAAGTTAAATAAATTCTTCCTGGAAATGGTCAAATGCTTTAGCAGTGCTGTTTATAATAGAAGACAAACTGAACATTTCCAAAAAATTTCGAATTGTTTATAGTACAGCGCAATTAAACTCTAAAGGTAAGAGTTCATATCCGTAGCAGAGTTTTCCCACCACGATGCCTTTTTTTCAACATTTTAGTAAAATAGGAAGCGTAAATGGAAACCTTCCTGGGGGAATAACCCATTCTTACATTATATTTATATTAGCTCAATATAATTAAGATGAAGTTGGAAAATGTTTTTCCTTGATATATGCTGCTTGATCATAGTAGCTTTATTTATCTAATAACGGTTCAATATGCTAAATTTTAACTTACTACACCTCACTGATTTTTTTTATCATTTATAAACTTAAAACCGAAGATTTACATTTTCTTGAATCGCTTATACTACCAAACATATGCAGAGTCACTTTGTATTACTGAACTAGAAACTTTGCTCTACAAACATTTGTGCTTCAAATTTGGTTCTGGAAATCTTCAACCATCAACTGCCTACCACATCTACCATGCAAAATCCCGATATCTAAATCAAAATGGCGGGCGGATGAGTTGTTCTTTATTTGTCACCCGCTTCAAACATTCGACGATGCTCTTGAAAAAAGGGGGTGGCGAAAATTCGAACGACAATCGGGGAAAACAAGACATCACCATCAAGAGGGAGGGAGCACTTTGGAACAAAAAAACAGACGATAACCGCCTTGACTTAACCCTAATGATTCAACATTATCGACGAACCTTCGACAGCCTGTCCTAAGTGGTCCCCATTTCTGGCAAATAGCTCCATCCCCTTTTCTAGTTTCGATATTTTAATGTCTTTTAGAGACCGAATCTCTTGGGGTGGGTATGCTAAGTCCCAGAGATGAGTGGGAGTTTTGAGCAGACGATTTGTGCTAAGATCTTCTGCTGTCTTTTGCGGGGAAGTGAACAGATGAGTCGCTTCAGCAGTTTATTTACAGGTGTTTTAAGGAATGCTCCTGTGAAGGGGATTTCAGTTTTAGGAATATACTTGTTTTATTTTAAGTGACAAAAGATTAAGGTTTTTGGAAGTGAGTTTTTGATGATTATGTTCATCGTTATGTTAATAAAGGTACGGATTTGTACTCGCATTAGGACTCGAAGCAAAAGATTATGATTTTTTAATTTTTTTTTCTTTATTTCTGTGGTTTTAAAATATAGAGCAAATTTTTAAATGGTATTCAAATATTTTTAATAAGTCTGTGTTTTGACAGTAAAAGAAAACTTTTACCCTCGATGTTTTATATAAATTATCTCAAATACTCGTTAACTTGTAATTGCATCGGCCTTTTATTTCATTGTTTGCCATTATTCATGAATATTAAAGTTCCAATTCACAGTTTACGTATAACAACGAAAGACCCACTCAGGCTTGCGTCACTCAAGAACAATGATTTACCGAAAAGCATTTACTGCCGATAGTCTTTTATAAAGGAAAAAACACTTTAACAGTCAAAAATATGTGTATTAGAATGAATATAAGTATCGATTCTTATTATAAAATAGTATTTTATAAATTGCCAATTTATCAAGAATACTTTAATAAGTATGGAAAAATACATTGTTTTGACTTTTTAATTTTTTTTTGTTTTCCTTGGAAAGCATATAAAGGGTTAAAATGGTTAATATTTTTTTAAACTTTAATAACATGATTTATAATTATTAGAAACGGCAAACAAAACTATTTATTAGCAAAGTAAAAAATTAATTTTATTATCTCTCTTACGAAGTTTAGGTTAGTTAGAAAATATGACTTTCGATCTAAATATGTATTTGTTGAATGAAGAACGACCAATGAAGAGAATACTTGTTCAACTTAAAATAATAATTAGTATTCATACATGCTGAAACTTCTTCAGGATGCGGTAGATGACGATTTGGGTTTTGAACACAGCTGATTATGAAAATGTGGCTTTCTACATCTCAGAAATATAATTTTTTAATAATTTTAATAATAATTAAATATTTTAACTACAAAATATTGCAATGAAGCATTAATGAATAACATCAATGATTTATTGTTTAAAGAGGTTTTTTATGGAAAATTTATTTATTTTCATTTTTAGATTTTATAATCGTAATGATTCTAATACTATTCTTCATCAACCACTCTGATGAATATAAACACACATAAGTTCTTTGTGGAAAATTTTATTTATTTTATTATCACTCCCCACACCAACCATCATTAAAAAATTAAATTAAAACAAACCACCCATTTTCTTAAAGTGGAAATATTTTGTTTATACTCATCACCCGAAACGCCCTTAAAAAAACGTCACTTTTCACGACAGCGCCAGGTGACATTTTCAATTTCGAGGCGGATTTTAAGCTGTCTCAAAAATGAGAAAATACTCTCTAGAAAAAGAGGAAAAAAGACAAAGATGAAACCACTAAAGAGGGGAAAATTAACAATTCATGCGTCTATGAAGGGCCGTGTAGGTTTTGCTATCTAGAAATAAAGAAAAATGGAGGCGAGTGAATGATAGATCCTGAGCTGCACTGTCAGTGGTCCTTTGTTTTATTCAATAACGCTTTTTTTTATCTTGATATAGGCGTTAGGGGGAATAAAAAATTGCGTTTTTTTTTTCAGGGAACGCCATGGGAGAAAAATTAAGATCTCAATCACTTAGACGCCCTGGATAGGGGAACGTTTTTTTCGTGTATTTTAGAGGTTTAAAAAATTTCTTTAAGATAAAAGGCATTGTCTTTTGGTTTTAACTTGCTGCTGTGGATTTTGGAGGACAAATTTTTTATGTAATTAAAACTGCGAAGATAATTACGGTGGATAAAAGTAGTATAATAAGTAAAAGGTAAAAGGTATGTTAATGAAGATAAATTTTAATTGCATAAAGAAAAAAGTCATGGCTTCTATAATGTAATTCATTCCAATTTTAAACCTATTTTTTTAGGCGAGTTATGTAGCTTTCCTTTAGACGGGTGGTTTTTTTAATATAAAGATATAAGTTATGAAAACTAAAGAAAATTTTGAGTCGTACTTTCTTAAAAATTCATTTGTTCTACACTACAAATAAGAATACCGTTATGTTAATAAATTCTTAATAATAAAAAATTGAAATTATTATTTTTCTCTTATCTTTAAATATTACTCATAGTTAAAAAATTAACTTTACATTTAAAATATTATAACTTATTAATTTTTTTTAATTATTACTAATTTAGTTATTTTTATTTATTGTACTTTGCATATAACCAACCTTGAAATGAAATGCTAGTTTTTCATCTAAACACTTAAAAAGACCTGCTAATTTAAATTTTATAAAAAAGTGTGAAATGCTAATCTTCACTCTTCCGAAAACACTTTGTCCAAAAACATATTTCTTAAAATTAAAGATGTTCTTTGTAAAGTAATTTTAAAATGAAAAATCTCTTTTTCAACAGCATGCGAACAAACGAAATTAAAACCTTAACTTTTAAAATAATTACATCACAATTTAGCGACTTTCTTACTTTAGTCCACCCTTTTGGTAAACAGAGATATATTACTTTTTTTAGCAAGACATATTTAAAATTAAGCGAATTAACAAAGAAATTAAACTTTTCGCCAGTGAAAGAAGATTCCTATTTGGGTTAGCCTTTAGAAAAACACGACCAAGAAAACAGGAGACTAAAATTGAAATAAGAGTGAAGCAAATTTAATTAATTTTTTGTATGATCTCTTACGGTTTTCTTAAATTAAAGTTGGCGACAAAAAGAGGTTTTAATATTAAAAATTCACGGTCTTTGTTTTCTTAGAACGGGGTTTATTTTAAAATAAAGATAATTTGCATTTGCTTAAATTTCAATCAGTGATTCTTTAGACTGAAAAGAGTAGTTAAATTCACATTTTTGAATATAATCTAGTAATTTCATTGAATTTAATTTTCAATGTCTGTAATTTCGTTTTAAAGTTTTTAAAGAAGGGAAATAATTTGTATAAAAGGAATTCGAAAATGTATTACAACTTTATAAAACAATTTGTGAAAATAGTAATGAAAATAAAGAAATACTCTAATTTATTTGTCTAAAAAGATTCTTTAATTTTTTTCTTTCTAATCATTAAAACTAGGTATATCTGTGTTTAAAAATTTGACAGAATATAAATATTGAATATTATTTTTAAAAAATATAGTTTCAAACATTAACAGTTCTTAAACATATTAAGTTATAAATTTAAAATTATTTCTACGAAAAAGTTATTACTTTGTAAGGCATTATTTATACCTTAAATAGATGAAAATGTATAGATACATTTGTATAGTAATTATATTTAAAGCATAGTCTTTTAAATAATATTTCCCATATCATTTCTTATTCTTATAAAGGAACTTTAATTTTAAAACGGTAAAAGAAAAATTGTTTGAAATGAAACAGAAGAACTTACTTTATATAAATATTTGTCAAAATCTCTACTCAAAACAATTATATCAGGAAATTGCGTCATTTATCCAATACTAATGAATTAAAATTATAAATGAAACTCTCACTAACTTATATTAAAAATTCCAATGCTACTTTCGTTTATTTTGTTTATCGTTTTGTATGTTGGCAACTCATATTTTATTTAAGCATGTGCAAAATAACTCCCGTAATTTGTAGAAATTTATTTGATGCATTGTAATATTTTTTTAGTTTCAATATTAAATTCCTTTGATAATTTTATATTTAATGTCATACGACCTATTCACCATTAATAAAATTTCCATTTGACTCCTACCTTATTCACAATTTTTATGTTAAAAATTAAAGTAATAAAAAGTAATTTGTACGTCTCCTTCATCAATAACACATTTTTAATATCCTCCAAAAGAAACCTCAAATAAATTGAAATAAAGTCAGATACAGATTAGAGATATTTTCTGTCAATAAGAAATAAAATTGTCTGCACGATACAAAATTGATTTTTTTTGTCTAGTAACACAGGAATTTACTCATTCCCCCAAGTTTAATAAACAATCATTAAGGATACAAGGAACTTGTCTGTGTTGTACTTTTTTTTACCGTGGACATATCAATAGCGCTGCTAAGTAAATATTTATTAAATTTTGTGACACATACAAAACTTATTAAATGACATATTGTTTTAAGAAGAATGTTATTAAAAACACAATTTCAATCACTGGTTTTGCGGGAAAAGTTAACCAGCAACAAAAGTTTTTTTTCGCTTGTAGGATACCTTATTGCAAAGTGAAAGAGTTATTAAACTTTAATTTAGGCAGTCTAATGGTGATATTAAACATATTGATAGTAAACGTCACGGAAATACCGAGAATAAAACATTTATTTTCAAAGAAATGTTTGATTAAAACAAATATAAAAAAGAATTATTGAAATCCCTTGATAAACGTGAAAACGTTTTATGCAAATAAATTGTAGTTTTGTGCAGTTTGTTTAACTTAGTTTTAATCAAATGTTCAATCAATGTTGTTTCTTCAATGTTATTTTCTGAATAGAGGTGCTTTTAAATGCAAACATTTTAATTAAACAGCTTTTTTTAACACATAACATGCCAACGTTGTTATGCTATGTAGATATAAAGCATTATTTTGGATGCTGTTATATCATCAAAAAATTGAGTTTAGAAAGATGCTAAATTGCGCTATAGATATGGAATATTATAAATACTGCCCGTTTGCATACATTTTGCTTGTTAAGTACATCAAGAAAATCATAACATTTTACAATAAATTCTATTTATGCGTTCTGAAAGTTATTTTATTTTAGAAAAAAAACGTCATATTCTTGCATTTTCTACAAATAAAATATTTTTTCATGCATTCCAATAACAAGCGCAAGGTAGATAATGACATAAATTTCCTAAAAACAACCAAATCTAGATTGTCGAGAATCATAAAAGTACCCCTTCACTTTATTCAATATTTTTTTCATTTAATTAACTTCTATTCGCTGCATTTGGTTGCTAAGCAATTTGGTCGTTGTGACGTCACTGCTGATCATTAACTGACAAAAGCAATTAGGGCTGCTTTCATTTTTTTTATTTATATTCCTCAAGTCTACATCTTTTAATACTCTCATTTAAAAAGCACTCCAGATGATTAAAAAGTTTTTTTCGAGGACAGGTCTTCTAAGGTAACCTTAATGACAAAAAAACATTTCAATCTGCAACTGAATATTTTAATTGAATGCAAAATGGAACTGTAATTGCTCTCAGAGAAAAATATCATTTGCATCAATTCTTCTTTTGAATCATTGCTGATTTGAATCTGAGTATCTGGGACGCAATCATTTTGATTATTATTTCGATGAATTATGGAAAATAAAAATGGACTATTAGGACTTACCTGTTCCATTCTCCAGCCCCTATAAGAGAATTCAAGAAATTTTCAATTAAGAAATCGAAATCAATCACAGATAATCTCAATGATTGCTCAAGGGGACATTTATACAAATCAAGTGGAGTTATGAGGTTAGAAAAATAATTTGTGGATGAAATATCCAAATTAGGATAAAAGAAAACGAACTAATAGTTTTCGAAATGAATCTTGGTTCATATGCGGCATTATTTAAAACCAAATGGATTTAAGGAAATATTAATTATGTTTTAATTAAAAATAAATGTCTTCAAGATGAAATACGGTTATGACATATTAATTTTATTTACATATTTTGGGTCCAAGATGGTCATTGATATTGGAATTGATTTCTTTAACAGTGGCGTATTAATTCAATAAAATAATTTTCATTTTAATAGTTTATACTGTTTATAGAATTTGTTTAAGGTAAAGTACATTAAATTAAATGAAAAATGAATACTTTTAACGGCGGACCTTCAAGTGATAGTTAGTTATGCAGATTGTTTGAATTTATTATACCAGTTTGTGTGGTAAACGGCCATTTTTTGTGACATCATCTGGGTGGCTCTCACTACCAATTTTGACGCTCAGATTACAATGAATCTGAGCTCTCTGTGGATGTTAAAGAATGCCGAGATCCAGTAGTTATATTAATTTACTAAGTCTTGACAAGAGAGAGATCAACGCTATTGCCCAACGAGACCTCCTTGAAGATTCAAATCATTCTGAACCATAGTTTTAATTTTACAGTAATTTTAATAATAATCTCATTATAAAATGCCTGTTATTTTATTTTAAAATTTTTAAAAAATACCATTTTTTTTTGTTATACAATTCAAACAAATGAAGCAATGTAAACAAAATTATTTTCAAGACAAATAGTTTTAGTTTTCAATAAATGCCAAGTTACATTAACAACGATCGTTTTACGAAAGAATTTATTTAACTATAAGTATCAAATAATGTAAAGTTAACAAAAACATCCTTTACATCCTTTTATTTTTATATTTTCTCATAAAAAAATATATATTAAATAATATCCCATAAATATAGGACATAAGGATTTTATGGTCAGGTTAAAGAGCAATTCATTCGTGAAATTTTTAACACATGAAATAGCACCTTTTCACCAGAAAGAAATTTGTGTTTTGCTGAAAAAATTCATTGTTCTATAAGTTCTCCTTAAAAATATCACATCATTTGACTAGTACTTCTCATTCTATGGTCATTTTAAAACAATCTAAATGTATTAACACCCTGTTTAGATTTCGATTGATACTAATTTTCAGTAGCTGTAGTTGCCATTAGTTATTATTATTTTTGTACTACATTTTCATCTTTCTAATGGTTTTGAAGAGTCACTTTACAAAAAATGTCTCGTTTCGAGTCGCCCATAAACAAAACTTCATTACGGGCTCATTTCTCATAAAAAGACCACTTACATCCTGACATGAGAAAAGGAAATTGCCGCCAATTCAACATCTTCACATCAACAACGGGGTAAAAGGGAAAATGTAAGAAAAAGATCCCCGAAGGGGCTTATAAACGATATCTCAACCACAAATAAATTAAGAAGCGAACAAAGATTAATTTCGATTTAGCGAAAAATTCCTTTGGCTCACCGGAAACTGTAATTAATCAGTGCATTATCTAGGCCCGCACTGCAACTTCTACTTTTCTTTTGACAAGATAATGGCCGACATGATAGATTGAAAACTAACAACGGACGAAGGATACCTACACCTCAACTCTTCTATGCTTTAGCATGATTTCTAGAATGGCGCGAAAAATAAGGAGAGAGCGCGGAGAAAAAAATTGAAAATTTCTTCTCCTTTTCAACACGGTGCATTGGTGAAAAAGCATTCTGATGGATGAAATTATTAAAGTAGTTATTTGCTATCGTTTCCTCGTGCTGTTTATTTTTATGAAGAAAAAAGATACGGGGCTTGAAGATGTTATTTTTCATTACTAGTTCCATGTTGCTGTTATTTTCACAATAACTCTCTTTTAAAAAAAATATACTTTAACCAAAGTGCGCTGCTTTTAAAACAAAAATCGATAGCATATTATGCTGAACTATTAAAAAATATATTCGAGTGCTTAAGTCGTTTAGTTATCTGGAATTTCTCATTAATTGTAATGTTTATCTAATCATTATCTGTTTGGAATAAAAAAGTTACAAATTAATAGGGATAATAATGTGCCTTAACGAAATTTAAAAAAAGTTCACAATTCTCGCTAACTTATTATATAGTTTGTTATCAAATTAACTAAGCTATATTCCTTACTTATTTAAAAGATATTTTATACTGAGTTTGCTTCTTTGTTAAGTAAAGCAGTTTAATAGAAGAGTTAGTAGAATTTTCTTGTGTGATTTAAACTGGTTATGGGCTTAAAAGGCTTCAGAATTTTGACTTTAAAAGCACATAAAAAAAACGCCACACATATTATATTCAAAAATAAATATTAAAACTGTGATACTTATTAAATAATTATAATACACTAATCATTAAATTTTAATAACTAAATAATTTTGATTACGAAGAGATCACGTTACCACTTCTACCTATTTACTGCATACGATTAAAATTCCAAATTACAGATAAAAAAAAATAATTGAAACTGTTGTTTCCTGAAAACCAAACATCTGAAATAAATCATTATTGACTATACCTAGATTCTCTAGATATTAGCTGTACTAACTTAATCCGAGTCATGGCAACTTGGCGATATGACAACCAAGGTCATCATTCAGATAAACCTGCGGCGTATAGCTATTAGTCAAATGTGTACTTTTTTTACTATTAATTGCCCCGGGTGGTGAAGAGAATCGTTCCCTAACTAATAGTTTTTACAACTCTTTACGTATTATTACCAGTCGATATCGAGATATTATCATCATGAAAAATACTACGAACCGATGAATTAAACCATTCAAGAGCACCTAAAAAATACTACGAACCTCTTTCCTTAGTATTTGCTTTGTGATGTGTTCCTTCATCGATTCTTCGGCCTGTTGCGGTTGAGTAATATATATGTTTAATGAGAGACGAGAGGGAGGGCCAAGAAGATTACTTTTTAAGCAAAGATCTTCCTCGATGTTAGCATAGGGGGAGGAAGTAACAAGCAAAATATGTTGAAGGCTTTTGATACATAGTTGCGTTTAATATCACTTACGTGGTAGTGGAAAAGTTTGAAGTGTTTGATGTAACATTTAACACATTTTTGACAACCTTTGCTTATTGCTTGTGGGATGAAGTAGTGTTTAAAATGTTTAAATTATTTTTGGGGTTGATTGTTGGCTGATGTTTATAAGTTGTTTCTTCAATTTCGAGTTCAAATTTGAAGAAAGTTAATATCGAGAAAATCTTTCCGTATTTTTGATGAATTTCAGCCTTTTTAAATTAAAACTTATAAATTCTAAACATCATCAAATAGTTGTAAATGCATCACCGTTTTATTACATTATTCTTTAAAGCTAATTATTTTATTTCTAAGTACTTAATGTAAAATGGAACTCTATATCTAAAACTATGCTAAGAAATCGATTACTTAATGCTTAAAAACATATCCACCAACAGGATGAATTAAACCATTACAATGATGGTATAGATGGTAATGATGGTACCATTACAATGATGGCTCTTGGTCGGCAAGGCGCTTGCCCTGCATGCGAAAGGTCCCAAGTTCGGTCCTAGCCATTGCCAAAATTACTGTAAACATAAAAACGGTCATACGAAAGAGGTGTGTAAATGTAGCGCACGTTAAATATTTTCCAAAGTCCTGACATTGCGTACGATGTCGCACCTATAAGTTGCATTGGGTGCCTACTCACATGTCAGCTCATCCCTTGACTGTGATTCTGAATTACGACTCCCATCGCCTACAGTACTCGTGCAGCTGTGGTGCAAAAATAATTCAAATGAACTATCAAGCCATTAAAAAGTATATTGGAAAATCTTTCTCAACAAAACTTGCACCTTACACTTTTTTCTGATCAACAATCAATCTTTCAATGTAATATTTACGTATCAAATAAAGAATTACACGAATCGGAATGTGTCAGCAAGCCATCATTCTCCTCTCACAAAACTGGGTGTCTACTCAGGATGAAAGATTTGACTAATTTGTCGAATTTCTTGGGTCGCTGCCCGTTTCTCCTTTTATCCAGCATTCAACATCAGTCTTCATCAATTGAATCGAAGGTAAACGTAAAAAGTTGGCCAAGTCAATTGGGGAATTTCCCTCTGAGCATCTTCCTTTCCACAGTTTAGTGAAAGAAGCAGCTTGTACGGATATCTTTAAAATAGCTTGATTACATTTTGCATTTAGCAATTCAATTATAAGATGGATTAATTTCGCATCAAGATATAGGGATGTGTGAATATTGAGATGATAGGGCTCTTTATCATTTACTTATTATTTGAGAGATTTAGTTACACTACACTAAATTTTTGTGAATTCTATAAAGTATACATTTTTTTTTTAATTTTCTATATTTTTTGCTTTTTTTAGCCATTTTTATTAGAAAATTAAAACTTTGCAACTAATTAAAAAAATCTTCTTTTAGAAAAAAAACTTTAAAGCCAGTTAAGTAATATGGCAGTAATTTATTCAATTTTAATTTCAAATGTGTTTGAGGTGATAGTTTACTGCGCGTTGATTATGGTTATCCTTAAACAAACTGTATTTCAATATAAGGCAGAGCTGGGGGATGCAATTCTGCAGAGCTGGGGTCTGGGTTTGATTCCCGGGTAATTCTTGGTTGTAAATTGTACTTATCTCAGTCTTATAATTGGGTGAAAATCTGTTAGGCTGTGTGTCATAATAAATAAATGAATGAAAAATGAATAATTAAAAAAAACATTTTGCTGTAGGGGGAACCCGGGACATATGACCCAACTCAAAGTTTTTTGCTTGTAACTTTAAAAAAATACTATTTATGAATGTGTAAATGCAGATAATTTATACTTCATAAAGTAGCACACAATATATATATTAGTATTTTTCTGTAGTATTAACTGCAATAGTAGTAAAATATAAATTATTTAAAACTTTAGTTTTGGGTCATGTATCCCAATGCATAGGGATACATGACCCACCCATTATGGATACGTGACCCAACCCAAAACTTCGTTAGTAAGACTTAAAATTATCAATAAAATTTTTACCTAATAACAAAACTAATATCATATTATAAAGTTTATATAGATTTTATAGTATTTTCCGACAAAATTATTACTTTTTATTTTTATTACATTAATTATGATAATTATGATTATACTAACAAAATAATCAAATTTAAAAGTAAATTCTGGTCGAAATACAATACTGAGGCTTCTTTTATTTTGCAGAGAAAACACAGGTGGTTGAAGAATTGCTACTATTTGGTCAATATCAATTTGGGATGTATTATCCATTTCAGGCCATTTAAAACATTTTTCTGCATATTGAATTGTAAGCTCGTTAAAAAAAAATTCCCTTGTACCTTCCCAACAAACCTTATATTCCGTTAAGAACCCAGTCATTTACTTTTGGGACTCTCGTGATTTTTTTAAAAAATTACTTGGTTTACTTCTGTCTACTTTTGTTTTTGTTTACTTGGGTCACATATCCCCAATTGGATTAGGTCAATTATCCCTATTTGCACTTTTTTTTGTTTAACCCCAAAACAGTCATTTGCAAATAATTACATTAGTACTATTATGCACGTAACTGTAGTTAATAGCATGAACTAAACAAGTAACTAATTGAAAAAATCTTTCCTTTAAACCAAAAAATGTAGACCGAAAAACCTTACGGCCTCAAAAATTTACTTTCAGTGCATGAAAACGTATTTCTTCGCATAACTAAACACATGCGCAATGATTCAGCTCGTTTTTTTCACCATGTGATCAGCTGGCTGAAAGGAAAATAGTGATGCCACTTTCAACTCATAAAACTTTTCCATTGCTGAGAAAAAGGCATTGGGTCAAGTATCCTTATGGGTCAAATGTCCCTAGTTCCCCCTACCTTATAACTCAGCCGCTTACCATTTGAAGGCATCTTGTATTCATGTTTTTAGTTTAAATCAATGACAAAATTGTATTGTTTTTAAAACTTAAAAAGGTAAACCAATTCCAAAATGGCGCAATTGCGGGGGGATTTGACCACAAGAAAAAACGCGCGCCAAACTCAGTCGTCAATGTTGTCTGAGATTGCTTTGGTCTGTTGACCATCAACAGACCGGAGCAATCTCAGACAACCTAAAAACTTTAAAATATTATAACTTCGAAGTTAATCGTAACACCTATGATATAATGGCCGGTCTCGATTTGACGATTTTCTTTACGTTGCCAAACAACGAAAATGCTCAAATGTGGTAAACATTCCACTTCTATATTTCATACAACTTGGTAGGTATAGCAACCATACGTTAAATTTTCAAGCTCGCCAAAAGTCGCCAATTCACTGATCTATCATTATATTATAGCTCTACCCGTTAAACTAACTAGCACCCTTGGTGACCGAGTTTAAAGCGCATGAGTTTGCTTGCTGTCATATAGCCAGGCAATTAGGCTCTTTACAAAATTTAAGACTATATTCATGAAATAATTATTACGCGGTTTAAAAAAATAAAAAATTATACTAAGTAAAGCAAAAAAGTATAAAAGTTATCAAAATAATGTGGAGCTAAACAATGAAATCTGAGTCCATAAGAACCTGCATTAAAAGGGTTTATACATAATTCATTGAGTCTTTGATTGATGAAGTCTAGATTTAGGATAAAATCGTTATTGTATATATTCTCCTATAAACGAAACATTGTACGAAATTAAAAGTATAGAATGACACACATAAAAGAGAAAATGCATTCGAAAGTGTACTAAGAGCTATATTATTTTATTGATTAATCAATAATTATAATAAATTCTATAGTTTAAACAACAAATTGTTTTTTTTTAATAAAATATTGTACTTTTAATATAATGAAATTGCCTCCGATTCCAAAATTTTTAAGTAAAAGTAATACATTAAAATGTTAATGATTAATAAATATTAAAAGCGAATTATTTTTATAAGTTGTGCGACAGTTATTGTAAACGCATGTGGTAGTGATTGATTGGAAAGATGTTGTGTTTAAAAATACTCACATATTTTTCCATATTTTAACAAAAAATACTATTAATTTGTTACGTACAATGTATAATATAATATCATTTAAGGGTTTAAAAATGTTATTCAGTTATTAAAATGAATCAGTGGGCTATTTTCTTTTTACAAACGCTGTCTGTAAAACCAACTTCTGACAATGTCTAGTAATCCTTAAATATATTATTTAACATGAAATATTTAAGAGCATGCAATTTTTAAACTCATTTATCCTGTGATTGATAAGCAAGTTTTAAAAATTGTAAATACTTATTTTCACTGCAATTTGGTTTTAATTTTTTTATACTACAAAGATTGTTTCCAAAGTAAATATATGACTTTTTGATACTCTAAATTTTACTTTAATAAACTCATAAAATTTATAAATTATTAAAAATTATGCCTGTGTTATTCGAAAACCTAACAATCAGTTGATAGTTTATAAGTCTGTTCCCCTCAGTTGCATAAACAAGCCAACAACTAAGGCTTTACTTTCATCAAAGCATATCAAAGTCCAACCGGATCAATTTACACCATATATTACCCCAATATTTTTAAATGTCAAAATCACTAACAAAAGGACTTTGATCGCTTCATTATTAGAACAGAAACTAGTTTAAAGTATTCGATTTATATTCTCAGCCACCATCTCGAAATTTACTCATCCTCGATTGGCAACTTAATTAGCAGCAGACGACACCACTCCCTGTAAATGAGTTTATGAGTGGGAACACACCTTTTAAAAGAGTAGGTGTGGCCAGTATCAGAACAATAGTCTAGTGTTAGTTACCAGTTATTTCTGAAAAACCTGTTACAATACAGAGACTTTAGGTATGAATGCATTTTGTGTTGGCAAATCTAAAAGAGGACCAACAACAGCAACGTGGGTTTAGCCATGGTCTACTCAACTTTAAGGCCACATAATCTCTTCGTGACGTTACGCTATGCGTCCGCTTTGTTATCCCGAACCGGATGGATAGTGTGACGTTACAGAGAGCTTCTCTGGCTTGATTAGTTGAGTCAGCCATGAATTAGCACAAATCATGTGGTTCGGCTTTTTTCAGGTTTTTAAAGTCTGGTTAAATATTAAATTACTTTTTCTAAATTTTGTATTTTTATAGATAATATAATAGTTTCACCTGGAAAAAGTGTTTTACATAGTTTTAAATAAACAATTAAGTTAGTTTGTTGCTGTTCATATGGAAAACACTTGTTTAAAATAAACGATGTCCCTTTGGAACTTGGTAAATGACCGTTTCATATGATGGAATGCACTCCATTCCCCTTAGTCGTGTAAACTAAAGCAGACATTGATAATTTTTTAGCGGACGACTGAGTTTAACAAGGAAAACACTTGAGTTTACTAAGCACTCACTGGAATAATTTACTTGAGTTTACTAAGCATTAAACACAAATCCCACTTTTTAAATAAAAAATTGATTTTCAAAAACTATATATCGATTAATTAAACTTTCAAACATAACAGTTTTATTGATGAGAGCAGGTAAAAGAATGTTTCAAAATTAACTGGTACAGCGAACAGTCATTCCCTAAAAGTAATATAAATGTTCCGTCCTTAGGTGTGTCTTGAGCACCCGGATGTGCAAGTCCCTTGATAAACATTTTTTGCTTAATTTTATGCCTCTTAAGGTTTCTAATGTGTGATGAATGAATAGAAATTGCAACAGTTTAGTTATTGATTGCGATTTTCGGTCTTTAAAAAATAATAGTTTCGAGCATTGGTGAGCTGAAATAATGATGGTCCATATGTTTAGCAGTGAATTATGATTATTAAAAAGAATAATCGCCCTGGTAGTCATTTACAATCATTCTTTATTTAGAATTATTAATAGTCGATTTGAATTACTTTCTACACCTGATTCAGGAACGAATGTTGGATAAGTATTTTCAGAAGACTCTTTGGTTGTTCTTTAAAACTGATAGCTTCAGTAAATGCATTTCAATGAATATAATAAATAAGCCCTTTACACTTGCAACGGTTCAGGTTAGTCAATTGGATCTTTTACGTACTGTTTTAACTGTGGTTTGCAATAAAGAATGTGAAATTCCGATACAGTAGCAATATTTAGCAACAATTTTTTTGCACTTCAAATTTACTGAATGGGGTCCGATACCCTCGAAATTGGCAAAATTACACTTTTTTCGTTTTACTGTCTGAAAATATAATCTGTCAATGTTACATAATTCACAGCAAACTAGGTAACAAAATTCATATTACCGAAGGAGTTATGAGTAATTTGATTCAATAACTTGGAATTTTCGTAATATTAAAATGAAACTTCAGATACTAATATCTCCAGAAGATTTTCATATTTTTAACTATTTCAAAATACCAAAGATTGTTAACTTTGGCACACAAACTGATTTGTATACTTTTTTTTAATATAAAATGATTTTAGTAATAAAAGCATGAATCTCTTTTCTTTATTTTTGCCTTTGATTTTTTTAAACAATGTTCAAAGTCAAAAATTCATTTTTTCATAAACATTTCGGTAATTTTTTTCGGTACTATTTTTTTTGCAAAAAAAATTATTGGCAACTAATATTCGGGCATTTATTAATCATAGATATCATAGTAAAAGTATTAGATCGGCGTATCACGTGACCTCCAATGCTAACGAACGGGACGTGCATGGAGACCAGAATTTAAGGGCAAAATTGTCAGTGTTGCCACTCCTTTAAGGAGAAAAATATTAAGGCGTCATCGAAAAAATACCCTTTAATTCTAAAATTACAAGAAAATATCATAAAAAAGTAACTTTATAAAAAAAAATACGTGAAACGCTTTTCTAGTATTTTTTTTTATAATTTTAGAATTAAATTTTATTTTTCCGATGATGCTATAGCATTTTTCTCCTTAAATTGGTGATAACACTGGCCTGTTTGACCTGAAATTCTGATTTCCATACGCGTCCCGCCGATAGAATTGGAAGTCACGTGATCCGCCGATCTATTACTTTTACTATGATATCTATGTTATTAATAAATTTTTAATCACGAGAAAATTGAAAAAATGAAACGAAGTAGAAACTTTAATTTAACATTTAGAAAAGGGACGTCAAACTTTCCGTCCACGCACGTGTTTAGGTGCGTTTCTCATGCCTTTTTTGAGTAGGCTGAAGTCTGCCTATACTGCTATATCATACTAAATCTTTATCTTCGATTAACACAAACTTATTCATTCACTGTTTTATCACTTGCATGTCAATATTTTTAACTCTCTAGTGACATAGATTTAAAGATTTCAAAGTAAATCCTCCTTAAAATTAAATGTTTGAATAAACCAATATTACTAATCCGTAACTTCTATTTCGTAAAAAGCAAACATGTCAAGTAACCTCTTATTTTTTGGTCAATTTTTGGCTTTAACTCTTTGAATGGTGTTATTTTAAATCACGATATTATTTTTTTAAATACTATTTTGTTGGTTTTTTCTTTTAATCTACCGCACACGATGTAATCGCAAAAGTAGGAACAGACCACTCGATGTACTATGTGCGTGTAAAAGTAACCTCCGAAATATCTTAAAGACTCATTTATATTCATATCGTAATAACAATTCCCGAAACTTTCGTTTGACTGAAAATGAAATTAAAGAAAAAAAATGGTAATAATAACTTCTCATCGAATATGAATTTTGTGATTGACGCCTGAAGCCGAAATGTATAATAATTATGAGGAGAGATTTATTTATCGGGGTTAAACGCCAAATTTCTGAATCATCGCCAAAAGTATTTCAACTTTGACAGTTGTTAAAGCGACGTTCCTAAAGTTAATGTTTTCTGTAAATAAAATTAACTTCTATGGTATTGTGTGCTTGTGGTGTAAATGTTCTTGAGTTAAATATAAGAAATAGAGAAAAAAAACGAAAAACACATCCAGTTTAGCTGATTATCTCTTGCAAAAACATCTAAAAAACTAATTGTTGTACATTGCTGAAAATAGATGTATGCTAAAAAATATTCAGGGACCTTCGAAACTGAAAACCGATAGGAACAATAACAATAAAATTCTAGTATTGAACATACTTCAGTATGTGAACGAATTTGGCGACATATGGCGAAACATCAAAATCTTGGAGAAAAAAAAACCCAACAACTAGAAGTTCCCCAACTATAAACCAAGACACGCTATTTGGAAATAAAGAATTAGACAAAAACAGAAATAGACCCTTTTAATTTTAAATGGGCCATTTTACAGTTAATAACCGGGTATAAAGACACACGTCGCCAAATGACGAATTTCCATGTTCTGATGGTTGAGCTAATAATTTCTTTTTCTTGCTGTTAGAAGTTGCCATTAATTGTTTTCTTCTTTCGGGTATTCAGCCGAAGTGATCCGTCAACTCTGTGACTAATTGGGGGTTTCTTGTGCCTCAATGAGGCTTTATTTGCTCTTGGAGACATTTTAAGTACGGTTTAAATGAAATTCAATTCTAGGTTCGTTATCACTTCTTTGAAGTCGAGGTTGACGTACATGTTTGGAATATAATGAGAGAAGGGGATTAACTGCATATTTAAAATAATTTTGAAAGATGCAAATTTTCTAAAATGTTCGTAATTTATGTATTTTTGTTGAAAAAAAATAATTTAAATAAAAATTAATTGAGGTTTCGGCGATGGATCTTTAAAAATATTTTCATTTATAGAAAATATTTCTATGTACCAAAAGCAAACATTTGACATCCAGCACACCTAGATGCATTGCTAGAAAAGTTAAATAATTGCAATCAAAAATAGTTTGTCAGGGTGCCTTAAAAAAGCGGTGATAACATACGAAGAAAAGAAATAGTAGTTTTAAATAATGATGTTCTGCATTTGTTGGTGTTTAAAAACTAAATGATTTTAAAAATATTTAATGATCTCAATATTTTGTATTAACCGAATAAATATATATATTTTTAATTTTATAACTATCATGAAATGTTGCTAAATAAACTTTAAATACTCTTTGATCAGCATGGGCTCGTCAAATATTTTTTAGTCAGATCTTCCCGAACGCGTATATGAAGGCCATATCAAAGAAGTGGCACCTGTCGCATTTCTGCTTCAGGAAGTGCGACGAATCCCTGACAGGACACCGATATAAGGAAGAACAAGGTAATAACCTGAATTTTACTTGCTATAAGACTGACACCGTCAAAGATGTCGCTATGTGGTTGCATTTAGTGCCAATTCAGGTATCGCCTTTGTCACTTAAACGCGACCTAAAATTAAGAGGCCGGTCGGCAATAGCCCTCATGTAGCTCTAGTAAAAAACGAAAACAAAAAGATTTGTTTTAAAACCATCTTGGTGTATAAACTCGATAATGGATTGCATTTTTTTACCAATAACAAACGTAACTATCAAATATTTATTAATTTTATAGTTTGCCAGTTTCAAATATTATTGCGTAGTCTTGTGAAAGTAATTACTGATGAATTTTATTATAATTTTTCGAATAAGTTTGTTGTAAATTTATTTTGACCTCGGCAGTGAAAACAAATTAAAGTTTTTGCCCCTTCTCTTATCCCACAGAGAATGTTAAGTCCCCTTGCAATTTCTGATCCACCCCCATAAAATCCTCATCGGAGGCGTGTACACTTCACTAATTAGCGAGCTAATGAGAACCTCGCATGCCTCTCTTCCAAGGTAACAGTGGGCGGGGCGGCCCTCTTCTTAAACACCACCCTTTGATGATGTGGCATGCGCTAATAACAGTGGTCATACGGGACCAAGGGATAGTCTGGATTAATTACTGATGGGGTTTGATAGAAGGATGGTATTAGGGAGTTAAGATATGGTTTTGGGAATGGATTTTCGTTTGAAAGAGCGCTGTTTTAAGTATACACGATTTGGTGGATATTTTAATGGGAAAATATGAGAGAAAGAAATAATTCCTTTTCAAATTTTCTCTATTTCAAAAGTTGTTTCGTCATAGTTATGAATGTTAGAAATACAATATTTTAAATGGCGAAAATTCGAGAATTTAAAATGTTCCTGGAAAAATTCTTTTCAAAAATAAAAAAAAAGTCTTGAAAGTGAAAGTTTTCGTAATTATTGTAAAGAATAATTCGTGGTACAGCATAAATTCGCCTTATGGGAGCAACATGAGCTATCACTTTTGACTTGCACCAATATTTCTAAATCAATCGCAATGCTCTTGCATGTTTCAGCTCTGTGTGATGGAGAACAAAAATGGCACGAGTCATGAAGAGTATTTGGTGGTTCTTGCTTTGAATCACCAATGTAACTGTGAAAAAGTAGGTTTGTAACAGAATCTGTCACTTAACCCGCTTCCACACAACAGTTGTGTTTAACAGGTAAAAAGGCAACCAATCACAGCATTAATTCTATACTAAAAATTTTCATGCTACATTTGGCTAATTTTATTTATTTTATTTCGAAAATTCAATAATTATTACTTATCGTTTGCAAAAATTATTAATACATATTTCAAAGAATAAATATGTAATATTCCTCACTTTTATAAATAGAATAAAAATATTTCATATCAACATACAAAGATTGTTGCGCATGGCAATGGTGATTTAATTCTAATAAAAATGGCTTCCTATGCTTTTAAATGAGCATTAAATTTTGCATTTTTAAAAATAATTGAAGTACTTCGAATTCGAATTCTTTTCTGAAATTTTCAATGTATTCTACTTTTGATGCGGTGAATTTTTTGACGTATCACACTTGTCCGTAGCATTTGTAGTTTGGCTATGAAAGTGGGTGACAGACGGACTGAACGATTATAATATTCCATTTTTTACGTTATAAACGTAGTGTGGAAGCTAAAAAGGGGGCTTCTTGGAAAAATTAGTTAACTCTTTTGGGATCAAGATTCTGCCGGGTAAATGATTTCCAATGAGGTTTCATAAAGACGGTATTAACCTTTAAATGACCAGTGACAATAAATGACATCACTGTATTTTACGTTCATTTTGCATTAAAATTTCCATAAATTGTTTTCGTAATTGTGAGTTCTAGAAATGCCATTGTGCGCCATATAAGTTTCATATGCAATTCCCATTAGATACCAAAGGTGCTACATGGCACCCTATAGAAAATTTATCTCAAAATTAAAATCTATTTTTTTTATGAATGTATATATTTATCTGAAACTAAAAAAATCATAATTTCTGAGAAAATAATGCAAATGGTAAATAAAAATGTGGGAACCAAAGTATTTAAGTAGATTTAATATTTACGAGTAAAAATTTCAAAGAGTTGTTTTTATATGGTTAAGTAAGTTAGTGTGTGCAGGGTCACATTGTTAATAGCTTAATTGTCAATGTTCATGTGACATTGAATATTTTTTTCTTCAGATGATATGTTTTATTTTTGAAGTGTTGTAAGTGTGAAAGTGTAAAAATTGTGAGTCAAAAACCTTGTTTGTAAAATTGTTTAACACTTTTAGCTAATTCTGTTTGTGAAGTTACTTTTCTTTCGATTCTTAACTTTTGGATAAAACTGAATGAGGTTATTTTAAGTCTGGTGTTGCTTAGTACTGGTTTTGGTTAATTAATAGCATAAATCCGTATCCGTCATTACTTTGATAAATAATGCTAAACTTTGGCTTTTCTCATATTCTGAAAAGATTTAGTTCTTTCCTAGTTGTATTATTAAAGTATTTTTTTAGTTTTTCCTAAGTAGTTCGCGTATTTACATTTCCAAAACTAAAGAAAGTTTTTTAAACACTAAAAAAAGTGTTGAAAATATATTAGTTTAAAACCTATTATGCTTTAGAAGATTTTTTGCCTCCTGTAAAAAACTGGCTAAAAAAGAACTAGCAGTAAAGTTTTGGTAGCTTCCACACACCTTACGCAATTAACCTTTGGAACAACATGAAACAATAGTTTCTAAATCTTCTCGAAGCTTTCTTCTAAAACTTTATAACGGCTTATCTTTGTTTACGTGTATTACCCCCGAACGACGAAAAGTAAGCCTCAAAAAATCACGCTAAAAACGAAGGTGGCTGCAGCTCACTTCAAAAACAAACGCCTTCGGTTAACGATAAGATTAAGCGATTACCTCAAAGAAAATATTCATTAGCGGGTTTTTGTTTAAGCTGTCAAACCTCGTGAACGAAAAAAAACTTAAACAAAAAAAAAATATATCTTTTGTTCGGGAGTGTATTTGTTAAATCTTTTGAAAAAACTTTCCCCACCTATCCAAAAGTTTTGACAATAGACACGTGACGAAAAAAAAACCATTTTTCCCCAGGGGCTTGGTTGAATATTATATGAAAAAAAAATCCCTACCCCTTCTTTCCTGATACCGAGTAAGTTATTAATTAATAAAGTCTTTTAAGCTCCTGCTGTTGTTTCCCACATATAGGAGCCATTCTTTTTTTTATTATTCCTTTCTTTGCCATTTTTTTCATACTTCCTTTTCCCTTATCCGTTGCCATTCGCTTCAGAGTAATACTTTATCACGGGACTTGGAAGGGGGGTAGGGCTAATGTTTTAGTTTCTAATTAAAGCCGTTGCTTTTGGGCCAAGCTTCATTTCTCATATTTCTTGGACGTCAGGGGGCGTCATCTATGGAATGACACGCCATTCTTTACGGCCAAGAATTATATATGTATATGTCTATCCATTACTTCCGAGAATTATTGCCACTTCTGGGATTTTAGATACGGCGAAAATGTATTGTAGGGATTTTTTTTATTACTATACAAAAAATGGTATGCTTGGCAAGAAATTGAGATTTTTTTTCTCCTCTAGAGACAAATTATGGACTTGCTTAATTATTTCTGCAATCTTCGAAGTACGTGATTTCATTGTTTTTTCTAGGAAGATACGTACACGTGCAAAGACAGATAATTATTAGATTTATGGTATTAAATATTAAGGCTCCTGATACAGTTATTATTATTATTATGTTCTAGTATGTTAATGAACTTACGTCATTAAGGCTTATTACAATTAGTTTTTTATCTAAGAAAAAATGAGTGCAATTATTCCTTAATTATGCTTATTCTCTTAGAACTAATCATTGATGCTGCAATGACAATATGAATAATTAAATTTTTCTCGAATGCTTTTAGTATATAATCTTATCTAAAGTTAATAGAGATAATGTAATAAGTTTCTCATTGCAAAACAATGTGAACTGTTTAAGAAAAAATAGTATTTTATCTACATTTTTTCAACTCTTCAGAAGATCACATAAAAAAGTTCACGTAAAAATGAGATAAACATCATTATATTTATATGTTTGAGATGCATTAAGTCATTTAAATACAGTACTTAGTTTGAGGTGAAACTCAACTTAATTTTTTCAATGCTTCTCATTTGTTAATGTCTTCATTTTTGAAACACAAAAATATTTCATTATATTCTATTGTCTAATTTCCAAATTTTATAATTTAAAATATTTAATAATGTTAGTCCTTTAATTTATCAAAAGAATCTTACTGTTATTTCTGTTTATTTTAAAATGAAATAAAAATTTCATCCTAATAATGTTTAAAAAATTCAATGAAAATTTTATATATAATTTTCTTAAGGCAAATGAGATTTAATAAATATTTTTTATTTATGTACTAATAAAAATATTGCAACATTTAAAATTTTTTTAAAGTGTTTTAATATACTTTAAATACTTTATTTACCTTTTTAAAGAAAATACATACTTTAAAGAACAATTACTAAAACTTCATTTAAAATGCCCCAACTTAATATCCTTAATCAACAGTTTAAAGTATACATATTTCCATTATTCATAGAATCTAAACACTAACTTTGCTACCATGTTTTACATACAAACAAATAATTTCCTACAAACTGCATTTTAATTCATCGAGCTACAGTCACAACTACATACTTACCGTATTAAAACACCAAATATTTCTTTTGAGCATTTTTATTCCACCCTTAATAGGAGATTTATTAAATTCCCAGGCTACTTTTTCCTTATCGGTTCCTAAGCAACCTCCCCCCTCCTCCCCCTCTTTCTCATTTTCATTGCTCCCCCCCTCCCCTCTGGGAACGGCCCAGTGCCTACAAACCTCTGAAGCCACCTTTTCAACGATATTAATTAAAATACTTCTTGGCTCTCCCCTAATAGATCTCGGACACTTTTATTCAAATTTCCTGCCCGTCACTTCCAGAGTTTTTTCTTTTTGTATTTTATTTTACCTTTCATATTTTTTTTTTAACGGCATCAAACTTTTTTTTGTAGCCTTTTCTTTTTAACATTTTGCTGTTGCTGTTTCCGGGCGATTGGTCCGACAGGTTTTCACGTTGAGGGCAGTGAATGGGAAATATATTCCTGGGAGAGTTTTTAATATACTTGTATTCATTTCTATACAGTATATATTTGTAACAAAATCTGTCTAAATATCTGGCTATTTAATATATTTTTATCTCGGAGAATTTTAATAGAACAATCCTTTTTATATGACATTTTAATTCATGTTTTGCTTAAATAAATATATATCCATAGATTTTAGCTTCCACACTACGTTTATAACGTAAAAAGTGGAAGGTATTATAATCGTTCAGTCCGTCCGTCCGTCTGTGTGTCACCCACTTTCATAGCCCAAACAACAAATGCTACAGATAAGTATGATACGTCAAAAAATTCAGCTCATTGAAATTAGAAGACATTGAAAATCTCAGAAAAAAGAATTAGAATTCGAAGTACTTTAATTATTTAAAAAACTGCAAAATTTAATGCTCATTTAAAAAGCATAAGAAGCCATTTTTATTAGAATTAAATCACCATTGCCATTCGCAACAATCACTCGAGAAACTTTAATTCTTTTAAACAATAAATTAAATGAAATTTATTTTTGCAACATCAATCAGTTTGAAATAACGTCAAATATATTTCACTAAGAAATTCTTTGTTTGTATGTTGATATGAAATGTTTTGGTTTTATTTAAAAGATAGGAATATTACATATTTATTCTTTGAAATGTAAATTAATTTTTGCAAACGATAATAATTATTGAACAATTATTGCAGAAATAATTATTGAATTTTCGAAATAAAATAAATGAAACTAGGCATATTTAGAGTGTAAATGTTTATAATAGAATTACTATTATGTTCGGCGACTTTTTTCCTGTTTAACACAAATATTGTGTGGAAGCGGGCTGAGTGACAGATTCTGTTATAAACCTTCTTGTTTGTTTTGTATCTGACAATAAATGATTTGCCCTCAGAAGGAAAAACAAATTGGATGAGGGGTAAACTTGTTTTCACTGCAATAGATTACTATTTAAATTTTTAACTTAAAATACAATTTCTTAAATTTTTTATATAACATTTTTCTTTCTGATAATTATAAAGGATTTCACCATATTTCAAATTTTAAAATTTAGTAAATTTACAAAATGTAAAAATTGTTAAAATTTATATGTGTTTCTGGAAAACAAGATATCCCGATAAGGTGTGCATACGTCTGTTTCTCTCAAAGGGTTAAAAATACATTTTCGCATAGCATACAATTATTTATTGTTAAGTATCTATTAACATCTTCTATATTAAGTAACAATAACTTTAGGTGAAAAACCTTTTTTTGCTTATTCCCATATATCTTTATATACTGTCATTGATGAAATCTGATCAGCATAATACCAGCGACCTGCGCAATGAAGCGATAAAGTAATTGGTGCTGATTGTCTTAGTCGATTAAATCATATAATACCATAAGCAAGTTAGATGCTAAAAATGTTTTTAAAAAACGCACTATTTACGGCACTATTGTTTAATTGTTGGGACAGTACACAGACCTTAATCCATAACTCAACATAATTAAGAATTTTTTATTCCCCAGGACTACACAATTATTTTTTTAAAAAATTTAATTCTCAAAATGTATTGATTCAACTTTGAAAGTCTAAGATATTATTTTTAAACACTATTTGCAGCATTATATTCAATATACATTTTTCAAAAAGATGTGGTGTAATTATAAGTAAAACTCGCAATCGCAAAACAAAATTATATGTTTTGCATTTTGCTTATCCCTGAGTTAATGTTTGTGTGGCTCAATATTTTCTACCTATGATTAATTTCTATAATATTTTTTTAATATTAAGTTTCTAATTAGATGTTATATTAACATTACACTGGCAATTTAAAGTCCCCATCTCGCCATTTAAAATACACAAAAAATTAAAGCTTAAAAATAAAAAGAACGTTTCAGGAACTGAAACTTTCATGTTCCACCCAGGAAATCTCTTATGACTCAAAAGGAAACCTTGTATAAAAAGTGACAAAATGAGTGTTTCATGATATTTTGCTATTTTTAAAGTTTTTTTATACCTTAAACTTTGCCTCGCGCATTCTTAATAACTAAGTAACCACACTTTCTATCAACGATTAAACTCCTTCTGCCTCTGTCACAGTTTTTGTAATTTGCAATCTCACAAAGTCTTCTCTCTCAAAGAAAGAAACGAGAAAAAAACCTGATTCTTTACCTTAAACCTCATTAAAATTAAAGCGCAGAGGAGGCAGATAAAAAAATGGTTGCACTTGGGAACAGGCAGAAAGAAATATGCATATTTGGCATATAACGAAACAAATTCCTCTTACCAAGATGACAGTAGAGAGATTATACCCGACTTTGCCAAGAAGGCAGACCCGAAATTAAACGCTAAAAACCAGATTACAGTACTGCCGAAATGAACGCTTTCTAACAGTTAAGGGTAATATTTTCTTGCTTTTTTTTTACCGAGGAAGTTTTCTTTATGTATTCAACGTAAAACTTTTCGCATGGGTCTTCTACTTTTTATACTTAGTTTTTTTTATGGCCTGTGATATATTCCCCTAGACTAATTAAAACCGTGTTCCACCCCTTCATAACGAGGGTCGGGCTTCTTTCTAATAAATCCTGGTGCTGGTTTGACAAAAGTATAACTAGTAGTTTGTCAAAAAGAAGCTCTTTTACATGAACATGCAGTCGCCAGGCCCGAATACCAAAGATGGCCATGAATTTCTAGGTTATCATACAAATTGCCCCAAATATGGACCTTATAGGAAGTTTTTAGGTTTATTAGTATTATTCAGAATAAATTGTTTTACATATTGTTTTCATTGAATTTAATTTTTTCTATTTGAGACACCTTTACTTTCTGCAGATACAAATTTCCCATTACAGTAGCGAAATATTATGAAATTTTGGCAATGAGCTGTCGACATTGAGATGAATGGAATGGACATTGAAAAAGCCATATAAATAAATAACACGCTTTTACCGTCTGAAGTCTGTATAAGCAATGTATCTTGTTCATTTGAAGAGAAAAACTGTTGATATACGTTAAAAAATACGTAAACCATCAATACTTAGCAAATATTTCGATCTTCAGAGGTATTTAATTAGAATTTTTGAGTCAAAAACCATTTTAATAAAAGTCAGTAATGTTATGGAAACAATTTTGTCAAACCCAACAGAGAAAAAGCTGCACAGGAGATTACAGGTGGGTCGTGAGGGAAATTAATTTTGGTTATGGCGGTGCTTGTGGGGAGAGTTTATGTCTAACGAGATATTCTGAAGCGCTGCCAGTTACCGTCAGAGTAATTTCTAATATAAGCTGCATTAGTAATTTAAATTTATGAAGTATAATTCATGTACAGTTTATAGAAAAGAGTATTTAAAATGTTAAAGATTATTTTAAGCATCTGTGTTAAAATGTTTGCATTAAAGTCATAAACTCCATCGAACGAAAGCATTTTTCTGTAAACATATGTATATAAGTAAGATTCTGACAGGCATAGTCATTGTAATCCAAGATTTTGATTAATTTTATTAGAAAGAACGACACGAGACTTCTTCACTATCCGTTAGATTACCAACTCTTTTAATGCCATAGAATTTTGTCTATAATGTAACAAATTTATATCCTGCAAGTTAATTTAAGGAATTTTATTATTTAATTAATATAACTGTTTGTGTGCTTATTTGAAGGAATATTCGAATTAGCATTGGTAGGTTTGTTGGAGTTAACTTATAATTTTTCGAGAATAAAGATATTTTCTTATATTTTATAATACTTTAGAGGATTTTTCTCAATTTCTGAGTACTAAGAAAAGTTTAAGGTTTTATGATTAAATCTTATTAAAAATCCATAAAAAGTCCAGCTTAAATTTTTATTTATAACTTCGCGTAAGTTTTAGAAATAATTTGAATCTCTGAATAATTTATTTATGAGCCTGATTTAGCTTAAGAAATAATTTCAAAAATAGTAACATGATTTAAAAAAAAAACTTTTTGACGATATGTCTTAAATAAAGAACAATTTACGTTGAAATATTTTAGCTAATTTAAAAAAAAAAACATTAATTAAAAAAAGTATTTCTTGGAAATTATCTCTCGTTATCATTCAAAATACACATAATAACTGCTCAATTTTGATCACGTTTCTACATTTTCGATTTCAGAAAATGGCAGGCAATCACAAATGTATAATAACACCACCGCTTAACACACTCAAAGTTTACCCAGCATTTATATTTATATCATTAAAGTGTATTTCAGCGTTTCCCAAACGCCAACAAAAAACCGACACAACCACTAAACACCATAATTGCCGCTTTTAAAAACTACTTAACACGCTTTGCCGAATAACGTTGAAATACGGGGTGCCAAATCACGCCAAAATCTCATATGTAATACCATGTCCTGGCGCAAATAACACTAGACAATCATAATTACCAGAGCTCATTTCACTCAGAGAAATTACGTTTGCGGTGTAAATTTGACACTTGCTTCATTTCCAATTGGCATTACTCGACTTTTAAAACGGGTAATTGGGCTCACTTTGCATTGGTGAGCTGGTTTTACGTCCAAAAAGCAGGAATTAGGTGTATTTAAAACTTTGATAGAGATTGATTGAGCTAGGACTGAAGTTAGAATTAGTCGAAAATTGGTTGCACATTACTTGATGGAAGTTTTGAGTTGTTTGGACAAGTATTTAGAAATTAGTATTCCGATGGTTAGGTGGGGAAATACCCTTATTTTATTTTGGGGTAATATTTTGGTTGCTGGATTTAATATTTTTGGCATTTTACTTAAAATACCAATGTATTATTACAATTATTACTTAAAAAATTTTTTTAAAGAAAAATTGTAATACGGTTACAAATTATTCGTAAGCAAAAGAAATCCAGATAAATATTCACAAATAAACGATTATCTCTTTAAATCACAAGTTTTCGAATTCAAAACTGCCAGTTATATCGTAAGCAAGTTAATACTTAATTTTCAAACATGTATTCAAAGCACACATTTTCTATTAGCGTAGAAGACTTATTGAAATCCATAAACTAAAACACATTTTTTAAATAAAACTGAGACAATACTCTTGAATTCGATTACAAAAAATAATAAGGTTCATTGCAATGCAAATTGCCCCCGTATCTTTACTGTAACATTCCTCTGCATATGCATTACAAAGAAGAGATGTAAAAAAGAACAACAGGCTCCTTTGAACATGTTCTTTAAAAAAAGAACAAGAGTGGCATGTCCTTTGTTTTTGAAAAAAAATGTTCTTGTACAAATTATGTTTCATCAGAACTCGATTTTATATTTTAAAGCATTTCATAGTATAGAATTCTTTAAATCGTAACATTACTACTCTTCATACTTAACTATAAAATCTATTGATGTAGAAAAAGTTTTCATCACTAATTATGGTTATAATCTCCTAAAATTTCAATAATTTTTCTCTAAATTAATCATGATTTTTTAAAAATTTTATTACATTTTTATATGAAATTTTTTTTTTCAAAAATAAAACAAATTCAGTTAATGTGTTCTATTCAAAATTTTGTTTTCAGTTTTGGTTAATTTTGCACTTTTGCTTGTCTAAATACCTCTCCATAGAATCACCATTTCTAAAAAGAGCATCACTTTTTTTTTACAACAAGAGCAAAGACCAATTGCTCTTTAAAAATATCACATATATTACATCTCTGTTACAAAAACCTTAAACTCTATCTTGTGGCACTATACCCCTACTATGAGACCAATTCACCCCTGAGACTGTTCTCTATGGGCCAGTAATCAGATCCCGACCAAATTTCGGGTCCTGATCAGACCCTTGATCGAGTTATTTGGCTATGCAAATAACAGCGTGTCATGCATTGTATTACCTTTTTATATGAAAGTATAGAGCTCCTAGTAATGACATGGATTATTGGCATTATACATCTATCTAACCTGGTAAAGTGGGGGTGTAGTTTCCCTTTTTGGTTTCGGATAACAAAAGAAAAAGATGCGTTGTAAGGTGGGTCTAGTCTTGTATAGGTGGATATATTTTTCGTTGGAAATAATTTTGATCAATTATTGTTTCATATAGTAATTTAAATAGTTGAATATGCTTATTAATTGATTTGTAAATAAAGAGTTTCCAAAAATGTATGCTATTGATAACATTGCAAGTTATATTTTATAACATTAGTTTACTAAGAGTTAGGTAATCTTTTAAAAAATAAACTTGCTATTTAAATTTATCTAAACGTACAAAATATAAGAGAAATGAATACCGTAGAAATATATGTCGGGCAAATTAAGCTCAACAAAAACGAAATTTGAAAACTTCAAGTTAACGTGTTTATTCGGTAAGTAAGGTGTTAATGTTAATCACAAATGCGTCGTGAATGGGCTAACGAAGAAATGTTCTCTTAGTATGGAATCTCTATATATAAACTGGTAGTTTCTATTGTTTGAAATAATAGGTGAACATATACGACAATTCATGTTAGTTTTGAACTTTGAACGGTCAACATTGCTTCAACGCTTAGTAGAAACTTTACGAACATCTTCTTTTAGACTTTTTTTTTATTTAACGATTCATGTATGAAAAATTTTTAAATAATCCACAAAGCAATATTAACAATCAAAACAAATATTTACAATGAAACACTACTATGAAATAAGATTTAGAACAAACTTTTCCTCTTAATACCGAAAACTCATATTGGAACAATGAACAGTTAAAAAACACGTTAAAAAACAAATATCAAAACCTAATAGCCTAATTTCCTGTTCTAAATACTTACTGAACTTATAAATCGGAAAAAACTAGTTCCTAAAGTACAATCTCACAACACACCATCTTCACCTCAGCTCTCTTTAATCCTTATAAAAATATTAAACGGAAGAGCACCAGCTATAATTTAAACCAACCTAAAATCAATTCTTCCATTAATCATCTTTCGCAAATTAAAAAATGATTATTTAATCTGTCTCGTGATTTATTGTAGTTCAAAAATATCTAGTAATAACAGGAGCAATGGAAACTACCTCTGCATTAAAAACAGAAATGTACAATTCAAAACTAATAATTGCATGCAAAAGTGAGGCTTGCGCTTTCTGTAGTAATTAATGAAAATCAAAGAATCAAATTGTGTATTTTAAGGATGCTTCCAACGACTCTGAAATGTTGTTTGGGTCTTGCAACTTGTTTAAATAAAGTTCTCATGCCATTGTTAATTTGCAACAGTGATTTAGACTCACCAAATGAATTTCAATGCTACTTCAATGGGAAATTCACAAATAACTAAATGTCCTCCGGACGTACAGACAGACGGGAAAAAGTATGAAGTTTGAGTATCGTCTAGCTTTCTAACAAAAAGAATTTTAAGATCCGAGATTAGAAGTTTTGGAAGGGTGGTTAAACTGACGTACAGGACAGACAGGGGACAGACAGCGCGGACAACCAGACAAAATGGACAGACGACAAAGATTGGACAAATGACTCCATCAATTCTCAAAAAACTAACTAGTGATTTAGCAAATGATTGGAATTTCAATGCTATTCAAATAAGAGAATATTTCAGGACATATAGTAGATTATGTCCTTCCGACGAACAGACAGAGGACAAAAAGTAGAAATTGGTACTGACCCGCTTCACACAAACGTAAAAGGTTTAAGATCCATGACAAACCGATTTTGAAAGGGGGTACAGACAGACAGACAAACTGGACAGTCACGACTTACGACAGACAGAAATACTTACTAATATCTAGCTGCGAACAAAATATATGGCAAGAAAATGTTGGCATCTAACGCATTTCAATACCAACATTGATTAAAATGACCAAAATTGAATTCAAAAGCTAATTCATGGTAAATTCTGACGACGATAGTAAAATTAATGTCCTCGGAAGTTAATCAAGACAAAAAGTAGTGAAATTGGTGTTGAGTTATAGCTTACAAAAAAAGAATTTTAAGATCCGATTATAATCGTTTTTGGAAAGGGATCGGACGGACTGACAGACGGACAGACGGACATCGACCGCATGTCAATACCTACTTTTTCATTTTTTTAATTCTTTCGAATTAAAAAAAGAAAAGTAGGCTAAAAAACATTAACAAAACCAAATATGCAACAATCCTATGACTACGCCTCTAATTTCAAGTACCGTAAATAACATTACAACCTTAATAAATACAACTCGAATGTAATACCATTAGTCCCTTCCACCCACACCAGTACCAATCTCCAACCAACATACACCAATCCTCATCCCGTACAGCCCTCTCCTTTAATTGCCCCGTATTTCAACACCCTGATTAAGTCGGAAGGATTAGCCACTGGTATCCAGCACGCCCCCTTAATTGAAAATTCACCAGCCACATTCCATTCTTTAAACAAAAAACAAAGAGCCAGAAAGGCTTTTTGGTGGTGACTAATGCCTTAATACCGTTCCTCCAGAAACTAACGGGGGCGAATGGGTAAGAGATCCTCTGAATTTATGGCCACGGCATCTATCCTCCAGATGAATAGGAGGCACACGCGACATGCAGTGCTTCTGTTTCACAATGATCATTATACAGCAGGAAGGGGGTGGCCCAAAGTAAGATAGGTTGTTAAGGGATTGTTTCGCGCGGTCCCTTGGTGGTGGTGGTGGGGTTTGCGCCTTCTACAAATCTGTCGGTGACTCAGAGTGATAGTGGTACAACTCTTGAAGGACGCGACGCCTGTCACCAATAGCCCTTGTGTAGCTCTAGAGCGACGATAATTCAAACTAAATCCAACCCGGAAATGACGATTTCCAGTTTATTTTTGTAGTTTTCGATGTTACTAATCAAATTTCAGATCTACCCCTAAGAGTATATTATCACCATGCAAAAGGGCTCGAGTAGGATAGTTGGTCAGGCGTTGGCTTTTAAAGCTTGCGGTTCCAGGAGGTCTGGGGATCAATAACGGTCTCCGAAACTGCTATCCAATAATTGGATCATGCAGCCAAAATTTCTAACAAAAAATACTCCTCAGATTATTCATAAAGAAAACAACGTTGATGATTAGCGCAAATAGTATTGGTGTTGATTAAACTATTTGCAACAATAAGCAACGTTATTTTCTTCATGGATCTTCTCATGTATGATGAGCAAAGTCGAAGATATCTTCTGAAAGAAAACAAGTAGGTTTGTAACAGAATCTGTCATTCAGCCCGCTTCCACACAAAACTTGTGTTCAACAGGAAAAAAGTCGCCAAACACAATATTAATTCTATTATAAACCTTTAAACACAAAATTTGGCTAGTTTCATTTATTTTATTTCGAAAATTCAATAATTATTTCTTTAATAATTATTAGCGTTTGCAAAAATTAATTTATATTTCAAAGAATAAATATGTAATATTCTTCTCTTTTAAATAGAACCAAAACATTTCATATAAAAAAAACAAAGAATCTTTTAGTGAAATATATTTGACGTTATTTCAAATTGATTGATGTCGCAAAAATAAATTTCTTTTAATTTATTATTTCAAAAAATTAAAGTTTCTCGAGTGATTGTTGCGAATGGTGATTTAATTCCAATAAAAATGGCTTCTAATACTGTTTAAATGAGCATTAAATTTTGCAGTTTTTTAAATAATTAAAGCACTTCGAATTCGAATTTTTTTCTGAGATTTTCAGTGTCTTCTAATTTCTACGCGCTGAATTTTTTGACATATCACACTTGTCTGTAGCATTTGTAGTTTGTGATATGAAAGTGGATGACAGACAGACGGACTGAGCGATTATAATACCTACCACTATTTACGTTATAAACGTAGTGTGGAAGCTAAAAACTCGATATAGAAAGTGCTGGAGCAGATTGTAGTTTAAAATTCTGACTCCTCGTACGATAACTTTATGGATATGCGTTGGTGGTCCGCTCAGGCGTCGGAGTCTTTACTAGACCGCTAATCAAAATTAAGAGGCCCTTCACCAGCGAATAAGGTGAAGCATTTGTGTGGCGATATTCGAACGATATGAAAAACACTGTTAAAATTAAAAATTTGCCTTCATTTAATATGTAAATATTTTAAACAATAATAATTCGTCCGCAGATTTTATGCCATCCTGTAAAATTGGGAAAATAAAGTTATACCTCTTCACCTCTGACTTACTGAAATTGACCTTAGAAAAAGTGAGGGGGAGGCCATAGGTTTTTTTTTTCTAAGTTTTTTTGTTTTGACTTTTAAAAGTCATCTGGAGTGCATTATGCAGATATCTTTAATAGCCGAGAGATAAATCAAGGAGATGCTTAAAGGGTAGGTTGGAGATGGGTTCGTATGTGTCTGCTTGGTTTTTTTTTAACAGAGAGATTTGTCGGGATGGGGTTTTGTGCTCTCTGCTAAGAAGTTTGGCAAAGATGTGACATTTGAATGAGGGTTGTGAGAGACAGAATTTAGATGGTTTGTTATGGGAAGTTATTTCGGAAGCGACTGATTGAAGTAAATTGTCTGTGAATATTTTGGTTCGCAATGGCTGTCGTTACTAAGGATCTTTGAATTAAGTTCATGGATTTCAAAGTAAAGAGGAGGCTAGAAATAGACAGCCGGAAACGATTAAATTACCAAATTCAAAGCAAAGATCGCATAAGCATCGACAGATCTTAAAAGTAACTAAAAGAGAAACTTATTTAATACTTTCTATTAATATTTTTGTCTAAGATCTATGTATACCGATGTTCGATGTAATTATTATGCAAGAAAGTACTATGCAACTAACTTCGAATTGAAAATACTGTATCAATCCACTTATTTTGCTTCATTATGTTTGTTATAGCATGTCTTAAACTAAAATGTTTTACTACTTCAAGTGTTTATTTTATTATTTACATACATTGCAATCATACTTAAAAAGTAAAGAGGAGAATATTGAGAGGATTTTCTAATGAAGGTAATGAATTTCAGCAGGTCATTTTCTCTAAGTACCTTTTTCCAGGTCTTTTTAATGTAAAAGAATATTTCCGAAAGTTGCTCACAACAACAATTTTTTCAAAAACAACTTTTTTTTACAGGATAATGGGTAACGCTTCAAGAAAAACTTCATAAAAGCCCTCAAAAACTCCAGAAACTAAAAAGAAAAAGACTGAAAAATCACCAAAATTAAATCTTCCTCCCGGTAATGAACGAGGTAAGTAATGAGTCCTAAGAAAGTTCTTTAATTTTGCGTGAAATGTACTTTTTTCCCCTTCAACCTCCTATAACATTTTACTTTCCGGACCCAAATTGAAGTCATAATTTTTTCTGCAACCTTCCACCCACTGCCCAAGAAATGACTTCTAATGGGCCTGCTTTTTCGCCAAGCCAGGAACAATGTGAGCGGTAAACGTTAATTACTGTACTTAAGACTCTTAAGTACCTTGTGCGTTAAAAACTTTAAAAGTCTTCAGGAAGTATTCACTCCTATCCCTAAAATAGGCGGCATTATTATTATTTTTTGTGCAGTAATGTATCCCAGGTCTCATTAGACGCAGCTGCAAACATAAAGTAGTTGGGGGAAATAATAATTATGCAGCTTAAAGGTAAAAGCGGTATTTTGGGGTATTTGGTTTAATGCTTCAGTTACTTTGATGGGTATCATGGCTTGGGTGAGTTATAGGTTTTAATTAAAAGAATAAATTATTTCCTTGATATTTGGAATCTTAATTTAAAGCTGACATATTATTTGGTGACGAAAAGTATTCTCGTAGGTTTATTTGGAGAATTGGGAATTTTTATCTAACAGTTATTATTGCGAAAAAATAGTAAAACTTACGATTGAACTATCGTCGCACTAGAGCTACACGAGGGTTATTGGTGACGGCGTCATAATTTAGAACCACAGTAGAATGTAGTAAAAAAGTAGGCTTGCGACAGTAACTGTACTATAGCATTTTAATATTATTTGCAGAATTACCAACTGTGGCTTTAGTACGACGGTAATTCAACAGCCCTGCCAACTGTTAGCATTTAATACCATTTTCCGAATTCCGGTTTCCAAGAGAAAGTTTAATTTTTCCCTTTTGAAAATCCGGCAATTGATATATATGACATCTAAATTCTGAAAGTAGTTAAAAATCCTGTAATGCAGAAGAGTTTTTCAAGTCTCTACTTATTAGAAATGAACTTTTATAAGTACTACAGTTATAAAAGTACGAAATATTAACGTATGTTTAAACAGACGCTTGCAACAACGCGCTACTCAATTCGTTCGTTGGTGATAATGCTGACCGTTGAACTATGTATCGAATTCAACCTCGACTCAAATTGAGTCTTTTATTGGTATGGCATGCATACAATCTTTGAAGTCCACCTTATTTTTTAAATCCTAACTATCGCTTAGTAAGTTTTTTTTTAACTTAGTAGTTGAACTAAAATAAATATTAAAAAATGCAAATGTTATACAATATTTGTAGACAAGTTGGGAACTACTTATTATATAAAAGCATATGTTTTGCAATAAGTCCATGATAATTATTAAGAATGAGGCATTTGCATAAGAGTTTTATTTATTTTTTGAGATTCAGCAAAAAGTTTTTTTTACGTTACACAAAAGAATTTTTTTCTGCAAATGAATCCAATTCGAATTTCTTCCCAATCTTGTTTCTTGTTTGCGACTAAACAAAGAATTCCCACCAGAGTTACATAAAGGTAATTAAAGAATAAGAAATTAGCACATTTCCAACCGAGATAATTTTCCCAGGTAAAAGAAAAAACTTGTTACTAACTTTCACAAAAGCCCCTTAAGTTTTTTTTTTATTATTTATTTTTTCCATCTTCCAAATACATTCTAAAAATTAGCCCCAAAGTCTTGACGTATAATTTGGGCAAAAATTTTAAGTAGATGCGTATGTTATTAGCACCAGAGTGAACAAGGGACGGAAAAACAACAAAAAACTTTTTTTATGAATTATGCCCTATTTTTTTTTAACTAACTTCATCCAATTTTTCTTGTTAAGTCTAGCCGAGGCTCGCATTGTTTCTTATGGTCGCTGCTCTAAGGTGCGGGTTTTTATTTTTACTCACTGTTGTTGTTGTTCATTCCCTTCTTTTAAGAATTCTTATTAAGCTTCTTGCAAAGTGCTTTTTTACTGCTGTTTTAGTTTCATTAAGAATGAAAATGGAGAAAATGAGTTTTTATCTGCAGTAGTAATTACAATGGGGGTGGGGGAGAAGTGACGACCGGTTACGCATGCGCGAGTTCGGTCTTTTCTTTTGTCTAATTTCCTATTTTTTTCTTTCCCTCAATCTCTTTAAAGAATTTTTTCCATTCTTTTTTACTTATAATGGGTGCTGTTTCTTCTAACAACTTTTTTTTTCTATCCCACTGATGTCTTGGAGGTTTTTCTTTAGCCCTTACGCCTTTATATGAACTTTTTTTTATCTTCTATCTCCTCATTTTAATCGCGATCCTTAACAACTTGTCTACTCTAAGGGAAAACTGCTCGAGTTAAATTTGCCGGAGTACTTAGCGTGATGAGTTAGTCGGTAGTTTTAAATTCTAAAGCTCTTTTTCCCTTGTAATTTCAGATTTGACGAAAGTGGAAGAGATTCTTTCTTTTTTACATTTACTTCGTTTTTTTTTTTACATTTGAACTTATCCCCGCTGCCACACTTTTTTTAAATGGTTGAATTAAAAATTATTCCTCATTCTGGTTTAAGAGATTTTTGTTCTATTTTTTAGTTTTCAGTTTTAAACAAATCCCTATTATATTTGATGTAAAACTTCTGTTAAAGAAATTCGTATTTATTTACTTAAGAGTTAAAATGTGCAATAAAACTATTGACAGGTTGTTTTATTATGAAGATATCTATAAAAAACATTACAAAAAATAGGTTTCTTCAAAAGTTTGCTTAATAAATATGAAAACATCTATCTAAATAACCTGGTTTAATTGCAAACATAAGAATTTGTGTTTTGTTTCGACCGATTGTTTATACAAAAAAAATTATTATACGATTGAATGTATTTTTTAAAAACATTTCAAGCTATCCAGCAGATTTATAAACGAAATTAAAACCATAGTAAAACAGCCTACAATTTTACAATTACTTCATTTAATTGTTATGATAAATAGAAGATACCGAGAATACAAACACAAAACATTTTAAATCTCCTTAAAACAAACAATCTCTAATAGGGTCAACAACATTCATGGTTGGGTACTTTCCTTAAATGGCAAGTTTTCAAATTATAACAACAAATTATAGTGTATGGTAATAAAGAAGCTTTGCGACAAAATTGGGGTGAGTCAAATAATTTTTTTCAGCAGCTTCCGGGGAAACTAACCTTACAAGAAAACAAAGGAATATGAAAAAAAAAGTCAAACTAAATTATATAAAAATGAAGATTCGCTTCAAGAAGCATCCAAATGTTTATTTACCTTGACAAAAGCTTAATAAAGCGGATGCAGTAGCTTGTGAAATGATAATAATTAAGAGTGTCTGGGAAAATAAAGTTGTTAATAGAACTGTTAATTTGAGTTTTGACGGTTTGTGGAAAAGTAAAAATGGGGGTGGGTTAACCTGAGTGATGGTAAGGATGGCTTATTTTTGGTGGGATTCTCATTTTTAATGACTGTTGCTACCGATATGTTCGTTGGACATGTTAGTTTCAAAATTCTAGAATTTTATTACAGTTTGGATATAATTAATGTCTCAGTGGCTGAGAGGAATTACGTGTCCGCCTCACAAGCCCAAGTTTGCGGGTTCGAGCCCTGGATGAGTCGTCGGATTTTCTGGATGGAAAAATCGTGGGCACGCATGTCATATGATTATGTGGTATGTAAAAGATCCCTGGAGAACACATTTGGCTTGGGTTCTCTCGCAAAAATTAAATCTCGGCATACTGTAACCTTCACAGAGAGCTCAGATTCAAAATTGATAGCGAGAGTCATCTCGATGGTGCCACAAAAAAATGGCCCTCAGTTCTGAGGAATATGCCGAGTCTTAAAAGACTAAGTCGCCAATAAAGCAGCCCCGCAGGGGGGGGGGGGGATTGAGTTTAAAAACATCTGCAAAATGGCAAATTGTCAAAACTATCTTTAACTTAACGTGGGCATCTTTTTATTTTGTTAGAAGACCTACGATGTACTTCATTGTTAATATAATATATATGTATTGCTATTGAGCCGTTAGGTTAAATATTTAGAAGACATACTATATTAATCTAAACTTAACATTAATGAACAACGTAACAACTCATAATTAAGTAATAGTAAAACTTAAACTGGTAGGAAAGTTAGAAAAACGTTTACATTACCAACTGTACTTAAACAGAAATATTTAAGTTACAGTTATTACAGAGAAAATATAATTATTGGAATGATACAAACATTAAAAAGTTATTTCTGGTTGTAGACGAACGTTACTCTAAATCTACACTAGCTTATTTCCCTGCAAACCAATGGAGCAATGAAATAATTTAGTATTATTGGCATAGCGTCTAGATACATCGATGAATGTAGGAACATGTTTATGTTTGGGATGCAATCAATATTCAAGGATTCTTACTGCCTCTTTTCAGTTCTCAATTGCTACATTGTTCCACTGATTTTCATCAAACAAAATCGAAATACCCCACGAATGTTTAAGTCAAATTTTACGACGTTCTTACAAGTAGTTCTCAACTTTTCATTCGTTTGAAATACCTTAGCGTAGTTGTTTAGGAACATTAAAACACCTATCGAACATTTGCCAATTTTTTCAGATTTCGTATAGAATATAGTATTTTTGATAAATTAATATATCGCTATTATGGCACAACTTAAAGATTTTAATATTTAAATAATCAATTGTTATTACTACGATTCGAAAATATGAAATAAAACCTTTACTGAAAAGTTGTAACAAAAGTAAATTTCAAAATATTGACTTTAATCAATTCTAGTTTTCGTTTACTTAACTTTGTTTAAAAGTTAGTTTATTACTCTAATAAATGTATTTGTTTGTAATTTTTTATGTTATAAAACGGTTTATGTTTTGTAAATAATTCCCTGTCCAGTTAAAAATGCATAATAGAATAAAAAAAATTATACTATTGATATTTAAATAAATTTAGAAGCATTAACTATGTTATTACATGTTTATACATTCCTTTATAAATTACTCATTCCATAAGCATATCTTTACCACAAATATTTAACTAGTATATTTACTTATCTGGTCACATAACAAATAGTCACATAAGAAATCGACTTCTTTACGTTTCATATTTACAATACATTTTCTAGATGCATTATTTTATTATCTTTCAAGGGAAACTCATTACTATTAATTTGATAATAACCCTACTTTGTTAGAGAAAGGACATTCAAATATGTATTATTTGCCGCTATAATTGCAAATAATCACCATGTTTGTTGCTTTAATGGAGTCATAAAAGCTTATAACTTCACTTAAATTATATAAGAACCATAAGATAATATAAGAAAATATGTATCACAGAACACTAATGTGTCCTTAATAAATATTGACGACTGGGAACTGATTAAATTACTTCCTTACCTTTAATAACTGTCAGTTCGATATATTTGCTATTTTTGTAACGAAACATTAGTTTCGAATTTATCATTAATATGATCATTTGTTTGTACTAGAATTGTATCAGTGTAAACAAACTCTTACTCAAATAGGATATAATGTAAACTTGACGTCTTCAAAACAAATTTCTAAACTTTTAATAAAAAAATAAACATGAGATTCACATATTCTGACAATTGAACAAAATGCAAAAGCGAAGTTTTTTCATGGGAGTTTTTCCTAATAACCGATAGAGGACGCTAGTGGCGTATAACTTTTGACTCTGCCTTTGAACGCTTTTCTTACTAGGGGACAAAATGTCCGAAAAAAAGTTGTTAGAATAACATTTAAAGTACTGTTTTCAAACATGAAAGTTTTAATACAGTTTTTTTACTTTAATAGTTTTGACTTACCTTATTATAATTATAACTATGATTGTTGATACAAATCTTAGACTTAATCATAGGTTGGTAAAAACGTATACCTTTTTAATTCGATTAAATCCTAGTGAAAATAATTTATTAATTATAATTTATCTTCGATTCCAAGTAATTTCATATTAAACTAGTGTAATGTTCTTTGTTTTATCTTTTACAAGTTATTAAATTCTCTTGAAAATATTTAGAACCAAGTAACAGTAGTTTTATATTGTTTTTTAAAAAATATGTATAAAATAATCCTTATACTACAATACAAATTGAAATTAGGAAGTTTTAACATTTTCATATTATTTTTGAAGCAAGTTTTCGTTTAAACTCACTCCTAAATTGCCCATTAAAGTTAATTCATTACATTAGCAGACTTTATTTAAAAAAATTAAAGTGATTAGTTCTTCGCTATAAAATGTATTAAAAAATAAAACTACAACTCCATATTTGTTAAATGAACAATGTGGAGTTTTTTCGTACTCTTACATGGCAATTATAAAAAGTATTACATTGCTTCTTTTTTAAAAATTCATCTACCCTTTTCGCTTTATTGCCATTCTTATCATAATTTTATGGCAGGACAAATTACCTGAAACTATTAAATATTTCAGAAAACGAAAATAATTATCTCATCTCCTCGGACCAAAGCTGATTGGGTGAAACTAAAACCATATCAAGCCTCATTCATAACTAAACACCCCTTTAAAGAATAATATCCTCAATTAGAAGAATATTATTCCCTAAGAATAATATCGTCAATTAGACGGAACACGTCCCACAAAAAACAAAGATTAAAATATTCGTAAAAAAAAACCTATATCCATTTTTCAGTAACGCTTTGCTGTCTCACCTTTTAGCTAATTGTACGGCCATTGAGAAACTAATTTGGGGTGATACACGTCAGTAATTGTCAATTAATTCAGTTGTTGGTTTGACAGAACCGTTACCAATATATTTTTAGCAAAAAAAAATATTCTATTCGTGTTGATGCTACTAAACAATATCCTTTCAATAATCCAAGTTGGCAGTTGTAAATAAATGCACAGGTTAAAATATCAGCTAGAAAGGATAAGCATGTTTCAGGTCTTGATCGGCAACAGAAATGCGGAATGAAATTGAATTTTTTCTCGAACCTCAATTGGTGAATCAATGACACGTGGAAACAGAGCACCGATCGGAGAAACAATCGTGGAAGACACAAATGAAAGCTGGAAGAAACTACGTTACCTGAAACGAGCCGATTGCAGTTGTGTAACTGTATTTATAAGGTTTAGTGGTTTCGAACTCTGCTATTAACATAACCTCATATTAGTTATAAAGTTTTATCACTATGTGCACGGAAACAACATGGTTTCTTTTATTTCTTTTATACTACAAGCCCTTCCTTAGTCCAAACATTTCGCATAAAAATAAGGTTAAAGGTAGAGAACTGTATTAAAATATTCTAATATGGATTCGTTGTTTTGAAACTTACTGTAAGCGATGTAATGTCCTGATCGGAGGTTTAAGTTGAACATCACAACGACCCTGCTTCTGGGCCCCTCTATTACAATTCATATTCTCAAAATCAGTCGGATACAGCTATGTTGAAGCAGCTACTGCTTAGGTGCCAAAGCGAGACCCATTACTTAAGTCCCATATCGAGTGTTGCAGATAATTATTATTGCACATCCTTTTTAGCAGAGTGAGCTTAGCTAATGACGCAAGAGAAAAAAAGAACAAATAGGAGGTGGAACTAAAAAAAAGTCATAGTGAACTGCAAATGCTTTTTAAACGATGATTTAGGTTAATTGCGGTGGGAAGTTTAAGGTTTGAAGTTCCTGATTTGACCAGTATTTCTGAGTAAGTCTGAGCAGCCAGAACAGATTGAGTCAAAACTGGAGATTCTCAGTTAATTACGGTTTTGCATGCATTATTTGGTCGTGTCTCTAGCAATAAAGTTGTATATAAAGTTGTTTATACATTAAATATGTCTAGTGTAATTCAAATGACCATTTTGCATGCATGCCAAGGATATAATTTCTAGCTTTTGTGTTACGCTGCAAGTCTGACTTGACTTATTCTGACTCTGAGGTACAGCATTTAGAAATGCAATTACTATTACAACCAGGATTGTATAAGGGACATTAATGTCGACTTATCTGCCTTTCCATCACGATTTCCAGAGAAAGGTGATTTGAAAAAGGACAATGGTTTTTCAAATCGAGATATTTCCTTTTTAAGTGCCGTTATGTCCGTCTTAGATTCCATTATTTCAGCGGCTCCATTAATGCCCGTTGATTACTTGAGGAGTTTCTGATCGGGGGTGTTTGAAGTTTTGTTCGTGGGCTATAGTTATTGCTTGCCTGTATACCATTAGTGGCAATCTCTGTACGGGCTATAAATGGACTTAGGTGCTCAATCGGTTTTCAAAAATGATCACCTTCTTTCGATGGGGTTGGTTAACCTTTATGCAATTATTGTTTTGGTTGCCTCAAATTGTTAGGTAATTGTGTAGAATTGAGCCAAAGGTGAGAGTCGACTGTTGAATGCTGACCGATTCATGATCTGTATTATATCAATAGTATATACGAAAGTAAGGATCACTTAATATGGCCATTTAAGGGTTAGAAACTATTGTATCGGGTTACGAGTCATTATGTTTCCCAGAAATTGTTGCATTTCATAAGTATTGTTTTCCGTATTGAAAGGTACTAACATTTTCAGAAAAAAATAACGATTATACAATTTGTATAGTTCAAATGTTATGTTTATATCAGGACTTATTTTAATATGTTGGTTGAATTCTTTAAATTGTCTTCGGTATTTCTTATCTTTTTCAGTATTGTCCTTCATCTCACAACAAGAACCTGCAAAAGATAAATGATCTAAATGTAATGAAAACCTATATTTCTGGTGTTTAAAATACAATTTATATTTAACTTAATGCACAGCTATAATATATGTTAAAATTTTTTTGTTTAGTGAACAATTTGTTGTTGAAACGATTTTATCATAACTATTAAGTTAAAAAGTTGTTAACTACGGTGCAAGATTAATTTTATATAAATTCTAAGCACCCGATTTAGACATTTAGCCATAATTTAGATTCGGATCAACACATCATTTCAACTTTTGCCTTGCATAAATATTTTTTAAGCAAAACAAAAGTTTAAAAAGCTACAACAAAATCAAGAAAATAATTTACTTATCTCTTTTCGTAGAGAGAAATAATGCGAGAAAAACGGATATACAGAATAAAAAAATCGTACAGATTTCTTGCATAAACTCCCTGCTTTTAAAACTGCACTCCGACGGAATACTTTACAAAAAAAAATGCCTGGAACTTTTATCAGGTCCAACGATTTGAGAATCGGCTCCCAAGATTCCGTTACTTTGGATATGTGGTTTTTTATTCATCTTAAAGAAGAGATGTTACATGAACCTGTTTTTTTTAATTCTTTTTTTCACTTTTTTTAGTATTTTTTTAATGTATTGTCATTATGTACCTTTATACATTTGAGTTTACCCAGTTCCTTTGTAAGATTCTGCACCTTTGTCGATTCACTTTACTGAAAATGAAAAAAAAATATTTTTGCTTATTAACGACGGTAGGTTAGAAACTTTGCCACCCAAAAAGTAGCTTTCTGCTTTATTTATCTAAACAAAATATTTGACAAATGAAACCATAGTTCTGAATAATTTATGGTGGGTAAATTAAGTTAAACGAATCAAGAAAACTTTAAAGCTAACGTTTTTATTCAGAAATAAGGGTTTTAATGCTGTTCACGAAGTCGTCGTTAATGATTTAAGTGTCATTTATAGGTACTTTAGAGAACTTAAACAACTTCGTATGTTTTTAAATTAGAATTATTTTAACTGGATACATATTTAGGCTAGTAAAGAAAAGTCAGCATGTACTTTACTTTGTGCCTCATAATGACTGTAGTTATCTTTCATATGCGAGATGTATAAAAGTAAAAGGTCGATGGAGTAGTTTTAATTTAAAGCCCAGTCCTTCCCCATCATCAAAAACTAGCAAATTTGGTTCTCAATTATACACTGATTTCCCGATTTACAAGTTTTAACTTTTTTTCGTTTGTTGTTTTTTTAGAAGTTTACCATTATCACATAAGGTAAAGGAATAAACACAAGCATTTACTTCCTAACGAATTCAGTTGGTAAAAAAAGTCCAGTTTTGTTTCTAACAAAAGTCAACCTAAAAAAATCTAATAAATTGAAGACGGAATCTACTTTGATGTTTATTTTCCGAGAACATGTCAAAATATTCGAATTATTTTTCTTCCCGATCTCTTTCACTACTTAGAACTATTTCATTGTTGTAGGGAAGTCACAAAAAGCATGCGATCTGTATCCTAACACAGCTTAGCTGCTATCGATTAAGTAATTACACTTTTATTTTGAGAGAGACCCTTTCCTTTAGGTTTTTTTATTTATTTTAATCCTTTTTTCGCTGAGGAGGTCGTAACAAATGATGCACCTTTTTAAGCAGACGTTTTGCTCTTTGTCCGACTAGGCACTGGAATCGTCTCGCTACTTCAAGCACCTTTAAAAAGCCATATCATGATTCTATTCTGATTTCTTTGTTTTTTGTCTATGGCAACGGTGGCGACGAACTTCTTTTAATACTTTTTTATCCCCTATTATAAAAATAAGACTCGACTTGGACTAAACAGCAGTTTAAATTTTACTTTGCGTTTTTGTTTATATTCGCTTTTTTGTGCTCTCCCATGTAGATAGATTATAACTGAATTTGAATAAAGATTTCAAGTATACATTTTACGTATAATAATTTTAAAAGCGCACTTTATAAATATATTAGAAAAATTTCATATTTAATGCAAACACATAATGTGACAATACTGCATTTTTTTTTACTTCAGCCACAACCATAAAGAAAACTAATTTAAAACATGATTATATGTAAATATGTTAAGAATCGTTATGTGTTAATGGTAATCATGATTCAGTTAATGTGATCAGTATAAACACTCACAATATAAAAGTGCAGTTTAAATATGATACCTGTTAATAACTTTAAATCAAACATGGAAATTTATGCCTTTGATATTTAATTTGAAACATCTTATAATTCCATTTAAAATGCTCTTAAACCACGTTTATATTGAATGATCATCGTATTAATTCTTTTATATTCCCTCTGTAGTGTTCCTTTCAACACCTTTAGAGTTTTCAACTATCTAAAAATATTTCTGTTAGGTCGAAATAGTCTTTACTATTAAACTAAGGTTACGTAACATCATACACTTCTTTAACTACACTTATAAAGCAACTCAACTAACAACATAAGAAAAAACAGCAAACTTCACATTTAATCTCTTTGGGAATAAATAATACCACATGTTTTTCATCTAAAGCACACACATATTTTATTTGTGTCCCCATCTCTCGATCTTTAAAAGAAATGCTTATAAAGCCGAGGACAACTCGCATAAAACAAATGATCGATATCAAGCGAAATATCAACTCTTAAAGCATATCGATTAAGAAGTCACTTAAAAAAGCAGAGTCACAGTCTTGAAACAGGGATATTCATCTGTGAAATAAATAACAAAAAAGTGCTTCGAGTCAAATGTATGTATTCCGTTTCATGATGAAAACAAATTGAGCTCAGGGGCTTTTCAAAAATCAATCCCCCCCCCCTTTTTGCCCCCCTTTTTTCTTCCACAGTATCAACACCCTCCGACGAATCCATAACCTTGACAAATTCGCCCCTTCAAACACCAATTTATCGCCGGGAGTCCGCGTGATGCAGCATCGCTCACTGCTACATGGGGATGATAAGGAAATATTAAACGGTTGCTTGTTTTCTGTTATTAGTTGAAATATCAACAATCATGTTTTTTTTTTTAACTACTGCTACAAACGTAAAATGCTAAAATAAGACGCCCGTCGCCAATAGCCCTCGTGTAGCTCTAGAGCGACGATAATTCAAACTAAACTAAACAAACGTAAAATGGACAATTCGAACAGGGTGGAGAGTGGTTTGTTTGTGGGAAAGAAGACAATGCTTGACGTTCTGTGACGTACCTGTAACCGGGGCCCGTCCGTGGCCGAGTGGTTAAGGCATCAGCCTAGAGGTTCAACCTTCTCAGGAGTGCGGGGGTTCGAATCCCACTTACTGCCAGTCATCCTATAAATCGGATCTGTGCTGGAAATAGTAGAAAATCCTCATCACGGATGGGCCCGAGTACACAGGGACAGACGTGCTCGTTAAATCTGTGGAGTCCAAAGTCCCGACGGCGTTAGCGTACGATGTCGCTCGAAGTTCCGTTGAGTGCCCGCTCAGGTGTCGACCTCGTCACTTGACCAGGGTTCTAAAATACGAGGCGTTATTGGCTGTGTTAAAGCTCCTGAAGGAGGCTAGAAATAGGCAGTCGGAAACGATTACCTTACCTGTAACCTGCTCTTTTTTTCATTAGAACTATTACAAGAAAAAACAGGAACGCGCATAAACTACTACACAAAAACAACACCCAAGAGAACGTGCGAGGTGATGCGGATCGGATAGAAGAGGATGGAGAGCTAGTAAAAGGATAATAAGTGCAGAAAAGAGCAGGGAGATGTCTTGAAAAATAGCGTGCGCCAGAAAGTATCCCTTGTAGTGTGCGGGAGCAATTATGAAAAGAGCTTCACACAGCATCTATCCGTCTTGTCCTGCTCCGGATTAGCGCCATATTTCAAGGGATGCGTTATGAAGATCCTTCTCTCTCTGCTCTTGGGCTTCTGATGGGAAGGGAGTTTTATAGCAGTCACGAGATGTTTTAGTTTGACGGTATCTGTAAAAAGAAAATATGAAGTTTTCGGGAGTAGTTTGGGGTATTTTTTTAAAGAGAGGGTTTTGAGTTGGATAAACATCTTAATAAAGCTTCACCAGAGCTATTGGTGACGGGCATGTTAGTTTTAACCAAGCGTGTCAGTTCTTGAAAAGCGTGGTTTGCTAAGTTTTTCATTTAACTTCAGCCGAATTAGCCGCATTAGTCAGCCGAATTTGCGCCATATTTCAAGGGATGCAATATGAAGAGGCCTCTCCCAGTGGCCGGGAGTGGTAATCGGCGAGCCTCTCACTGAGAAGGTTTTTGGTTCTGTCCTTGTTCTAGCCATACTATAGACGTACTGGCGGAAAATCCCTCTAAAAATCACTTGGGGGGGGGGGGGGGCTAGTACACTAGGGTAGACGTGCTCGTTAAATTTGTGGAGTCCGAAGTCCAAACGGCGTTAGCGTACGATGTCGCTCGAAGTTCCGTTGGGTCAGGTGTCAACCTCGTCACTTGACCAGGGTTCCAAATTACGAGGCGTAATTGGTTGTGTTAAAGCTGATAAAAGAGGCTAGAAATAGGCATCCGTAAACGACTACATTACATTATGAAGATCCTCTCTCTTGCTCTTGGGCTTCTTCTGGTGGGAGGGAAGTTTTATAGCAGTCATGAGATGTTTTAGTTTGACGGTTCCTGTAAAAACAAAACAAAAGATAAAGTTTTTGGGAGTTGTTTGGGTATTTTTAAGGGATGAGTTTTGGTTGGATTAACATCCTACTAGAGCTACACCACAGCTATTGGTGACGGGCATCTTAGTTTTTACCACGGTTTAAGCAATTCAAGCGTGTCGGTTCTTCAAAAGCGTGGTTTGCAAAGTTTTTCACTTGGTTAGCCGAATTAGAGCCATATTTCAAGGGATGCGTTGTGAAGATCCTCTCCCTGCTCTTGGATTTTTTTTCTGATGGGAAGAAAGTTTTATAGCAATCACGATATGAGTTATTTTGACGGTATCAGTAAAAAGAAAACAAAAGATTTTTGTTTTTTGGGAGTAATTTGATGAATTTGTTTTAAAGGAATGGGTATTGGTTGGATTAATATCCTACTAGAGCTACACGATACACAAGTGCTCTTAGTTTTAACCTTGTAGTAACTTAAATGTGTCGGTTCGTGAAAAGCGTGGTTTGCCGGTAGCGTTATGAAGATCTTCGCTCTCTGCTCTTGGGCTTCTTCTGATGGGAAGGAAGGCAGTCAGGAGATGTTTTAGTTCGACGGTCGCTGTAAAAAATAAAACAAGTTTTTAGGAGTAGTTTGGTGTATTTTTTTTTAAAAAAGAGAGAGTTTTGAGTTGGATTAACATCCTACTAGAGCTACACGATACATCAAGCGCTCTTAGTTTTGACCATGGTTTGAGCAACTCAAGCGTGTCGATTCGTGAAAAGCATGGTTTTTCGGATGTGTTTTGAAGATCCTCCACTCTATGCTCTTGAGCTTCTGATGGAAAGAAGTTTTGCAGCAGTCATGAGGGGGCTGGGGAGCCCAGTCGGGTAGGCATTCGCCTAGCATGCGAAAGGTCCCAGGTTTGGGTCCGGGCATTGCCAAATTAACTGCTGACCTATAAACGGCCCGTTCAGCCAAAAATGTCCGTCGAATAATACCCCGTATAGAGGAGTGTACGTTAAATATACTTCAAAGTCCTAACGCTGCGTACGATGTCGCCATTAACGGTTGCGTTGGTTGCCTACTCAGGTGTCGGCTCGTCACTTGATTGTGGTTCTAAAATATGACGGACGTCCCCAATAGCCCTCGTATAGCTCTAGTGCGACGATAATTCAAAACTAAACTAAACAGCAGTCACGAGATGTTTTAGTTTGGCAGTCCTTGTAAAAAGAAAATAAAATATAAAGTTTTGTTAGTAGTTTGTGGGTATTTTTTTTTTTGAAGGGAGGGATTTGTGTTGGATGAATAACATCTTACTATAACTACATGAGAATTATTGGCGACGGGCGTATTAGTCTTAACCACGGTTTGAACAAGTCTAGCGTGGTTTGCTTAATTTTTCTCTTAACTTGGAGAACCGAATTAGAACCATATTTTAAGGGAAACGTTATGAAGGTCTTCTCTATCTCTTTGCTTCGATTCTCCGGAGTCTTATAGCAGACAAGTTGTTTTTGTTTGACGATTCCTACAAAAAGAAAACACCGTATAAAGTTTTAAGGAGTAGGTTATTCTTTTTTTTAATGACGGGGTTGTATTAGCATCATAAAGCGTAACTTCTTATTCATAACTTCTTAACTTCGCTTTCATAATTTCTTAAGCACTTAACAGCGGTCAATCAGAACTGTTTGAACTATAGTACCTAGAATTTGAGCCTACTTGGCTACATAGAGTTGTGATAACCTGTAGTACATAAGTTTTGAATGCAAGCCTGCTTCCTCTCCCCCCTCGTTTGGTTTTCCAAGAAACGGCGCGTAAGGGGCGATCTTTTCTTTTTTCTCCCACCCTACTTGGATCTGGAGAACAGTTGTGATTAACTTCACACAGACCCTCAAGCAAGGTAGGTTTAGAAAACGAAGCTCGCATCGCTTCTTGGAAAACCACACGAGGTGGTGGGGGAAGCGAAGCTTGCGTTGAATTTGTACATACTATAGGTGATATGGTAACTCGTATTCAGCAAGGTCATTATCCAGATAAACGGGCGATATGTGCTTTTGCCTCATAGGGCCATAATTTAAAACAAAATTGTGTGAAAAGTAACTATATTTCGAAAGAGCCAAGCTTGTCTATTCCTAAAAAGCTTGTTTCGCCAAATTTTTCACTCAACGACGCTGAGCGAAGCTAGCTTGTAGCAAAGCACCTTCTAGCTTATTTAGTCTCTACCTCTCACTATGGTGGAATTATGAGAAATAAATTTTTGGAAAATATCTTCAGAGGAGTGTACTTTTTTATGAAGAATAAAAACTCCTTACACACAAAGAGAAGATGAAAAAATTCATTTCAATGTGCATTCCACTTTTGTAAAAAGTGCCCAGATATTAAATCAAAGTTTTATCTTTAAAAATCAATAATGCATAAAAAGAAATGAAATGCAGTGTTTAATCAGTTTATCAAGCATCAATATTTGTTTTAAAAGATTAAACTTCATATCTAGCACTTAAGTCAGATTTTCTTTGATGGATATAGTGCATTATAAAATGCTAGTTATGAAACCTAGTTGATATATTCCCCTTGAAGTATTCAAAATAACACGCTACACATTCCATACGCCTTTCTTGAAAACCAATCAAAATCACATTATCTACCATCTCAATATTCATCGTGTATTCTCACTTCAAACACGCAATTTATCGATCAGACACTTCTACCATCATTTCTTTGTATATTTATAAGTTAAAAACCATCCCGTTTCTGTTAAAAATCCCTGTGTCTTAAGTAGGTAATTAAATATCCCATTCCATACTGAAAAAAATCTCTCTGAAAAGTGTATGAAAAACACTGAAAAACCCTCTCATCGCCTTCGTGATATGCATCCCATATCATCATTAGTAAAGGATAAAGATATTGCTTCTTTTTTAGTAATGAATGCAAATTGTGGAATCTTTCTTCCTTATTAATAAAACAATAACCGTGGCTTTCTTCCCGCTCCTCATCAATTTCGTTAGGAGGCTGTTGCTATAGCAACAGTTGCACGCCATCCACCAATCAATGGACCGCGTTTCGTAATTATAATGCGTAGTAGATCACGCCTCAGGCTTCCTTCACTCTGAGGGCGATTAAATTTCTTTTTTAAACTTTTTTTTAAAGTTGTTTTTTGAAGCCGCCATCTTTCGCACTGATCTCAACTTTTTCAACACTCTACTCGGAAAAGTGAACTTTGAGCCATGTTGACTCAATATAAAATAAGTCATTTTTCCGTGATAACTTTTCATCTGGAGATGGCAACTGTTTTGTTTGTCAGGCAGTGAAGGTGGAAAGTTTTATTTTTTGGGCTTGTTTTAGCTTCATTATTTTTTTTTTATTTAAATTCTTAATACATACTCCCACTTTAGTTTTTCTATATCTTATTTTTGATCTCCCTACACGCGATAATGTGTGTTCTATATTTTCACTTTCTCCCTCCTCCCCAACTCGAAAGGGGAGAAAATTGGTGAAAAAATATCGAATTAATAAAACAACTATCGAATAAAGATAACTTTTTTTTGTTGCCAAACATGGGAAACTCTTGTAGGGTCTTGGATTTTTAAATTTGAATGGGAGAGATTGGTTTGCGCAAACAACCATGTTTTATTGTTGCTTTATGTCCTCATATCGATGTTTATCGTGTTTAAAGTGGTATTTTTTTACATTTTAAAGCTTTTGTGTTTATTTAGAGAATTTCTAAAATATTGATGTTATTATTTGTTTGAAAACACTTTGCAGTTTAAGTTTATTTTTAGCGAAGAAATTTTTTAAATCAATTCGAGTTGTCAACATGGTTCCTAAAAAAATATTACTTTTGCTAGAATATTGTCGCATAAATTACTGTAAAATAAACATCAATTATTGCAGAATATAATTATTGTAGAATATTAAAGAATTGTTATTAGTGCAGAATAATTGTATTATTGTAAAATATAGCATACATAAGGATTTATTAGGTACTATACTATAACTATATTTAATAACTATCAATATAACATCAGACGGAACAGTCGTTCCGCCCGCCAATCTCAAAATGACGCCAAGGGCTGAACGGCAGTTATGTATATATACTCTGCACATTTCGCTATGTAAAAAGAAAAATCGATTTTATTTTCTATCAGGCAAACTAAACTTCGTAGAACGATAAAAAAATACCGTAGAGAGGTTTCGTGGATTACTTTACATAACAAAAATTTGATTATTCTAGAATAAAAAACAGCAAAAAATTATGGAAATTTACGAAAAATGAAAACTTTCGAGCAGTTTTAGTCAAATTTAGACATAATTTTTGACCTACACCATCTAGACCATCTAATCACAGCCATCTAATCTCAGACCTACAGCCATTACTAGACCATGAATCTGGAACCGGGTTTACTAAACGATTAAGAATGCCCCAATTCATATTCTTTCATAGGTTTGAAGTTTCAAAAATAATTCTTTCTATTTTTAATTAATTAAAATCTATATTACCTTTGGCGGTAAGGTTGCGCAATAAACAAGCCATCCTAGCGGCCACGTACCTCCGAAAACGCGCCAAGGTTTGCTATATTTTCGTCGAAGAGCGTCAGAGCTTGAAAACACAACGAACAAGCCGCTTATTCCCGTTACAGCTTCGAAAATATATGATTAATAAAATATGGAATCGATAGATTAAGAAAAAAAAATTCTAATTAATAAACGGAATGCGTCATTTAAACTTTTTGGCGTTTTTATTTAAAGAAAATATATCAACAACGAGAGTGGAATGATTGATATAATCTTAATCTAGAAATGTAAACAGTCATAATTGGTTGCCAGATTCAGTTCATACTAACATTCAAACTTTTAAACCCTTCTCTTATTCTATGAAAAGTAAGAAATATAATATATATTTTTTGTTTTCGAAGGTTATACAACTCTCCATAAACATTGAAATCATATCGTCTACTTTGTAGTCATATTGTTTCTGTATATTTTGTTATTGTTCATGAAACTTGTTCCTTTCTACCGCAAAATGCATCTCATAAAATAAAATTTTTAAAAATACTGATATCCCTAACAAAAAAAACTTTGGAAAAGTAAACAAACGCCAATCTAAAAAAAACCCTAATGTATTTATTTTGTAACAAAAGACAAGTCATTATGAAAGTTGTCGATAAAAAAGCTGTGATATACAAGAATGCCAATCTCTTGTTTAAAACTTCTTGGACATTATAAATAGTATAATTTAAGTTCCGTTGCCATAAAAAAATTGCGCTGTTCGAGGTTGGTGTCCATCTTAATCCACCTTAAAAATATTCAATCACGCAAATGAATTTAAATTAATAGATAATCCGAATAACGAAGGATACTTAAAAAAACCTTTAACAAATATATGATTGCAATATATTTATATAAAAGTATAGAGGGTGATTAATATGGACACCAACCACAAACAGCGCAATTTTTTTTATGGCAACGGAACTTAAATTATACTATTTATAATGTCCAAGAAGTTTTAAACAAGAGGAAGTTATTGACGTCATTTAGCTACTGTGAGCTTTTATGAATTGTGTGGTTTATAAGTGTTGATTCAATGTTTTTAACTACAAAAAAAGCTAAAGAAATTTATATTTGATTTTCTTAATTTTCTCAAAATCTAAGAGCAATTTTGACGTTGAAGTTAATTTAATGAACACCTTTATTTTGGAATATGAAGAAAGCATTCACTATTAAGTACGCTTTTTGACGAAAGGGATAGTTTACAGATACTTCGCTGCTTCGGTATTCTTCTCTGCTATTGTGAATGGGAAGATGTTATTAATGTTCTAGTTCTGTTGTTGTTTGAAATTTGTTTATGTTGCTTTGAAAAGTAACTTTTTTATGTACTTTTTACACTTTATTATTATAATTGTCCTGTTCATTACTATGGTTTGATTCCTTAATTTAAAATAAAAAAAATTTATCTGAAGCAAGTAAATGGTTAAAGGCGAGGAGTTACTGAATCTTTATCAATAAAGCAAAAAATGATTTGTTCAAATTCGTAGATATATTTTAATTTACTCGAGAAGTTATAAAAGCTTTTCTCTTTTCAATAAACCAATTCGAAACCACGAAGCTTGTACATTGAAGTTACAAAAAATTCTTCCGTTACTTTTAAAACAAGAGTTGCATTAAAAAAACCCTTAAAAAACGAATGAGAATATTGAATATCAAAATATCATTAAGTTTACTTTTAAAAGAACTAAATTGCACTATCATTAAAATATGCCCTTCACATGTCACTGAAACACATCAACATACACCATAACCTAAAAAAACACCTAGGCATTTATCAATCACTAATCTCCAATCGAATTACTAAAATTTAAATTGGAAATATTCCCGATCACAGAAGATATGCAAGACACACATTCGAATGCATTATTATCTCATCTTAACACTTATTAAAGAGCAATCCATCAAACAAGAATCTCTTTGTGACATTGGAAGCTAGGTGATTTCTAGGAAAGGGCACTTAGCCAAATGATATGGAGACGAGGAAATGCCAAAGTTGCATTTTATGTACATAGAAATTTCATTGAATACTAACTGCATATGGCAGTTGTGAATCGTTAAATGCATAAAGGGGTCAATTTTGCAGCACGATTTCCGTACACATGTCATTTCATTAAATTATGGAAATCAAGAAGAGTGCACAAATTATCCATTGGACTAGTACTAGTCATTTATGTTACAATTTACATTTAGCTATTAACTTATTACAGATGGTTCTGTTCCTGCTCTGGGGTATGGGGCTCTTTGAGTATGTTAATAGCATTGGTTTGGAAAAGTTTTAGTTTAATATTTCATGTAAAAAAATGCTATCCATAAAAAATGATTTAAGTAGATAGCGACATTTATGTTCAATATTTTTTGCTGTTGGTATCAACGTTTTTTATTGTTACTATTAGTTTTAACGTTTAAGTCCGAAAAAGCGTTTTACTTGATTACCACACAATATAAAATTAAGCTATTACGTTATTATGCAGAGTCGACCACTATAAAACTATCTAAGTTTCTGTAAAAAGTATACCTAACAAAAAAACTTTGGAAAGTAAACAAGCGCCAATCTAAAATAAAACGCCTAATGCATTTATTTTATAACACAAAACAAGTCATTATGAAAGTTGTCGCTAAAAAAGCTGTGATATACAAGAATGCCAATCTCTTATAAGACTATATCCAACCGTACTAGAAAAATAACTGGTGTTCAATGCTATGATGCAGATGCAAAACACCATCTCTTTTTCTTCTGAATTTATAGATATGCAGATAAAAAAAAGACAAAAGAATATTATAAATTATACCCCCTCCCCCAACAGCAGGGACAGGTTGATATGTCACTATGGAGTTGACGTGTTTGTCGGTGAGAAAGTGAAGTTGTCTGCAAGTCGCCAAATGTATGTGATGCAGCCAAGCAAACCCCACTCAATGAGATTTCCATACCAAACGTCTCGTTTTATTCTTAAAATAATCGGTATTTAAAATTTTGAAGTATAAAAAAAATTCTTGATTAAAGTAAAGCACATGATTTACTATTGCACAATATTTTCCTTTATAGAATAGCTAATTTCTAAAAGATTTAATCTGATATTAATTTTATTTTTGGCAAATTAGAGCCAAACAATGGGCTTGTTTTTCACAAACGGCCTTAAGTTACTTTTTTTTCATTCTTCGAAAAACGCGATTTTGTCATGTAAGACTTATTTTCGAATTTACGGAAAATATCGTTTGGGAACTTAAATTCATAGACGATACATTATTAGACACATGAGCCGCCTCGAAAGGTCAATTTCCGAAAACTTAAATTTCATTTAAAACAAGCTCTTCAAACAATTAGCCAAACGCTCATTTGGGCATATTGCGGTAAGAGCTCAATGACTCCCTTGGTAAACCAATTTTGCATAGATTTTACACCTGACATCATATTCATCTTATTGCAACCTTTACATATAGCACCAACCAGAAACAGGGAACAGGTCACCTCGTAGAACAAAAAGAAAGAAAAAACTTTCTGGGAAATAAGTAGAATTAGAATCTTTGTCTTGCGATGTCGTTTGGGAGTAAGATTTATGTTCGCACGTGTCATACCTGTCGTCCTGTCACCCCAGGTATCTGTTAAGAAGGCCATTCCTGTCCCCGTACACGTACCTCGCTTTAATGACCGGGGCATAATTATTGCCTCCCTGAATAAGACTTAATCAATTGCTCGATGGGTTACTAGCCCGGAGGCGTTGTTTGGCTGGAAATGTACATGATTTTGGCCATTAACAAAATTGATTCTTTTTTGGCGATTTTATTTGGGTGGTTGTTCTGTGATATCTGTTAGACTTCCATAGAGTTGAAGGAAGGAAAGTGAAGTAATTTTAATTATTTAATCAAAATTAGAAAGAATATATTTTAATTGTCATAATGAATATAATAAAATGTAAAATGAATATTATAACACTAAAAGTTTCCAAAAAGATATCAAAGAACATTTATTAAATTACTCTTTTTAACCTTTATAAAATACATCAAATAAAACAGTCCATGTATTGTGCTAAATGCTTTATGCAGGACTTCTCCCTAAAATAAAAGGTAAATTTGTGCATTGAATAAATTTTTGTGCAGAATACTCTTGTCAAGCACATAAACAAAGGAACGGAATTGGGTACTATTTTTTAAATATCCAAATAACGTCTTTTAGAATGTATTTCATTTGTCGTTATAAATTTAATCAAATTCTAAAAATAGTGAATATTTGTAAAAATTTAACTAAATAACATGCTTTATATGTAACAGTTGACATTTATTAATTGAATGTTACAAAATAAAAAAACGTTACTCTTACGTATTCTAAATTTTAAATTTGACTTCGTGTGGTTATATAACAAAATCATACGAGCTTTCTGCTTTTCATCACTTATTGGTATCAAGAAAGACGTATTTTAACTGGTTCAGAGCATTACCTGCATCAAACAAACACACTAACAAACAATTCAAAACAGATAAATGTCCAAAGGGTAATAAACTGTTTTTAGGTAACTTGCCTCTCGACTGATTGGACAGTAGGTGTAATGGCGAATCGATCACCCCAAATCTTTTCTATTTTTAAAGGACCACAAAGACGCAGCATGGGGTCCTCAGATATGTTTTTGGGCTTGGCTCAGAATGACCTTGAGCCGACCAGCTCGGGGGATTAAGTAATTTTTTCGAATACAACTTTAAAAGGGGTCAATCATTATCTTTTGGAGTTTAATTTTGAGGTTAAAGTGGACAATGAAAGCTTGAATTAAGTGACGAGTAATCTTCTTTGTGTGTCAACTTTTTTGCAATTATGGTGCCGACAATGCGACAAAGAATTCACGTTAATCTGTAATTACTGAATTGAAACGCATTTAACAAGTCGGGTTTATTGAAAACTATATAAAAGGTTTGTTCTAATGGAATTACAAACCTGTTTCATGTTGGTTCATGTGGAATTGTTAAATGATAAACTCAAATTAACCTTGTAAAACTTAAATTCTTGAAAACGGTATTTTTTAAAATCTGGATACATTTGTGAAAACTCGCTGAAATGGTACTTATAAATTTATGAAGGCAGAGCTTAGTGGAAGAACGTGCTAAGTGACATTTTTTAAAAAAAATTTAGATTTTTGTGTCAATGAACATATAACTTCTTTAACGATAACACGTTTCATCTTTTTCATAAACTTAAAGTTTAGTATATTTTTTACGGTTTGCCAGTACCGTTTTCAACAAATCTGAGTGCAAACTAAAAACTTTGAAGCTGATTTTCTTGATTTCACCTTTTTGTCACTTAGCACGTTCTTCCACTAAGCTCTTCAAATATTATTCAGCTTGTTTTATATCTCCTTAGTTAGGAACGTTTAAATGAAAATTTATCAATGTAAGTAAATTTTCATCCTCGCTAGCTCTATGGCACATTTGCTATTTGGATAGACATAATTTTTTAAAAATAAATGACGTGTTTAGTTTTTTTAAAAAATAACCTCATCGCAGGATGCATGAGAAGATCCATGCAGAAAACAACGTAGATTATTGGCGCAAATATTTTATTCAGTAGAAATTTACATGTTTCATTGGGAAATCGAAAAACCCACCTTCTTCACCAATGTACACAAAACAATCAGCGTCGTCATATGTGGGGTTTTGTGTGTGTGGGTGTGTGTGTATGTTCTGTCTAAGTTGTGAACAATTCTGAAAAGAAGGAGTCTCTTGAGTTTTTCTCACCGAAACATTCAATTTTCTACTGAATATACTATTTGTTTCAATAATATACGATGTTTTCTTCATAAATATACCCATATGAAATATCACTGTCTTCAGGTGCACTATGCAGATGTTCCCCTATGACTTCGGCAGTGACAATGACTGCAAGACGGATGACAAGGACACAAAGCACAAGGGCACAGCGCGAGGGCAACCCGAATCGTGATATATCTCCCACCCTCTCGCTGCTGCAACCTGAAAAGCAAACCACAAATCTACATCCAGATTGCGCGCGACGATAAAATCCGAAAACTGACCCCGACCACTGACCCCACAGGTAGGATCTGGACACCCTTACTAATTAGACGAGGAGGAACGGACCCCTGAGGATCCTGGTTAGATTCGAAGAGGTCGGAGGAAGATTGGCGCATTTAAAGTGATGCCTTCTGTAAATCCACAAACTTGAAAAAGTGAGCCCCAAAACTAGTTATCAATGATATTTTAATTAAATTGTGTCGTTTATATTTAATTGTAGACAAATTTTAAAAAAATATAATTTTTAGAAATGCCTACTTTGTATATATATTCTAGTATTTCCCTTCATATACTTACTATTTAAGTTGCATTACATTAATTTTATTGTAGCAACAAGTTAGTATTTGTCTGTCACAGCTTTTTGGGCGGAAAATTAAAATATTATTTATATTTAAATAAACTTTTCCTAAAATACATAAAAATTGACTGCACTAAAATATGAAGTAAAACCTTTAATTCTACATTAAAATAATGCCAAATCTGTCACAAAAAATTCGTTTGGGCCTAGTTAAAAAAACACGAGCCTTACTTGACGACATTTTAACCTTGCTCTTACCTCCACGATTCTATCCCACCACAGGTGACGTATGGCTTTGATTCTAAAAAGGATAGGTAAGACGAGTTTGAAGACTTTTCTTTTGGTGGGTTCTTATTTTTATATTCTTCGTTTCGTTCGAAGTGTCAGGATCGGTGGCAGGTCCGGCCGAGGATTCGATTAATTGTGGCAGACGTTGTGTGGGCTCTTTTTTTGTGTCAGGTGGGGGAGGGGGGAGGTGAACAATAATAAAAATGTTCGGAATGTTCTTTTTGGGGAAATCCACCACCCACCCCCCTCACGCTATGAACTTAAATGACTGCACCTGCTGATTCTTGTTAGGAACCGCAAGTGGTTTTCATTGTAGGTTGCTAATCAAGTTGAGAGTTGGAAAATTATGTCAGACATGTTATCGATTGGAATTTAGCAGTGATTGCAGAGGAATGTGGGTTTTTTTAGGTGTGTTTATGCTTTGGCGAACATAATGTTGTAGTTGTGAACTATGACTCTAATAAATAGTAAGAACCTTACACTTAAAACATAAAACATTGTTCAAATTATTACAATATAGAAAATCAATCTATTTTATGACAAGTGGAGCAAGGCCCAAATTATAAAGTTACAAATCTGAATTTAAAAAATACCACATTTCAAAAAGCGGTACATTTAATGTAATTTTAGTTCCATTAGTAGAGGTTCCTCAAAAGATAAAACTATTTGGTGGACAAGTGTGCTATAAATTGAGTTATGTAAGGTTAAACTTTTCAACAAGAAAATTATGTTAACTTTCAATAATAATACAGCAATAAACCTTATATATAAATTAATAATGTTTGTTTCAATAAATTAATAAACCATAACAATATTCATTCACAAATATTCATATAGCAGTTATTTTAAGTTTAAAATAAAAACTTACACATTGTAGTAAAAATAAACTATGATTTTAGAGATATTTAAAAAAAAAATCCCCCTTGAATGAATGGTAAATAAAGTAAGGAAATCTGAACCCTTTTTTTAATGACTTTCACTTTTCACAATTTGTTCAAAAAACTTAAATAGAAGGTCAAAAAAGGTTTAATAAAACTTTTAAATAAGTATCTTAAATCAGGAAAAAACATGCTTTAAATAGTGTTATCCGAACATTTAACTACCGTCGAAGCGGGCATCTTTGACCATAGAGGGTAACATTGGTCCAAGCGTCGGAAAAAGATTTGTTTCTTAAAATGATCCCATATTAAATTGTTTTACATTTTTGGAAAGGTGGAAACATTGTCTTTCATTTCATGTAAAAAAATATTCTAATTTTGGCAATACCACAAAAGACGTTTGTATTCTTACGAGCATTTAATGACAAAAATCTATTTCATCCAACTTTTGTCTGGAACACCTAAAAAAATATTAAAAATGGCTAAATAAAAACATTCTATGCCATTCTCTTATTTATGGAGATGAATATTACACCATTTGTTTTAATCTAAGTTAAATACTTTTTATGCTATATTTAATTTTTGGTCACTGGGAAACTTTGGGCGATGAATTAACAAATAATATAAATATGTTTTTGTCAACTAAATTATTGAATAAAATTCTTTTGAACAGAATTTACTGAAACAAACATCAATGATTTTATTGTTAAATTGCGTAGAATGTCACCGGCTCTCCAATATATTTTATCCTTCATTCTTGAGGTTTATAAAAACTATTTATTACTTAATAAAAAAATACTTTAAAACTCCAACGAATTTACATAAATCAACAATTAAACCTATGATCTTTTCCTTTTACACTTAATCACTAATTGAAGTGGTATCATGGACCTTCGGCGGAATTATCCCTATCTTCTACATGCTAAACACGTACAATTTTTGCAATGCCCATAAAAAGACCACTTTGTTTAAAGGTGTAAGAATTTATTGGTTTCATAAAAAGACTTACCTACAGGCAAATTGTCTGTTGAGTTCGTGTCTTCATTACAATGTATCTTTCAATGGTTATAAATAATTCTATTAACGATCTGTATTGTTATTCTTGCATTAGCTTCCACACTACGTTGGTTTATAACGTAAAAAGTGGGAGTATTATCAGGCTATGGTCCGCCTGTTCGTCACCCACTTTAATAGCTGAAAAGTAAATTAAAGTAAATAAAGTAGCCATTTAAAAATGAAAAGCCAATTTTACAATTATCTTAAATTACCAATGCCATTTAGTCATCATACGAGAAACTTTACAAAACAATTATTTTTGTGGCACATAAGTCAGTTTTAAAAGACGTCATAAAATGTATCAAAATTGATTTTATAGTTTGAATTATTAGTTTAGTGGATGCAGAATGCGTTTCATTTTGTTTTTATTTTAAAAGCAAACATAATTTTTCGTTTACATTTAAGCTATAAATCATGAATGATGACGTTTCAATAATACTAGGGGGCACGACCTCGCTATCGCCCGGGAACTACTTGCGCAGTTCCCTTTGGATCGCTTCGCGATCCAGGCTCGCTTCGCTCGCTAACCGTTCATTGAAATATTTTAGTCTAGCCTTTAGTATCCTTTTTTAAAAAGAAGACACTTATAAAAATTATTATTACCCATTTAAAAAGATAAACCTTTTTTAAAAAGGATACTAAAGGAAAGAAAAATATTTTAATGAACGGCGAGCGAGCGAAGCGAGTCCCGTGGGTTGGCGAGCGATATCGAGCAGGGGTTCCTTAGTTTGATAAAAAATTTGAAAAATTTCTAAAATTTCATAAATTTTGAGTAAATTTTTTTTTATCAGAAGTGTTTTGATGAAACATAAGTTTTTTTTATATCCAATTAAAGCTCCTTAAAATAATGTTCATATAAAATACTCTTGATACTCTGTAAGTTTGGTTAACCTAAAGGTGCCTTTCCGGCAATTTTTCGCCAAATATAGTATTTGCACCAAATTAGTATTATGGCAACCCTTGGTGACGAAAATCGATTTCTTTCATCGTTAAAAATTCATAAATCGTATTAATATATTTAAAACTAGCTTCATAAACCCGGCGTTGCACGGGTGTACCCTTTTGTGTAACTTTTTTATGTAAACTTTTATTTTATACCAATTGATCCCTCCACTGGTCCACTCCATCAGGATATTATAATCTCCTCCCATTCTGATATGAGGGGTTGATATTATCCATGCCCTTCCAGCAGTTTGAGGGCTTTCTCATAGGCCCCTGTTCAAATTGCCAGAACTGCTACATGATATAATGGCCTGTTTCTATTTCACGATTAGCGCAAAACGAAACTGCCCAAATGTGGTAAACATTCCACTTCATATTTCATACAACTCGATAGGGTTGGGGGACCCAGTCGGTAAAGACCTTCGTCTTGCATGCGGTAGGTCCCAGATTCAGGTCCGGGCATCGCCAAAATAACTGCCGACCTATAAACGGCTCGTGCAGCCAAAAAAATGTCCGACGAATAATACTCCGTATAGAGGAAGGGCACTTTAAATATCCTCCAAATTCCCAACGCTGCGTACGATGTCGGCCTTAAAAGTTGCATTGGGTACCTACTCACGTGTCGGCTCGTAACTTGACTGTGGCTCTAAATTACGACTCCCGTTTCTAACAGCACTCGCGTGTAGCTTTAATGCGACGATAATTCAAACTATCCCTAACCCATAAACTGGATGGGAATAGCTACCCTACGTTACATTTTCAACTTCGCCAAAAGCCGCCAATGCCAAAATTCAATCGACCATTACGCCATCTTAACATCATAAAACAAAACAGACATTCATCCTCTTGTATGGTGGGAAACGTTTTATAAAGTACAAATTCCTTATTAATGCCGAATATATTCCGGTTAACCTAAAGAATCGTGACCGGCAATTTTACGATGGCAATCTTTGGCGAAATTAGCAATTGCATTGACAATTTCTAAATGTTAATCTATTTAAATCTTAAACGCATATAATTTATTCTGAAGTTTTCTTATACTAATATTTAATTAATTAGATGCTTAATGATTTTAAATAATTTACTTTTTAAAATCAATTCTTCGGCATTTGAAAGTTCCAATTTTTTTTATAAATCTGGTCTGCAATTTAATGAATCTTTCCGCTGTTTTAAGTCGGCCATTTTGAAGTTATTTAGGATTTTTGGTCATTTCGAGATGGCAACCATCTCGGCAAGTGCCGGGGTTTGTTATCTTTTCGACTTGGCGACACTTTTGAAAATTCGCCGAATCCGGCCACGATTCTTTAGGTTAACCTATATTCCTCCATATATTACCATTTGTAAACATCAATTAAATTCGGAAACATAATTAAAATCTAGTTGAGGAAATCTGATCCACCATAAAAAAAATCAAGAGATTTAAAATCAACAAATAAAATAAATTACTGATATTCAAATAACAATCCAGAAAATTAAACCCACGTGCTCTTTTTTTCTTTTCTTAATTTTCGTTCACGCTGAACGCGCTGAAATTTCTTTAAATTGAAAGTATAAATTCAAATCTTACAATGCTATTCCTATGGGGAAATAAGCTCACGTTTTGCACTCCTGCACCCTTTGGGTTCGAATAAAAAGTATCCTATAGCCTATTCCTGGTTCCAAGCTACCTCCCCACCAATTTTCAGCCAAATCCGTTTAGCCGTTCTTCAATTATAAATGGTCTTACTAACACGACTTTATTTTATATATATATATAGATTATGTTAAGCATAAATATTATTGCAAGAACTCGTTTCCTAAATTATTTTTTGTGTACATTATTTTGAACGTGCAGCACACTGTTAAGTTCTTATTTTCTTATTTTAAAATATCGGTACGATCGCAAATGCCATGTTAGTTTTTAGTAAGTAAATCTTTCATATTCTTTTCAGCAGACATTTTCAGTTTGGAGCAGTATTTTAAGTAAGTATTTGTTGTCATTTCAAGATGACAACAGACTTGACAAACATTTTCATTTTGACTTGGCGCCAAATCCAGACATGGTCCTTTAGGTTAACCGTAAGTTTCATAAAAAAATAATTAGAAATTTTAGATTCATTTTTTTTAATAATTTAAATTTTCATACATTAAACGTCCCTAATATTATGCATGTTTAAAGTTAAATTACTGATTCTATCCAAAAGGTTTTTTTTCAAACTAACAACAATCTTATAAAACGCTTATAGTAAATTAAGATTATCTGCTCTTTACCGTAGACGAACGTGTAAACAAACTCGATTGTTGCCATTGTAGAGTTAGAAATATAAGGAAATTTGGGAGCCATGTAAGAGTATTATATAGCTTACTGTTGCTATGCTGCTTACTGTTTTTTAAATGGTATTTAAAAATCATTCGGTTTAGTTAGGTTTTGAAGGTGATATATTTTGTTATGTGTTGATATGCAAAGTTTTCTTCGATTTAAGAGCGATCAATATTATTTTCTTGTTCTTCGAAACAAATGTATCAAATGATGAGGAACAACTATACTTTCGTAAGAAAAAAAATTGAAACTAGCCAAATTTAGTGTGTAATATATAATTAAAGGCTGATGTGTTGGGCACTTTTGTTTCCTGTTGAGTACAAATATTATGTGGAAGTGGTCTAAGTGACAGATTCTATATTACAAACCTACTTGTTTGTTTTGCGAATGATGCGATACATAATATTTATGTTTTAATTTTAAAAGTCAGAGCCACGTAAATTGTTTTAATGATGTTTCCTAGAACTAAAGAAATTTCAATTGTTTTATTTCAGTTTTAAATGGACAAAATATTGAGTTTAGCTGTATCCTTTTATCTGATAAGCGTAGTTTCATATTTTGAAAAAATCTCGTTTTTTTTAACTAAACCAAACATTTTGAACCAAAAACATGATTTGTGAATTTAAATAGTAATTTCGTTTAAGTTATTTCCTGACTTAGTTGAAACGTGACTTATGCAATAAAATATTTCAATATTATTTTTCGAATCAATTCAAGTTTGTTCTTCAAAAATAAATATGACTGAAAGAAACTTATAATTTACAATTTTTCAAGCATTCAAATAACGTTCCATAAATTCAAATGACATTTTTCTCCTTATTTTTATTTTCTTAAGAAGTTATTAAACAAGTCGCGGTAGAACATAAAATAAACATGCGTCAAACACTCGGACCAATTTATAACCCCTTCAGCCCTCCCTGTCTTCTAATTAAATATCAGAAATTCCAAAGCAACCTCGAAAAATATTCAAAAGCAATTCCGCAACCAAAGAATAATAATCAAAAATTCAAAAAAAGTCAGCGATCCATTCCAGGACGTGATTACCCACAAATCCTTCAATTCCAAAGTTCGATCCGAACAATTTCTTCAACCCTTTTAAACTTATTCTCAATTTTTAATAACAATAACATCTCCAAATAATAATAACAACAAGAAGAAAAAAACGAATCAAGACTTCTACTCACGTTCTTAAACAGTCGCCTTGCTTCATTTGCTGCTGGGGTATTTCTTTTTTTTTGATGGAGCGCTTTTACAACATGTTGCGCATTGTGGCAAGGGAGGACCTACCTGTTAGTGGGACAAATCCCATGCTTAAAGTGTCACTTCGCTTTGATGCTAAATTGCGTCCACAAGCCGTTTCCATAAATTAAAGGTGAACCCTTTTTTCTGTCAGAAAAAAAAACTCTTGGAATCAGAGTGACACTAAACCAAGTCAGATTAGATTAGTACGCTGTAAAAATTTTCGTGCTAGGTTTCACCAAAAAATGATTCGTAATACCTGTACGGCTGTGTAAAAGAATGTTTTACCATATTTTTGGAATTCGGTTGAACCATTTTTCAAGTTTTGTTTTTTTAAATCTGAAAAATGGTTCAATCTCAAACCGAAAATTTGCAGAAACGTTTTACCACATAGCGTTGCACCTTTTGGAAGCCATTTTTTTAGGTGAAACCAAGTTTGAAATTTTTAACAGTGTAAGTTAACACAATAGTATGAAATGTCTAATTTCGGCAAACTATACACTTAGTCAGGCAGAGTATGAATTTATGTGTAACAATAATAACATTAATATCCAACATAACTATATAAATGCAAATACCATGCATCATGCAGTTTATTTAAAACTTTACTAGAGAGCCATTTATCATTACTTTGATATATTGCTTAAAAAAATGTTAATACTATCGCGATGAAGTGTTATATAGAATTATGCTATTTATTCTTTAACATTAACACACTAAAGGCAGACCTCCAAACTGTGGCTCTAGTTATTTCAACCAACTAATCTGTCAACTCTCCTAATTTAACTCCTTGGTAATTGAGCGGATACACTAATATGTAATAATTAATGAATAGTTTTCATATATCTTTCAAAAGTTAAAAAATTCCACAGGAAGATTTCCCTACAAGATTTCTTTTTCCACTAAAATGTCGAAAGTCAGAGACGTGGTGGGATATTCTTCAATGAACTAACCTTTTTACAATTAGCGAATCATATGCATTAAACACTGTAATGATATTTGAAAGAAATGACTTGCATTAGTTTGTCTCTTAGGAACCAAACCCCAAACAAGGGTCTTCCCGAAGTCGACCCTTTCTTTCTGAAGTAATCAGCAGAATAATTTTTTTCTCCCTAAACACAATACGAGAATTGGATCTTTTAAATCGTCCACAATTCATTGTGAGGGTGACACTTTTAGTTCACCTCTTAGTTTGGGGAATATTTAGAAGTTGTTCGACTGGAACTGGAATTTGTTTCCGGATTTGAGGACTGGATTTATTACACCGGTCATGACTGTGTAAATTGAGGAAGATGTACAGTGACATGAGAAGTAGTTTGGAGAAATAAGAAGTTGTGGATTTACCTGTTATTTCCCCCAGTTTTGTCGACACAGTACGGATTTTGCTGTTTCTTGACATTTTTTCAATGACGCATTGTATGCTGCATTAATAATCAATGTCTTGTGTCTCAGATTCGCGCTTTGACGCTCCAAATCAAATATCTAAACCTATAACAAGATTTTAATTATGGTTTATTGATATAAAACTTTAATTTATGTTGAAAAATTGTTTTAATCTTAATAATGAATATTCAATATCTGACTTGTTTGCAATAAAATATTAGATTAAAAAATAAAAGTTTTAAGAGTTCTAATTTTTCTTTGAAATTTAAACAATTTCAAGGGCCTTCGTGGCCGAAGTGGACAATTGACCGACTTCTCATCGAGATGGTTCCCAGTTTGCAACTATATTTGAATTATTTATGTTGCTTGATAAATATAATTTATCGGCAATATTAACACTCCTTTTTTACTACAAAATACACAATTACAAATTTATCACATTAATATTGTGCTCTTGAAAACTGATTAATAAATACCAATTTTCCCGAGAAGAAAAAGAGCAATAACAGATTATAACTACTCATAAGAAATATTATATTACTTTTCTATTTCTCTATACCTTTTGTTGTAATGGAGAAACGTAACGATCCCGGAGGAAAGAGTAAATCACTGAATTATTTTTAGGGATATTAGAGTTAAACATTTTTTTTTGTTATTCATTTGTTCTTTTCGAGTTGTTTTAGAATATGAAATTATATCCTGGTTATCACTGATGATCTCGTACATAAGTATAAGAAGTACGTGAGTTTAATTTTAATAAGACTGAACAAAGTTTTTTAAACTGGTGATTCTACATTTAGCAGCATATATTTTCAAGAGTCGCCGGCGGAAAGCGTCAGGATAAATAAAAAAAGAAACTGACAATTATAAACATCATTTTTTTAGGTTCACACATACAAACAGAATAAAAGCATAAGTAGATTATATAGCTATAAGTTTCATACATTTTCGGGAATGGATCTATAGTTATTTATAGAAAGCATAGATATTGGGAAAATGGATTTTTAACGTACCGTGATAAGAAAGTTTAAAAAAATATTCAGGACAAATTAGCGAAGGGAGGACTTTTATAGTTCTTAGCCATATAATCTTTTATTTTGAAGTTACTAACTTATGTTTACAATATATTTGAAAGTTATTAAGCTTTGGGTTTCTGGTGTTTGAATGCTAACTGGAAGATGTCAGTTAACGAGAAAAACAAAACACACAAAAAAAAATTTCAGCCGACACAAATCATCGCTACTCGAATATTAGATGGACACATGACGCAATAACCTTTTCATTTAGAAAAACTAAAAAAAAAGGAAATCTCTAAAAACGAGTGTCGTTAAAACTATAAAAATATAGTAATTCCAATTTAAATCGTTTTATCATTAATTGAAATCCAGTAATGAGACGATTGCACATAAATGTATTTATTTATACTTTAATTTCATATGCATATGAATTGCATTGCAAAGAATGCACAAAAATTTTACAGTTGAAAATATAATTTGAAAAATAATGTTCACTAAAGATAAGAAACAAAAAAGTCTGAGTATGCGAATTTTTTTTCATTACGTTAAAAAATAGTACTTGAACAAAATAAAGTTTTTACCAACCTTGACAATAATTTACAAAGTTACTCTCTATCTAAGGAAAAAAATACAATTTCAACTTTCTAGGTAACTTAAAAATTTACCCCCTAAAAGAGTTTTCGGTCGTAACCCAAAAAGGCGAAAAACTACCCCCACCCAACCCCATACCCTAATAAGCCCCGTTAAAATTCGTCCAAAATATAATATGAAACTCCGGAACAAAATGAACGAAGCTGTGAAAGAAAGTTTTACAACTCAGATTCTTAAGTTTAGCTACAAAAACGTGACGTTAATAACTTAAATCTCACAAAGGGAAACAATTTAACACCTAAACTTTACATCTTAGACGACTATATTTCTTTTCGTTTTTTGCTGTGACCTGGGAAAAATGAAGAGCGCACTTTTAACAAGTTTCTTAAGTTTTGTGCTGTAAATTTTCGTGCTAAAAAGGTTTGTAGGAAGAGAAAACTTCATCATGGGATAGCGAGTTTTCCATTACGGAAAAATAATAAAGTTTCTTTTTTTTTTTTTAATATTTTGAATAAGATAGGCGAAAAAAGAAATTATGTACAGGAAAGCTTTGTGATTTATATTTTATAAACAAAATTGGAATGTATATTTCAAAAGGAAGTAATCAATGAGATTAAACAATAGAGTTATCCATGTGTGGATTGCTTTATCAAATTATATTGGGGGCTGGGGAGCCCAGTCGGTTAAGGCGTTCGCCTTGCATGCCGAAGGCCCCATGTTCGGGTCCGGGCATCGCCAAAATAACTGCCGACATATAAACGGCCTTATAATGGTAGTCCATAATTATCTTTATGTTTTGCCAACGTTGCCTCAAGTTGATCTACGTGTTTTTATTTGTTTCACAAAAATTTTAAATGGGATTCACTTAGGTTGTTGATGGGTAAGCCATAAAGATTATTATAATCTACCCATATGAGGCCAGTGTTTTCGAAAGGAGTCATCTAGGATATAGTGTAATTGTTATTTTTATAGAGTAATTTAAATGTAAAATTATGTTTAATTGTTAATTTGAAATTATTGTATATTGGAAAAAATTTAACTGTTTCTTATTTTAAATAGTTTTCTTAGAGGAAATTGTGTGTGAGACCCAATTTATAAATGCGCCTACGAGGTGTAGCCTAGGTGGGCTGGCCAAAAATAAAAGGCGATCGTTTCTTTTTGGGCCCCGTTGCCCAAATGGGCTTGTACGTATCCCAGAGTAGTGTGCTACTTATGACTATTTAGTTTCATTTATTCACTTTTTGTAAATTGAAACTACTTTCTTTCAACATTATCAATACCCCTATTACGATTGTTACCCAGAGTATATACGACCTGTCGTTTTGTCCCAACGACCCACTCTGATTACAAACAAGCCCAATAAACAAACTATTTTCTGCGAGCACACGTCCCTACGATTTAATCTCCCATCACACATTCCACTGCATTGTGTGGTCTGTTTTTATCCCGCCTCGTCAACTTCATTTTTTTAACATCACCACAGAAATAATAATAAATATATAATAAAAAAAAGAATTGGAATCGTATTCCTCAACAAAAGAATGCAACCAAATGAAGAAACTTGGTATATTAATCGTCAACGGTGGGTTATAAATTCACTCTTGTCACCGTTTTGCCCCCCGCTGGGCTAATGCCACATGTCCGGGTCCCACAAAATAATGCGATAAATAAATTGAAACGCGCCGCCAGCCCTGAACTTGTGGTTGGAATGCCTCTCGCCAGGGGGCGCATTCGCATGTTTTTTTTAACAACCTCCCACCTTTTTTTAATTTTTTTTTTTGGGGGGGGGGGAATTTTTTTGTTAGCTAGAAATTTTCTTGTGTGGATTTATACATGTTAATGTGTTTGTTAAGAGAAGCAAGGCGTTTAGTTATGTTAGTTCCTCCAGATTCGGCGACTTTCGATATTGGTTCTCCAATCGTTAATAACATTATAACCCAATAACATTTAGGTGAAAATTGTATTCATTTTCATTGCAAAAATTATTAGCTGCTTCATTTTAAAAATAAATATAAAGTATATTGCATTTACTAGGAACGAAACTCTTATTATTCGAACCATATACAAGAAATTAAAAACCGCGTTTTCCTTTCGTATATGCTATTGCAATTTTTGATTTTTCTTTTCTTCGTAAAATTAAGTATAGTTCGACCACGCATTCATTTCTGAGTGGTGTCGAAAACACCGGAAAATGGACAGATAAAAAGGAAGGTATTATTCCATTAACGACCCCTTTGTGAATACTATTAACACCTTCGTTACCGAAAAAAACCAGTTTACTTTGTTTTAAAATTCGTTTTTCTTGTCATTTAATCTGTCCTAAAAAAATTCAGTACTACGGTCTTTATTTGTCTCATAAATTGTTTATTTAACCAAACTTAAATAGAAAGTTTATTGCACATAGCAGTTTTTCTTACCAATCGTCATTAATTAATAAAAAAAATTTCATGGTATTTGTTAATTATAATTTTTTATTTTACAAAGATTTATTCTTTTTAATCATTTTTTCTGCCCATTCCCCGATGGTTTCGACTCGACTCAGAGTGTCATTAATACACAGTTGTACTACACGATACATACAAAAAATGGTCCAAGAATCTAGTATGTTTTGAAACACAATTTTAATTTGATTAAATCTACTTCCTCCTTTTCTTTCTTTAATTCTTCTTCCTACACACAATAACAGAAATAATCAAATCAATATTTAAAATCAGTAATCCATTAAAGCCCCAACTTACAACTTTATTCGTAAACAACCTCTAGTCAATGTCACTATTATTAAATGAATGTTTTAATGATTTTTTCGTATGACTGAAAAAAATCACCTCCTAGGATATAAAGCATATTATTCTTAACTGTGTTTTCTATTGAAAATCTTTATTTAATAATAAATTTATCCATTTATTAACGAAAAAATATATAAATAATCATAATATATTTTACACATAAACGCATTTTCCCAAAATATATTAAAAAGATACCTTTGTTTTTAATATTATAGGGAGCTAAAAACAAACTAACTGTTCTTACAGCTCACACCCTAATTTTACAGCTTTAGGCCACGATACTTTATTATTGAAGACGCTTTTACCTCTAACTATAATTATATTTTCTCGCTGTTTAGCGGCAATTTCTACCTGTGCTAATGCCGGTGGTGTATAATAGCTCCAAATGCATTTTGTCCATCGAAATCAGCGAGTAAATTAACGAAAGTAAAAGCCTAGCCTTCCATGGGCCAGGCCAAATTATAACTTGCACTGTCCGCTTTATGTGCTATTAATCACAACGCCATCGTTACATGCCTATTGTAATGAATGAATAAGGTATGAAATGAGAGTTACTTTAGATAGCTTAAAAGGCAAGTCCACTTTAGGCACATTTGGGCACTAATTTTTACTTTCCATTAACAAATATGAAATATAAAGTAATGAAAGAATTGCAATGGGGTCAAAAATCCTCAATGGAAATTTTGTGTTTTCTTCACGTTTTGGAGGGTGCTGATTCTGAAAAAGTGGTTGCCGAACATTGGTCCGTCTGACTGTCTATCGTCTGAACCATTCTAAAGTACGAAGTAAAAGAGCTACGGAATTCAAATTTGGTACAAGAGTTCCAAGTACCTGTCGCCCACCATATTAAGGTTTTCGAAAGAATTTCGCATGCGCAAGAAGTAGCTGGCTTACAACTTTTTGGGTATTAAGGGTATTGCTGAGAAACGAAAAAAGCAACAGACTTCAAATTTGGTACACGAGTTCCGTCTGTCAGTCTGTCTGAAACCGCTCTACCTCTCGAACCAAAAGAGCCACACAGACTTCCAATTTATAACACGAATTCCTAGTACCTGTCGGACGTCAAAATAAGGTTGTTGAGAAAATCACGCATATGCCCAAATGGTAACTGTAATTGAAATTTTAGGTTTCAAAAAGTTATTAAAATTGCCTTATAAGGTATAAAATTACCTTTAAATGTGTATTGATTTATTGAGCGATAATTGAAATTCGTGTAGTGTTACACACCCCTAGCTTTATGGACGGTGTGAGTCAAAACTCAAAGTTAAACTCAAAGTTTCAAACTCAAAGTAAACTGAAACTGTCCTTGTGTGAACATGTAATACAAGTTTTTGTTTTGGAATCTTAGTCACTATCATCTAATTGTTATTAATAAAACTTTTTTGCATTAAAAAATATTGTTCAATTACCTAAACTCTTTAAAATAACTAAATTTTTTTAAAACATAATCAAAAAGTAAAATTATTTTATACTACCTATCATTTAATTTTCACCGACTTTTACCATTAAAATTTGTTTGTTAAAGATATTTTCACTGGCTATTGTGCCATCATTTGAATTAGAAGAAAATAGAAGTGACAGTTTGAATTGAAATTGTAGCACTGAATAATTTAAAAAATAATCTATATAATTACAAAAGTCGAAAAGTTCTATCAGTTAAAACAGTTAATAGAAAATTAATGTTATTATCTGTTACAAAATTTGATGAATTTAAAGTTATTTTATGCCAAAATAATTAAATCAACCCAAAAATAAGTACCAAAGTAAATATTAGGAACATCATCCCACAGCTTCCAGTATAGTTTTAAATGGGATTGTCACTTAAGCTTCCATCATTGAGCAATTTCAGGAGTCTTTTGTTCTGTAGGTTGTGGATAGTTAACTGGACTGTAATTAACAGGGGTTGGCGTGTTTGGATAATAGGAGTTTTCGCTCTTTTTATTCAGAGAACGATAATCAGCAAAGGGTGTGGAAGCAGTGAAGCGCTTAAAAGGTTTGAAACAGGCAGGTTACACTTATAAATAATAATATAAATGACCGTGGCGGAGAATATTTCTATTTGTAGACATTGTTTTTATTTAAAACACATTTTCAACTCTAAGAACAAATATTGTACAAAAGATTACATTATAAAAGCAACAAAAGATTATATCATAATGTGTAAAAAATTTTAATAGAATACTGAAAAATTCGGCATTTTACAATGGAAATTTTAATCTTTTCCTATTGTTTTTTTAATATAGAAAACATTAAAACTGACCTAAAATTGTTGGTTATGTACCATATTGACCTAATTAGTAAACCCTAAAAAGCGACATAAACTTACATGATTCCTATACGCCAAAATCAGGAGTTAAAAATGTCAAAAAGCGTAATTTTTTGTTTTTCATGATTTTGGTCAATTTCATGCACCCTGTTTCGAATAAAATTAAAATATTAGGGCTTTGGAATGTTTAGTCTTTGTTCTCAATTGTATGAATAACTAGTCCAGAAAGTTAAAGGCATGGCTATTTGGACCAGGACCTATAGTTAAATCCGTATATTTTAGAATCTTTCATGACATAAAATTAATTTGAACCTCTAACATTAAGACAAAGGGACATCGCTCTGAATACTCGGCCACCGATAGCCCCCGTTAGAAATGATACGTCATACGGCAGACACTTTCAACCGACCATCTGATTATCCGAATACCAAAAGATAATCCTCTGCAGCATTTTATTCCTAGCAAAACAACTAGAACTCTCTTATAAAATTAAACATTCCTTTCAATCTAAAAGTATCCTAACTACAAAGCAAGCGTCTTTAAAAAAACAAAAGATGAGGTAGTTATGCGTAAAAAATCTTTTTTTTTACAAAGTATTTAGCTGTGAGTGCTAAATTTTTTATTTCCAATTGGTGAAAGATAGAGAAGTAAAAAGATGGACAGATAGACTTATAACCAGATAGACGGACGGATCGAATGAAATTAATGATGGTCATTCATCTTATTTTTAAATATAGTTTGACGGTAACAGACTTTTCAAAATCAATGTCAATGGTAATTTTGGCAAATCGATGCCAAACAACAGTCGTCAAACGATCAGGCATCCATGCTTAAACTTTTTAATTTTAAAATATATAAAAACACATCTTGAACTCCAAAGTTTAAGTATTGTTTAAGACTATAACCAAGTAAACACAATAATGAAAATATTAAATAATTTGGAATGTCATACATAGTTTTGATAATTTTCAACACGTCATTTTCAAATGAAGCGGACGGTTTTCCAATATGTCCTTGTTTTCCAATATGTAATCCTTATGTCTTAAAGTACATCCTCTAAAATAAAGCTGGTTGTCAATTTTTAACGGGTTTATCCCTCTTTTATTTGCCTTACGCTACAATGTATTAACGTAAGTTTTTGTTAAAGAAGATTGATTTAATAACAACAGTTGGCTAACGCTTTAATATATTTGATATTTTAAAACTAGTGACGACTAGCCCATATTGAGCCAAGACCTGATATGAGCAATTCAGCACTCCAGGTAAAGACCAGGTAAGGGAAGTGAAGCATATGTCCTATTAGGCTGTCTACCGAAGACGGAACCCCCAGTGTTTAGTTTCCAAGCATTCTTGTTCCAATTTAGCCACAGGGCCTCAATATGCACACTATATCATCTATTAAAAGATTCATCAGAAATTTAAAGTGTAAAACTATACAGGTTACATATCGCAGTTTTGCAAATCAAACTATTTTTTAAAAAAATCTGGCGACTACAAAGTTCTACAAAAATATATTGTAATTACTCATTGAATGATAATAAAAATGTTTGCTAATGTTTCGAAAGCTATTGGAAAAATTGTTTTCTAAACACTACCAAGCAATTTTTAGTGTGTATTGTTTACGTGTTGCTTAAATAATAGTGCACAAAAGAATCCACCAACATTTATTTGGTATGTGTGCATGTACCCAAGCCTTATTTTAAAAAAGAATATAAAATATTCCAAGCCTTTAACAAGAATTTCTTTAATGGTCCTTTATTTACATTTGAAAATGGTTTTAAAACCTGAAATCTGTTTTACTTTGTTTTTATTCTGCGTTTACGGAGGTAACGCCTATCTAAATTCAGTTAAAATTGCTTTTCAGCAATTTAGGATTTGTTTTCCTTCACACTTCAAAATTCGCTTTCGGACCATCAACAAATGGCCCAGCAGGTTACTTCATTATGCATAATTTGATTCTTTTATCATACAAAAATAAGAACCCTTCGTAGGTAGCCCTTTTGTGCCTCACACGTTTCAACAATTACCCAATTTTTGAAAACTATGCAAATGGTATGCCGCGGAATTCTTACTTAAATCATTAAATGTAAGAAGAGATCATGTCCGTGGTAGAATTTCCAAACACGCTTCTTCTTTACTAAAATTTTGAAGAAAATAGTGCTTTGGGAAATTCTCCTATAATAAAGAGCCTTTCTTACATTTGGCGATTCATTTGTGCACGCTCGTAACCCATATTGTTCTGCCAATTACTTTTCGGATTAAATCACTTTCCAAGGAAGCTTTCGGGGTTTGTGGTTTTATCGTTTATTTTTGCTTCAGCATACTCCACATGTAAGTCACGATTGAAGAAAATTGCCACCAAATCAGGTACACGCCAAACAAAAGTGCCATTTTAATTCTTTTTACCGCTCATTAAGAGTAAGGTTTTTGACACACCCTTTTTAATCGCACCTTCTTCAGACGAACTTGTACTTGCAGACGATTATTAAAATAGAAACGTTTCAAAGTGGAGGAAGCGCCAAGCCTATAGATAGGTGTTAATTGTTGCTGCCAACCCCTGATAGAAAAGTTGCCTGACCCGGACGTGCTAATCTAGAGTGGCAGGCATTCGCCCCGTTTCCAAATTAAAACTCCAGTTTGGCAAGTTGTGGTAAAATTTTCTATTTGAATACAAAATACTTGTAAAACCACAACGTGACATTTTAATATTGCACATTTAAAATTTTTGAAATGTGACAGGATTGTACGCAGCATATCCTTTTCTTCAAAGATTATCTATAGATATCTTTTAAATGCATCTGAATTTTGCAGCCTTTGAGGATAATAGAATTTTGTTTGAGTGGTTTATAAGGAGATTGGAGCAGAAGCTGAAAGAATGATCAGGATACGTTTATGCTGTTTTTGGAGTAGCGATAATAGCTATAAAATATTACACATCAGTCACTAATGTTTTATTAGTCTGTGTAAATATAATAACAATTTCACTAAATGTATTGTAAAGTCAAAATAATAGGTAATATTATTAATAAAGCAGATACAATTTTGCTTTAACACATTTAAGGATTTGATTACTGAAGAAACTTTTGTTCATAAAATATCTTTAGTTTATATGTCTTCTACGAAAATATGTGTTCATATCGAAGTTCCAATAAAAATCACGAATGTGCAAAAACACGGGAATGGAAAACCGGAAATTGTTAAGCTCCTATATTTCAAAAATCACCAATCCCTTGAATTTGGCATATTTGTTGGGTTTTAGATCAACGTGATGTTAAATACATATTTTTTTTAGTGTTCGATAAAATTATCAAAATTCAATACCATAAGAGTTTTATGTACCAACTTCTGAACCATGTATAATTGTTGCACAATGTAAAAAACATTGCACCTTATACACATAAATTTGATGGAAAGTATATTTTATATTTTTTCACATCGTCAAGTTACTGGAAATAATGACTCAGACGGCAGAATAAACTAAAATGAATGAAAAATATAAGTGTTTCCTTAAAATATCAATTACTGCTTACGATCATATGCATAGGCAAATGAGTTAATGGATTTCCTTTTCATTGTGGTTTTATTACTGCTCCCTATCACGCAACTGAACAAACCCCCAGGATATCTTAACCAAACTAATATAAAAAGCAGAACAAAGCAAATACAACAAAAGAATCCCCCCCCCCCCACTCTTTTCCATGCATAAAAACAACCTTGCACCCAAACGGCGATACTATCAAACCTTCGAGGCAGAAATTAGCACGAAGAGGCACCAAAAGAAAAAAAATACAACTTCGTTATCTCAGTATAACACATACAGTGGAGAAAATGAAAAGAATTAACAAATCAGACAGCAAAGAAAAGCCAGCACAAAAGAAATTAGAAAAAATAAGCAAAGCCCACACCAGTTAGTGTTTATTATAATACACAACGTAGATGGTCACGACAAAAATTTCTCTCGAACTATTAGTGATTGTACTTCCTTAATGGTGATGATGAGAGAGATACAGACAGAAAAAAGTGTGGATGGAGATAGTAGGCGGCGATGATGCCCTAATTGTCTGTCTGTCCGTCTTCGGGAATTTTAGAGGGGTAGGCAACTGTTGTTCACGCTCTCAGCCCGCCCAGCGCCATTAGGAGATTGTTGGTTTATCCATTCGGCCGCAAATTAAAGTTTTTTCTTCTTCTTGGCGGCTCTTTCTTAATTATTATTTTTTGCTCGTGTGGATAAGAGTTTGGCGAGAAATTGGTTGGCGATTTTTGGTGTTTGGTGAAGAATGGAATAGTGGCAACTGAAACTAAACAAGGGGTATTTGGATATTTCGAGATTAAGTTAATCTCATTTATTCGATATTAAGTTGTGGCTCTGTGCTAAAATAGTCAAAATATTGTTAGTTATCCTTAAACAAAAATTTTAAAACCATAAAAACGTTTAAAGAATTGCAAAGTTTAATCTTATAAATTACATTCATTAAGTACAAGCATTCAAAGAAGTTAATTCTTCATTCATATTCAGAGATCCAAGTAGCCCAGTTGATGAAACTCAGACATAGCAAAGCGATCCCATGACGTCTGGTTTGAATACTGTTAACAATGCCTACCAGTGCAATTATGCGAAGTCCACAACAAACAAAATAGTCACGTTAAATAAGCCATGCCAATTACCTGCGTTGCGTACTATATCGTTTTAAGGTTGCCTCTAAGGTGTTCATCTCGTCAAAATCATGAGACCCGTCACTATTAGTTGACCCATGCGTAGCTCTTGTCCAAATAAAACCAAAAAACTAAACAAAATTAAATTATTTTTTTAACCTCAATTTATCATTCATATCGAAACCGAAGAAAAAAATCCAAAAATCAATTTTCAATCATATTCCCCAAACATTTCACCGCTGCTCACCTCTTCGCCAACCCTCCCCAAATCAACACCATTTGGCGCCGTAAAACAAACCACAGGAAAACTTAAGAAAAAAAAAATCCACCGAACCTAAAGAAAACGTTTAACTCCTCGTAACCAACACGAAACGTGCCAAGGGTAGCTGTAAAAAAGTATCAGTTATTATTACGAGACCATGAGCAACAATACAGCAAAAAAAAGTTCAATCTCGCCAATGGAGGTTGAATAAGATGAAGATGCTTGGCGAGAAACAAGCCAAGCAATGTGAATGCCGCCAAGTAAATTTTATGCACCCCAGCACACTGAATCATGTCTTGTGACACGATTCGTGGCGTTTTGCACCCCCGCATCGAAATTGAACTAAAACGAACAGTTCAGATTTTATGTCAAACTCATGATATTATTTTTAGCAAACGATTGTTTAAACACAGCTATGACTATTTGCGCAGCTGTAAGTAGATTATTTAAATTAAAAATGTGATCAAAGTTTTAAATAAAGTTTTTCATGGGATACGTCATTTATGGAAACAACTATTCTTCCGTCAAATTATTTACCAAAGGGTTTGTTGGGCTAGGGTTAGGTTGATCACCGTCGCATTAGAGCTACGCTAGTGCTATTGTCGATAATTTCGATCCAAAGTCAAATGATGATCCGACACCTCCAGTAGGGAACCAACGCAACCTTTAAGGCGACATCCTACGCTAATCCGGGACTTTGAAGCATATTTAACGTGCACTTCCTCTACACGGGGTATTATTTGCTAGACTTTTTGGCTTCACAGACTGTTTAAAGGTTTGGAGGTGCATAGATAAAAGCCAACACGGCTTCACTTGGCGAACCAGTTTGCTCATTGTTTTTCTCCATTCACAATCTCCATCTTCTTTCACCTCCGCGATCCACCCCTGTAATAACCGGGCCCCCCATCCCATCAGAGCCGGATCCTCGTTGGCCCTTAATAAGGGCCCTTCGCCACGGCGTGATTGACAGGGGGACCTCGCCAATTATCGGCGCCGCAAACAAAACAAAGGGGGCCCTTAAGATGGTCATTAGGGCGCCCGCGGGCGACCTTTTACTCCCAGGGAACACCCTCCCAGAAACTTCACCTCAAAGGGATAGGTTCTCACGACGACAGGTGGAAGAGTTTTTTTTCATAGGTTATACAAGTATCAGATGGTAGCAAGGGTGGTATTTAATGTTAGTTGTTATTTTGCATTCGCCATCGTAGTGTTTTGTAATTAAAATTCTTTGTGCAACAAATGGGAAATGCGAAAATTATAATAATTATTGGCATTGGAGTTTTAAGTCAGAAAATAGTGACTAACCAATTTAAGTGGATCTTAAATTGTTGAATGTGTTAAAAATGTACACAGTAATTTACAAAATATGCACCCTCCATTCCAACCCCAATAAAACTCGTATGTACGGTAAGTACATGCTAGTATGCCAACTGATTTAATTAAGCGACACAAAGCTATGTCAATGAGAAGATTTCTATTACTTAACAGGATACTTATTCGCTTGAGATAAAAAGTGAGCGGGTTTCTTTTTTAAAGCTTTAGTGGGCGGCTAGGCCTCAAGACCGTACTTATACGTAGACGTTTGTAATCGTACGAGCATCATAGGTGTCTAATAGAATCAAGTAAATACAATTCTTTATATATGATCAGGTGAGGAAAGAAAAGATAAAATAAGCGAAAAGAACTTAACTGTAAATGTTATTTGGAATACTTCAAAGTTCTCATAGAACTGAAGGATTAAACTAAGCATAAATTCATATATTTCCAACACATTCCTAATAGATTAAACAAATACTTTCAAATTCTCCATTACCGAAGAAACAAAACCTAAATATCAAATAATCGTTAAATCCTCGTTCAGTTTATTCATTTATGTCAACTTTCTCTAAAACCCCACAAATTAAAAACATATTCACCTTTTCTTTTTTTTTTTTTCATCATTTCTTCTCCATCCTCACCTATTCCCTTCACCGCTTTCATTTCAATTACAAATTCTTACCTAAGAACCAAAAAAATAGGATCCCTGGGAGACATTTATATTAATTTGAAAAAGCTGCGCACCTCCCCGAAATGAATATGAAGCGACTGTCACCGAAAATAATACTAATAAACAAAAGAGGGGTGAAATGAAATGCCAAGAAAGAGATAGCTTTAGAGAAAAGAAATAAGAAAATAAGAGAAAGCGCTCCCTGACGCCTTCTTCCCGCGTGCTAATGTAAGCCAAATTAATGAAATCATTCCGTACCTTCGCCTTTCTCTCCGTAACAAATACGGGGCCCGGTGTCTTAAGGACGGACACCCGTATTCTCCAAGACTCCAATTAAAGTGTCCCCTGTAATCAAGTCTGTCCTTTATGAGAACTAATGACGCCGTCCGAGTGCTTTTCGTTGTCATCTCAATCACCAGGGCACTTGCCACCTTTAAAATATTCAATTCTTTTTTTTTATTCTACTTAGTATAGTAAGGAAAGTTATTTTATATTTATCTCCGTAAAACGTAGAGTGTCTGTGTTGCATTGATTACTTAGATGGAATGGATGAGAGTTATGTCAGTTTTTGATGATTAAATTATGAAGGATTCCTTGTGACAAATGTTTTTTGGTACTGCAGAAGTTCCGATGAGGAATGGGGTGCAGTTAATTTTGATTTCGCTTCATTGTTATTTATGGAGTTAGTTTGAGATTGTCAACTGAGTTTGGAAATATTTTTGCGTGATAATTTCTTTGGTTTTTGTGAGAACATTGTCGAACTCGACTTATTAAAAAATGATAAATTACATTGAAATGGATTCGACTAAAGAAATAATAACACAACTATTTTTAATGACTTAAACGGCAGTGAGTTTTTTTTACGTCGCATCTTTTGCGAAGAATCAAGTGATAAATGGTGTGTTCAATAAAATGTATTGGGTGTCATATTAATTTTTTTTTCATTCTTACACATTTAAAACAAATATGCACATTTTATAAAACAGTTATCGCAATCAAGTCATTCAAAAATAAAGCACACTTTCTGGTTTAAATATTTTTACCTAGAAATAAAGTTTAATTGAACTATATTTTTCAGTTGCTGAAAAACAAAGATTGGAATTTCTCTATAGCATTTCAATTATTCAAATTTGAGTTTCATAGAAATGCAACAATATAAAAAAGAATATCAAATGCATGATGCAACATTTATTTTGAAATTGGGTTTATACTAATAATTTAGTTTTAGTTAACTGAAATACTTTAAAAATTAAATGAATTTTTTTAAATGAAAAAGACATCTTATAATCTATAAAAAAAAGTAATAGTCTACTTTTTGTACACCATTAAAAAAGTTTATTTTTATGTCTTATCTACTTTCTTTATAAAGTACACCTCATTGGTTTTTTAAATGCCTGTTCTTTCTTAATGGTTAAATCTTAGTAATGACTTTCTCGGAAACGACTAAAAATCTGATACCTTTAGGGAAAATAACGAACGAAATTAACCTCAAACATTTTCTCTCTATCAACCAGAATCGCATGCTAGACAAACAAGAAAAACTCTAATTTCTTTCTCGACATAAAAAATAATCTGCCTGTTTATAATAAAGTCGTAAAATAATCGTAACCTTAACTCTACCGTAGGCATTAAGCTTAATAGACGACTAGCAGTAAAAAAATAAATACTCTGAGAAGTTAAGCACCAACGAAGTAAAAAATAAAAACTTCTACTTCTACTTTTCCTGATTGGTTCATTTGGCAAAAGGGACTTTCCCGTTCATTAAATGCCAGAGAGTAAAAATTGAGTTTCAAAAGATGATGGTAAGAGGCTATTACTAACAAGTATCGTAGTTTTTAACATGGCTGAAACCGTTTCTAGAGCCATAAATATTCGGGTACGGAATAAATAAAGAAAAAAAAATAAGAGGGATCCTCACAAAAACTTAATTTGTTTCTTAAATGAGACTTTCGGGCAATTGGATGAAAATCATTTTTATAGAAAGCCTAGCTGCTGATACTTAATAGGTTGGAAATTTGAGTTTCAAATTAAAAATGGCCGCAAACGAATCACGATATTTATTCACTCATTTAGCCAGTCATCCAATCCGAGGAATGATGTAATTTGTTCTTTTAAAATAATAGTGTCTGTCGTGCAAGGTATTTTAAAGTATCACTGTATTGAAAATATTATTGGTATAGTAAGGTTTCGTAAAACAATAAATCCATAGTGTATCACTACTTCACTATAAATAGGTTAATCTAAAGCTTTCAATAAACCACATAAAAAACATTTTGCTAGATGACCAAAATCTTATATTGTTAAATTGTATTATGAATTAAATTTTTTTAAATTCAGTTTAAGCGTCACACAATTAACTTTAGAAAAACAAATTGCTGTAAAATTACACATAAAATGTAGTTCAAATAGCATGTAACGAGTAGAAGGAATTGCACAATTTACAAAGTTAATTTAAATTACGACGCTCGTCGCCAATAGAGCCCTAGTGTAGCTCTAGTGCAACTTTAACTCAAAACTAACCTAATCTAACAAAGTTAATTTTCAAGCAAATAAAAAAAATTAACTATAAAACATTATTTATGTCAAATTAAACAATTAAAACGACAGAAAGGCTCACAAAGATATTTTCACCTACGTTATTGCAATTTCTAATCAGTTCTATGAACGTGAAGAGGAGAGGGCTGGCTCGGAAACGAACCCGGAACTTCTTGCATACCAGACCAATACAAAACCGTTTCAAATAAAATAATAACTCTAATAGTATATCTAGCATTGTATATGTGTGCTAACTACCACAAACGTGTGAAATATAACAAATCGGTACATCTCTAACATTTATAAAACTGAGTAACTTCTGACGACCACTTCTTGATTGGGCGAAATCAGAATAAATTAGTACTTGGATCGTTGCTCAGGTGATTAAATTTATGTAGCAGCACGTTTGGCAGCCCACATGTCGTTGGTTTAATTGGCGATGGATTTTATTAAAAAAAAATTCCGCCAAATTATAATAATGAACTGGCTGTGGAGTTTCGAAATGCCCCGAGGCCTGTAAAATCGCTTGATGAGGCTTGTGCATGTAGAGTGGTGTACTTTAAACTTGCAATTACCAGTATTTAAATTTTATTGGAGATAATTTATGTGTGCAATTAATGAAGTTTTGCTTTATTTTTTTTAGATTTCTTGAACTCTTCTAAGAAGGCCCCAGGTTATATTTATCCAGGATTTTTACTTTTTGGTTAGTATAGGTATATAATTTTTTATTTAGTTTTTTATTGCTACATTTATTTTAAATTAAAGAAGATTCATATATTTATTAACTAATCTTCTATTATTTTGAGAATAAATATTATGTGCGTCAAATTATTACATTTTGTAAAACTCAATGATTAAAATAATTTTACATAATACTGATGAAATTCGTCGTTAATGATAATTACTTTTGAAATTCATTAGGGTAAGGGATTTTTATGTAGGGGATTATAATTTTTGAATGGTAATGTTTGGAAATTTTAAAAGGAATTGCTAGATAATTGCGTGGGATACTTAAATAATGTTTGCGTATTTTCAATCAGTTATGAGCATAATTATTTATTATATATGTTTTAAAGGTAACAGGACCACATATCGCCAAAATTTGTAAAAATTTTAATCGCCATTTTTATCTACTCTAATCACGGTTAATAAAGCTTTAAATATCATAGAATTGTTAGCCCTTTTAAACTAAAATATGTAACATCTATAAATATAATATACACTAATAATTTAGATCTATTATATCCCCCTTGTTCCAAGAGCTAGTATCGCTAGTTATAGAGCTTAGTATCCATGAGAAAATTTTATATTTCTTTCTGTTATACTACATAAATAAAGTGTTTAAAATCACTTTTCATCAAGAAAGTGCTTATTCCTTCCGCAACAATCAATTGTGGCGAGAAATATTTCTATTACTGCATCTAAGTGTTCATTTGGCGCCAATATCCGCTTTCACTAGGCGTTAATTCCAGCTTGCGTGAAAACCAAGCTCCATTAGGATACATGCATAGTCGCATGCTCGCGGAACATAAGTTGCAAAACAAGCTTCGCTGGGGAAATGATTGCTTCAGAAAAGTCCATCAATTGCAACTGAGTTACTTTAATCACGTAAGAATAAATACGGGAGAGGTGTAAATAGTCGTCCCGACATCCTGTACAGTCGTAGAAACTCGTTAAAAGGTCGTTACGATTAAACGACAATTTTGAGGTCTTAAAATTCGGTAGCGAAATATGGAATGTAATGAAAGCATTAAACGATAAAACGTCGGATATTGCACCGTGAAAATTACTATTAGTCATTTTAGTTTGACATTAAAACATGAATTTGATTTTGAGTGCGAGTATCATTCGTACAAAGTTAGGTTCACTATTAAGTAATACTATTGAACAGTAAATTCGTATTTTTAGCAAAAACAAATTACTAAAAACGTGTTTAAATAAGTGTTAATTAAAATAATAAACTAAGAGAATAATCATATTTGTTACGGTTGGTTTAATACAAACCATCTAAAATCTTTATGTAACCAACTTTTTAACAATAGTTATTTTATTTCCCACGAAAACTGAATAGCATAAGGTATGGCGGTAGGTTTTTTTCCATATTTAAATGCTTAGGCATATAACCTAAGATAAGTCCTTTACTTTTTCTTCCTATAACAGTGTTTAAAAGTAATGTGTTGATAGAACACGGTTTTCGTTGCATGGTAAATATAAAGGAACGATGCAGCTCTTTCAACAGTTTTTTGGCATGCATGCCAACCTCTTAATTATTTTGATATAGTTTCAAAATTATATTAAAATTAAAATCAGATAACTTTTACCCATTCGAAAAGAAAATCGCAGATCAGAATACCAGTAAGATAAATATCCTGTCACACGTTAATTCATTAAAAGAATCCAAATCTCACCATCTTTCAATATCACACTATTAACATTTACTTTAATACAAGTACAGCATAACTATTGCAACACGGCATTGTTCATCACCTACTATCAGATCCAATGGACGTGTCCATATATTTTATATTAATATATTCCCTATTCATTTTTCTAGTATCGATTATTACCAAGGTCACCCTATAGAGTTAATTGAAACCTGAGGATGGACCAACACGCAATCCAATATCTTCCGTTGGGAGGGGATGGCCTATCTTTCCCGCGAATATCGTTGTTTTTTTTAGTATCAGTTATTATTTGATTATGTTTTTCTTTGAACAGTTAATTTTAATTTTTTTCTGATTTGGACAAAAATATGTATGCAGTTTTTTTGGTTTTAAAGTGTAGTGGAATTGGCTCCCTGTTTTTTGTAATAAATTACTAAACAGGGAGTATTAAGACTAGCAAAAAAATGAATCCGCGCTTATGTAAAACTGTCGTATTAACCTACTCTCATATAATCTTCCAAATAAAATTAAGATTGTATAAATGTGATTTTAGTTTAGATGATACTTTTGAACCCCTACTAAAAATGACCGTTTTCAAATATGAAATTAATCAACAGCAAATTTGAAAACATACAAAATAGTTTTTTTTTAAAAAAGGACAAATACTTTACAAAATTAAAATACTTAAGTTTACATTTTTTTAATTTTTCAATCTGCAAGTCATTTAAAGTATGATTATTTTTAGAAATAGTTTTCATTGTGAGTATTTTTTTATGGTAAATCCGATGCTTGTTTCCATGGCCCCATTTCACGCAGACATGGATCAGTATATCCTAAAAACCTTACATTAAAAATCCTCTTACAAAAATGTATTAGTCTTAAATAATACATCGTCGTAAGATTATATGAAATTTCAATTCAAGAACAATCTATCCCGCACCATCACCAAGTAACAAAAAACAACCTACTACTTTCTTCCTCATCTGATGTTTTTTACCTCCATTTTTTACGATATTTTTTCTATCAGCATAGGTAAGGGGGACGCGAAAGGTGCGTATTATTCGATGTCACGCGATCGAAAGGTGCCCTGTGGGGTCGAAGCGGCACGCGCATAGACACTAGGCAGTCTGCACTTCCGTATAAAGTATAGTAAAAAGGGGTGAGTGGCGTATAAAAAAAAGTGCGTAAAAAACGTATAAAAAGTGACGTGTGCATGGACTTAAATTTTAAACGGATTGTTGTATTTTCACCTTGATTTTTTTAATGTGTTGGAGTGTATTTAAAACTGGGTTAGTAGTGGGGATGTTAAAGGGTGGTAAGTTAGTAAGGGGTTACGCGTGGTTAAAATATTGTAGTTGGTTGACGCAATCGGATGTAAAAATGCTCTCTGGTTTGGAAGTTACTAGATATTGAGAAGAAATTGTTTTTGTATGAGAAGTTAGTAATTTTATCTTTTGATTTGAAATGTAATTGTAGTTTTATCGTTAGAGGGATAAAGTGTTTTTTAAAAGAATTTTTATTGATATTACAAGCTTGAATGAAATCTACTATACTAAATATTAATACTTATATATTGGTTATTTGAATCGAAATTGTTGTATTGATAAGAATCTAGTATTGGAACCAAATATATAACTTAAACTTTTTACCTGAACTTATAAATTAAAATATTACAATTAATACTCAATTTGTTCTTCAAAGGTAATTAAATTATACTGATTTAAATGGAATAAACTCTTCAATAAATGTTATAATTAATTTGATTTATTTTTCTTATAAAAAATAGAGAAGAATGCTTTACAAGATTATCAATTGAAATATACTATAAGATATTTACTGCATAATATACTAAACAGAGTATAGCAGTTTTAACATATAGCTTTTCCAAAGGGTATTGTAAATAAAATGCACGTGTTTTTTTTTTAAATATAGAGTAATAGACTTTGTTGTACAAATTGAAGTGATATGTGTGCATATATGTGGCTCTTCAGGGATGCAAAATTGCATATTTTTTTAGGAAATCGAATTTAAAAATTATTCATCGCAGAAATATTTGTTCGATCGGTTACAATAAATTGTCAATTAAATAAAAGGCATGACAATATGCACACAGTGTAGGTTGAGGAAATTTAGTCGCTTAAGAAAGTTCAAAATGAAAACGAAGCATTGTGAAGGGTAAAAAACAGATGTATGCATATGAAACCTTATATCAATTAAGTATTTATACGAATCATACAAAATGCTATAACTCTGCGTATAAACATCTAAAAGTACCATCGTTGATACTTTTGTTTCTAGTTAACTTTGAATCAAAATTTTTAATTACCTGCTTTCTAAAGATGACTTACTGTACACTCTTAAAACAAACGAGCTGTTTTAACTCAGTCTGAGTTAATTTCCACTCCTTTCCGGTGCCGAAAATGCACTTCTCCTATAGGAATGAATTTCACTCTTGTTTTAAGAGTGTAATAAATAGTTATCCGGCATACAGCATTTAGTTTAAAGTTTACATCTAACTAGTATATCAGTTAACTTTTTTGTAATATTTTAATACTCCCTAAAGATATGTAACCTTTAATTTTCCCCTCTTTTCCTTCCTCAAACATATTTCACTCCTGAGCAAAAACCCCTCAAGAAAAAATAAAGTTGCCACAGCAGATTCCTCCAATTTGCACCAGAGATTACTTCCATTACGGAAATCAAAACGTCTGCCACTGGCTATGGAGACATCGAAACACTAATAACCTTTAATCCAAAAAAAAAAGAGGGTTGGGAGGATGAAAACGAAAGGTGGGAGGACCGTGTCGAGCAATCGACATTACTTATGCACATTATCCATATATCGTTTGGTTGGTTCAAATTTTTTTAAATGCCCTTTGGCAACTCTTTCTGCTCGAATCACGTGACGTAGCCAAGCGGCAAATGGGCGAGAAAATGAATCTGGCTGCAAGTGTTGGTGTGGAATGAAGTGCCCCCTGGTGAAAGAAAAAAATACACGAGGGGAGTACCGTGGGGTCAGGATGCAAAATGAAATAAGTATATGTTCTATTTCGATTGTTATTTCAACGTAAATTAAACAAGCAAGTCATATTTACGACATATTATATGCTGTTTGAATATTTTTATATTGTTTTATAATTTTTATATTCGAGAAGGGTTGAGTTGTGTTGACTTATCGTCGCACTAGAATTATAGGAGTCGTATTTTAGAACCACTGCCAAGTGACGAGCCGACATCTGGATTGGCACCAAACTCAAATTTTTAGAAGCGACATCGTATGTAGCGTCTGGACTTAGGAGCACGTTTAACTCCCGGTGTATTTACATGGGGTATTATTCGTCGGACTTTTTAGCTGCACAGACTGTTTTTAGGTCGATAGTTATTTTGGCATTGCCCGATCCTGAACCTGGGACCATTCGCGTACAAGCGCCTTACCGACTGGGCTCCTCAGAATCTACAGATTGTTGAGAAAATGACATTTTTTTTAGACCCTTGCTTTAAAAAACAGCTTTACTAAAAAATATATTAAACAATTTATTCGTCACGTAATAAATAGATTATAGTATACATTCAAATTACATTTGAAAATATTTAAAATCAAAGAACAACGGTTCCTTAAAAAGACTCAATATTACGTCCCTGAAGGGGAGTACTGTGGAGTTAGAGGATAGATGAATTGGTGGAAATTGGAAACAGCATACGATTTGGAATCATGTTAATGGAGCAACGGATTACAGGCTGTCTCCCAGAAAATTGATAGAGGATGGGAGAAATTTTCTTCTGATTTTTCACTGCCAAAAGGGTACATACGGTGGAAGGTGTGGAAAAACCGATGATTTCGATGATTTTTCGGGCTGTTTGTTTAGTAACGATTCGATGGGGAAGGGGGTTAAACTGAATTTTGGATAGAAAATTCATGTTTGCACCTTATTGAGATAAGGTTCTGCTGTATAGTTCACAAAGCGAATGTTGTAATGGTCTACGTGTGTTGGATGTGAACTGTTGTGAATATGAATATATGAAATTTTGATGTATGTTATATTGCAAAAAAATCAGGGAAAATGTGTATTTTATTAAAATTCTTCATATATTTATAACAAGTTCAACCATATTTTAAAATAAAATTCTGATACACAAATAATTGAATGTCAAAAACATTCCCACACGATTTTTGATTTTCTGTAAATTGGATACTAAATATAAGTTTCAGATTTCATATATAATTTAAAATATTTTTTTAAAAAATTATTTATTGTTTCCGTTCCTCATTTACAACGCCGAAAACTTTTACACAATTCCATTTTCCCAATAATCAAATATTAAAGTAGTTAAAGATACGTTTTATTGATAGATCTCTAATTTACTTTAATTCTGTCAAGGTATTTTTTTAATGCTGTCAAAATATTTAATATAAATAAACCATAACATAATTTTAATATTTTCAGATTTCTAACAAAAAATTTTACTAACATAATAATTCAAAAAAACAGTTGTAATGTGTAAATATAATAGTTTTATAATAGCCACTGTAAATAACTACGCTTGTTAGTTTTCATGAACCCTTCAAATAAAATCCGATAGTCTATATAGCTAAATGTTGCTTACATTAAGATATTTTTTTAAAAAAATTACGAAATATTTAGCTAATTATATTTAGGCTTCCGAGCCACGTTTTATAAGATCAAAGCTACTAAAAGGTTTACAAACCATTTCATAATCCCCAAATGCCAAGTAAAAAGTTATTAAATCGCATAGGTACGGAAATTAATTTCAACTTCCTAGTTCATAATTAAAAAATAAAATTTTAACCAATCGAAACTTCAAATATATATGAAGCACATAACACTCCATATTCCTACCATTATTAATTTTCCACCATCTTCAATCAAAATCACTACTCTCCTTTTAATTTCACGTCTCTCTTTTAATTTCACTTAGCTCATAAACGCAGAACCATCTTGAAGACGGACATCCAACATTTAATTTCAATAAGACGCATCGCTTTTTATCAGGGCCGTAATATCCGACATCAGGGTTTTAAGGGAAAACGGAAAGGGAAAATTTATATTAATTTTCATCATCAAACGGACAGGAAAAGTAATAAAAGGGAATTATTCCATTTACCTTCTTCCAATTGGAGGCGTGAAATGTTTTTTTAAAAAATGTAAGAGGACAGTTTGACTTCTTTAATGGAAATGCAGCGCTATTTCTCCCTTTTTTAAAAACCTTCTTGAGCTCGTATCCATTAAAAATATTCCTTTTAAGTATTTCAAAGTGGAAGTTTTTTTCTCTTTTGGATTTGATCTGTCGACGTATTTAATATTTAGGAATTTCTTGGAAAATTAATTAATAAAGTTTTATTTTATGTGTGCTTTCAGAAAGGAAATATAGTAGGGAAGGCAACGCAGGTGCTAATGCATTTTTGTTTACAAAACTCAGTTTTCTTAAATAAATGCATTTATTTTAATATGTTCTTATTGAATTGAATCTTTCAATTAGACGACCGTCCTAGAAATAAATGTATGAAATTAACTTTAAATATATATCAAAAGTCGATTTATTTTCAATGTTATATTATATGAATGCATACTGTCATAAAAGTAATTTTGAATCAGATATAATATAATTTGCACTTCCATGTAATTTAAAATCATAAACAAGCAAAAATTTCCGAGTCAAATGCAATTTAAAAAAACAAACAAATATTTTCTAATAAATAAACTTCGCCATTTTTACAATATTTAGATATACTTATTTTCTTAAAAATAATATATTTTGTTGATAATTAATATAGTTAACAGAAGATTGAGAAAATTCACAAAAAGTTAACATTATTCAAGCAATGAATAGTTCAATAAAATATTGACTATTTTCCGAAAAATTCCTCAAAAATTATTCGGTGGAAAATGTTTTTAATAACATGCTTTTTTATACACAGCAAATTAATTGAATACTAAAATTGTGCACACTCAGCATAATTTGTGTTCGAAAACTAAAAAAATCCTAGACAGATAAAGGACATCATTCAGCAAAAGTAAATTTAAATTACACAATAAAATCAACTAATGGTTTCTGTCTAACCTTCAATTCCCCTGAGATAAAATCAATTGAAGGGGAAATGATAGTTAGATTTGATCTTGTATATTGAAAAAAATATTCTTTTATTTGTTATTCCCTATATAAGTCCCTCATCCTACACCATTTACTCTCCTACCAATAATTTTATCTAAAATTATAATTTATTATGCATATTTCTCAATAATTAAAACAAATTTAAATGAAAAAAAAATGTAAATGAATCGCATTCACTGAAACCAACTACACTATGGTACTTTACTAACTCTTTATTTGGCAAAAAACATCTTTCTGCCTCTATATATCTGTACATCTCATCTGTGACAATGTATCCGATTGTCCCTAATTTCTCGGATGTCGCATTTTTTATTTCGGGGACGAGTCAAAGCGTGACCGTGACTGCAGCAGCACCATTTTTCGCGAGGGGGTGGACCATGAGGTGAATTAAACAAATTGGATTTGGTGAGGCGAAAAATCGTGGGAAGATCACCGGGAGGGGTGATGCGGAGAGGCTTCGTTCTGAAGTGAAACAATTATTTGATAAAAGATAGAGAAAAGAAACTTGAGTTTTTGTTGTAGTAAACTTTTTCAAAAAGTTGTTTGCTAAACTCTTTTTATGTCCGTTTTTATCATACACTGCGATGCAAAAGTTTAGACAATGACGTTTTTTAGCTGTAAAATTTAGAATTGTGATAGTAGAATTACAAAACACCCCTAAACATATTAAATATTTTAAAATGCTATAATTGAAACATAATTGTTTGATTTGCAATAACAATTTTTTTTCATAAAATAAAAATTTGTACAATGCAAAAGTTTAGACACAAATGCGAGAATATGCAAATTTAAAGTAGATAATCGCCTAATTTCGCATATTTATTGATGAATTGAATTTGATAAATTGAAAAAACACGATATCCGGTGAATTAAACAGATTTAATAACGATATTGGTTCAATTTTACACCAAAAAGACAATATAGCCACTTTAAATATTTATTCAAATCATATTTGCTTCAAATGTACAATTAACATCTCTAAATACGAACAGAATACCTACCAGTCCATCACCTTAAATTTTTGGCACGAGTTCGTGGATTTAGAGACATGTATTGACCGATTTTCTTGATGAAAAGTGCAGTCTTTCCCGTATAAAATCACAAAATAGCGGCATATTATTCTTTTTTGCACTTTAGTACAATGCAGAGATAGTCACCTCTTCAAAAACGACAAAAAAAGTCGTTCATTTTAACGTAAATTCACTCCACACCATTACGAAAGTTCCTTCTTTATGCTAGGGTTCTTTCGTAATGAATTTCGTATTAAGAAACTTTCGTAATGGTGTGGAGTGAATTTACGTTAAAATGAACGACTTTTTTTTGTCGTTTTTGAAGAGGTGACTATCTCTGCATTGTACTAAAGGCAAAAAAGAATAATATGCCGCTATTTTGTGATTTTATACGGGAAAGACTGCACTTTTCATCATGAAAATCGGTCAATGTATGTCTCTAAATCCACGAACTCGTGCCAAAACTTTAAGGTGATGGACTGGTAGGTATTATGTTCGTATTTAGAGATGTTAATTGTACATTTGAAGCAAATATGATTTGAATAAATATTTAAAGGGGATATATTGTCTTCTTAGTGTAAAATTGAACCAATATCGTTATTAAATCTGTTTAGTTCACCGGATATCGTGTTTTTTCAATTTATCAAATTCAATTCATCAATAAATATGCAAAATTAGGCGAATATCTACTTTAAATTTGCATATTCTCGCATTTGTGTCTAAACTTTTGCATCGTACAAATTTTTATTTTATGAAAAAAAAATTGCTATAGCAAATCAAACAAATATGTTTCAATTATAGCATTTCCAAATATTTATTTAATACTAGCAAATTTATACCCGTTCTTCGCACGGAATAAAAAATATCAAATAGATTCCAAATATGTGTACCATATACCCTGTTATAGGATCATAAACTTATTATTGTTTCCGCTCGTTATAAATTATAAAATCCCGTTTCATTGCCTTAAAATTCCAAAATGAAAAATACGCTGTAAAATGCACTCATAAATGCCATCACAATTCCCTCATAAATACATAAAAACTTTTAGCTCATTTGGCGCGTTTTGGGAAATAATTTGGCGAGAAAATAGATATAGCTACCCACACCCATTATACAGCTCAAACACAATGACCTTCGAACAACCGACCAGCTTATAAATTATTCATAAAAGAAATTGCCTATTTGGCGAATTTTAGTTAATAATTTGGCGAGTTTGGCAACGTATTTGGCGAAAAAACAAAGACATAACACACTAATAGCTCTAGTGCGATGGCCTTTATTAACCATCATAGTTCAGTAATAGCTTAACTATACATTTATTGCTTAAATATGCATACATGCAGTCAACAGAAAAAATCATCAAATAAACCCACAATAAAATCCGGGAATGAAGACTGGCGGAATTACGTCACTTGAAACGTGTCAATTATTTTTCAAATAATGAATTTAGTTTCTGAAAGTAATGGCAAAAGAATAAAATAAACATTTTGAATTTTAAATGTTTTCGTTAAAAGTTTTATTTAATTTTTTCAGCCGATGGCATCAGGAAAGAGAAAAAATGATCGGATTTGAGCGAAAGTGGTGTTTTTTTTCAGAAAATTCGAATTTTCTCTAAAAATGGAACAAATATGAAAAAACTAAGCTTTAGATGCACACGTTAGTATTAAAGGGAATCTATCTTTAAAATTTCGAATTCCTGTGGGCAGTATAAGTAGGTCTTTACGATCCGAAGACAGACACACAGACAGACTCTTTCTTTTATTATTATAGATGTTTAGGGGTGTTTTGTAATTTCTACTATCACAATTCTAAATTTTACAGCTAAAAAACGTCATTGTCTAAACTTTTGCATCGCAGTGTATTTAATTTATTCCGTACATTAATATTTTTGTCTGTAATTAAATAAAAAAAATAATGCACACAGCTTTGAAATTCGAAGCACATTAATGTATTTTTTTTTTAAGAATTCTAGTTTGTAGTATTCTAGTAATTCTAGTTGAGTAATAACTTGATTAAAATATGTTTAAATATAAATTATAATTTTTGTGTTAAAAGGTTAAACAGTATAGTTTTTAATATAAAAATTGTAAGTTTAAGCTGCGAAGTGAATTCTACAACCGTTCACATTTGTGTACCTCTGGAGCGAAGAGGCTAATTATAGATAACGCTAGTTAACCACAATTATAACTTCAACTCAATCACAACCCTTACCTCGTTATCGTAAAAAAGTGTCACAGTTTGTTGTGTGCAAAGCCATTCATCTTGTTAAATGTCACAACCGTCAGCCCCCTTTTAAACACGCTTCCGAAATAACGCTAAATTTCTGAGTCTCGCCCAAAACAACTAATCAACCAAGAATAAGTCTGTGAAAGGGGACGAGCAAACTTCGCGTAAGTGCATCTTACTATTCATCAAAACCTGGTGAACTTCTTTACGCCAAAACAGTTCTCCAGTGCACGAGCTAACCTTTGTGTTCTAAAGCGAAACAATCTAAATAATTGATAAATACAACACCAGAATTTACTTCCATCGAACAAGAAAAAAATTAACTCTTTTCTAAAAGTTTACTTTGCCTACCCATGGTTGAAAGTTCGCTGCCTTTAATAGTGTGGCGGTTTCGAAAGAAGAATTCTATTTTTTTTTCCCCTATCTTCTTCGTTTTAACACTTTGTTGCTGAAAAATGTTCGCGCTTGTATAAACTGGAGCGTGGAGGAACGACAAAAGGAGGATGGCGCGAAACGTCAATCATAGTTCGTTAGTCCTCATTTTGTGAAAGAAAAGAAGTTGAATGCAAGAGGTGGAGAAGGTTCCGTCGAAGAATAATAGTAATAAAAAAAATATTCTGCGTTTTAGAAATTAAGTTAACGTCTAACATTCGCGCCTCGTCCGCTGCAGATGTAATTTGCGTCCAATCGTGTCTTGATTAACGCCTCGTAGTGGCGGGGAACCGAACTTTTCAAACGAAAAAAGAGAGGACGACTTCTCCATTAGCTCTTTTCTGTTCTTTCCACCATTTCTTTTTGTCTTCTTTTTTCGAAAGTTTCCAGTACTTGAAAGTGTGTTTAGTTCATTAGGAAAAGACGTAATTAGCACGTGGATAGAGAAAATCATTCGCTTGTTCGAAAGAGAACCTTAAAATAAAAAATAAAAAATAATGGAAAAACCTAATTCGAAAAAAACGTGTCTTCTGTTTATTCGCTTCAGTTTGCAATGACGAGAAAGTCGTTCTCGTGTTTAATGACGTGTATTGAATTACGGCTGTCTCCTTCTTCCGGAGCAGAAAGTAACACCTCAACTCTTTTGAGTCCGCCATGTTTTAAAATTTTATTTGTCCACGCTTATTTGGTGTTTTTTGGTTTCTTCGCCTGCTGGCTTCATTTGTGAAAAGTGTGAAACCATGCGTATGTAAATGGATTATGGTATTTTACATGGCACAATAGTTTTCATAGTTTCTCAAAATATCTGTTATCGTTTATAATTTCTGATAAAAACGTATATATAAAGATATTCTGAATAAAAAAAAACGTGTTACAGTCTGATGAGGAAAATGAAATATTCTGAAGCTAAAACGTGTTTACGTTTATTTACTACTAATAAAAGTAAACACTAATAAAAATAAACTAATAAGTAAAATAATAAAAACTAAACTAACTTTACTACTAATAAAAGTAAAAATTTTATTTACTACTAATATAATTTTAAAAGGTTCCCAATACATTCACTATGAAACAACATTAACACTTTTGCGAATACTGCTACTTTTTCAACTAATTTTAAAACAAAATCTCTGCATCCCATTATAGAAATATAACTATTTATTCAAACAGTAAAAATACAAGGCAACGAGCTTTTTTTTTAAAAAGATAAAGCCGGTTAGTAAATAACGTCAACAGTGAGTAAATATATCTGTAATATTATCCAACTTTACGTATTTTTACCACAACTTATAACTTCGTAACCTACTAGTGCGGCTAACGAGAAGTTTATATATAAACGACTCGTAATGTAACCGCGAAATTTTTTTTTAATAAACTTACGGAATAAGGGTTATAAAATTTATTTCCTTGAAGTTGCAGGGAATATGACTGTTCAGAAAGTGTTCTAAGTTTCATGTTAATTGAAATTTTAACAAATACATACACAAATGAAGATGATTAAACATTAATAAAAATAAATTATGAACACTTAATAATTATAAATTCAAAAAGGATAATATGCAAATATTCCCTTTACAACATCGCAATTAACCCACTTTGGGAAATGTACGTTTAATATTCAATCACTGTGTCTTAATTGCAGAAAAACATATTTTATACCAAATTACCCCACTGCACATCACATTTTATTTCGTTAATTAAAAACAAAGAACTGTACAAAAGCATTGTAGATAGTAACTTCATTTATTTCATGGAACAATCTAAATGCGAATGAAAACCAAGTAAACACATATTTGTAATCATTTTCAAAATGAAAAATTATTGAGGCGGAAATTTGGGTTGCATGTTATTAAAAATTAAATTAAAAATTCTCTAATTAATTTAAAGGCTTTATTTAAAAATAAAGAACACGCAACTAATATTAAAAATTGCCGATACATTAACCCGATTTAATTAAACGAAGTTTTTCATTAAGAACCACTTCAACTAATTACATCATTATAAACAGCAGTTTCGGTGATTAATTTATCCAATATAATGCATTTTTGTGGAAAGAAATACATGCTCGTATGCCCAATTTAGCCATAAAAAATACGCTATATAAACCTAAGTTTTTCAATTATGAATGCTTCCAAAATATATCACCGCAAATGATGGATGCATTTTAATAAAGGATAACGAAAACAACTTTAATTAGAAAATTAAAAGGAAGCATTAAAAATTATTAACAACGCATTTTTAAATTATCCATAAAACGGCATACATTAGATGGCGGGTTTTTAATTTAGGAAACAGTGTTGGACGTCCCATAAAATATATTACAGCGTTTAATAAAAGTATTTAGTTATAATTACGTAATTATTTTAGATCCCTGGCCCTAAAATGACAAAAGACCATTTTGCAGCGTCCGTTCGTAAAATAGTGTTTTATGACCGCGTTTGGTAAGATTCCTAATGTCCCCTAAAAATAATATAAGCTTTAATTGCAAACCGGAGAAAATTAATGATTAATTTTTTGGGGTTTATCGTTAATAATTTTTTACATTAATGTCCCTTCCGCATTGTGGGTTGACGCAGATATGTATAATATGCGAGTGGTTTTATGTCGCTAATATGATTTTTATGCTAATGACAGCGCAGTATATGTGCTTACACCAGTAATGAATCGCGACGTTTTCTCTTTGTAAAGATAATTATAAGAAACACGCTCATTTCATCATATGCTTTATTGATTTTGTCGAGACACTATTAAAAAATGCTTTGCTAGATTTATTTTTATGTCCGATCGATTGGGTTTTTTTTATTGAAAAACGGAGCTTAAGTTAGTGAAGTGTGTGATCTTTTACTCAAGTATTAATACAAAGTACTGCTAATATGTTTAAAACTGAAACTGAAAATATGTTTCAAAATTGTTTTCAAATGTTCAAATGTTTCTTTAATTTTAGAGTATTTATAACAGTTTTGTTATTTATCACTTATTAATAAACATTTTATAAGGATTAGTTACGTATTTTTTTTAATTTTGGAGTAATTTTTTTTAGGAAATTCCTTTCTTAATAATATTCGAAAGCATTACAAACTATCACGACAGCAAATTTTTGTATTCCACACGAAATGTTTAGATTTTTCAGAAATATTCTGCAAAAAATCCGCAAAAGAGTGCAAATCTGCAGATTTGTTTAAAAACATCTTTAAATAATCTGAAAAACAAAACTTCAATCTTTGAAAACTGCTTTTTGAAGGGAAGTCTGTAGATTTTTCAGCGTAAAAAAATCTATGTATTTGGGAATGAAGAAAATTATCTGTGGATTTTTCTAAAAAAAATCTACAGAATAAATTTGACAGAAAATCTCTAAATTTTTCTTCCATCCCAAATGCTTCCTGTAGATTTTTTTTAGATTCTTGACGAAATGTTTTAGCTAGGTGCAGTCACATAAGCACTCATATTCTGCTTCAGACGCTAATGCTCGTAGTTATTTGGAATTAAGTCTTTGAACGGAATTTCCTAGCCCTATAGCCTTCGTAATGCAAAAAATAAACCCAGCAAAAGAAACAAACTTCTTAAATAACGAAATATAAATCGAACTCTTATTTTCTTTCATTAAATAGGTATGGACTTGTCTTTGTTCTCTCCTTTGTCACCCACTAATATTTGAAAAAGGGGGTAAACTCTTACCTTTTCTTTGATTGTCTCGAATCCCTTCATTCTCCCTCCGGTCCGTGGGCGTACATTCAATTTCTAGATCCTGGACGGTTGCTCATCAAGCCCCCAAACACCTGAAATAATCGTTATTAAGCGCAATAATTCATCTTCCGCCATTTTTATTATTATTATTTCTTCTACCTCCATCCTTAAGTACGAATTATCACGCTTTTCTATAGTTGCATTCAAAGGAAAAAAAGAATGGATTATACTCTTGCTGTGATAGATTTGGAATCGTGTGTTCGGTCCATCGTGGAATTCCGAAGCCCTAAGTGCTTCGCAATGGAACATTACCGATGGACGGTGTTCTTTTATTCTACGCTCTGGGTATTATTGTTTCGCGATGGCGTCGGTTATTATGGTTGAAATCATTAAACTTGTCGACCGCTGTTATTATTTGGGTATTAACAACCATAAGTTATGAAAAAGGAATGCCTCTTCGTGTGCTGGCAAAGGGTTGATAATGTACAGAACTGGCGTATAAACGTGATTCAAGTATGAGCTTTTGTTTTGGAAATTATGTTTAGGCCCATTAATATGTTTGTTGAATTAAATCTACACTGTAAATACATATACATTTATATAAAATAAAAGTTAAAATGATATTAATCATATTTGATTTGGCATTTAAAATTTCGAAAGGCGAGTACAAAAGTATAACATTTGGACACATTATTAAGACATAATAAAAAAGAAATGATGATGTGCAGCACACACGGCTTTTAATTGGTACTTAATAATACATATTTGATACGCTAGAATTCGATTAAAGATTTGTTCAAGAAAGTTTTTGTTTTTCAGCAATACCTTTACAACCAAAAAAGTTCTATGGCAGATATCATTTGCCCACTCGCGATTTTCTCAAAAACCTAATAATCAACGTCCGGCAGGTACTATAAATTCGCGTACCAAAATGTAAAGTCCGTATCTATTTTACTTTGAGATGCAGAGTGGTGACGAAAAACCAATTTTAAAAAAAGCTTTTGTAGAATCAGCACCCTCCAAAACATGCAGGAAACACAAAATCTCTACTTCGTATTTTTAACCCCATCGTGATACACTGTTAAAAATTAGGCACTTTGTTTCACCAAAAATATGGTTCCTAGTAACTGCAACGGCTGTGTTGTGAAACTTTAAACCATATTTATGGTATTCGGTTGAACCATTTCTCAGGTTTTTGTTTCCAAATCCAGAAAAATGGTTCAACCAAACACCGAAAAAAAGGTGAAACATTTCACCACACAGCCGTTGCAGATACTAGGAACCAATATCATGGTGAAACCAAGCACAAAATTTTTAACAGTGTACTTTCATTAACATTATATTTCATATTAGGTTATTGGAAGTCAAAACGTTTATCATCTTATATGTATTAAAATAACTTTAATTATAAGCTGTTCTAAAAAGATCTTTTAAAGAAGTTTTTCATCGCAATTTAAGAGCAACAATTAAGAGACAATATTCTAGAAAGTTTAGAGTAAACTTTTTTTTAGTACCTATGATATTATATGAATAAGGCTTTAATAAAAGCTGTCAATTCATTAAAAGCCTTCTTTTAAGAAAAATGCATTTCGAAACCATTCCAATCAAAATTTTTACGTGATATGACCATGACCAAACGAATACTGGAACAAGACACCTTTTCATGTAATTAAGTTATGAAAGATAACATAAAAACTTCATTATAGTATTAATATGTTAGATAGAATTATGAAATGTCATTTAGAAATACATCAAGCGAATCTATAAATCCATACAAAAAAGTAAAAACATTAAGATACATATTGCCTTGTTTTTTTCGTGATTCGCATTATTTTCCCTGGATCGAGTTTTTTAACACTCCAAACAATTGTCATTTTATGGCTAAATGGACACTCAACGTAGCATGTCGCTTTAAAATTTAGCGTCTTTATTCCACGACCTTTATATCATTATCAAGTGTACCGCGGCGCCGTTTATATCTATAATTCGAAATTTTTTGGCGTTTTTTGGTCCCATCTCGTTCCGCCAATGCGAGCACTAATCACACATTAATCCAAGATTTTGGACGTTCTATCATTCCGGTTAGCCGCCATGAATACATTTCTCAACGCCATTACGTAGTTGTGGAATGATATAGTTGTAACTAACACCATCTTTGTTAGCTTCAGAAACGTTTATGAATTAAAAAAAAGTTTAAGGTATTATAATCATTCAGTTCGTATGTCTGTCCGTCATACTTTCACAGAACGAAACACAAGTCCTATAGACAAGTGGGATCCATCATGTTAAAGCAAAAAATCAGTCAATGCTATACATTTCAAATGTCATTAAAACATTTTAATTAGAAGCATATTTAGAATTTGAAAAGTTTTAAAATTTCATCACCATTTAATTAACAATAAGGTTTAATAGTTTTATTCAATATTTCTACTCTTCCTACTTTGGCAAACGTAACTTTATTTTATAATGAAAATAAAAATTAATGAACTATTTATTTTTGCTCTGTAAATAATGTTTGGAATGACGTCATAGTATATATCGCAATAGAGTGCTACATTATATGTGTATTAAGAACGCGGTTAAGAAAGTTTTGCATAAATATTCTGATCGTTTTTAATTTTCATGTCAATGTTTATTAATGCATAATTGTATAAAGACGCCGAAATACAAATTATAGAATTTTTTTTTTTGGAAAAAATAAATATCCTTGTTCTCAAAAAAGTAAATTTAAAAAGTACGTTGTTTTAATGTTTTAAGTTGTATATGGAGGCAACTGTTGATCATTAAAAATTCAATAGTATCGTGGGTTCATAATGATGCTAGAAATTATTAGAGAAGAATCGATTGAATTCTGAAACATTAGAGTAACTAAGTAGGGGGTCAATGAAGAAGTAATAGAGAAGACAACACTATTCTAGATAGGATTTTACCTTCGTACACCATTTCTTCATTATTCCATAATTCCATTGATTTTTCCCAAACAAATTGCTATCCCATCATTTTATAATTTTCTAAATTTTTCAGTTATTGCTTCTAGAGACTGCGTTTAAGTGGAAGACTATATCATATTCATATTGTATATCAAAATTTACTAAACTGTGAGATGCATTTTTGTCAAATTAATGCAACACTTTCCCAACGCCATTACCCCATTGATGGATAGAGAGAAGGGATATGTCTTTTTATGGCCCTTTCGTTATCGTAATTATTTGGTCGCCAACCTCTCATAAACCTTCACCTTTTGGCGAGATGTTTTTGCAAAATTCGTTTCTAAGAGAGCACTTAAATAGTAACTGCAAATTTAGTCTCGAGAAAATGTAAAATTTATGTTAATTGGGCACATAAAATTGGGCTGGTTGTGTGGCAGAGGGCCTTTTTTATGTATAAGGATGTTTTTAATAAGAACTGACCCTGTCTTGAAAAGCCGAAATGTTACTCTTGGTAAACAATTTCTATAAAGTTTAAGAATTACAAACACGAATTTTTAAACACTTTTGAATGGCACACTATTTTGAATATTAAACGATTTTTTTTTATTTGGGGGAAAGTGGAGGCTAATGAGACGCAGGGCTAATGAAACAAGGGGCAAAAAGTGACTTTTAAAGTTTAGTTTAGTTTAGTTTGAAATATCGTCGCACTAGAGCTACACGAGGGCTATTGGCGATGGGCGTCGTATTTTAGTGACTTTTAAAAATACAAATATAAAATATACTTTTTTGCAAATATTTCTACACTACAACATTGTAACAGTTAGACTTAGATTGTAACATTAGAACAGTTAGACAAATTTTATCAACCAAAGAACAGCCATTAAAATCATGCATTGAAGTGGAGAAATGAATTGTTTTGGAAAATCCAAAGTTAGTTAAAAGTGTATCTTAAAACTTTTAATGAATTAAACTATAGTTTTAGGTGGAGGATATATCATAGATTAAAATATTATATGTCAAATACTGTGGTGAAATACTCATGGTTCTGTGTTGGATAATTTATAAATAATATAACACTGTGGCGTCTAATGGGACAGAAACTGTGGGGTCAAATGGGACACGAACAAACCTAGCTTTGTCTGCTTCTTTTTAGAACAGATATAAATCTCTAATATCTTCTTCAGTCAATTTGCCAAAAACTTTTTAAAATTTTAATTTTAAAATTTTTGAACTTTTTTCGTCTTATAATAAGTGAAAGTTCAAATAGCTTTATTGATGACACATTTTGCCACATTCCCCTGCAATTTCATTAATTACATCTGAACAGAGCTTGGTGAAGATAAATGATTTGCTGTTGGTAAAATTTGCTAGAAACCAAACTATTATTTATTACGTTGGAATAGATTTCTAAAATAAAAATCGATGAACTCCGGGTAAGCTATTAAAAGATAAAGTTTTTTTTTTTAATTCACGTACCTTGAAAAAGAGGACAAGTTTGGGATAAATTTTAGAATATTTAGTTACACAACTATCCTTTCCAGTGATTCAACAAAAATTATGGAAGCATCTTTGATTTTGAGTTTTAACTTTGATATTTCACCTTTCAATGGGAAATAATTGTTTTAAAAGATAAAATTTCATTATGTAACTGGTGTTTGCTTTAAAATATTATTTTCTCGGTCATTTTCTGGTCCCTTTTCCATTTTTGAAATTTTAATTAAGGCAGAATTTACCATTACCCATTAGCCCTGCACCCTGTCCCATTAGACCCCACATATGGGGGCTAATAGGACATTTACATGTTTGTTTAAAATGCTAAGCAACTAAAATATGGTAATGTTTTAACATCTGTCGAATGACTTTTTAAGTAAACTAATGTTCAGTTTATGAGCTTGTGAAAAAAGAAATTAAAATTCTTTTATTTTTGCTGAAATACAGAGGTTAATAAAAATTTATCCCATTAGCCCCCACTCTCTCCTAATGAATATTTGCCGTTTAAAGTCTTTCGCGTCGATTTAAATTCTTAAATTTGATCAAAACACATTTAATGACTTGCTTTAAACATATTTTGAATGACATTTTCAACTCATGATTTCTTCTCAAATAACGGAAACAAGTGATTTAATTTTTAATTTTTATTAAAGAAACTAACTCTAAAATTCTCAACTTTTAATAATACCATTGTTGGAAGCCAAATATATTTGTAGGACGAATATGATAAGTCTATAATACATTCACATGACGATACCAAATTATTAAACACAAAATTTTAAAACTATTTTAAAAATAAAAATGAAACTTTTAATCAGTTTATATTATCAAATTCATTTCAATTCAGAACTTATCTCTTTTTTTAAAGTGAGACCTTATATAAAAGCACTGGAATTAACAACCATATTATTTAATCGCAACAAAATAGAAATTCAAAGTTCTAGGTCCAGACAGTAACATTCATCTTGATTAAGGTATTATTTTCTTATCGAACGAAATTATAGAAATTTTTTTTTGTTTATACCATTTTCTGACTTAGTTTCAAGTTTTACTCCCAGACACTTGAGTTCAAACTCTAAATTTTACTTCATGAACATTCAAATCATCGCGACATCAGCAAATAAATTCAACGGAAATTAAGAACTCTTACATCTCTTGTATTTTAAACCGTCCATGTTATCAAGAAAATGTACCTAACATTTAACAAGTATCTCACATAAACAGTTCAATCGCGGCGTAAATCAAAAATTAATCTATGGAGGAAAAAAAATTGAAATTCCGGGAACGAATAGTTACCATCCATCTTGAAAACTGGCTCCATTTTTAAATTGGTAAATGAAAAGTAATGGTGATATTTTTTGTTTCGAAAAGTCATCTTTGTTTTGTCCTCTGACGCGTGAGTTCACGTGCTAATGTTCATTTTGTCCTTCCAATATCCTCTTGTCCGGTGGGGAGTGAGATGTCTTAATAATAAAATAGTGGTTGAGAATGTAGGCTCTTTTTAAAGAGTTGATTTCCTCGGTTATGAGTTGAATTGACAGAAAATTTGAAGTGACTTTTCTGAGTGTCATTGATTGATCACTGAGTGCCTGATTTCAAAATCTGTTCGAAATTTATCGTTCACAGCTGACTATATTTATAGGGTTTCGAGTTAAGTTGAGTATAAATAACGTTGCACTGGAGTTACACGAAGGCTGTGGGCGACGGGCTTCATAATTTAAAACCGCAGTCAAGTGATGAGCCGACACCTGAGTAGGCACCCAACGCGGGTGATATCGTAAGCGGCGTTGGGACTTTAAAGCATATCTACACAGAGTAATATCCTTCTGACCTTTTGGCTACACAGACCGTTTATAGGACGGCAGTTGTTTTGGCAGTACCCTGACCCGAACTTGGGACCTTTCGTAAGCAAGACAAGCGCCTTACCGAATGGGCTTCCCAGCATTTTTTCTCGGTTTTGAAATTCGGTTGTTTTTTCTCAAGTCATTTTAGATTCAAATTTGTTACTTTCGCATCTAATTGTAGATTTTTTTTTAAAGTGAAATGATGAAATATGTAAACGAAATATTTGAATTTATCAGTTAGGAAGATTTTGTACTTAACCATTATGTCGAGAATGGTTAAGTTTGAGTTTTAAAATAAGTAAGTGCTTGTGTCGAAGTTGGATGATACAAAAAAATGATTTCAAAACAAAATATTTTAATGCATAACACTATGGGTCGCATAAAAAGTGAAATTCTAAAATAACAATGGTTTGTACGAGGAACGAGTAAGAAAAAAATACGACTTTATTTTCTTTAACTTTCAAATAAAAAGGACATTCGCCTTCTTAAACGACATCGAGGTTCCGCCTTGTTGCGATGAGATACTTTTAAGTGGAAAATATAAACAAATCTCCATAGTTGTTTTTTTTTTAATTTAAAGATCCTAATTATTTTAGGAATAATTTGTTTGGTTTTATTTTTTAAAACTTACACCGACAGATTAGTTTCTGAATGTTTTCTTCAAATGATAACAATCTGTTGATAGTACGTGTTTTAAACGAGGTACTTAATCAGTAATTCCTACTTATACGAATAAATAGCTAAAATTGTTATTTAAAAACAACATAAAACTCTATTCAGTCGGTTTCTTTGTGAGAGCTGAGTTGAATTATAGTATATTGAAGAAAAAATAAATTTTAAATGAGTGGTCTAGAATATTTCCGAGAAATTTTTAAATTTTTTTTTCGTAATCTATGATTCTATTGAATTTGGGCTAGATTTGATAGCGCGATCTGCAACCAATGAGTAAATAGTGGTTTTCAGATGCTTTTTTTTAAACTCAAACAATATTTCTTTAAAATTTACAAGTTCAATGCCATGTTTTCCGAGTTTTACAATGTCAGGTTTCTGCAGTTAAAACTAATCACCCTTTTTTCGATTTTTATTAAAACAAGTTTTACGCACTTATCTTTCAGAGCTAAGCCAAAAATATCTGAAATACAAACATCAAAAATTCTATTTTCATTAGTTTCTCTTTATTCGGATAAATATTTATCTCATTTCTCCGAGGCATGAATCAATAGTGATACTTTTTATCGAATGTTTAAAACTCATTTTCATTTATGGCTCCAAGGCATCGCCAACAAAGAATAAGAGGGGACACTAATACTTAAAAAAGATACAAAAATAAACCGTAAAAACAAGGATAATTCCCAAGATATAGAAAATTCAACAACAAAAATAGATTCTTAGAATGTAGGAGCAAAGGGCTGTTAGTTTTTTAGAGTTATGAAGAAGATGGAGATGTTTGGCGAGAAAAAAGTGAAGCCGTCAGAAATTCGAAAAGAAATCCTAGTAAGCCCAATCAAACCGTTTACACAATGTTAATTTCATGCTAAAATGCATCAATTTTATGCTAAAATGCATCATTTTATGCTAAAATGCATCATTTCATGCTAAAATGCATCATTTCATGCTAAAATGCATCATTTCATGCTAAAATGCATCATTTTATGCCTTAAAAAGCATTAATTGATAATTTAAAAAGGACCGTTTGCGTAGTTCTAGGCTGTAGCACAAGGTTTGAATTTCCACAAGATGTTAGTAATTCCCTTCATAGGTATGGAAAATGTGTTGTAATCATAGTTTTTAGAGTCAGAAATCGCCAAGTCAAAGTAGTTAATCATACAAACTCCACTGTAGCGATAGATGGCTTCACTTGGCAGACCGGTTTTTGTATTGGCTTTTTGCTAGGTAGCATCTCCATCTTCTTCTTAACTCTGATTAGATTCGCCAGTAGAGGTCGCTTCTAGTTTCTCCTTTCAAAAGTTTTTCAGATCAGTTCAGATGTCATATTTGCGCAATTTTAATAATGACTATTCAAAGGAGGGCGTTTTTGGTGTCAAAACTTATTTATTTAGAGAATTTAATGAATTCATAACGAAGATAATAAGCGTTGGAAGTGAAAAGCGTGTTTGTAATGTGTAGAAATTTGGTTTTTTTTATGTAACAAGCATTTTATTTGGTTCAAATTAATTTTACTTCAGATTAAAATTTCCTACGGTTACTGTGCTTTATTGCAATAAAAGAAAAGGCAGCACTTAATAAATGTTAATATAGAAACAAAAGTCTCAGAAATCGTTTAGTTTACCTATATTTATAGCTTGTGTGTATTTGTAAATGAGAATACATACCATTGTTAGCCTTTAGGAACGATAAGGTTTTAAAGAAATAAGAATTAAGGATCGGTAGAGAAAATACAAGTTATAAAATTTGTTGCATATAAGCGAATTTTTTTATTCGTAATTTTTTATGCACATTGTAATTTATAAAGCCTGTTAGTTTTAATGATTGGTATTCTGCTTTAGTATTCTAATTAAAAAATTATTAAACATATTCGAAAATATAAAAATGCAATTTTAAACTTTTGCAGATCACATGTATGGATAGAAAAATCCACTGAAGTATGATACAGAGTGATAAGAGATGATAATAGAACAGCTGTAGAAAACTACCCTTCTTTGTTCTGTGTGCTGTACCCTTTTTTAAAAATTAGACATGATACGTAAAACAAATTTTAAGACACCGTAATGCAGGTGATTGACAATACGAGGTATTTTAAAAACAATTTAGAAAGCACTCCAATTACAATAGAAGTCAAATTAATTATCCGGAGCAATTGAGGCAAGTTCTCGCCAAACAAATAGGATATTTCGACAATCGTTTTTTTTTTTAAATAGAACTAATTTTATTTTCAAATTTAAAAAAAGTATCTTGTAGTCAATTCTTGTATACATGTTGAAAATACTTTGGTAATATTAACTACAACACAAATTTTGGAGAAAGTAAATTTACTTGTATTACATTTTGTTGTATTTTAATATATTTCACCTTCAACCGTTATTTATTTACAATACAAAATGACAATAAATAAAAGTGTTTTTGAGTGCTGAATCGCAATCAAGCGCAGAAAATAATCAAATATACTTATAAAAATATATCTAAGTTACCTTCGCGTTTACGATGTCTGAAAACACAATAAATGAAAAATGCAATTTGGGGGATTCATCAAACACTCGCTGATTTATCGTCAATTGAATTCCTGTGCATATAATGGCATTTGACTTTTAGAGATAGAAACGCATCAGCTAATCAAATCAGTGAAAAAGATTTACAGGTCTGGTTACGACCCACCAAATTGCGAATCCGCTTATTATTGATATGGTCTACGGAAGAGCTGCGACACACTTTTGACATTAAACTCGGAATAATTCATTTGCGAACAATGACGGCGTTCGATTACTGCGTTCGAGAACAAGAAAAGGTCTTGGAAAAGAAGATAGATTAAGATGGCGGGGGGAAATAAAATTCCAGCTAAACAATGAAAATCAATCAATATCGTATTTTACACGCGAACGATCACGATTTTTCCGAAACGAGAAATTTTCGCGCGCCCTTCTTGACGTCATTAATTGCTGGTCCATTCGTTACCGAGAATGCGGTAGTGATGGGTGGCCTTTAACAATGTCTCGATCTTTGCTTGCAATCAATGTGGAACTTTACGAAAGTTGTGGAATGTTATCTTTTATGTGGAATTTGAAATTAGAATTAGCCAATTGTGAAACCTGAGACTATGTACAGTGCTGCACAAAAGTTTAGGCACAGACGCAATTCATGAAAAAATCGTCCATGTTTATTATTTTTCAGTAGTTTTTTTTAAATATATATTCTTTAGGCAGCATGAAACATAATTGGGTAAAAAAAAATTCCAAAAAATATAAATAAATTCGACTTCCATCAACAAATTAAAAATTTCAAAACTTTCCTTGCCACAAAAGTATAGGCACACGTTTCAGTTTTATGCAAATTCTCTAGAGAAAGTTATTGTGTTGTCAAAGGGGAGGGTTTTTAAGTTGCTTTAAAAGGTTTAAGGTAATTTTCAATGCTTAGAACTATTCGGAAGTCAACTGAATTTTCGTATGAAGAGATTATAAGGATATGGACATTACAATTTAGAAGTAAATCTGTTTCTGATATTGCTACTGAATTAAAGCGTTAGAAACGAGGTGTTTATAGTGTGTTAGCACGCGGTGATCAATATCAACCAAAATCGCGGTCTGGAAGACCTCGAATCTCCAGCAAACAAGAGGATAGACAAATAAGAAAATTGGCTTCAGGCAAACATTGCTCTTCAAATCAAATTAAAAGCCTGATTGTGGCTAAATTTTCACGTGAAACTATCAGGAGGTGAATCAAGGAATCTGGATACTTGACAAAATCCAAGCTCAAGCGCAACCCTAGCTTGCTATCTCATCATAAAGATGCAAGACTGCAATGGGCTCAACAACACATGTATTACAGCGACAAATGGCTGCAAGTGATCTTCAGCGACGAAAAATAATGGGACCTAGATGGTCTCAATGGGTATTACTACTACTGGCATGATTTGCGTCAAGATCCCAAGATCTAATTTAGCCGGCGTCAAGGTGGTGGTTTTAGGGGAGTCAGGTAATGGGTTGGGGAGGTTTTCGATTCAACGGCTAGACTTCCTTAGCCTTTACTAAAGGAAAGCAAAACTCGAGGGACTACCATGCAACTCTAGACAACAACTTAATGCCTTATGGGGAGATTTTAGGCGGCCAAATTGGAAATTCCAACAAGATAATGTCTCCATACATACATCAAGGTCAACTAAAGAGTGGTTTAGAAACAGTAATATCACAGTTCTTGATTGGTCTGCTTACACTCTGGACCTTAATCACAGCGAAAATGTTTGGAGAATCCTTACTAGAGTAGTTAATGCCAATTGCAAACAATATTCCACCGTTCCGGAGCTAAAGGGAGCTATTGAAAACGCGTGGTATGAAATCGAGCCTAATACCTTACAAAATCTGGTACTTTCTATGAAAACAAGGGTTTTCTAACTAATAAAACATCCGGAAAGCTACACGAAGTACTAAAATGATTTATTTAATTATTAAGTTATTATTTTTATTAAGTGTGCCTAAACTTATGTGCAGGAGATTTGTCATTCTTGTCATTTTGGTGCAAAACTTTCCACATATTTGTTTTTCTTAGTATTTAATGTTAATTATGATTATAATATGATTTGATGAATAAATCATATAAAGATTTTTACTTTGTGTCTCAATACTTTTGTATAAACTAACTCTTTGTGTTGTGCCTAAACTTTTGTGCAGCACTGTAACTGTAGTGTAAGTCATAAGTTAAAAAAGCTTTCTTTAATTTGAAAAAATATATCAAATTAAATAAAACACGTTACATTATTTATTTGCAACAGGTGTAGATCGGCTATTCCTTTAATTTTCTTTCATTTTATGTTAAAATCTGTAGCGATAATCCCTTTTTACATACACGACTTACACTACAGAAAATGTAATTTTGCACGAAATTAGCCATCGTATTATGCATTCACAACTTATATTTGTCTTGAACAATGTCTGGATCTTAGCTTGCAATCAATATGGAGTTCTACGAAAGTTGTGAAACATTACCTTTTATGTGAAATTTATTTGATGTTTAAATAATCTGTTATGCAAAACTACACAACATTCCCTATTTAAAAAATTAGCCTCGTGTTTCACATATGTACTTAGCATAGTAGTATATGAATTCTTAAACAAAATTTTCCTTTAATAATCTCATAATCATTACTTATAATCAAGGTGGAGCTCTACGAAAATTGTGAATTTGACCTTTTATGTGAGATTTAGCTTAGATCATGAGAAAATAATACTTTATGTGCAATTAAACCCGATTCATTATTAAATAATAATTGTCTCATACACCTAATTAAACTTTGAATAATATTAAGCATACATAGGTAGAATTTGCCTTCAGCAAAATAAAAGCAATTGCTTTATGCATGTCATTATAATAATTCTATTTCTACTGGCAAATTATCAGATTATAATTTCTATCTTTTCTAAAACTAATTATCTCTATCTTTTGTCAAAAAAAATATTAAAAGATTTATAATAGCATTCAAAACTAATGACTTGTAAATTAAAAGTTTAATTAAAGATAAAAATACAGTTTATTTTATTTTAATGAAATCATAAAGTCAATTTCATAGTTAAACTTTTAGGTTTAATTATGAATTTTTAAAAAACAAATTTCTATTGTAAACAAATAACTAGTGCATCCTTTTGATTTGAATAAATTATTTGCCTAAAGGTTAACAATCAATCTAGCTATTTGAACTCGTATGTTAATAATGGGGAAATATCTAGATGGAGTTTTAGTTAAAACGAACAGGTTTTTAATAATTGAAATTCAAAATAATGTTGATGCAAAATTCCAATTATCCATAGTTAGAAATTCAAAAGAATGACATCTAATATTTTCTCATTAAATGTACTTTAAAGTTGATTGCAAAAGAGAATAAAGTCCACACCGTGATGAGCTTTTAGAAAAGTATTCTTTGAAAACATTCATTTGAGTAATTTAACTTTTTTTAAAAATGAATATAATTCGAAAAGACATTTTAATAAGTTTTGAAAAAATATTCTAATTTCTAATTTTCTATGGTTATTGAAAGTTGGATGAAAAAAAAAGATAGATCAAGTTTCATTTAAAATACCCACGGCCAAAACATAAAATTACATTTTTGATATTTCCTTTCATTGTCTCTTAGCATTAATTGAAAAGCTGTTATTTAATGATTATACTTGTTCGTACTCTTTTCATTATAATTTTGATCCAACATTTAAAAAAAAGTCATTTTCTTTTATTCACATATACGTGGAACAAATGTAGAATTCTCTTCCCGACTACAGTTACAGCGTAAGGAATAGTTGGTTGGATTTAATTATACATTTTCAGACGATTTCGTTCCTTAATGATACAAAGAGCAGCGGAACAACAATCTGCATTAAAACAACATCGCCTCCAAATCATACTTGCATAATTTGCCGACTATGGCTCCTGGTTTTAAGAACACCAAAGTCCCCGTGGGGCGAAAAAAAACAATCTATGCATAAAAACGAATTACAAAAACGTGCATTTTGCAACGTTCGAGTGAATTCGGTGGAATTATTCTAAAAGAGAAAAAAATGGTAAACCTGAAACGGTATTCGAAATTCGATCGTATTCTAATTATCTTAATGACAAAAAGCGAACATTGTCGAATATTAATTAATTGTATTGCTTGTTCCTGCGCAATTTTTGTTTGCTTTTGCGATATCTTTTTTTAATTCTTTGTTCGAATCACTATTTAAGTAAACCTCTTTAAAAAAATGAAAATATTTTTTTTTTAGTTTTCGAAATAGATTTGGTTATGCGGGGTACAATTGATTTTTTCTTATTATTTATTTTATTTTTAGGCAGCAAGGAAATAAGAAACGATAGAAAAAGAAGTCATTGGCTTTGATGTGTTCTGATTAGATGGTGGCTTTAGAAATGGCTCGAAAAATCAAATTTCTTGTATTGGTTTTGATTAGATGAAGATTGATTTTTTACGTGGCTTTGTTACGGTTAATGAAATTTCTGTTTTGAAGTACTAGGAGAAAAGGTTTTGCATTCTGCAGTTTTTAATTTTTCAAATGAAAGAAAATACAAAGATTTTAATTACATCTTTAACGGGAATTTTTTAATTAGAAGCTTTAGATTTATAAAGAATTCTTCCAATGTGTTGATTTGTCATTTTGATAAATTTGAAGTTAATTAGATGGCATAAAAAGAATGTAATTTTAATTTTATATGAATTTCAAATGGGATATGTTCAATAGTTTTTAATTGATAGTCAAATTGCAAATATGTAATGGGGTTGTTTCAGATGATGTAACTCTCCTGTTTCTTTTTGGCCGTTGCTGCGATTTAATTGGTGTTTCGATTTCACTCTCAAAATGAGTATTTTTTTCGTCTGCTGTGTCCTTTTTTTACAGTTTTTTAAGTGTAACTTGTTTTTATTCCCCTGCTATATTTATTACACTTTATTGGTATTAGCTTAAGTTTACAAAGCAGTATCAAAATATAAACGTTGTTGAAAAACTTCGCTTTTGGTGATATTTTGTCTCAAGAGGAAAAATTAAGCAGAATTGTGGGACAGCAATTTGGCGTGATTTACGAACAGAGAAAAGCTTTAGTTCTACTGAAAGAAAGTTTGTACATAACATCCGTTTCAGTAAGGTAAGAAAATTCTCTAATTCCAGAAAGTCCAAAAAGGAAAACGATACCACTGGAACTGTTGTCATTCACGAGTGACACATGCCCATTATCAGTGCAAAATTTTCTTTCAAACTTAAAATGTTAGTCTAAAATGTATTTTGACACAACTTTGCAAGAGTTTTAAAAATTATTTTTGAGGCTGACATAAGGGTCATTGGATGACTAATAATTTGAGATAAATTTCGAACTCTTGTCATTCAAAGAACAGTAGTTAATTATATGATTATCTTTTGAGTAAAATACTTTTAATTATTTGAATAATTGAAAATAATTGATTACAAATAAAACGTCTAAAGAATAAATTTTTAATTTTTAACATAAAAATACAATAAATAAATCCGCCGTGGTATTTATAAACAGTATGTAATACATTTTCTATATGAAAATGAATGACCTAAAATTCGTCTTTGTAACATTGAAAGCATAGTATGCAAATCCAGTATAAAACTCTATTAATAAATATCAGTGACTTTATCGTAGAAATACGACAAAAAGGACTAATCACGGGAAATTAGATAAACAGAAATACAAAGTTACAATATTCATAATATAATTCATAATTTCTATTCATCGAAGCGAGTTTACTATCGCTTCATCAACAACAAGCTCCCTTGAAAATGTGAAATAATCAACCATACGTGATGAAAATAATGACTAAATGTAAACGAAGATACTCACGGTATGAGAAACTTCTCACACAAAAAATTATCTTCACTTTTTTTAACGTGTAAACCAATCCTTTCGAAGATAAAATACTTATGTCATTCGTTATAGCATTGTACATCAGCCCTTGTTTTATCGTAAAACATAATTAGTTTTTGGGAAAATTGTTGGATGCGTACGTAATAATTGTTCAAAATAGTAGCTTGAGAAAACTAACTTTGAAATAGGAATTAAACACACCGCTGACTTGGGAATTATAAGAAAACTAATGATCCATTTTTATTACTTTTGACTAAAAATGAGATATTAGTGGTTTGGTTAAATAAACATCGTACTACAGTCATACCGGGCTATATTGATGACGGGAAGAAATATTTTTCTGTGATTTTGAAAGTGAGCGTAAACACGCTTCACTTTCTGAAGTAATCCATTGCTTCCAACATCAATCAACATTTTTATTCAATTTTTTTTAACTGCTTTAATGATAAAAAAAACTATATTTATATTTAAAAATTATTTAACAAAAAGTGCAGATACCAAGTAACAAATTGAAATAATCTAATTACTGATATTTGTTATTCATACGTCGAAGTTTATCTTATTCTGTACACGCCTCAAATACACAAATTAAATTTCGAGAAATAACGAATTAATTAAATATTTCATACCAGTAAAAAAAAAGACCAAGCGGAATATCGGATATCTTGTAACTGATTACTGCATTACCTAAACCACCATACATTCATAGCTCATATTATTTGCGTTAATTTTTAGAAGTACTTTTAAAACATCGCATTATTTACAGTATGCATACTTTCAAAACAACTCACTAAAATCATCTACACATACTTTTCAAACATAGTCTTCTAAAATCCACCAAAAATTATCATTTTCCGAGTCTTAATAAAACTTAACGCTACTTTTTTTTCTTGTCACCCACAACTTTATTTTGCACTTAAAAAGGGAGTAGAAAACAAGAAAAGCAAAACAGGAAGGTATACTAACGAAGTTTACCTTTATATACATAGCATGGTAGCAGTACACATGTAGCAAACAAAAAAAGAGACATAAAAAGTTGGAAACAATAGCCCCACCGGACCCGGGCTCTAAAACCAAGTCTTTTGTTAGTCCGGTCAGTCCGGAAGCCTTGAAAAAAATTCTTTTGTCAGTCCCCGTCCTCAGTTCTTTGGGAGAGTCCATTATCAAATTAAGGTGCATTCTCTTTTTTGGGTATGTGCCGTGGACTATTTGTAGCACAGCCTTTTATAAGAATTGAAAAGTGCCGAAGTCTAAATGAGATTAGTCCATTAAGTATTTTGTTTAAAAAGAAAAAAAAAACTCGAAATTTCACTACTTGTGAAAAGGAATTTAATAAGTATACTGATGACCAAGTTTTGTGTGAACGTTTAATTGGTTATTATAATTGAAATGTTATGCAAAATAATCTAAAATTTTTCAATATATCTACATATATTAGATGTTTACATATATAGTTAAAATGAACATAAGAAATGTTGTATAGTTTCCGAAACGAATAATCACCATTTTGCCTCCAATAACCTCTTTTAAATTAAGTATATTTTTTTACCGTTTGTAAGTACCGTTTTTAATGGACCTTTAAAGCTCATTTTCTCTTTCGCCTTTTTGTCACACAGCAAGTTCTTTCACTAAGCTCTTCAATTACGTACGGCTAAATATATATTTATTTAAAATAAGTTTCTAAGGATACATAGTTTTAGACGACATCCGTTAAACTCAGATTTAATTACAACTGTTGTCCAACAAAAATTATTGGAAAATTTAGAGTTAAGCTTACATGTTAATTATCAAAAATATCCATGTTAGAACGCAATTACATGTTTAGCAGTTATTTAATTAATAGATTCTGTTTATTTTTCATTTCAGTAAGTTAAACCTAGTTGACAGAAGTTAATCAGCAATTCCACACACAATCTATCGATTTTCGCTTTGAAACAAAACCCTGTTGCCAATGGTGCTGACATGTATAGTGGGAACTAATCTAATCGAATAGAAGACAGTCCCCAACGCGTCCCTCGAATTAATTAGTTCACGGTGGCATCACTGACCATGCCGCCCACGTCACAAAAACCAGTAATTGCATTCCCTCATTATCTGTTCTTTGGCATTTTTTATTCTTTTGCCCAAATGCTGTAATTAAACTCCTCAACTAGACTCAACAGCCTGGGAATCAGGCGTGGAAGAACTCAGCTCGAAGAATTTGCAGACGATTAACCGATGGAATAGCGTGAAACAAAGTTACATTTCTTGCTAAAAACGTTCGAAAAATTTCATTAGCACAAAAGTTTAATCTTTTTTCTTATTTTGATGGAATTAATTATTTTTTGTTTTTAATTTTTCTTCGAGTATTAATTAAATGAAGTCGGGATCTTTGATTTCATTAGCTTTTCTATTTTAAAACGGGAAAAATGACGTAATTAAACTAGACAGTGGCCACTATTTTATTTAAGATTTTTTTAATAAAGTGGCAACAAAAATTGACAATAAAAAGAAATTGTGACAGTAAGTATTCTCGAATAGAGCAAAAATGAGCTATAGTCACAAATTGGATACCCGAGTTTCTTGTTCTTGCCGGATGTCATAATAAGGTTTCAAGAAAATCGCGCATGCGCAAAGGGTAATGGCCATAAAATGTTTTTAAGTTTCAAAAGCGTTGTTGCGTACACTTTGTACCAATCTTTAACCGAATTTTATTAAATATCTATTATTGTGTAGTAATTAAAAGTCATTTGATGTTCCGCGATTCTAGTTTTTCCTAGAGTACAATAATTACATTTTGGATAGTAATAAATTTAAGTATGATAAAGTTCACTTGAGCATTTTGTAGAATAATTATTACTAGTTTTTATAAAATAATATTTCTGCAAGATTGCTTAAGTTTTTCGCCACAAAAATCAAATAGTATTTTTTAGTTGAAATTTTGCGCGACACTAAAAATTTTATTTATGTTTACGAGAAACTAATAAAAGCTAATTTATAAAAGCCAATTTTTCTTAAGCCCTTTTTCCACAGAACAAAATGAGCATAGATTCCCATGAAACAAATTTTAATGTTTGTCATCAGATATACGAAACCATCTACCAAACCATAGCAAGGCCTAAATAGTTTTGAATCCCAAGAACAACTTCTCGTAGAGACGCAGCAATAATCGATTTTTGTAACTAAAAAAATTAAATCTGTATCGTTCCAATCTTCTCCATCGTCAGTTTCTCTGACAAAGTGGTGAAATTGGAAGTGATGTAGACTTATTACCCGATCTAAGTAAGTCCATTACGTCCCTATCCCCTCAACGACTTTAACAACTCCTCCCCACCCCCACCCCCTTTTTTTCAATCGCCAAGAAGTCTTACTTCCTCAAATCTCTGTCGCCAAAAACATTTCACTGCTTCGGTTTAGAGAAGTTGTAACTGAACTTTTGTGCTAAACGTTAGTTTTAGAGAAAAATGTCATTTTGTATCTCAGAAGTGAAAGTTTGTGAAATTTCATTAAGTTGATATTTATGTTATACTTAAAAATCGAAATCACTCATTTTGTTGGATAAAATACAGCTCATTGCTGCACAAAAAGAAAGCGTTAATTAGAAAAAGCAAGCTATGAACACATTAAGGTTCTATTAAAACTAATCAGAACCAAGAACGCGTCGTGTCTTATTATTTAACGGTCACAATACTTATGTTTATCGGATTTTAATAAGCATTTGATTTCTAATCAATATTAACAATCAATATATTTATGTATAGCTATAACTAACTAATAGTAAAGATCAACTGGCGTACATACTAGTTAATTAATAGCAAAGTCATGTTCTATTGCTTTTAAGGGAACACAGTACCTCAAAAATGGCAAACATTGCGATATTTTTTTTTATTTGCTCAATTAAAGTTTGGAATCTTCTAAATAAGTCTACCAAGTTTTAAAAGTATAGATATATTTTAAAAGAGTTATTACACTTTGTATGCGGAAAGGTAGGATCAAAACGCAAACGAATGAAAACTTTAAATACGTTTTTCTCGGTGTTCATTTTTCCTTGATGACAAGTTTTTCAAAACGCTAAGGCTTTTTTTTTTAATTATTTATAAAAGTCTAAGAAATTTTGGTATGCAGTCTGTCAAATATGTTGAAATTAAGAATTGGCATTAAAATTGTTTTCGAAAGTAATATTTTTTTCATAAAAAAAATACTAAAGTCGAAACTTTCTAAATATGCTAAAAAAAATGGGATTTTCTAGATACATATTTTTTATAAAATAACTACTGAAGATAAATGAAATGCGAATGCCAATTCTTATGTAAAACAGTTTAAAGTATATGAGGAAAAAAATTAGGTTAAAGTATTTGTATATAAAAAAGCCTTAGCATTTAAAAAAAAGTTCTTAAAAAATTCAATTTTTTTTAAATAACTTAAAAATTAAATGAATTATTAAATTTCTTTGTCATATATTGTTTTTAAATATAAATTGAACTAATAAAACATTAATTTTATAGTGAATGTCAAAATTAAAACTTCTTTTTAAAGTGATACCGTGTCCCCTTAACTCTTAACAACGATTGGTATGAAAATTTCCCATGCAAAAGTAAAGTTTATGCTTAAGTTTATCTAAATAAACGAAATATAATACACGTGATTTACCATATTACTGAACAGTTTATGTCGAATAAATTAAACTACATTAAAAACGAATTAGAAATACAATATTTATTAAAAATCTTCACCATCATAACCTTTATTAATTTTTCTAAATAAAATTGTACTTAAAATCAGTCAATTGCTAGTTAAACCTTTGCCATACCATTTGAGCGATTTTTGTACCCATAAAAAATAAAACTAAGGCTTGTATCAGCTCAGCTTTCACTGTGGTAGAATTAAGAAAGCTACTCTAATAAATCTGTTGGAAAACTCAAATTAGATTATTGCTTTTTGAGAAATTTCTGGGGACTTTTTTAGTGCTGTAATTTGATATTAAGTGTAAGTATACCATGGTCCCTATAGCACATCATGTCTTATAAATATATATTTGCGTATTTAGATTCAATAATGCTTCGGCTTAAATGGTTTTATACACATTTAATGGTCGTATGTTTTTATCCTATTTGTTATTTTAACGTTAAATTCTGAAATAAAATTGATGGGTTTTCTTGAACAAAATTGTTTGTAACGTTTCTATGTATTAACATATATCAGTGTATTAAGTTAATTGACTTGTTTCAGGTGACATATTTCTTTACAGCTTTCATTCCTACAATTCCTTTGATCGGTTCTCCGATTAATGTTCTGTTCCCAAAACTGATATTGATTCTCTAATCGAGGCTATCGCGAAAGAATTTAGTTTCATTTAGCCATTTTGTTACCACTCAAAACCTACAACATGCTTATTCAATTTTATTTTCCTTACAATGATTAGCATAATTTAAATAGGCGTAGGTTTTAAGCATATTGGTTAGGCCGAATTTGTTATAATTGTTAGATATTTCGAATTAAAAAAATTACATTAGATTTACGTGACTGGCCATTCTTCTTAAAACTGTAAAATGGTTAAAAAATTTGCTCATAAATTAATTAAAAGTTTAATAACAGCTTTTTTTAAATTTGGAAGCATTTTTATAAATATATAAAAATCAAGAACCAGAGAATCTAGGACCATTATTGTGTTACAATAATTCCATTAACATTGTTCATTTTTACTATATGAGACGCTTTGAAACAAAGATGAGAAGCAAACACATACCATTGAATTTTATGCATTTGAAAGTTCCATGTAATTATATTCATATAACGTTGGCTTTAGCAATCTACTTTTTCTATTTAAAAAATTTGTTTTTGATTTGTAGATTAATTTGACAAGTAAAGGTCGTATTATAAATCTTTTATTCGTGAAATACGTGGTGTAGTGTATTGCATAACTTACCGTTAATCTGACCAATCGTGATGCACAATAACCTAACTTAACCTAACCTCCAACACTTCATTCACACAATGCATTTTACGATTTGTCTTGCAACATATTTTCTAATGTTGTATCCATCAAACCCCCCTCCCACTACAAGGAAACAATCGAAACGGCAATGAACTGACCATTTACCACCATTCTCGCAATCCTAATGCATTCAATTACAGCTATCCAAAGAAAATTTCTTTTTAAAGAAAATCATAATTGATACGGCCACACATAAGTCACTAAATAAAAAAGGGTCAAGTCATTTGAGAAATTTCCGTACCAACTTCTACTTTACTAAAATGTAGAAAGGTTCAGGCTTAGTTGGAAATTCATCAATGGTCTTTCCCCCTTCTTTATGTTAAGGGATTCTCGATTCACATATAAACCCATGCCAGATCGAAAATGCAAAGCGACCATAAATCAAATTATACCCATTCTTCAACGTTTGTTTCCCTCATCAACAAACGAATTGTAACACAATAATGGACAGGACTTTTCGAACATTACCGAAAAGTTCTATTTACGGATTCACGCTCGCCACGTATCGGGACATCACGTTCCTGACCTTCGATCTTGGGGTATCAGACGCCATTCCTGGATAATTACCACAAGGGGATAATTTATTCAGTGGGAGAGGACCATTACGAGGCAGTCTTAAAAACTTTCACGGATTTCTTGTTGTAATGGGTATTGGGCGGTTGACACAGGGCCGAATGACAGGCTCGGTAAACACGGGTGACAGGAGGCTAAGTGTAGGGTCTTCCTCGTTGATGAGAGCCAATTTATTTGTAATGGTAATTGGCGATGGCACAGAGTGACAAAAGTCAGCGCTGGAGCTTTCTGTCTGTCTTGAATGCCTTGGCAGATCGGAACCTCCTTCTTGTTTGAAGTTTTTAACTTTAGGAGCTTGGTACTGTAAGGGGAAAATTTATTTTTTGTTGTGTTGTCAAAAACTTGAAAAGCTAATGAAATTAGTTGTGATGAAAATGTGTTAATGGCAGCCTGCAATCAAATAACAACTTTATTTCATTGATTAGTTTTGATAATTTGCACTTGCCAACTTAACTATTCAATGAGTTAAAAATCTGTTTAAATCTTGAAGTGGTTTTGATAGGTATTTTTCACGTCAAGTAAATAAGTGGATACCAAGCTTCACTTAAAAATTAATATGTGTTTTTAAGGAAATGTCATTTATACACATTTCAACACATATTGGCTGGATTAATAGCGTATAATTATTGAAACAAGACTCCAAAACGACATAAAGATAATTAAGAATTGGTTCTCTTGCAGGTTATTTATTTTTATTAGTTTTGAAATTAGTAATAAGCTATATCGTGTTACGATAGTATGCAATTTTAATTTAAAATCAATCGATGCTTTTTTCATATAATAATTAAGTATATGTTAGTAGGGTTTGTTAATTACTATATTATTTTAATGTTATACTATATTATTACTATATTATTTAATTTTTTAATATATTTTTTAAAAGAATTCGAAGGCGAATGATTAAAATATAAATTGTCCTTTTCCACTGAAAAAAACAAGAAAAAGTCATATTTAAAAATTATCATTTTGCAATATAAAAAATATAGAGAGAAACGAATTTCGAAACTAAATAAGCCTTTTTAGGATTTTAATTATTATTTTTTAAACTAATTCTTATACTTTATTCACCAAAAAGTAATTTTCCCGATCGATGCAACACAACTTCAAAAGAAACGTACACAACAAATCTCATAGAACACAAGCAATGTAATCAAAAACCAAACATAGAGTATGAAAAACAAACAAAAACCGTAATTTCACATCGAAAAAACCAGGGGACAGCTTTAATAGCAGGTTTCGGAGTAAATGAAGCCAAAAGTGTATTTGGGGATGATACACCCAGCAATTAAACACCGATGCATTTGGGGTATAGCCGAAAAGCATCTTAAAAACACCAAGACATGTGGTACAACCTACATTTCATGGGGATGGGATATTTCTACAAATGTTTTAATTGTTGTTTTTACGTAAGATGTCAGTGGATCGGAGTAAAAATTTAAAGGAATTAAATGAAGGTTGTAGTGCAGGATATTTAAAGGAGAACCATTGCTCAGCTATTTATCAATTCTACCGTAGTTAGTCAAAAATAGACCACGTCAATTTTTAATTTTAAGTTGTAGTGTAAAATTCCAATTATCCGAAGTAATTGGGACCTAACCACGTTCGGATAATTGGAGTTAATCGGAAGAAAATGTATAATCAATCAATTACCTTTTAAAAAACAGATGAATACTAATATAAATATAAATACTGTTAGTATAAAAGTTTATATGCGACACAAACTTTTATACCCAGTCTCTCTGCTGCTATTCGTCTCTGTTGGATGTCATTCCAAAATTAATACTAGGCATGAGATCCAATATAGACGAACCGTGACAGATAAGTAAGATGGAATTTTTAATAAAAATCGGGTGATCAGCAACGGTTCGGATAATTGGAGTGCGGATAATTTTAGTTCTACTGTACTAGAATTATATAATTTTTTAAGCAAATTATAAAATCTTCATTAAATTTTAACAAAACAATTTAATGAAGTGTGAATGGAACCAATCGTTTTAGGGTGTATGATAAACCTTGCAATTAAACATACTTTTAGAGTATTTCTTTGCCAAATATGCATCTCCAAAAGCAACAAGACATAGAGCGATTAACATTTCATCAGGTAGAGATGTTTCTACAAATGCTTTTTGTTGGTTTTAAGCCCGGGTGCAAGGGTTTGTAATTCAAATTTAGATGAATTAGATCAATGTTATCTGGTGTATTAGTTTCCTTCTAAACTTAATTGTACCTACAAATTTAGTAGCTCAATATAATTATATTGTTATTATATACGTTTATTTTATTTTCATTGGGTTTTAAAACAATTTACAGAAAAATAACTTTTAAAATATCTAAAATACATAATCTTTTAGTGTGAATTAAATAAGCTTTTAGAGTAAATTGATTAAAATTAAGTGGTGCTTCTTTTGGCAAAGATAAGCAATAGCAGATTTATACGGCTCATAATTACATAGCAATGTTATGACTTTTCTATCGGGTTATTTTACCAAAGTTCAATTAAAATATTTTTTGTGGTATTCACAAATTTTCTTGTACAATGAGTTGCATTTATTCTGTTTTGTGTCTAGTTTTTCTGAATTTTTCTGTATATATAAATAAAATGCATACTTTCTAAACATATTTCTAAAGCCTATTGGAATCTTAGTTATTCATAGTCTTAGTTGTTTAAAAAATGCATTCATTTTTTGAAAGTCGTATAGATTATCTCATGTTGTCGATATTAATATCAATGCAAAAAAAACTTGTTTGTGGATAATTTTAAAATTGTTATCTTTAGCCGTTGTGAATACATTTTTGATTTGTATTTGTTTTCCTTTCAAGATATAAACATCTCCCTTTTCATAAATATAAATAAACACAATAATTTTTTTATTTCCTCTAAGGCATGAAATCTTGAAACTAAAATGTTATAAACATCATAAAACTGGTTGTTGTTTACAATAGTTAGATGGATTAAAATACAAGTGAACCAAGTCTATAAAAAGTCCTTTGTGCTGCAGTGGCTTAAAGTTAGCTTTATTACAAAATTAAATCTTAAATCTGAACCAGGTAGGTTGCTTCAATAGGTTGGTTTGCGTATTACATCCATAATCATTTTTTGTTTCATATTTTTATTGTAAAAAGGTAGGGTATTAAATGAGATTTTTAAATCATACGTATACCAAGTTCCTATACTTAGGTTTCTAAATACAGATTTTGGCTCAACTTTTATGCGTTGATGGTGCTAACAATGTTTCCAAACATCTGAAATGTTTCAGAATGTTTGTAATGTATGTAAAGCAATTTTATCAATAAAAACCATTGTCGATTTGATAGAAATATTGTTAGCATTTAAATACAATAAAACTTTTTATTTTACTAGTTGTTTGCTCACTAATTTTATAATATCATACGTATCCGGGAGCTGTACTTAAATAATGTTTACACTTTGGATCTCGCTTATTTATTTACCAGTAGAATGCTTCCTCGCAATTATTCATATTTTTACTTTCAACTACCAAATTATTTTAAACAACTGGGCTATTATTTATTGCTTTTCCATATTGGATTAACAATATAACGATGGACATAACATTTTTTTTATGACAATAAAAATTCCTTAACCTTGGTAAGTATTTTTTACGTCGCTTGGGTTAGGTTAGTTTGAATTATCGTCGCACTAGAGCTACAAGATGGCTATTGGCGACGGGCGTCATTATTTAGAACCACAGTCGGGTGACTAGCAGACACCTGAGTAGGCACCCAACGCAACCGTTAAGGGCGACATCGTACGCAGCATTGGGACTTCGGAGCATATTTAATGTGCACTCCCTCTACACGGGGTATTATTCGTCGGACATTTTTTCTGCACGGGCCGTTTATCCCTATTGGAAAAAATTCCGAATTCCAGTATCAAAATCATACCAGAACCAGTATGAATCATACTGGGCATTTTTAAAACCAGTATGACACGATACTGGGAACTTCAATTCTGGTATCAGATCATACTGGGAATTTTGATACTGGTATTAGATCATACTGGGAATTTTGATACTGGTATTAGATCATACTGGGAATTTTAAAACCAGTATGATACGATACTGGGAACTTTGATTCCGGTATTAGATCATGCTGGGAATTTTGATACGGATATTACATCATACTAGAAATTTTAAAACCGGTATGAAATCATACTGGAAATTTTTAGGCCGGTATAAAACCATACTGGAAAAGTGACTCGATACTGGAAAATTATAAAACTTGTATGTGGCCATATATATATGAAAACTTTCTTTATAATGGAAAATGTTACATCTGTATCTATCTTATTCTGTATTATACACCATCCCATTTATGAGTGAAACTGTTTATTAGCATATTATATATATTCCAAGATAGCAAAAAGGAGAAAAATTAGAAATATTATATTGTCATGAAGTAAAAATAATATGTGAATAGAATATTAAAAACAATTATTTTTGCGAATAAAATAATAAAACACACAAATTGTAAAGTTTTATGAAAGACTAAAAAAATATATTTATCTACTGCAAGCTTGATTAAAAATTTTTAAGTTAGTGTAAAGCAGGAGGGGGTGGGGGGAATTTCCCCCTACCAAAATGGTTCATCCTTAAAGCTGAATTTTCAGTGCAGAAAATTACCAAAAATAATGATAAAACAACTATATCCCTATTAGCTCGGCAGTTATTTTGGCGATGCCCGGACCCAAACCTGGGACCTTCCGCATGCAAGGCGAATGCCTAAGCGACTGGGTTCCCCAGCCCCTACGTCGCTTGGGAAAGATCCAGTTCACTCAATACTGTCACTGTGGATTATGCGGCGCCGTAATAAAAAAAGCAAATTTTGCCGGACCTTTGTGTGTGAAACGGACCCAACTGGATTCATTCGAAACTACCACCTTCATATTCAAAAAATATCCACAACTTTACACATGATACATAAAGATACAAGAAGACAACGTTGATTTCTTGGCTCAAATATACCATGCATGACCAGATTTGTTTCAGTGATTATGCTTTCGACTATGAAATCATCATTTAATTTTCATAAATCCTATTTTATTTACTTAGCTATTGCTTGCAAAGACTATAACATAATAAAACGGAGAATATTTGCGCAATTTGTATAGATAGATAAATAACAAACTAAACTGGGTATCCACAACAGAGGAGCGAAATGCAGTACTTCTGGCCACCCTATGCAAATAATATTTTATATGTACAGTTTGACATGTTTCTCTGGAGGAAAATATTTCATTAATCTATCCTTCATAATATTCTGATGCGAAACATGTCAATTTTTACGCAGTAAAACCCATTTCCACTAAGAATCAAAGCTTCTCCATATAGTATTCTTCATACAACACCTTCATGTATAGAAATCCAAACGATTTTTGTGGAAAGCCCCACTACGGAACCGTCTCCAGTTTCGCGGATCGGGTGAACAGACAGATTAGCCTCCTGCGCAAAGGAAAAGTCCATCATCCAGACTGAGTAGTTATTAGAGATCGCCGCGTAAGGTATCCTAGAGCTTTTTTCCCTTTGCAATTAAATCTCGAGGCCCTAGAAATTAGCCCTACTTACCTTTATTTTTTATCTCTTCTCTGGTTTCTACTTCCCTTTATATTGCCACGTGCTATGTTAGGGGCGAAATTACGTAGCTCGGGAAATTACCTACTTTAATTATTATTTCCAAGTATAAGAAAAAACACCTTTTAGATGGGAGGGCTTCTCATGGTTCTTAACTTGGTATTGATTGTTTTTTTGTGTGTAAGGGTGAGTTCTTGTTTCTGTCATTTGCGTGGAATGTCGGGGAATACGTAATAAGGGTTGTTGTGCTTAAATTAAATTGTTTTTTTTTCTTCAGCGGAAGAATGTTGTTCACGTGCTGCTTTTAAAGCAGTGGTAATTAAATTTAATGCTGATTAAAAAAATTTTTATAGAATATAGTGCCGTTGTAATGAAATGCAATATTAAAAACTTGGATATTCCATTTATGTTTCTACAAGAGATTAAAAGCTAAATTTTTTTATAAGAAACATCCCCCGAAGAAAGTAATACAATATCGTGATATTTTAACTAAACACTAAATTCTCTAAACGTGGCCCATCCCAAGTACTCGCATTTTCATAGACAGCAACACCGAAACACTACATTATATTATAACGCACATATCAAAAAGCTCCAACGATGGTTTGATTCGAAGGACCTAACTAGTGTGGTTCAAATTCATTAACACACACTTCGAGACTAATTAGTATTTTGCTGATACTAAATTCAATCTAGAGTTGTATGATATCTACCAAAAAGTGATAACTAAACTTTTTAAAGTGAGTCTAGCTTAAAAAAAAGTTACTTTTTTTTAAGTTTTTAACTTAGTTAAACCAAAAAGTTTAACTAAGTGTGAAGCCATGTAAATCACTAATTTCTTGAAGTGGTCTTGTTACCAACATTAGAATAAATCATTCAATTGTTTCTATTATTTAAATCTTTCGAAGATTGAATTTGCTCATCTAGGCATCGACGCGAAGCGCTTTTAGCTATTCAACAATGTTAGGCCGTAAGCGTATAGCGTTAATGGCAAATGGAAGTCACTGAAATGACGTACAAAATATTATAAATCGTTCCAATCCCAGTGTGGCCTATGTAGAGATAAACAAAGCCCTCACCCTCACCTATTCGTATCGAGGTCTAATATCAGCTTCACGCGCACCCAACGATGGATAGTGGCGGGGTCAATTTCTGCAGCTCCAGAAAGGGTTTAACCCTCACGCTTACTTCATTTTTAACGCAATTTCCAAGGCTTCCAAACGCAAAAAACATCCTATTATATGTGGTCTGCCGATCCCTATCCGTCGGGTCAGTCGCTTTCAAAAATGGTCTTCTTTGCCAAAGGTCAAGACAGTGTTCTGTATGTGGACGATATTGCTCCTTGCAAAAGTTTTTGGAGGTAAACAAAGGTCAGCTTAATGGCAAGACAGATGGGATTAGCGTTTGATGAGTGACGTTTAAAAGGGAACCGGCAAAAAATGGTACTGTCCATTTAAATAAAAAAAATCTTGTTTATATACCATTCTATAGCATGATGACGACGGTATGTTACCATCATTGTGTAGATTTGCTAAAAAATAATGAATAATTTTTATTGATATGACATAAGTTTTTGAGATACATAAAGTTTTTTACATAAAGTTTTTGAGAGAAAATAAGATACATCTAAATAACTCACCCTAGGTGGTAGAATTATGTATCTGCAAAATTTCGTGTATGAAATTAACGTGATTAATTCGTCTTTGAAATAATTTTAAAAAAGTATTTCATCGAAATTGAAAAGATACAATTTTTTATTTAAAAAAGTCAAGGAATTTACTTGCATTCGTTTTTTTATCATTGCATAAATACTTATTAATGTGTGTTTTATTTTTTTCAAACAATAAAAGTACATAAAAATGCGAAGATTCAACTATTTTTACCCATTAATGACCCATTTGTGAATACCATTATCCCCTTCATTTCTAAATAAAAATTTTAACCTCATATAAGTTTTGAAAATTTGCATTTCAGATAACTTGATTTATTCCACATAATTTTTAGTACTACTGTCTTTTTACTCTTACTTAGCATTGGTCTTAAATTTTGTTCATTTAGGTTAACATAAACTGAAAGCTTATTTTCGCACTACCAATCCGTCGCTGATAAGTTAATCTGTGCCACTATCGAAATTCAAGATTTTTTAAAGTATAACAAGAATTTTTGAAGTTAGAGCAAAATAACAAAAAAAAAATTATTAAGTAAAAGTTTCATTGGTAAACTTTTTTCACTTTTAATAGCCTTTTTTAGATAGTGTATTGAATTATCATAATATGAAATCAATGTGAAACAGCACCTTTTAAGAAAGGCCATGGTTATAGAGCCCGCCTTTATACTTGGTTAAAATATGACTTTCCTTCGAGCAATTTTCAACACAGTAGTCCTATTTAAATCATCATCATCCAAACACAGTATTTAAGATAAACACACGAAAAACCCACGAAAACAAAAGATAATCCTTAATATAACCAATGCAATTTAGCCTCACAAGAAAAAATCCAGCCAAATAAAACTGTCTCTCGAAATAAATATTGATAAATAAAAAAGAATCCGTCTACTTGTGTGGCTTCTGAGCCCCATTGATTCGTAAAAAGCTTCCAAAAAGGCCGTGGGAAGAGTCTGGAGCAAAAGAAAGATCAACTCCGGGGGTGGATTGATTGCGAAAACACGGATAAAATCGAGTCGATTGTCTCTCCCTTTTTATCACAGATTTTTAGCGAGGACATCTGTGGGTAGATTTGCCAAAGCTGCAACTGGTTAAAAGAAAGTAAATGCAGTTATGGTATTTATTATATACATCGCTTAAAGTGAAAAGAGTCAAAGAAGATTTACGTCCAGGTTTTTTTTTCACTAAAAATGTTTAAAAGAAAAAGTGTAGTGGAAATTGGTTCAGTGAATTTGACCATTTTTTACTTTTCGCAATTATATTAGTTATGGAATTTTTGAATTTTTAACTTGTTTTTCTTTGTTCTTCTACAGATTACACTGTATGAAGAAATGACAATAACAACTTATTGAAAATAATTTAGTAATATCTGAAAATTAAAAATTCATCAACTGATGGAAGTCAATTGACACAACATTGGGTCTACAACAAAAATAATCTTCAATTTGCCGTGCATGGAATTTAATAGAGACACTACACTCCATTGCTCCATTAAACCACTATTTCAATTATTCATTTATTTATTATAATTTAAGATCTATTTTACACGACTTTAAAATTAAACCACTGATTATAATCAAATGAAAATCAGGTCAGATTAAATGCATTTATTATTGCGAAAAGCAACTGTAATTCGTCGATTAATTAAACCATCCTATACACCATTCTAAAACTTTAGAAATTAAGGGAGTAGACTGTATAAATTGTTTATGTTAAATTGGCTACTAAACTTTAAGAAATATGTTATTAATTAGTTATAAAAAAATAATATTAACATTTTCTACTGAAAACTATAAATATACCATTTATGAATCGAATAAAAGGAACAGTATCATAATTAAAGAACCAAGAGTCTCTACACCAGTCATCACAATACAAGAAAGTAAAAGTTGATTGTAACCAAATAAAACAAAAGTCCAAAATCCCAAAGTAGCCATCAAATAAAGCCGAAATTGGACACCGATACGGTTGAAGTATCGGAATCTGGCAATTAAGGCACGTAATGTCCCGGAAGTGACGTACGTGGCTTGCATAGGGCGGTAAGGCGATCGCAAAACCAACTTCCTCCCGGGGCCCCAAGTGTCCCACTAAGGGATTATTACCTGCTTTCATTAACTGAGGGGATTAAAGTTACCTAAAATTGGCTGATTAGGGAAAAACTGCACCGACTTTGTTAGGACATTTCTCATCTTAAACGAAAGCTGTGAACAAGACTAAGATGTATTTTTAATATAGAACTATAGAGTTTGGTTTAATTGTGAACACGATCCGATTAATCAAATCATTTGGTTTAATTACAATAGCTTGCATAAGCTAGGTCTGCTGTATGATCGGCATGTTGCCTTTGAAAAGAGTTTTGTACAAAAAATAGAATTGTATTTCTTCGAGAGACTTTTTTTCTACAGTAAAATTCAGTTTAAATATTTTCTGGTATAAGGAAATGAAAACTTACAATAGAATTTCTTTCACTGAAACGCCAGTTTACGATACAGTTGTTTTGGTAATAATTGTAAAATCAAATAAAATGTCAATTAAATTGATTTTAATTTGTATTTTAGTATTAAAAAATGAGCATTTATCTATACAATTAATTTTTCAGATATTTGTGAATGCATAAATTTCAGATAAGAGAGGTTATAGGAACTGTATTACCAAGATTTACTTTTATATATTACGCATTGTCAGATTTAAATACAGATGATATTCTTTCTAAACATATAGTTTAAATATGTACTTATGAAATACTTTGCCATAAATGCATTAGAAACTCTGGTTTATAAATCCTGTAGCAGCCCACCGCACACGCAACCTCAAAAAACATCCACCCTACATGGCGCTGATTTACTACTACTGTTTAGAGTTGCCTGTATGTGGTCACTGGTAACCTTGATCAACTGAAAACTTAAATTTGTTTACGATGTTAATAACCCTGCATCAAAGTCTGTCATTAATACATGCGCGTTCCTTCAGGTAAATAAATCTCCTATCATTGTAAAAAAAAAATACTTAAAGCTCGAACATATATCTATACACCACCTGTTCGAAAGAAAATACAATCATTCAACATCTCGCAACTATTTTATTCTGAAATAAATTTCCCCTAATACTGTTTTGGAAACTCCCAATTAAGTGAATTATCGCTTCTACTTCGACAGTCAACTATTTAAACATGTCTTATCGACAGAAGAATCACCTAATTAATCGAGTCTGCTTTCCAATTGCCAAGTCAACACTTGTATTAATCTATAGCAAATGAATTATGTCTTAATAACATTTTTGATTACTTTGAGTCCAGAAGTATTGGATTTACGATAATTCTGTACCTCGTCATGAAATGGGCAGTTGTCCAATGTTTTAATTTTCAAGTTCCAAAAGCCCTTATTCTTCAGAGGGAAGAAATTACAGTGATTGAAGAATATAATTGCTGCATGACACATTAATTGAATCACAATTATTTATTAACAGGTGCCAGTTTAAATTTGATTTGCATTGGCGTTGTAATTGTGCTTGTGCAAAATTGCTATAATTATGTCTTTGTGTTCATCTACTGTTAAAGTACTTAGTACAATGTAACTATAACTTTATACAATAGCGATGAGGAAATGACTCAATTAATCTATCTATCATAAAGTAATTAAGAAAGTAATTCGTTAATCCGCATGGACCTTTGAAAAAAGAAGAGAAATAAGTATGTTTGCATGACTTTTAACCATTCTAAACTATTGTAGGAAAAGAAAAGTGAATAGGAATCTTCAAAAATGATGTCTTAGTTTTCAGCAGCCAGAAATATCTATGTTACCAAAAGACAAACTTGTCCCCATTTAAAACAAATGCGAACTAATAACCATACCCATAAGTCGTCACCTCACGAGATTGACCTCAAATCTATCTATAATATTCAGCACTCGGGTAATTAATCGATTGCTAGTATTTTTATAGTAAAAGTGGTTATCCTTGAATACATTTCTCAAATAGGGAGCGAATTTGTTCAATATACTTTTTAAAACAAAATACGATAATCACCATTAACCTTTGCAACTTACATCTTATATAAATGACAAATTACTTAAAATTGGTATTAAAGTTATTTAAAACTCGTTTGTTGTGTGCAAAATTTTTATTGTTTTCTCTTTGCTGGTTATTACTGTTTGGAATACTTGTACCCTTGTAATATTTTTAAAAGCTATTCGAAGAAAATGAGGATATGTACTGCTTGACATCAGAAACAAGGACGAATGATCTTCAGAAGCGACACTGATCTCACACCTAAACAAACAAAAGGAAATCAGAAGTAATTACTCCTCGAGAAGACTCATCAACGAGTTGCAGAACTATTTCATGACCTCTCTCGTAGGGACGCAACTTCTGACACCCCCTTTGACAAAAGATCTCTACGTCCCTACCTCTGGAGATGCTCGAGCTAAGAGGACGTCCACCACACCAGGGGTCTCCAAATTATTGACTGTGAGACTGGTGTTTATTTGAAAGTATTACAGGAGGTGCCTGCCAGTGATAATTATACACTTGTACAGGCACCTATTGCTTAAAGATGAAATCGAAGGCGTTAAAACAACCCACGCCAAAAAGTTTGAAACCACTTTGGAAGCAAGAACCAACGCTCATACCACTTCACAATCGCCCTGCCTGCAAGACATTGTCATTCAGTGAAATTTTTTTATCTGTACGCGAAAAGTATGAATGTAAAAATTGACGTGTTTCGCAAGACGAAGATCCTGCTTCATCAGAATAGTACACACATCCTTCATGTAACATGCGCAAAGTTGTGTATATTATCTGCGAATACAATTTTTTATATTTATTTGATAGTGGTTGTTCTTTTTTAAATAATCATACGGAGATCTATTGCTTAGGCTTATTACGAACGGTTATAACATTCATATCTTTAGCAGGATTCGAAATCAGGCCTAGCAAAGGGCAAATAAAAGGTTTGGAGCTCCCTCCACCAACACTCTCACCTTTCTAATCATCTTTATTTTTTGCCATTATGTCTTATTCACCAACCGCGATCTTTTTGTCACCCTGGTCCTAATGACGGATGGTCCATCTTTCGTTGGTGTTGCCACCCCCGTAATGAAAATGAATGAATATCCGCGGATACTTTGTCTCCAGCAAACCCCTCCAGTGGTGACATCCGGAGGGTAAGGGTATAAAGGATGGCCCACAAGTGGAGGGCATTTTTCATGCGAGATAGGACACTATGATGCAGGTTAAATAAGATGAAGATATTTGGCGAGAAAAAAAATGAAGCTATTTGAAAGTCGCCAGGCACCATTTTATGCACCCCCAACAAAGCGATGTGCCTTATAACGAGTGGCGTAAAACACAATTTAAATTTTAAAAATCAGCTATTTCAACTCGAATAATGACTATTTGAGCAGTTGTAGGCTGTAGTAAAAGATCTCATTCAATACAAGGTCCAGATATTTTCCTTTAATGGTGTCACGGTTTTATAGACGCGCATTACGGCCAAAGAAAATGTTAATGTTTATTATTTTACTGAAATAATTCATGACCATGTTTTAATCAATTGGAATTAACTTTTATTAAATTAGACAACATATTTAATCATAGATAGAATTATTATTTTTATTTTCCAATAATTATTTATAACCAAACGCGCAAACTGCCTCTTACATTTAGATTTATGTAGTATAAATAAATTTAAACTTTTAACTTTTCATTAGATTAGTTAAGGTTAATACTCTGAACTTAATGATTGTTGTTTCTTAACAGTTTAATAAACCCCTAATCAGATGCTTAGAAGGCTTTCGAAGTTAGGGGGCAAAGTTACAACGGAATCTTTATTTTTGGAAGCATGTGAGTGATACTGATGAATCACCGTGTTCCAGGTCTCGAGTGGCAACATACATGCTGAATGAAAATAAATTCTTTCTCGATCCTCGATTGGTAATTTCTTAAGTATCATTCATCTTTATTAAATATTTCTGCTTCATTGGTCTTTAGTATAAACGTTATTGGTTTGAATGCAGTAGTGTCAAATCGGTTGTTTGGGTGCATAAATGAAAAAATCATGGCTTTATTTGGTAAACCAGTTTTTGCATTGTTTTTCTCCTCGAAGCATCTCCATCTTATTTAACCTTCATGGATATAACACCAAACTCCTTGGAATGGGTGTTTAATTTATTCCTTGTGGAAAGTGAATGAAGCTCCTGGATAAGCCTGATGAACCGCCATTTATCATCGTCGGGTTGACGCGTAATCTGCTTCCCAAAAACGCCTTTAAAGAAATAATTAAGACGTGTTTTGCTGTAATGGAGAGAAGAGGACACGCCTTCGTTTAATGAAGGTTGGTTATGGGTTTGGTAATGCATGGTAACATTGTTTTTAACCTATCCCGCAGTTTTAGCTTTCAAAATTATCATTGTTTTAATTTTTTAACTCTTTAGTTCAACCTTGACTGAAAAACTAATGTATTAAGTCCCATAAGCAAAGTACCACTTTTGTTTTTGAATAAGGTTTTTTTTCAAAATTTCTGTAAAAAAACATTCACTCTAGCGCAGTTAAATGTTGTGCAAGAATTACTGAAAAATTTTCATATAATTAAAAATTCTTATAATTATAGACTACCAACATTTTTGAAACACCTTCAATCTACGTTTCCATGGCAATAGACGTAAAATACAACTAATTTCTTCCAAAACACAGCAACTGGCTAATTATGGAACCGCGATGAACCTCTTCGTTTTGTATAACTGGCCAACAAGACGGAAAAGCCTTCATTTATCACTAGGCTGAAGTCTCCCCGACTAATGAGTGGTTAAAAAGACATTTGTTATATCGGGGCCGACTCAATTAAGGAATTAGAGGATTTGTTAAAAAGTAATTATGTCGGCAATTTGCTGAATCCTCGGTTTAAACACAAGGTGGAAATTGAGAGAAGCTTGTTGTATTTTTTAAAGATTCTTCTCTGATGGTTCTTTTTCTACTTGGGTTATAAAACTGAAATTATGTCCGAGTGTACTGTGAAAGTTTCATTTGCTTATGAATTTGAATGACTTTTGAATCGAAGTTTGAATTTTTTTTTTTGCTTACCATATTCCGTGATAGTTTTTTTGTTTCCAATCATTATTATAACAAGGTCTTTAGTATAAAACGTTATTGGTTTGACACGCTATTTAAATAAGAAAGCTTTAATCAGGTAGCATGTCAGTTTGTAAGATTCTTTAAGGCGGAATAATTTCAAACTTTTTTTAACAAAAATTTAACTTTTAAAAAAACTAAAATTTTAGCAAGTTCAATAACCTCAGTTAATAGAACGTTGCACAAAATACATAAAGGTTTTATGATAATAGGCCCAGCTTCTTTTTACAAAATATAGTTTAAACGGAAAATGAACCAGTGATATGAACAACTGAAATCAACATACGATTATAAACATGCATATAAAGACTAAATTAATATTTCAATAGTTATGTCTCAATTTTTATTTTTAACGAGGCAATTTCTCAATTTTATTGCCGCATTGTGCTTAACCTTATATGGAAACAATAATCAGTTTATGAAAAAATGTTTTTATGGTCATTATGGTCATTCATTATGTTAAACAAATTAAACATCAATTCATTCGCCAAATAATATTATTGCGAACAAATTTTGTTTTACAGAAATAAAAAAAACCATCATAGATTATGTTTTAATAATCATAGATTTAATTATAGATAATTAATCATTAGATTAATTATCAGCATACCCATCAAATTTCTACAAATCTCAAGCAAAGAAATTAAAAGACAATCAGCACAATCTCTCACAAGAAAAGCGTGATCTTGTCCCACGTTCTGCCCATGTACGGAGTCCAACCTTTTCTCCGTTGGAAGGGCATATAATAAGGCAGTAAAAGCAATTAAAAGCAATTATTTCCCGATCAAGAACGTGCAGTGATTCTTTTGCACCGCAGACAGGCTAATTAGAGATCATTTGCGGATGCGTCTGGGGGGTGGCAATAACACTACAGTGCTAGAAACTAGCGCTGGTGATTATTCCTCAAGCTCGTCCCGCGCGATAATTACAGGCGAAAGCGGGCCTTCGTTCCCAGGTGCAATCATTGCGAAGAAATTCCAATCATGATGAGATTTCCATTCATTTCTTTTTCTCTGTCTCTCGTTGCTATCATTTTGATTAAGAAGCTGCCTAATTAAGGTTTCCATCCTACCCAAGGTTGAGGAGTCAAGTTATCGCAGTTTGGTTCGGGCCCCGCCCCGCAATTAAGGTGTCAATCGCATTTCTCAGAATGCTCGGCCACCATCTATTCTGTAGAACGCCTCCCCTTTTATAGAGAAGAGATCCCCCCCCTCCATTTGTTCAACCTCGATTATGACCCTTAATCGGCACGGGGGCCCTAAAAAGTATATCAAACATGAAGGTGTGCTCATGAAAGTTCTATAAGATAGACGTTGAAAACTTTACAATGCGTTGCCAAAACTTTCCTTTTTCAAACACGGGGGCTATAACAAGAAATTGATTTGAATTCTCGCAGCAGTACAGCTAGCTACGCCAGAGCAATTGGCGATGGTAGTAGTAATTTAGAAGCACAGTCAAGTGACGAGCTGACACCTGAGTATTCATTCAACGCAACTTTTAGGATCGACATCATACGCAGAACTTTGGAGCATAATTAACGTGTACTATCTTTACGCAAGAAGTATTATTTGTCACACTGTTTTCTGCACGGACCTTTTACTTCAGCAATGCCCGGTCTCTAACCTGGGACCTTTCGCATGTACCACCAGCCTTCGCTTTACCAAAAGGAAATCCTACCAAACAGGTCAAGGTCATATCAATCATATCAAATACTTTCATGAAATTTCCATATGGGATAAAACTTCAAAAATCGATGGGGGGAGGGGGGAATGCTATTTTGGTAATACTTAAAACAAGTAACGTAATCCGAACCAAACACCAGGAGGAATACCTTATAATTTCCCTCGTAGTTTATTTACTACTAATAACCATTTTAAGACTTATATAGAAGAAATTCAGACTAGGGTTTTATGCTTGGGCCAAAATTACCCTAGGCGACGTAATGAATTTTGCATGGTTTACCATCCATCAACTAGAAACGAAATCTATCTAAATTGCCCGTCGAAATCTTCACCCTCTCTCATACCTATTAACCCGATCATTTTTGCAAAATGTTATTTTTTTTCTTTTAGCAGAAAGTATAATGAACAGGAGAGTTTTTCTGCGGTTTTAGTTTAATCGAAACCATTTTAACCAATATGTTTGTAGTTGTGCTGAACATCAAAATAAATAATATTAAAGACATATTGATATTGTTAAAAATATTTATGATTCGGAACTCAATAAATTAACGCTTTTGTTTTCTCCATTATTTCGAGACCGTAAAAATTCAAGCTAGTGTGTAATCAATACAAGACAGTTTATAGGTCGGCAGTTATTTTGGCAATATCCGTACCCCAACCTGAGACCTTTCGCATGTAAGGCAAGCGCCTTACCGACTGGGCATAACAAAATGGAAAATACCAATTATCCCTTTCTTTACCATCCCCATCAAAGAGAAACAGACGCAATCCACAGAATAAAAAGGATAACGCGAGAGCAAGACCATGTAAACACTCTTCTCCCTCGTTCGAACAGGAAAAAGTGATAAATTCATCCCGCTTCCATTAATCTTCGTAATATTTAATATGGCCGTCCAGAAACCGGTCCCAAGTTCGAGGCGTGTATGTTTTACCGCGTGTAAAGCGCGGACGTGCAATCCGGCCCTTAGTATTCATTTCGAACACGCTTTATTTGGCGATTTTTTTTTATGTTTCTTTATAGTTTTTTGTGTTTATAAGCCCTGGGCTATTTTTTTTTTCGGTCGGTGATTTCTTTTGATCACTTTGCTCTTGAGCCTCAGTGACCCGTATGTCGGTCTGGTTCGGGAGCGATACCGTTTTTGTGTGACGGACTCGTTTATTTTTTATTATTTTTTTATTCGTGATTTAATGGGCATTGTAGTTGTTACCTAGTGTGATCTTATAGTTTATGTCCGTGTAATAAACATGATTTATTAAGTAATAATTACTTTTTTTGGAAATGGATTTGGAATTTTCTAATTTAAACATTTCATCGACAAATACATTTCATTGGCTAATAATTGAGGATTTTACAATTTTTATTGTGTGTTCTTAATTTAAAACATTTACTAATTTTTCTTATATGAAAGAGTAAAATAATAATATACATTTCATAAAACATGAATCATTTGTATGTGGTTTTTTAAAATGGATTTTTTCGTGTCGAGTTTCAAACAATCTACAATAATATTTAATTTTCTATTTTTTATGCGACATGCTACTTTCCATATTAGTTAAATAATTAAAAAGCTTAAAACTTAGGCATCATCAATTCAAGCCAATTAAGCTACTTTTAATCAGAACTTCTAACATAATCACCACTGTTTAACCAAGTTTTCAAAAACTGCGTCATCAACAAATATTTTAATTCTCATCAAAAATGTATCTTTTTGTAATGAATATCAATCCTAAATATGTTTTCTTCTAAACATGTAATAAATGTATCGATATACATCATAGTAATCGGATAATAAACAGAAATAACTCTCTAGTGATTGTTTCGGTACTTTTCAAACCTTCACTCGTCGGAATCTAAAATTACCGCCCAACAATTACTCATAGAATCCCACCTGTTTAACCTATTTGCAATTTACTTTTGGAACAAATAAGAGTATTCGATGTCACAAACACAGGCAAAAAAAACTTTTTGTTGTGATGAAAATAACTCGTCGCGTCAACAGCTAAAAAGGTGATCGCCTCTCTTCATTTGTGTGAAAAAGAATTCATTTAAAAGTGTTACGAAATTAAAATGGTTGCTCTTTAACAGTGGTAGTTCTTTTCTGTTCGTGCTTTTATTTGACCTTACTATGTTATTTATTTCACGAATTAAATTATCTGAAAGATATAGTAGTTAATGTAACCGGTCTGCAATGCTATATTCAAAGAGATTATTCAGCAAAAAAAATCTCGGAGGAGATTTTACACAATAAGCTGTCGTGGTTATAATACGCCTCACAGTGGGGCAAAAGTCTCACAAGATTGCAAACCGTACATACCAGATTTTTAGCATATCTTAAACTATTATAATATATTTTATAAAGTATTTTAGGAAAGAAAATTAGTCAAAATAAATAAAACGTGAGCACATAACAAAATTTGGCCCATGTAATTGTGACGTTCTATTTTTAAATAAGATGTCTTTTAAAATAAGGTAAAAATATAATTTCGGAAATTTTGAAACAATATAAAACAAATTTTGAACTCTTTTCTAAAGCATAATTAAAAAAAGAAACTATTATGAATCTTTAAATAATTTAGGGATAAGTTTAATTTCAATCATTGTCATAGTTATCAGTAAAATAGCTGCTTTTAGTTAGGTTCTTAATAAAATACTCAGCCTTCTATTATTTACACTCTTAAAACAAAAGAGTGAAATCTACTCCTATAGGAGAAGTGCATTTTCGGCACCGGAAAGGAGTGAAAATTAACTCAGACTGAGTTAAAACCGCTCGTTTGTTTTAAGAGTGTACAACTCTTGAATAATCACATGGAAGTAATGCATTTTATTTTTAATAAAAATAATAAAAATATTATAAATGCTCATAATATATTTAAAAACATATATATGCCTATATGTAGGAGAAATTATTAGCTTGATCTGCAATAAGTTAAATATCAGATAATGCAAAACAAGCTATTTCTTTCTTTTATATCCCTATTGGGTGGTAAAATTAGCAGCTTTGTGGGCATTGCCAAATGCAAGTTTGCAATCTGTTTGAGATCGGCGGGATTGACAGCTCCAATGTCCGGGACAGAAATAGACCCGAACAGCATATGGACCACCCCAGAATACTACTGGTGTTAAAAAAAGCAAGGTTGTTCAGAAATGTGTAACAAAAGATATTTGGGGGACAACCCGAGTCTAGTGTTTAAATCTAAAACATGTTAAAGGATCGTTCTTTCTCTAGTTTTTTGCTTTTCCTGTTATGTAAAGGGTTAAGTTAAACTGTCTCGGTCTACGAAAATGGGAAAAAAGGTTATAAGGTAAACGTGCGCTTTCACTCTTTACCTGTTAACGACAACTTTGTGAATACCATTAACACCTTCATTTCTGAATATAAAACGTTAACTCTAAGTTTTTAAAATTCGTATTTCGTGTAACTTAATTTGTCCGACATAGATTGTTCAGTACAATGGTCTTCATTTGTCTTATACTTTGTTTAGATAAACTTAAGCAGAAAGCTTAGTTTCCCATTGCAAAGCCCTGTGGGAACCAAATAAAAGAGACTCTTTTGAATAGTTGTAAAGACATAAGACCTCATAATAACACATGAATCGTGTGATAATTACTCACAAAAAGTGTTTCTTTGGGTTGAATAATCGTCGCACTAGAGGCTGCGCGAGGGCTATTGGCGACAAACGTCGTAATTTAGAACTACATTTTTCCTTTAGACGCATAATTAATTTAACGTCTCTGCTTAAAAGTCCATATTTTTGTAAGCCGAAAAAATCGGATTATTTCAGGTTGATCAAATTATTTATTTTAGAGCTAATCTAAATGAGTAGTTATGTAGTTGAAATGCTTAAAACATTTATAATTTGTGTTTATAGTGTACGAGTAGATTTTTTTTAATTATGCGCATTTTTATTTAAATTTTTTTCAATATTTGGTTTTTCATTTATTTCTCTTTATAAATTTTCGTACAATTATATACTTCGGTGCAAAGTTGATATTAAAAAATATTTGTATATACAATATAAAAATTATTTCACATGAATTAGTCTGGTTAAAACTTATGGTACATAATTATATTCTGCAATAACTTTTAAGTAAAGTCTGCAAAGGTATTTTAATTAAATATTTAAATTAAAGAGAAGTAGGTCAAATAATTAGTAAAATTAACTTTGTGTTTCTAATTAAAGTTAAGAATTAGAAGTAATTAACTGGAAAGTTTTTACATATAGTAATTTGTCTAGTTTAAATATTTATATGGTGTTTTTTTGTATGTATAAAGTTACATTAACAATTTAATTAAACTTTTAAAATGCACTCAATTAACTGAGTAAGCATGGGTGAACTCATGGTTTAATTCTGAGGAAGGTTTTAAGTGTTTTACTTACATTTAATATTTACTAAAGCAAAATAATTGTATAACTTATGCTTTAAAAAATTCCATCTTTAAATAAACATAAAAGTAAATGTATTAATATTACACTTAGGTGATGGGCTATTTTTGGGAACCACTGTAAGGATTAGATGCCTGGAATTCAGATGGACAACAAAAAAAATCTACAAGTGGCCTCATACAAATACCCATGTACACTTATTCTCCGAGGTAAGTTGTATGCCAAACGCTAGACATAAAACGCCCACCAATTAAAAAGCACAAGTCTCGTTGTTGTTGGAAGGGCAAAATCCAGTATTTAGCCAGAACGATTAAAAGTACTTTGCCAATTCAATAAAGCAGTTACATAACACAAAATACTAGTAGACGTATCGAGAAATAAAAGAGTTACTTTATTTCTCTGACTTAAAGATAAAATTTTCTTTGGCGTCCTTTCAAGGAGCCGAAGATGTTTAGGAAAGAATCAGTAGAAAATAAAAGTAACTAACAAAAAATGACGATCCATCCTCAAATGTTATCTCTTCAGCCATTTAGACGAATCTTTTTGTTCTTATTTTTCTGATCTCAGTTTGAGTGAGTCAACACACAGCGGCGGAAGTTTTTTTCCCCGCCATGTTTGAAAATAGATTTACAAACAATAAGGGAAAGGGGATAGTTCAATTGCTCCTGTTTTATGTCACATTGTTCGAATGTTCTTAACTCACCCAGGAGCCACCCCTTTGCGAACTTGGAACAAAGAGGAGAGGAATAGTGTCGTTCCTGATGCTTCATTTAATTGAAGAGTGTTTTGTCAATGTCAAGTTACTTTAATTAATTTGCTTTATGGTAATTCTCGGGACTGGATGCAATTGCTTTGATTATGTTGTATAGTAAGAGTTAGAATTAATGAAATAAAAATCGAATACGATATGTCGTAAAAGTAATTTATCTAATATTTGTAATTACTTTATTAAAAATCAAAAGGCTCCCAAATTTCCTTATATTTCTAATTCTGCAATGGCAACAATCGAGTTTGTTTATACTTTATATTTTAAAATAAGAAAATCAGAACGATGAAAGAAAATGGACAGGATCAACTTATAAACAAAAGTTGCGCAAGTAAATTTTGTAATGCAAAAAATATGTATAAAACAAGTAGGTTTGTTACACAATCTGTCGCTTAAACCGCTTCCACACAACATTTGTGCTCAACAGGAAACAAACTATTTATACACCTCAGAAAGAAATTCGCAAAACAGGGCCTTTAGCTAGTTGTAATTAAAACTTTTAAACGCCAAATTTAACTATTTTCATTAATCTTCTTTCTCAGAATTAATAATTATACTTTATCTTTTGCAAAATTTGATTGAAGTTCGAAGAATAAAGATGTAATTTTTTTAAATAAATACTTTTGAGTTGCAACAATTTCCCATTTACATTTCTTTCGAAAATTTAGTTATTATTTATCATTTGTTAAATTAATTAACAGTTCGAAAAATATATTTAGTAAGCTTGATGCTTTAAAAATAAAAGCGAAATTTTGCACATTTTTTATGCAAAGTTAGAATTCTCTATGTATATTTCTTCATACATATAAAATGAACCATCAAAAGAACTCGATTGTGATATTACAACAATCCAAACTGAATTCGACCACATAAATAAATATTATTTCAAAAGTTTTATTTTTATTTTAAATAAAGTACGTTTAACGAATCTCGTACGTTTAACGAAATGGCAACAGTGAAAATATTGAATGAAAATGTATTAAACTTTTCGTTATTTAAACTTTAAATAAACTTCTAATTTAAATTTTTTAATAAATTTGCCTAGTCTGATTTTTTGCTTCAAAATGACGTATCCCACTTGTTTGTGAGACTTATGGATCGTTCTGTGAAAGTGGGTGACAGACAGACGTACGGACTGAACGATTATAATACCTTCCACTTCTTACGTTATAAACGTAGTGTGGAAGCTAAAATACGGAAATATTTGATAATTATTAAAAATGGATATTTTGGAAAATTAGAAAGATAAAAAAAACTTTTACGTACCAGGAAAAGTTATTTAAATTTCATACCAGATTTTTAAAAAAAATGAAACGTTAAAAATCATAATAAATTATATACATTTAAGATTTGAATGGGGTTTAAGAAATGGCAGGGTTGTAATATTTGTCTAATTTCGCATAAGATGTTATCTGTGGCAATTTAGCCCTATTTTCATCGCCAAGGTTGTCATAATATCATTTGGCGAAAAAATGCCGGACATGCTCCATTAGGTTAACCAAACATGCATAATATGAGGGACGTTTAATGTATGAAAATTTAAATTATAATTTCGATCGACTGAACTACCAAATACTATTGTTAAAAAAAAACACGTGGAATTCACGTGGTTTGCTAAAATCCAGTTGCGTCAATATATTTATTCACGTTATTTCATAGTTGAAAAAATGTACAAATTGTTTTTACACATAGTTTCTAAGCGTTGACGGCTACCACGGTTTCCAATTTAGTCACAAATGTATCTTAGTCAAGCAGCGAAATATTTTCGCAGTAATATAGCAGGAGAATCGCAAGAAGTGAAACTCTGGAAAAAACAAACATTAAATTTCAATAACTTAATATTAATATACATATGGGACATTCCATGTAAAATCAACCAAAAAAAGTTAAATATCACATTAAAGAAAATTTTTAAAACATTAATTTGTAATTATTTTAAAAAGATACTAAAGGCTAGACTAAAATATTTCAATGAACGGTTAGCGAGCAAAGCTAGCCTGATTGGCGAGCGATAGCGAGCAGGGGGCGTGCCCCTAGTAAAAAATATAATTTTTATGAAGTTCAATAGTATTTTTATTGAGCACAAACCACATTGAGTAAGACATTTCCTCAACAACAAAAAAACAACAGACTTCTACACATCTTTATATAGTTTTTTTAATCACTAAACACATAGAAAAATTCTTTATTTGGAGGGTATCCCGTTAATGTAAACACACTTCCGGAAAAAGAAAAAAAATCCCAATCTAGGCCACATATGAAATCAAATGAGAAGCGAATCCTTACATGATCTTGTTTTGCAATCAGCCTCGTTAGAAAGGGCAACCCTTAATCTTGTTGAGTTAAATCAGGCTCCGGGAAGCCCGGGAAATTCCGTCGCCCGTCACTTTGTTAACAATAATAATTGGCAAGCACTGACGAGGATTCAAAGGAGTTTTATATAATTTATTTCATTTTTTCTGAAAATAATACATTTTTTATTTAAAATTATTTTTTCAGTCAAACTTTTTTTTTATTTAAGTTTGCTTGTTATTTATTTCTATACACTGCACAATTTCTGTACTTTAAATTCGTCATATCTGAATTCGAAAATACTAATCCTTTCAGCCCTTTTAAAGATCATATAGTTCCTAGATTTTAAATCCTTATTTATATTATATGAACATCCCCTTTTATTTTTTAATGATAAATTGTTTGTTTATTGTTAAAATTTCAAAATCTTCCAAGGTAAAAATTACTAGATTTTGCAGACATCAGTCAATTTGCCATACACTAACGTTTAATTAAAGTAATACATAAGTAATAGGACTTAACAAATTTAAAAATAAGGTATAATTAGGTGAAATAAGTAACAGAAACAACAAACGAACGAACAAAACTGTCTTGCTCTTGCACCCTGCGGCATTTGCGACTCTAACCAGTCATCAAAAAATAATGAACCTTGATATTAATTTTACGATAATATTGATTGACAACTAATACATTATTTATAATTTAATAATATCTTGCAACCATAATTCATACATAATCAAAGACGCTAATTGAAAATATTTTCTTAAGGTTTTCCGGAAAATAACCTGAATGGGGAGCAAACGGTATTATGTATACATTGATTAAGATCTTGAACAAGAAAAAGTTTTCTTTGAAAATCATCATTCGTACATTTGAATATCGCCTGTTTTTAAAATGCATCAAAATATAAGATTGAAAAAGAAAAACGTAGTATAAAGCGCAAGTGAAATGGCAAGAGAAATAAAATTAAAAAACTCTTTCAAAAACGACTTACTTTATGAGAATCACTATAGCTTACATTCCTTTGTTTAAGTAAACAGTAAAAGTAAAAAAATAAACGTAGAATTGCTGTTAAGCAACAAGTTAAACGTTACCACGACAATTATTGTCCTGTTAATAACTCTTAACAATATTGAATTTTAAATTATTTAAACTGAATTAACCTTCTGGAGGAAACGCAAATTAGCTGCGAAGTGTAAACTTGTTTTTCATGCATTAGATTGAAATGTAAATTTTTAACTGACAAATTAATTTCGTTAAATTTTTTAAAATTGTATTTCTGTAGCAGATGATTATTATTAACTCTTCCATAATTTAAATTTTAAAATTCACAAAAAATTTAAAATGTATATATATTTAAAAATTATGTATGCTTCTGTAAAGTACCAGACAGTCAGATGACGAGTTCATACGTCTGTATCCTTCAAAGGGTTAAACTTGCTATGTATATCCATATAAGTTGACATGGAAATAGAGACGTATAGTACATGAGCGCGTTTTTTACGAAGTAATTATTTTATCATAATAAATTAGTATTAATATCAATATTACATATAATTTTTTTTTAATTTTTTGCACTCACTAACCAGTAAAAAATAAATACCATCGCGCAATAATTTTCGTTCATTCATCAATCATCTATATCTATATAATACTCTTATACGGCGCCCAAATTTCTATCTCTGGAATGGAAACAATCGAAATGAACAAAAATACTACTAATTTCAAAATGGCCGACTGAAAACAACAACAAAGTGTTTCTTCAGGAATGGCTTGGAAGAGGGAAAAATAACTATAAATATTATGCACAAAACATAGTTCGATACGGCAGAAAAACATTGCATGTATTTTTTTTTTGTTGAGAAAAGCAATACGAAATAACACAAGGATTGACAATTTCAGGAATGGCTGCAAAAAGGCTAAAAAATGAAAAATAACCATAAATATTATGTACAAAACATTGTTTGATATACGGCAGTAAAACAGAAAATATACTTATTTTGACTATAAAAACACAACGATTTATAAAAAAACGTGGAACGTTAAAATGCCGAAGAGTTGGCGAGCGATAGCGAGCATGGGGTGTGCCCCCTAGTTGAATATAATACAGTCAAGTGTGTTGCGTCTTTCATTGTTAATAACAATGAAACTCATTTTTTGAAAATAATGAAATTAACTTTTAAAACTCTTCAATTTCAAACATATTTCATGAAAGCAAACACATAAATTATTTTCCGATGATTTTAATTACAATTCACAGAACCAAATGATGATAATCTTATATATTTAAAAAGTTTTGTTCGCACTTTGATGTCAACTAGAAAGAAAATAATTATTATGTTCTCTCTGTTTCCGGCCAAGAATAATTTTATATTAAGAATGAAAAACAAGTAATTTAATTATCAAGATACTACATAGATTTGCTTTTATAAATTATTTTTATTTCCCGTGTATGCCTTATTATTTATGCGAACTCAATTAGACGATTTCTTTTTCACACCAAAATTAATGAAAAAAATCGTTTGGTCTTATTAATTCTATGTTATTATTAGCATCGTGTTCTTATATGTACAGTACAATATACACAAAAGAATAAAAAAAAAACATTCTTTCATAAACAACGTATCGGAACTTATTCCACAAAAAAGGAAAACCTTTATTAAATTATTGGCGTTGTGGTTCTGTTCAGTCATTATTTTGCGGGATTTTTTTATTATTTTATTCGCTTTTGTCTTTACGGTATGACCACGTAGTTGTAAGTAGAAAGATTTTTGTGTCGTCTTTCTTCATTATGTTCTCCTGATTCGGATATGCTTCGTTGAACATTTGTTAGTGGAAAAGGCGGCACTAGACAAAAGAAATTTCAATAAAATTCGCAAAAATTTATTTTGTGTGGCTTCTCGTGGGAACTGCAAATGAGATGTTCTTTTTATTGGTTTTCGAATAAAATAAAAGAATGTTTCCGTATTTGAAATGTAGAAACAAGTTTTCGTAGCTAATTAAAGAATTCGAAACTTTAATTTTATAAAAATATGTTTCAATAGTGGATTTTTGGGTGAGAAAATATGAAGTGGATATCAAATGTAATTGAATCATTTTTATATAAAGTTTTTAGTTAGTGAGTTATGGTTTCAACACTATTTCGTGTTTTACATTTTTTTCATTCTCTTATACGTATATTTTGTAATTATATTTCGTTAAGTTTAGAAAAGAGGCCGTTTATCAACGAAACATCGTTTCACACTAACTAGTATACTTTACTCTAATTAGTTTATAACTTTCACTGTAAAATATTTAATTCAAAATTGTTTAAAGATATTAGAAAAGACAGAAATGATTTGAAAAAATAATTTGATAGAAAAACCAATTAAGTAAATATTTTTTTGGTTTGATATTCATCTTTTACTAATATGTATGTTGAATTGTACGTTGAATTGTAAATCGCAAACTATTGTTTTATTTAAATGCCCTTTAAAAAATTTCGTACCTTTATTTCGCTACCTTTTACATCATGCTAATTTAGCAATAGTAAAAATTTATTATTAAAATTAAGCATCTTACGGTGCCTAAAACATCACATTTTTAAAAGTTAAATAAAAAGGGAAGCCATTTATCTTAAAAATAATTTTTTTTCCAAATCAAATCCTTCTTCTATCTAAATTAAAAATAAATTCAGACGATACGAAAAAAAGAATTAGTCAAAGTTTTTTAATCACGGGGTAATTATTCCATAACTTAGTATGAAGGGGGAGCATAAATTATGCAGAAGATGCAAACCGTTGAATTATTAATTCGCTTCTCTTTTTATTTAATTACCAAGAGCAGAGCTAAGCCAAGCTGATTTCGCTCATTGGCGTTTTTTCCTCTTTTATTAGCGATTTTAATTAACTTCTTTCCCACTCTCGACTTCCCTTCCCAGCGACATTTCCGCCGCTATAGAAAGACGAAATCGCCCTTGGCGGTACCGAAGTTAGGGTTTCCCTCCGCATCGCCAAATAGATAATCGCCAAATTTCTAATTTGATTGATAAAAATGTTTTCACGAAGACAAATTCGAATTTGTAACAATCTATAATGATGTATTTTCATCATTGATTTAAAATTATAGAGTTTTTTATTATTAAAAATTATCGATTTTTTTTGTTAAGAGACGTTGAAATATTGTTTTCTAAATCTAGGCATACATGGAGGAACTTTGTTCACTGAATTTACCTTTTTTTTCTCTTCCTTGATTGGTGCTCTTTGATGACGTTGTCCCCATGATATGTAAGCGTGGGAGTAGGTGGAGGGGGAAAAAATATAAGTCCCGCGGACCAAGATCCTCCCATATAACCATTTTCCTTGTATTTAATTTGCTGATGCATATTAAACATTATTTAAAAAATTATAATTTTCATTATAGTTAAATCACTTAAAAAACAATTATCGCAATGAGAGAAAATTGAAGGAGACTGAATGAATCATAGTTTCCAAAATTTTCTTAGCTCATTTCAATAGTTCCAAAACTGTTTAATCTTCGGACGATGTCTTACCTATTCAGGTATCGCCTTTTAACACCTTTTGAATTATGAATTCAATTCTCAATACGATAATTTTTCTATGCGATATTTTTGAATTTCGAATTACTTGTGGCTAAGGTGATATTTTTTATTAAAAAACATGTACACTTCGTATTTTGGTTCTATTTAAAATAAGTATGAGAAACGTATTTTTATGCTTGCTTGCCAACATATACATTTCAAACAACTATTCTACTATTTTTTTGTTTAATGTATTAAATTTTTAATGTATTAATGTATTATTATGTAATTGTTTAATGTATTATATTTTTCCATAAATACTCCTAAGTGTTGAGAATTCAATGTTCACTTACTGAGTATTTTAACATTCAAATATTCATCTCTCTCCCACACTTCCTCCCTAATTAAAAAAAAATGGCATAAAACGTCACCAAAATTTCTAAAAACTTAACATTTTAGTCCATTTAATGAAAAAGTTTGCGACCACTAAAAAATGTGATACAAATGTGTTTTTAATTTGGATTTGAATAAGGAATGTGTGTTAAATACCAATGGTCAGTTCGGTATACTTCTAGGGAGTTTAATTTTTCCCACGTTCAATAAATGGCTACACCCTTATGTAATTTTTAATTTTCCTTTCACTTAACTTTACTTTTTTAATAATTGAATATCTAATTACTTATTGTGGAGATTCATTACTTTGTTTCGAAAAGAAAATTGGGTTGTATTACAACATGTGCAAAAGCCATTTAGGTTAAACAAGTGTTATTAAATTCCTACCACTAGCTACCCCTATGACCTTTTAGCAACCTTAATAAACAAAATAAATATATTAATTTTAGAAAAAAAATGGTAATTTTTTTTACAACTAATATTTCAACGGATTTTTTTTTTAGATCAACCATATCAAACGGAACTAAACTAAACACTAACTAAAATCGACGGAAGTTAAAAATAGTAAACAATCAGTCTTAGTTTTGTTATAATTTTTTTTAAAGTTATAGTCTTTAGTTATAAAAAGTTGTAGTACATACTTAGAATTACAAACTTATAGTTAAATTATTGTTAGACAGTACAAATACTATTATCTAGTTTTAGTATTGTTTATTATTGTCAGTATTGTCATTATTTGGCAGTTATATTATTGTCATAGGCAAATTATAGACGAGAAATTAATGTTATAGACAGGGAAAATATTGTTATAGACAAGTTAATTATTGCTTTAGACAAGTTAATTTTCATTATAGATATGAATATAATTCATGTAGAAAGTTTTATTATTGGTGTACGCAAGTTTATTATTGTTATAAACAGTGATATTATTGTTATGAAGAGTGCTATTGTTATAAAGAGTTAATTGTTATTTGTAGTTTTATTATTGTTATATGTATAGTTTCTTCATGTGAAGACAGCTCCCTCATTGTTATAGTGAAATTCTTGTTAGGCACTGTTGTCATTTATTTAAATTTGTGTTATATACTGTTTTATTATAGTCAATAAACAGGTTTGTTATTGCTATAATGAAATTCTTGTTAGATATATTTAACTTTGTATTAAATTAATTATATGCATATTTTGATAATCGAGTATCAAATCACTTTTTTACCCCGAAAACTCTCATTGGACAGATCCATGGTCACTCACGTATATCTAGCCAAACATTAATTCATCGCCAAATATGATAAACCCCTCCCGATTTAATCCCACTAGAAGAAAAATCAGATAAATAAAAGAGTCATACTCAGGATGAGAATATAGGGAGGGAGAAAAAAAGCAGCAGCAATGATAAAAACAATTCTCAGTTAATTCCATGTTTTTCTATGTTCCTCCTAAGAAGGGGAAGGCACAGGCCCCAATTTTCTCTAATGAACCTAATTAGCTTTTATACGAAAAAGAGGGCCCTGGCTCTAACGGTTTGTGTTTTTACCACAGAGCCCGTCATTATAAGAATGAGACTCTAGAAATTAAGACTCGGCTACCATTTCATCTAATACTAGCTTCGCTTTACGTTAGGTTTTGTTTTTTTGTACCTTGCCCCTGTGTATGTTTTTCCCCCGTTTCGCTCTGTGTGTTTGAGTCTTGTAATTAGTTGCTATGATCTTTTGTAGTTTTATTTATCCCTCTATCAATTTGTTTAGCGGAGGACCGCTAATTTGTATTCAGATATATTTTCACGATACTTGTTTCTTTTTCTGTATGTTTTCTGGGTAATGTTAATGCATTTAAATAAATATCGCTGTCCCGATGAACGTAAACAGATTTATGGGAAATGAACCGAATATTTAATTAGGTGGCTTGAAAGAAATATGCCCATCGTTAATATAAATTACAGCGCATTATAATTAACGTTATGAATAACTAATAAAATAAGGCCCATCTCATTTTTTATCAATTATATTTTGCGGAAAATAATTACTTGCAAGTTTATTAAATTAATGTTACCATTTTCGAGAAATAACTTACAACGTTAAAGGTTGTTTGGTAATTACTAATTTTAATACGAGATACACAAATTAAGGTTCATACATTATTTTCTATTCTACCAAACAAATCTTAATTTGATTTGAATGCATTAATGTTCTTTTAGATTATGGAAAAAGAAATAATTACAATATTATTAAAAACTTTTATTACTTTGAATAATAACAAAGTAATTAAAAGCTTATTCTTTAGTTGTTAATTTACTAGAAAATGAAAAATATGCAATAAAACTTGCTAAACTTAAAAACTAACGAAGCTTTTTTAATATTAAGAAAAGTTATAAAAATAATGTTAATTTATTTGCTTTTCTCTAATATATATTTTGCTTCTCTAGTAAATAAAAAAAAATAGCTATAATACGCATTAATTTATGTAAAAAAAATAATTAGACGAATTATTCAAGGTAGGTATAGAAGCAAACAAATTATTATATACATATCTTTGTATTTTTTTCTTTTGAACACTAGCCTTTTTAGTAGCTGGGACTCCAGCGCCAGGGTTAGGATTAGATTGAATTATCGTTACACTTGAGATACACGAGGATTATTGACGATGGGCGTCCTAATTTAGAACCACAGTTATTATTAGCCGACACCTGAGCAGGCACCAGCGCAACTTTAACACTTTCGCTACGCAGGATTTTTGTTTCCTCGTAATATGCGATACGGATATCAATAACGAATCCTTAGTTATACGGCCATCTGGGCCGTTTTAGAAGTGAAAGGGTTACGGGCGACATCTTTCGCGGCATTGGGACTTAAGAGCATGCGTGCACTCCCTTTACACAGGGTATTTATTCGTCGGACTTTTTGGCGGCGCGGACCATTTATAAAACGGCTGTTATTTTGGCAATGCCCGTGCCTGAGACCTTTCGTATGCAAGGCAAGCTCCTTACTGACTGGGTTCCTCAGCCCATACCCGTGCACCAGGACCTTATTAGACCACGACCACTTTGAACGTGCACCAGTCCCTTAAAAAAAATTATTTTAATTGGACTTCATACTTCACTATCCCAATAGGATTAGTGTCAGAGAACGTATTAGAACCTGAGATCTCTTGGTTTAAAGACCATTGCCTTACAAACTCGGACTTTTGCTAGTTTCGAAAATTATTTTTTAATGTTTAAAAAAATTGATTAAAATCACTCATTAAAGTTTTGACTTACGAAAAACTATTATTCTCAAAACTTCGTGTTTACGCATTTTTACTTTATTATATGCATTTTTTATGAAAATATCTTATTATATACACTTTAGCAACTTATTTCATTAAACAACCTTACTTCATCTTTTTTTTCGAAAAAGTATTATTAAAGATTTTGTACATTTTATAAAATTCCTTATTGATTACAATACTATTTTTTAGCTTCCACACTACGTTTATAACGTAAAAAGCGGAAGGTATTATAATCGTTCAGTCCGTCTGTATGTCCGTCTGTCACCTACTTTCACAGAACGAACCGTAAGTCTCAAAAACTAGTGGGATGCGTCATTTTGAAGCAAAAAATCAGGTTAGACTACATCCCAAATTTCATTAAAATTTTTTAATTAGAAGTTTATTTAAAATAAATAAAATTTTTAACATTGAAATAACATGCAAATTCCAATTTGTTTCAATATTTTCACTGTTGCCATTTTGTTAAACGTACTAGAAACTTTATTTAAAATATAAATAAAACTTTTGAAAGAATATTTATGTGATATAATTCAGTTTGGATTGTTCTAATATCACAATAGTTTTTTTGATGGTTCATTATATATGTATGAAGAAAGATGCATAGAGAATTCTAACTTCGCATAAAAAATATGCAAAGTTTCGCTTTTATTTTTAAAGCATCAATTTTACTAATTATTATTTTTCTAACTGTAAATTAAATTGTGGCGACTAAAAGATATTTATTAAAAAAAGTGCATCATTATTCTACGAATTTCAAACAAATTTAGCATGCGATAATGAGTAAATATTATTTTGCGAAAGAAGATTAATGAAAATAGTTAATTTTGGCGTTTAAAAGTTTGAATTAGAAGACCCTGATAGGCGAATTTCTTTCTTAGGTGTATAAATAGTGTGTTACCTGTTGCACATAAATATTGTGTGGAAGCGGTTTAAGTGACTGATTCTGTAACAAACCTACTTATTGTTTTACATAGCAACGATTATTAAACAATAAATTAATACCATTGAATTTAAAACTAACGCTGAGCCGAATTTCGTATGGAAACGAATTTCCATACGAAACGATTGCATGGAACATTTTATCTATGTATGTACTAACTTATGTTTGACTATGTTATAACTAGGTGTCGAACTAATTAATGCATAACTATATTAACTACAAGCATTTTATACTAAAATGAATTTAAAAGCAAGATTTAATTAATTAGAATTTTATATTACTCGATTCGAAAATATTTATACGAAACATTTATTCAAATAGTCACATTGGTATTTTAAAGTAAAAGTTTCACAACGAAAATCTTAAATTAATAATTAAAAATTTAATTATTTTATCCTTCGATAAACCAATTTACATTTAAAATTATTAAGTTTCGAATAATAAATCTAAACACAACTTGCAATTACAATGAAGATGAAGTTTAGTTTATATAAATTTATTTAATGATTGAATGGGAAAAAACTCGTGATTCTTGTTTATTTAAAATGAAATTAAAGTTCAATTTTAAAAAAATACCTTGACCTGGAAATCATAGCTACAATTAACGTCGTGAAAATTGTTGTATGATGGGCTATGAAACAAGTGCAGATGTACACAAAAACGATCCATCTTTCAAATTTTTAGTGATATTGTACAGCTAATTTATGAGATCAAGCTTGTCTACTTTTTACGAAATCAAAGTAGTACTTAAGGGGCAAACCCAAACGAATAACTTGGTCCAATATAAGACCATATTACAATTTATACCAACTTTAAAAGTCCAATACAACACCCCAATTTTTTTCTTACATAAAAAAATTTTACAAATTAATTTCAAAAAAGCCCCGTAAAAAAAGAAGTTGCTTTCATTTATAAGTAAGTTAGCGAGATGTTATTGAAGCATTAACTTTAGAATTCGTTTGAAATACTCCAAATATAAATGGTATAAATTTCATGTTTTCTGCAAACGTAAACAGTAAAATGCTTACCATATTCGAACAAGATATCCTTTAACATATAACCCTCGTGAAATAGTGATTTTTTTTATGTTTTTTTACCTTTTTTTTACAAAGTTTTGCTGGTTTAATAAAATTCAGAAATAAAATGAAAGGGTAAAAAAAAAGTTTAAAACTAAGTCTCATATACGATTATTTATAACGAACAGATTTTCAAATGCGATTAGTTACAATCAGATAGACAAACATGATTATTACATTTATGTTTTACATTTTATGCAAATTTTTGTTTCATTCATATTGCTACAAAAGGTTGGTTTAAAATTCGGCACACTGGGTCTGGGACATACCCCGACAGCCGAAAACCCGACAAGCCAAAATTCCGACAAGCCGAAATCCCGAATGGGTCTAAATCCCGAAAATAGATTTTTGTCCATTTCTCGATTTTTTTTAAATATTAGAGATTCTTTATTTAGTTATTTAGTCAGTTATTTAATCAGTTATTTAGTCAGTTAGTTAGTCAGTCAGTTAATCAGTCAGTTAGTTAATCAGTCAGTTAATCAGTCAGTTAGTTAGTCAGTCAGTCAGCCCGTTAGTTAGTCCGTTAGTCAGTCAGTTAGTTAGTCAGTCAGCCCGTTAGTTAGTAAGTCAGTTAGTCAGTCAGTCAGTCAATTAATCACTCCGTTAGTTAGTCCAGACTGACTAACTTAGTCTAACTGACTGTCAATTAGTTAGTCAGTAAACTGACTGACTCACTGACTAACTAATTGACTGACTGGCTAACTAACGGACTGACTGACTAACTGACTGACTAACTGACTGACAGTCAGTTAGTCAGTCAGTCCGTTAGTTAGCCAGTCAGTCAATTAGTTAGTCAGTGAGTCAGTCAGTTTACTGACTAACTAATTGACAGTCAGTTAGACTAAGTTAGTCAGTCTGGACTAACTAACGGAGTGATTAATTGACTGACTGACTGACTGACTGACTTACTAACTAACGGGCTGACTGACTAACTAACTGACTGACTAACGGACTAACTAACGGGCTGACTGACTGACTAACTAACTGACTGATTAACTGACTGATTAACTAACTGACTGATTAACTGACTGACTAACACTGACTGACTGACTGACTGACTGACTGACTGACTGACTGACTGACTGACTGACTGACTGACTGACTGACTGACTGACTGACTGACTGACTGACTGACTGACTGACTGACTGAGTAACTTACTGACTGAGTAACTTACGGATTGACTGACTAACTAACGGACCGACTAACTAACCGACTGACTGACTAACTAACGGACTGACTAACTGACTAACTGACTAAATAACTAACTGACTAAATAACTAAATAAATAAGTAATCTCTAATAATTAAAAAAAATCGAGGAAATAACATATTATTGGAAATTTGATAATAAAATAATTATAAATAATATTGGAAATAACATACATTCAAAAACATAGTAATCGATATAATTTAATGTTAATTATACAAACAAAATACATTGTATGCACTTGAAACAAGAAAAGATTTTTAGACATTTGACAGACATCAATAATTTGAATAAACATTTACCAAAAACGCTTTTCAACCACCAAACGATAATGTAAATTAGGATCCAATTTGCTAAGTAATTTTTTACACGGTCCCTAAAATTCGTTTTTTTTCAGTATTTTTACAATAACTCGGCAAATAATTGTTGTTGAATTAAAAAATTCGGGATTTTGGTTCTACTTGATCTACTTTATCGATTTATGTAACAAAAATTTGGGGTTGCTATTCATGTTTTATTTTTTCTTATTTAAATTTAAATAAAAAAATATAACAATGAAAAATTGATAAAAAAACTTGTGTGATTTGTTTTTGGAAGATTAATAAGTATATAATGAAAAAAAAAATGTTGGTTTAATTCATTTTATTTGTGGAGGTATGAATAAAAGTTTGTGAAACTCTTTTAACATTATGTGCGTTCAACTTTGAATGCTTATATCTCAACAAATAATGCAAATAAATAAATTTTCTTTTGGACCTGGGGTATTTTGAAGATGATAAACATTTTTTATATAAAAATAATTAGGTGTTGCCATTGGAATTTTCAAAGTTGGTACTCATTTTAATATGTAGACGACCCCTTACACAATTTTGGTTGCCAGTTCTCAATTCCTTACCCTATTTCCTGAAAAATGACACCTTTCACAAAATTCCTTGACCAATAGCAGCCGAAAAACGAAGGGTAGATCGTTTTTTTTTTCCTCAGCTGTACAATACGATTATTCTTTCAATTTTAAGTTATAATTTTACAGCTATATTACTATCAGAGATCAAGCTTCGGTAACTACTTTTTACTAGAAATTTTCAAAGCTTTTTATGTACTGTCAAATGGGGCAAATTTGACCCAAACGAATAACTTTGGTCCAAATATAAAACCCATATTAGCAATTTAATACATTTTATACTTATAAAGTCAATACATGTTAACCGAATTTTTTTTTAAGAAAAGCCATTAACATAAAAAAGAGCATTTTACAAAATTATATTATAAAGAAAAGCTTGTACCGTAAACTTACCCATATTTAGCAAAGTTGCCCCTTTCACGGTATGTATAAAGTAAAGAGTTAGAAAAGTAGATTTTGTTTATCATGTTAAGAACGTTTTATTTAACTTGAGCCCTAGAATTCGTTACCTGAAATAAAAACTAAAAACAAACACTGGTATTAAACTTTCTCAATCTTTTCTGCAAAGGTGTAAACCAGTAATTTTAATGCTATAACGATTTGAGAATTCAAGATTAATTCCCCTTCATACCATATAAGCATCGTGAAATGTGCATAATTTTTTTTAAATGCATTCCTTTCTTCAAGGAATTCGCACCTTTTAATTTCACCAGGAACTGTCTTTAAGCCTAGCATTTTTTAATAAAATTTCGCCCCGTATCACGATCTCGTGAAGTAAAAGAAAGGGCCTAAAAAAATAAAGTAAAACTCAATCCATATCCTATGTAAATAAGAATATAAAGCATTCTTCATTTGATTCGGCATGAAAACCTCGCTCGTACATCTGCATTCTAAAATACCCGGGTATTTTTTTTCTCACTCACCCCTCTTACAGAGTTGTTAGGGAGAAAATGAGGAGCTGTGTGCGATCAAAAAAGTTTGCAAGTGAGCAAAAAATAATATAAGCGTGTTATTTTTTATTTGTTCTTCACATGTTAACCAAACGCAACTATTCTTTTTTCTATAATACGTTTTACTCATCGTGTAAAAGAGTTTTGAAGACAATTTTGCAATCTTAATAATTTTTTTCGGAAACCCCATAAGTCTACGAAACATAGTTTTCGAGGAATTGAAAAAAACCCCTGTTTTAACATCAACGGGTTTTTCCCCGAAATGCTATATTCGGTAGCTTCCCATGGCTGTACAAATCACTGGACCAACAAGATTTTTTCACAGAATGTGTTCACACAGGAGAAATAAATTAACAACAAAACTCAATTTTTATAAAATTGGGACTTATGGGTTTTCTGAAAATAAAAATTGATTCATTTAAAAAAGGCGTTTTTTTTAAATCTCAGACATTCCTCAGGAATTTCCAGTAAACCTCTTAGTAAGAAGTATTTAGAAATTATTTTATAAACTTTCAAATATTTTTAATCAATTGGAAATAAAACTATTAAAGTGTCCAAAGAACTAATATTTATTGAAGTAGCTTCACCCAAAGCCACACCTGAAGCTCTCGACTAAAGGTCTAATAGTGTTTTCTCCTAAGGTAACAATAATAAAATTTTTAAAAAACGGAAACAGAAAACATTCCTTTTTCACAAAGAACCCAAACATCATCCCACTTTCCACAAAAAATAACCATAATGGAAACCATCATCAAATATCAACTGCTCACTCGGTCGACACACAATAGAAAATCGCAAAACTGAATACTCCATTGTAAAAGAAAAAAAAACGTGGGGCTTCCGCATCACCCCTTTGAAAACACGATATGCTTATTTAGAAAAAAAAATAGATATAGACGTTTTGCAAACATTTGTCAGGTGATAAATAAAAGGGTTTGAGGGGAGTTAGATACAAGTGTGGATAAAAAGGGGTGTGGAATGTGGAATCTATTCCACCGCAAAAAAAAAAAATTATATGCTTCATTTTGGATTCAAATTTCATTGTTGCAGTGACAAGTGCTTACACATTGAAATCGGGAAGGATTTTAGTAAGGGGTAATGGAGTTTTTAAGACAGATTTATTATTATTCCTGTACTTTCCTCAAATTGGATAAGAACTCAGATTTTTTTATTATTGATATTGTTTAGGAAATCGTTTCTAGTGATGGACGTGTGTTGGATTTGGTAATTGAAACACTTTTATTTGTGAAATTGTTTTAAACAGTGGAAAGCGATTTGTTTTGTATGTTTAGTTTTTGTTGACAACTATGATGTTTCATTTTCAACAAAAGTTTCATGTCTGTATAATTGAAGAACGCAATAACAAGGAAATATTTAATATTTAATCAAAATATTTATAATATTTTTTTATAAAATGTTAACTATCATAGAAACAGTTTCGCTATATATTGTCATTAATCTAAGCTTGGTAGAATTTTTAAAATCTAAAACCATACTTTTTTTCACCCTGAGTAAATAAATGTAATTTAAAGGACACCGAAACTAGCAATGCATTTTAAAATAAGTTTACAGAAACTTAGTTCTGATCAATTATGTTGGAGAAGTACGCATATTTATAAAAATGAAACAACTTATACTGAATAAGACAATCTTAATTCTTAAAATGTTATCATTAATATTTTTTCTTATAAACCAACATCAGTATACGCGACTAATTTGTCTTTATCTTTAAATTTTTAAATCACATTTCCTACCAACTTCTATAAAGTTTAAGAAAATTGTTGATAATAACAATACGTATCCAAGCATAATATACATTTTTTACGCTTTGGTATCACCAACTCATGCTCGCATTTCTACAAGTTTACGATTCTTCCCACAAAACTAGTATCGATATTGTCCCAAAACTTGCGAATTGCTATTTAATGAGCAAAACCACATACACAAACAACAACTTTAAAAATAAGTCAGATTACTTTTAAACAATACCACAACACAAAACAACCATATTTCTCCCCATGCACAATATTTACAATCAACCTCACAAAAACAAAAATTCTTAGAAATTACAAATGCATATTGTGAGATATGGAACCATAATAACAATAATAACAACTCTCATAAAGTGTAGTTGAATGAGTGCAACGTCATCCATGCGTAACATCCGTGCCTCTTGTTCACGTGTGTTTAATCTAGGGATGAAAAGCAAAATACCACCCTAGTAAAAGTGAACTTTTAGCTTCCACACTACGATTAAAACGTAAATAGTGGAAGGTATTATAATCGTTCTTTTCGTCTATCTGTCCTACTCTCACAGTCAAGTGGAATACGGTATTAAAAAATCTGGCAAGGCTTCCCATATCATCAAAAAATGTAAGTTAGAAGTATATTTATAAAATTTAAAAAAATACAAATGTAATCTTTATTTCTTTAACAAGAAAATTCTATTTTTATTTAAAATTTTTACTGTTGCCACTTCATCAAACGCACGAGAAAAGAAACTTTATTTAAAATCAAAATAAACTTAAATGAATATTTATGTATGTGATATTTTTTTAAGCTTTAGTCCTAGTTTTAATTAAAGTTTATCGAATATTTATAAACAATAATTTCAAGAAAATTGGTGCGTCACGGAAATTCTTACAAGAGAATTTTCAAAATTCATCTCCTTTCCATTTTACCATTCTTTTCCTGCACAATGTTTTTTTGTTTATATTACTAATGATATTGCTCCACTAAATATTAGACTTTTTTTAAAATAAAATACATTTTTAAATGACAAAATTTTCAATAACTCATTGAAAAGTTTTAATCTCCGACTATTGAAAATAACTTGTGCTCATTCTCTACAGTAAGCCATATGATTTCTTCCAAAAAAAAATTTAATGAAAATACCTGCATATACTTTATATAATAGAGAGCTGAATATACTTTTTATATACCACAGTTTTAAATTTGGTTTGTTTGATTTAACGTTGCTCTAGAACTGCACGAGATATGTTTAAACTGAAGGAACCACATAAATATTTTCTATTCAATTTTACAATTAGAAAAATCTCATTGACAGATGAATTTTCAGCTCTTAAACACGGACGATATAGATATTTTATGAACCACAGATCTAAATAAATAACAGAAATTAATAACAACCATTCCTTAAAAAATACCCACAGATCATCTCTAGCTATAGAGTCCTCATAGCTGTATTATAGTGCGGCAAAATCCTTTTCCAGCAAAGCGTGGTGAAAGCTCATTACACGTTCGTGAGGCGTCATAAGGGATCAAAATAATGAGCTTCATTAGCTCAAAATATTGCGGATTGTGGGCGTGAGCTTGTCCCATTGAGCCCCACTGTGTGCTACAGGAAACGGCATCTCTAATAGAAGTGAAGGAGTTGTTATTATTGGGAACAGGGTATTTATGCGTTCGTTAGTTAATTACTGTGGACAGGAAGAGGTGTGTGTAGGTAGATTGAGTTTTTTTTTCATGTATACTTTGAAAGTGGTATAAAAAAAAGTGCTTCGGAATAGCATAATTATAAATACAAGTTTATAATGGCACATTTCATAATTGTATTTTTGATGTTACTTGAAATCTGTAAAATAAAAGATGCTGTTCAATGAAAAAAATATTGAAAGATAATTTTATAAAAGATAATTTAAAGAAATATAATTTAAAGAAATATAATTTAAAGAAAGATAATTTTTAAAATATCGTAACGAAAGATGAACGACTAACTGTCATGAAATTTTTTATACAAAATGCACGGAAGGAAACTTCAATATATTCGATACCGCATTCTTTTTACAAAATTATAAAAACCCTCATTTCGAATTTAAGAATTTTCTTATTCAGATGCATCCCATTCAGATGTGCCTCTTATTACCTAATGAAACAAGAGGAAGAACTGTTAACTTATATAATACTGACCATAACTTTTAAATACATGCTATAAGATTTGAATGAAAAGCGAGAGGGGGGAAATGAGGGAGTGATGCCTAAAAGAGTACGTGATACATATTTATAAATTGTCACAATCATTTTACGCACACAACAATTAAATTCTAATTTTTTTCACCAACCAGGAAAGATAGTGCTCATATCACATGACCTCTAATTTCACTACAAATCTTGAACCGTCTATACGAAGCCTAATATTTGGAAAACAGTAAAAATCACAAAATTCCAGAAAAAAGCAAGTTTTTGGTGACCATAAAAGGAACAGAATTTTACAACGGAAAACAGATTAAGAGTTATTGCACAAACAACAAAGGATCGTTAAAATACTTTTGATGTCGTAATTTGTTGCTTTGGCATCGTTTTATCGAAAAAGCCAAAATCACAATAGAAGGTTCGATTGTTGTATTAAGTCCATTAACTCTTCTATTCCATAAGGCAAAAGAACATAAATAATCAATTGTCGTTTTCGAATTAGAGGCGCGGAACAAGAAATCATGTTGAATAATAAAGATTTTCCTTTGAAGCCTACTTTCCTTGTTTTAATTCAAAAGAATTTTTAAAAAAAGATAATGGAAGGTATGTATTAAAATGCTGAATATGTCGGTTATAATAATCGGTTATATCGGTCGGATCCTAATAATTCTATGTTTGTTAGAAATGTATGACCTCAGAGACCCAACTTTTATACTTTTTGTCCGACTGTCTGTAGGTCCGAACGGACATCTGTCTACTTTTTGTCGGCAAATTTCCTATTGAATTAGAATCGGAATTTAATTTCAAGTCATTTAAATCGCTGTTGCCACATCAACAATGGCATGAGAAACAGTATTTATTTAGAAATAAAATAATGGGAATGTTTCAGGTGATGTAACGCACTTGTTTTCATTTTTATGCGAACTGCATTTCATTGGTTGCTGGTGTCACGTACTGTATTTTCATTGATTGCTTCGGTTGCACTCTCAAAATGACCCATATAGACGAAAAAAAAATTCTTTCTATGCAAGCTTTCTTTAACAAATGCTTTGAACAACCAACTGCGCAGCAAGAAGTTGGCATTAAAAAAATTTAATAAAATACTCTTATAAAACTCATTTTCGAATACCAAAACATAAGTAATTCCATTCAAAAAATGTAAATAAACCGTTGGAGCTGTTGCCATCCACGATGTGAAACAACCCAATTGAAGCAAAATTTATTTTGGTCATAAATCAGTTTAGAATGACGTCTTAAAATGTAGCACAATGCGATTCTTTGATTGTTAACTATTTGTTTACTAAGAAAGTGGCAAGGCATTATGTTATTTGCATAAAAATCTGGTTAGTTTTAATTTACATTTCTTACTTTTTAGTGCACTTTGGAGTATTTTCAAGTTTTGTTATAAATAAATATTAAATTATTCTTCGAACTACAAATAAATTAAGCAAATGATAAATACAAATTTAATTTGAGAAAGAAAACTAATGAAAATAGTTTATTTTGGCTTTTAAAGTTAGCACATTGCGATTCGTTGATTGTTCATTATTTGTTTACTAAGAAAGTTATTATTTGTTTACTTTTTGCATACAAACTGGTTAAATGTAATTTACATTTCTTCATTTCTTAATGCAAGTTGGAGTTGTATGTTTTGTTATTACTAAATATTTAAAAAATATCGGGGTTTTACAATGTTAACAATTATTGATCGTCGTAATGTTTTCAGTAAAGTTTTCATTTGTATTTTTTGTGCACAAATATGAATAGATTGATGTATTTTTAATTGGTATTTACGATTTGAAACCATATTGAACATTCAACACATTTAAAGCCTTTTTTATTATACGACTTGTTTGATATACGTTTACGGAAAATACAAGTATTATCCTCACACGTATATAAAATGAAACATTATATGGTCAGGATAAGCTAATCATTTAATATGTTAGTGTTCTATTTTACAACTTCTTATTACAATAATGTAATTGTTATGCAATTTGAAGTAAGCGCTAGTTTACTTTGTATTTTCAAAATTTTTAAAGAAAATAGCTTGTAGTTAATTGCAAAAACGTTTTAAAACTAACCTATGAAAGTATAAACATGCGATTTAAGGAACGCACATTTTTTTAAAATTCAGAATATCTAACTACGCTTGGTACTTGTATGGAGGAAAGTTTGCAAACAAACAAAAAAAAAGTCCTTCATGCTATACAATAAAAACACATTTTGAAAAATAATGCGGCTTGAATCAGGACAGGATAATTTTAACGTCCTTGGTAAAAGAAAATACCAGAAAATCAAGCACAAGCTACCTTTTCCACTATACTTTTTCTTAATTGATTATCGAATCAATTGGTTAATTTGAAATATATAACTATCTCTCCAGTGTAAAATTATACCGGTTTTACTGTACTAGAAACCACTTTAGAAGGTTTTTTTAAAATTAAAGAATCATGTTATATAATCTTTCCCTTACAACTTGAAAGTGACATGTTTTTTTAAAGCTTTATGTAACTAATTACAAGTTTGTCTTTTTAAAAAATTGTTCAAATTACGAAAAAGTCGAAAGCCTCTTTAAAATATGATAAGAAAACATTGATTTTATTGAAATTGTAGAATTTTTTTACTAATAACTGATAAGGTTAACTACACATGTAACTATATCCATCGTTTAAATTAGTACCATTTTACTCATCTTTATTAACCATAATTTATCGTCAGTTCACGTTGAAATGTAGATAGAAATACTTCTTTATTTAAGTAAACCCGGACTCTGAATTTTATCTAAGCTTGAACCCTGACCCCCCCCCCCCTTAAATTCTCAATATCATTTTACTAATGCTACATAAACAATTACATTAACATGCTTAAATTACAATAATTTTTCTGTATGAAACGTTCACCTAAATCAATCAGACATTACTGCCGTGGGCATTTAAATGCAGTAACCACAACAAGAATGACCATTTTAACTCTCAAATCAGCATATTCATCTATTTCTTACAGTTAGGTATTGATTTTGAACAATGGTAAGTCATTGTCCAGATCGATTACCTGCTCACGGCAGATTAAACTAATTTATGAACACAAAAAATGCAGTCCATCAATAATCATCAGTACTGGTCCCTCCCTCATCAGTGCAAGAACATTTTTTGACAATATTTTAAGTAACTATCCAAAGATAAAATAAGATTTTCTACAACCATACATTATGCACTTTATTCTACTAAATTCTAGAAACGACCGTAACCTCGTATCCCATCAGACATATAACACTTAGGAGCTTTTATAACCTCAATCAATTATACTATCGCGATTATCAATGCTTGCTCAACTTGAAGAGATAGACATCATACTCATTAATACGATAGATAATTAAACCCCATAATATCAATCTCAAAGGAAACACCACAATAAAAAAAATCATTTCCACCCTTGCCTGTACAAAAAAAAACAGCATTAATTCCCATCACTATAATTCGGTAAATATCTAAAACGATGGATATTCTGTTGTCACTGTACTCACTGTGCCGTCATTGTAAGGGGGGCCCTTTGAGGCGATTTTAATGCTCTTGTCTGAGCGTCACAATTCTTTATTATTTATAAGCGACGTGGATATAGATAACGGTCTAATGTGAGGTACTTTCAAGTCAATGCGTTGGGCTGCCAGAAATGTAAGAAACATATGAAAAGTGTAGTTACAAAATATTATCCAAATTACAATTTAGATATAGGGTCCGATCAGTTTATTGGCGATTTTTAACCATTGCAAATTTAATTGAACGAAGTAGCCAGTGAACGAGACGGCCTCTATATTAGTTATACTTTGGAGAATGTTGGTTCTGCAACTAGATCCTGATAACAATCATTGATTAAACTTAATTTGAAAATGGGAATTAGAATAGAGTCCCATGAAGATAAAACCATTTATTTTTTGTATATATAACGGTTTCGTCTACAATCCTTCTGTAATTCGACGGTCTATTTAGTTGAAATAAATGCAAATATAATCCTTAAATCTGCTCCAAAAGGGAACAACATTCCCAGTCAATCGATTTAAAAAAAATGGTTAGATATTTAATACTCCTCTTTGAAATGCAGTATATATTATATTTCCTCATAATTACTCTAACCTTCCCGACAGGCCTATGTTTGAAGATAGAAGATATTCTAGATTCGACAACTTTGAATTTATTATTAACGATGATCATTAAAAACAAAATATACGTAATATAGCATATTAACAACATAAAGATATTTTCTTAATATAAATATTAAAAATTTCTTATAATAAATATTTTGGTAAGAATTTATTAATTTCTCATATACTTTTTTTTCAATAATCAATAAAGGGACATTTTAAGGTTCATTTAATAAAACGAACCTTCAAATGAATTACTAAATCTAAAAAGATGCTATGTCCATGAAGAATTTTCTCTAACATTTTAGTTTAAGAAACAACATGCGTGGAAATTTTCCACGTTGGCATAACCTCTTTTCCAACCGAATATCAGTTACTCCCTTGTTAAACCTTCGTGGCGAAGTGTAGGCCCGTAATAACAAGTTAATTAATCCGTAACAGACTTAGAAAAATGAGGGTCTCTCATAAAAGGTGCGTTGAGTTGTGACGCTTCAGGAACGTGACCAGGTTTCTTGTCACTAGGGTCGTCTTTAATGGATATTCTTTGAAGGGTAATTACCACCTTTATTACTCTTTATTCTCCGTTGGATACCTTTAAAAAAAGTAATTATTGTTGGTAATTTGGGTGTTTAGATTAATGTCCTATAGCATGTACAGTGTAGTACCTTTTCATAAGTAATAAGGACCAATATCCATCTAAAGAGTCGTATATTTTAAAGGAGTTAAATTAAACCATTAAAAATTTTGGTGCACGATTGCACCATAATCCATTCGCAACTTGTAGGAAATAACCACTCAGTTAAACGATTACTTTATTAAGTTTATACTAACTGCTACTTGAAGATCAATGTCAGTTTCTTACTTACTTGCTTATAATAATTACTGCTTGAATGAAAGAAAAGTCCTTATACCGTACCCCTCCCCCCCCCCCTTTTTACAAAAGGAACAAATTTTCCACTTTGTTTTATGGAGAAGGGGTTGCCGAGTTAACCTCTCGCCAGGCTCGGCAACTGTTCTGTATTAATCATGTAGATGAGTGTTCAATGAATACGCTGGCTTGAAGTAGCAACATTTATTTAATTAACATTAGTAAATATCACGAGTGTATAAACAATTAAGGTAAAATAAAATGAACAATAATTAGCGGATGCGACGCTCGATCAACGAGCGATCCCGGGGCGGCAGCGTTGCCGAAGAGAAGAGAGAGTTCACAAGTGAGTTTTTAAACGTCCAGTACCGGTGTCGCCACATTTAGCTAATAATCGTGGTTGGAAGATGTTTTCGAACAAGCACTGCATCTAGAAGTAGCGCAATGCCGCCACAGTTTAAATGGTTTTTTTAAAGAAAAAATAAAGTAGACAAAGCGCGAATGTGGATTATTTTGTATGGATTAAAATGTTTCGTTCGAGAGAGTTTGATCGGTTTCTTCAAAGTCTATAGCAAGAAGGGAATACAAACTCATCTAAGTAATATATGTATAAACCTCAACATCCACCAAAATTGAGTGGGACAAGGAAAGGTGTGGGTGGTATGTAAAAAACATGGAAACTAAAATTACTGTTATACTTTTATAACTAGGGGGCGGGGGGTTGGGGGGTAGGGGATTGAGAAATAGGGCATTGCTGATAATTTAAATTATTGATTTTTTTTTGACATGGTAAGCTTCATAAAAATCAAGTTTTACAATGCTCGAATGTTCAATCGAAATATAGGCAACAAATAAATTTCAGTTAGAAATTAAATCCACAGAAAGTACTTTTAAATTAAAGAAAAAAATTTACATCTGAAAGGGTTGGCGCTTCACCACTTTCTGACCTTGCAAATAACTACTCGTGCCATGTCAACGACAGGCCTAAAATACAAAGGCGTGAAATATAAAAGTATTACCATTTGTATACTTTAAGCAATCGCGCCAACTAGCAATTTCACTTTTAAACTTCATTCATTTAGTGATTCAGTGAAAACTTAAAATATGGACTGCTCTCTAAAATGTTTTCCGAATTCAATTGTTAAGAACGCATATGAACATGTATATGTCAAAAAAGTTCTTAATGTTATTTATATTTTATACTTTCAGATTCCTCAAGGTTGGAGAACCGGGTGCTGGAAATTCTTTTGAATGCTACAAGACCTACAATCTCTAAAATGCCGGAATTACAACGATGTGTTATAGTACGATTTTATAAAAATAAAAAACGTATAATATAATTGCTTCTTTTATTGAACACAAAGAGACAGGTTTATCTATTTAAAAAACAACCATGAACCATAGTTGTAAAAAAATATCATTAAAATTATTTAAAGAGTTGTTAATAAATTAAATGAGCCTATATTAGAAATTAGAGTATTAACTATGAACCAGCAGAAGTTTATTTTTTTTAAAAAATACAGGCACTGTTATACTTTAATTTAAAATATCCCTTTTTGGAAGCACTTAATTTTAGTACGGTAATGAAAACTTTTATTCCAAAACGCTTTTTCTTCAAAACAAACGGTAAAAACATTATTATGGGATTTAGTTCATGCCAATTAGAAATTTATTAAGATTGCCTAACTTCATGCATAACAATTTGATTTGCTTCTAACAAGAAATAAAATTATTTAACAGATATTACTAATGTCAAAAGAAAATTGGTATACCTTCAGCAAGCGTGTGTTAAAACAAATTCCTTGAAGGTCAATAAGAAAAATAAAAATCTCAAAATTCACTAAAAATCAATCAAAGCACTTTAATACGTCATTACTTATTAAAATTACCTATTTGATTACTAAGATAAACAAGCTCCTCGCTTAATACTTATCGTTAACTATATTCACTGAGTTTTTTTTCTCCTCGATTGAAATCGGAAAACGAAATTACCGTTATCTATATTAACCATCGAATTAAGGTTCGCTCGAACAAGGAGTCTCCAAAATTCCAACTTGTCCGGTTCTAGACCTTGATGATTTGGGTTTAAACGGATTAACGTCACACAAGAGATACAATTGTAATACTAGTAATTTTAAACCGCAGTAAAGTAACGAGGCTGTTACTTCAGAGAACACCAAATGCAACCGAAAAGCAGTATCCTAAATTGCGTCATAAGTTAAATTATGGTTGCATTTGAACTACACGAGGGTTATTGGCGAAGGGCGTCAAAATTTACAACCACAGTCAATTGATAAACCGACACCCGAGTAGACACCCAACGCAACTTTTAGGATCGACATCGTACGCAGCGTAGGTAGGTAATCAATCACATTTAAAGTGCACCTTTTCTACACGGGATATTATCCGTCGGTATTTAGCTGTGCAGACTGGTTATTGGTCGGCAGTTATTTTGGCAATGTCCGGACCCGAACGTGGGACCTTTCCCAAGCAAGGCAAGCACCTTACTGACTGGGCACCTTAGCCCTTCCAAATCTCGTCAGGAAATAAGATGTTAAATTATCTAATTTGCACTAGCTCTTCTCAACGGAGATTTTGAAACTATATAGAAAAGTACAATACGTCTTTAAAAATTGCATAATCTAAATACAAATAAATTTCACATTTTGCCTATAATTATTTTATTAATTGGCACTGCCCCGTTTGTAAAGAAGTTTGGGGACCCCCCTTTGGCAAACACTATTCTCCCCTGACCCTGACAAACACTTATGTAAAAAGACAAGCGGTTCATTAACGTCTTTTCACCTTGAAACGTCCGTCGTACGTAGTTTTCATTAGTTTTATTTAACTGCCCTAATCATAAAAAGTGGATTAGCAAAGCTAATTGTGGAAGACCTTGAAAGGGTAGCCGGGCCTTCATCGGCAACAGCTAAAATGAAGGGGGGGGGCATTAATTTGCAGTTTCCCTTCGTCGTAATTGCCCAAGAGATGTTACCTGTTATTACTCAGATTTCGTGGCTGAGCTTCGAGCTGGCACCAAAACCGGTTAGCTGAACGCTTCATCACCTATCCCACTATTTGGTTTGGAGCGTATATATAAAATTTTTACAAGAAGCAGTTACCAATTCACAAACTGCATTACTAACTGTTAGCTATTTAAGTATTGCAGACAATTTTTTCAAAATTGTATTGAAGAACATTCTATCGAGCACACCATTCCGTTATTGGACGATCTTTAACGTTTAACCCACGATTGGCAAAAAAAAAATTAAAAATTAAAGTTAACCCTTTTTTATTATTCGGAAATGAAGGTGTTAATGTATTTACAAAGTCGTCGTTAATACGTTAAAAGACTATTTAAAATTAGCTCCAAGAGACTACAATTTCTAAAGAGTAAAATTGAATATCCAACAAATCACAATTAGCTGAATATAATGGTAGTACACAAGTAGCTCAATGAATAAAGTATTATGCAGTAACTTCAAAACAACTAATCCAATTCCCCAATTGCTATAGGAATACTGATCCAACCTAACTATCTTTACGGATAGGTCCGAATATATCCTAACGAGTAGTTAGATAACTATCCAAATATCCGCTATCTATCCTAACGGAAACTGAAGTGGTATAAGGTTGAAAGCTTTCTTCAGCTCACAAATTGGTCGCAAGGTAAAAGGGTGATGGAAGCTGTCCAATAGTTGTTTGATGTGCAATTTCAATTTGAATTCCCTCTTTTCGCGCGCTACAGGTAATTTGTCGAGCGATGGAAAATGAATTGAAGGTTCCAATTAGAACAATGTTGCATTGTTGGTGATGGATGAAGGGGCCCGAAGTCGTCGAACAAAATTAATCGTCTGAAAATGTGTTCCTGGCTGACTGCCTGGAATTCCTCGAGGATTAAAAGTTATTCTAATTGAAGTTGTTAGAAAACGTTTAAAGTTTATTTTACAGAGAAAGAATTATGTTTTTCTTGTCTATCAAACATGCATGAATAGCAATTAAATAGTTCTTATAAAATATGAATCACGTGAAATTTTATTAAGTGAAAATTAAAGATGTAAAATTATTCAAATATTTTTTCAACTTCTAAAATTTGCGTTATATCTTTCAAAATTCGACTTTGGGAATTAAATGTCGCAAGTTCATATAGAAATAAGAAAGACTAGTCTTTAATTTCATTTAGGAGAATTCAATTAAGTTTAATACTGCATAACGTTGATAGGTTGTTTCGTTAAGGGTTAGACAAATACATTTTTAAGTAATTATTTATCTTGAAATGAGGCGTAAAAACATGAAGTGTCAAGTGAATGCCATTTTAAAATACTCCAGTAATATAATTGTAAAATTATATAAAATTCAAAGTGTACTTACGTGTGGCGTTTGTCCTGCACATCAGTTTCCAAAAACGTATAATTCCCACCAAGAAGCGGACGGGCCCACGTCTTCATGGGTTAAACACAACAATAATATTTAGTCAAGCTTCAAGCCGCCTATATGTAGCCTCTTTTACAAAGTTTTAACACGGCCCAATCTGAGATGGAAACCAAGCAACCTAAACAGACACGCCAGGACTCTGTACCAGTATGTATGCGACACGAATAAGCACTGCTTTATTACGCGTTTTGTGTGTGTGAGGTTTGCACCTACAAAAAGTCAGATCTAATCAGGGGCGGACTGGCCCGGGCGGCTAGTCGGCGATCGCCGAGTGGGCCAAGAGCAATATGATAGGGGGAAAAATCTACAAATACCTAATTAAGAATGAGCAAAACAGAAATTTTTTTATGGCCCTGATAAGCAGACGATTTCTAATGAATTACAATTATTATGTGGAGTCATTTTTTTTTCATGAGTTGCTATATTGTGCACTCACAAATCAGTAAAGGTCACGGTATTAGGCAATGTTATAGAAAAGAAATAAAAACTATCCTCCCCACCCCCTTCGGATTTATTTTTAAGCCAATCGCAATTTTGGCGGGAATAAAATTTTAGATACATTTTTACGGCGCGCGATGACGACGGCTATCCTCTCAAACAGGAAGTATAAAAAAACAAAGAAATAAAATATTGACAGATTTTTTTTGAATTCGTTTTCAAATATATAATATGTTCAAAGAGCCCTAATATATATGTTTTGACCATAAAGGTAAAGACGTTAACCGAACCTTAAAGTTATTGCATACTTAAGGGCTGGGGAGCCCAGTCGTTAAGGCGTTCGCCTTGCATTCGGAAGGTCCCATGTTCGGGTCGGGCATGCCAAAATAACTGCCGACCTATTAACGGCCCGCGTAGCTAAAAATGTCCGACGAATAATACCCCGCGTAGAGGGAGTACACGTTAAATATGCTCTAAAGTCCCGACCTGCGTACGATGTCTACCTTAAAGATTGCGTTGGGTGCCTACTCAGGCTCGTCACCTGACTGTGGTTCTAAATTATGACGCCAGTCGCCAATAGCGCTCGTGTAGCTCTAGTGCGACGATATTTTAAACTAAAGTAAACTATAGTATACTTAAAAACCAAACTATCGATGACGAGCGGTGGAGACAACGTTAACAATATAATGAATTCCATTACCCATAAACAATTAAAATCGTTCTAAAAAATGTATAAACATTTGCATCTGGTGTAATAAATCTTACGGCTTTTTGTATAACACCTTAATTTTTTTAAAGCTTGTGTTTTGAAGAAAACAGAAAAAACGCGTCGCATTTATTGAATGTTTAACAATAATAACTCTATTAATATATAAGGGGAAAAACAATAAGAAAACGGCAAGTCTGATAAAATATCGTATGGCACCAATTTTTTTTCATTTGTACTGCTCTTTTTTTATGAGTTGCTTGCTGCGTGCGTGTGAACAAGATTTTGATTTTTTTACTATTTATTTGGATTTTTCAAACTGATAACCAAAGAGACCATATTACGGGTGGTTTTTTTTCTCTTTCGGAATAAATGTGGCGTCTAAGCTAAGCAGGTGATGCTCCAATCGGAGTGTTTCGCGCCTTCTGTCTCGTATGTCTGTCTCCATTACATTTCAGTTCATTCCTTACATGTAAATGACACCTCGCCAGTGACGTTAGGCGTTTACATCTCTGCGTTATAAAATGTACAAAAAAATATAAATCTGGTACAGAAAAAAGAGACGAAAGGAGAAAACGAGATTTTTTTAATAGCTGCAGCAGATCCAAGCCAGAAACGCTTGTTTTTTGCATCAAAATCCAAACCACCATTAAACCCGAAAACAGTTGCCAGCAAACATATTAGGACTGGTTCAAATTCAACGTTGGTGATAAATAAATCCGATTTGATTAGAAATTCAACAGGTAAGGGTTATTTTGTGAAAATGTATATTCTATCTTAAAAAAAAATTATACCCAGAATTTTTAAGATATTTATTACTAACGAGAGATGATAACACTTTTTATTAACAAAATTTAGTACCATTATTTTTTTAATAAATTTTGTTTTTAAAGTTTATTTGTTTAAATGTTTGCTTAGAAACATATTTTTAAAATATGAATAATTATATTGTAAGAAGCAGGGCCTTCGCATGGCAGGAGCATGTGTGACGATCGCCCCTGGCCGCCGCCAAAAACGGGAGCGCCTGCAAACTTAATGAAGATCAAAACATTTAAAATAATTGAAAAATTATTAAGGATATTGTATATTAGTCATCACGAGTTTAGCAATAAAAACTTTTCTAACTCAGAAAAAATTAAAAGTGAATTTACGTTGACCAAATATTTGTTTGTCATATTTTTATGTTAACATGTAAGCGTAATTTTTTTTCTTCGTTTAAAAAAAAACAAACTCTTTTACGGTCCACATGTATAGTAGTTGAGAAGCCTTGTAACGAAACTGGCTAAAAATTCTAAAATTATATATTTTTTTGTGTAAATAAATGTGGCGGAGAAGGGTGCTCATTACTAAAACTCGCCCCGGCCGCTTGGAAATGACGCGAAGGCCCCGGTAACAAGCTGAAAAGCGTTTTAAAGGAGTTACATTTAATTATGATTTTGTGAAGCCAACAATAAGTTTTACAGATGTACCCTTCATTGCACAGGGCGTACAAATATATCTTGACTCTTTCATGCACACAAGTTTCATGTGAACGCTATTTTTCAGTTTTGAAGCTCATAAAAAATCGTTTGCGCTCGAACATGGGACAAGATCGCCTTGAGGACTTAATGCTTTTGTATGTTGAAAGAGATTTTAAGTACGACTATGAAAAAGCTATGGATGACATGGCTTGTAATTCCAAAGAATTGTCTAGGCTTCTTGATGTATGATATTTGTAAAATAAATGTATATATATAGATTGTTGTAAGGATAATTAAAGATAGCATAACCTCTCCTTTAGATTTCATATTGAATTTTTTTACTTTGACAGTTGATTAATATATATATATATATATATATATATATATATATATATATATATATATATATATATATATATATATATATATATATATATATATATATATATATATATATATATATATATATATATATATATATATATATATATATATATATATATATATATATATATATATATATATATTAATCAACTGTCAAAGTATTATTTGTATGGTGGGCCAAAGTCATGACTGCGCCGAGTGGGCCAAACTTAGCCAGTCCGCCCCTGGATCTAATCTGTGTTTAGTGTTTAGTTTCGGTTGAAACAACCTCGCACTAGAGCTACACGAGATATATTGGCGACCGACCTCGTAATTTAGAGTCGCGGTCAGGTGACGAGATCTAATCTGGAGCTCTATCGCCTCTATCCCGAGAATCTAAAATCCAGAATATAACTAGAAGAGAACTAAAATCCAAAAAGCCGGGGGTGGTTGCTAGCTCAGATGTCAAATGACAAATTTCAAATTACGCGGCCCGTCTCCGGTAGCCCTCGTGTAACTCTAGTGCAACATCAACTAACCAAAACCAGGAAAAAAACGTTTTGTATTGCTGAAAATGGTTGGATAACCAAGACAACTTGAGCTGGTATATAACAAAACCAGAAATAGGCTTCAGGTCGGATGTCATCCTAGAAATACACATAGGGATTCAAAGGAAGGAAGTGGTTTAGGCGTTTCGGGTAAGTTTGAAAAATCTTCACACTTGAGCTACACGCGAGTTATTGGCTTAGGAGCGTCGTAATTTAAAAACCACAGTCAAGTGACAAGCCGACACCTCAGTAGCACCCAACGCAACTTTTAAGGGCGATATTATACGCAGCGTCGCTTCAAAAGTAGTGAGATTCAGGACATTTTGCATCGCCAAAGGATTTAATAAACATTAGCCCCCAAAGCTGCCGAGGTCACTTTTTAGCCTACTTTTCTTTTTTTAATTCGAAAGAATTAAAAAAATGAAAAAGTAGGTATTGACATGCGGTCGATGTCCGTCTGTCTGTCCGTACCCCCCTTCCAAAATCGGTTCTAATCATCGGATCTTAAAAATTCTTTTTTTGTTAGAAAGCTATAACCTCAGATACCCAACTTTCATACTTTTTGTCCGTCTGTCTGTACGTCCGGACGGACATAAATCTACTATCTGTCGGCGAATTTCCCATTGAATTTCAATTTTGAGTCATTTAAATCACTGTAGGTATTGAAATGCGGTTGATCTCCATCTGTCTGTCTGTTCGTATGTCTGTCCGCCTGTCTGTCCGTTTGTGTCTGTCTGTACCCCCCTTCCAAAATCGGTTCTAATCATCGGATCTTAAAAATTCTTTTTTTGTTAGAAAGCTATGACCTCAGATACCCAACTTTCATACTTTTTTTCCGTCTGTCTGTACGTCCGGACGGACATAAATCTACTATCTGTCGGCGAATTTCCCATTGAATTAGCATTGAAATTCAATTTTGAGTCATTTAAATCACTGTTGCCAAATCAACAATGACATGAGAAACTTTATTTATTTAAATATATTTGAAGCAAAATAATATTTTCATGAATCAGTTTGGAATGACGTCATAAAATGTAGCACAATTTGATTCTTTGATTGTTCATTAATTATCTAACAAGAAAGCGGCAAGGCATACTTTTGCATACAATTATGCTTAGTTTTAATTTACATTTCTTATTTTTTTAATGCAGTTTGGAGTTTCATTACTTTTGTTATTAATAAATATTTAATTATTCTTCGAACTACAAATAAATCGCGAGCAGACGATAAATAATATTTAATTAATTTGCGAAATAATATTAAGGAAAATAGTTGATTTTGGCTTTTAGAAGTTTAAATTATTAGCTGGATGCTGTGTTTCGATTTTTTTTTTCTAATCTGTATAAATCTAGTGTAGAAACGGCTGTTGATGATATTTACTGTAAGAACCTAGTTTTTTCCCGATTAGAACTTTAGTAAGTATTTAAGTATCAGGAAAGTAGGCTATTTTAGTTCTTTATGAACTTCTTGTTTAATAAAAGATTTACTGTAACTTAGACTACTGATATATTTTTTAAAGAGCATATTTATATTCACTCATTGTGTAGTAGGTAAAGTGCAGCAAATTTTTGAAGGTGATGGTGACCCTGCATTCAGGTTCGGATGGAAAACATCGGAAGACGGTAGAAAAAGGAATATAAAACTTATAGAAATAATTACTGATAGATTATTATTGTTACTATCCCTCTCCTCGTTTTCCAATGTTTCGACCCGAGGGCCTTGAATGCGTGGTCGGACTATGGGAATGCCAAGAGAAAACTAATCCACAATGTTATAAAAGCTTAGCATTTTTAAAATCCAAAATAGATGTTTTTAACTTTGCTTTTATATTAGAAATACTAAAATTATTTTTCTTACCTCAGATTTTTATGATATAGGTAGGTAGGTTTAAATTATCGTCGAACTAGAGCTACATGAGGGCTATTGGGGACGCAATTTAGAACCACAATCAAGTGACGAGCCGACACTTGAGTAGGCACCCAACGCAACCGCTAAGGGCGACATCGTACGCAGCATTGGGACTTTGGAGCATACTTAAAGTGCACTACCTCTACACGGGGTATTCGTCGGATATTTTTGGGCTGCACGGGACGGTATATAGGTCGGCAGTCCCAAACCTGGGACCTTTCTCATGCAAGGCGTACGCCTAACCCGTTTATGATATAAATTAACAAATAAAAATTACTTTAATAGGAGTCGGATGGTTCGATCTCGCCCATGTTAATTTTCCTAACTTTAGGAACATTTTTCTCAGGAACTATACAAGATATAATTATGAACTTTTTATATTTAGTTCCTTACATATAGCTCTTTGATTTAAACTGAGGATATTTCATATTATAAAAAAATACTTTAACAGTGATTTTTTTTAAAGATGTATTAAAAACACCAAAATATCAGATTTAAAGAAATATAATTTTTTGAGCAGAGATATTAAAAATTCCTCAGTTTAAAGTTGATATATTTTATAGTTCCTGAGAAAAATGTTCCTAACTGTTGAAAAACCTTATATTTCAGAAAATGCAAAAGAAAAGTTATAGGTAAGAACTGATTTCCAGAGTTTCGCAAAAATGCTTATAACAAGAAAACCACTAAACAGAAATTGATAGTCTTGGTCTTAAATTAAAGCTAAAAATATGCAAAATAAAAAAATAGAAAATCGACATTTTTGAGCCAAACACCCGTCCGACTTTCCTTAAACCTTGTCCACAACAGAACTAGTTAAAACCTTGTTCAAAAATTTAAATTGCAAAAATATAGCTAATAAATATGGCAAGTCATACACGTAACAAAATAAGAGGACAGTAGTATTTTTCTATTAAATATAAATATACGATACAAATGTAAATAATTTAGATACCCTAAGGTGCTTAATCAATATTGTCTTAACAAAATATAAATGCATCATTTTCCACAATTTATTTTTTAACAACAACACAATCCACAACAATACTCAACGAGCAATTATCACAGTCAACCACCAAGAGGTCCTCACCTACATCACATTCCGACAACACATAGCACCCACCGCACCTACAATCCTTCTCGTAGTGTTTCAACTCAGCATTATAAACAGTTTCAGACAGATGAATCTCTTCTTGCACAGGATGAACTTCATCTGACTCGGATGCTTTCAGATGAGCGTCGTATTTCTTACGAAGTTGGTCGTCGCTGAGGACCTTCCATGCTTGGTCTATGTCATGAAAGCGAGAGGATGCTTGGTTGTTGGTCTTGTCCGGATGGTGCTCTCGTGCGAGGTTGTGGTAACTGCGCTTGAGCTCTTCGCGAGATGACGTTGGGGTAACCCCCAGGATGTCGTAGTAGTTGGCCATCTGGAATAAAAGAATTTTATTTATGAAATTTGTGGTGTTTTAATTACACTTTAATGCATAATACCAAGTCAAATAGTTGAACAACTGACAAAACCCACACAATAAAAGGTACCCTTGGATATGGTACTACATACTACCATGTCCAGAGGCAAGTGCTGAAGTTATGTCAGCACTTGGACAATTTTTTTCCATCTGATAATTTTTCACAGTACCTTAGGCCAAAATTTCTTTGACCTATCAGTTACTCTATTTTTAAAATAATTGAAAAACAGAAAAAATGCTAAATTTGTCTGGTCCGAGATTCAAAAAAGTGTTAATATCTTATGAACTAATGATGATAGGAAGTATCCATAATTTATCATTTTAAAGCCTATATTAAATTATATGAGCTATAATTTGATATTCCGAATGAAGATATTCTTAAAATTTTTAAAAAAATTTGAAAAAATTTCAGACCATCTCCTTAATTTTAAAATTCCAAAAACAAAATTTGTTAATTTAAAAAAAAGAGAAATTATACAACATTTTTAAATATGTGTACAGAATTTCACGACGATATTTCCGGATGGTATTATTTAAAAAAATATTAGTGTTGTCACCCCACCATCTGCCACTCACTTGACTTACCATGTTAGGGGCGAATGAGCGTGAATGACTGCAGGTCTCCAAACCAAAGTAGGCTGCTGTGTAAACCCAAAGGAGAAAAAAAAATCATTTTCTAAGCCACATTTCTCCAGCTGTATTGAATATTTTTACAGACAGATTCTTTTATATGCTAAATGTAGCTGACTTACAGGCTCTATAATCTAACTTTTTAAAATTAAGAGGGATTGTCAGTCCCATAGAGCTAATGCATTTAGTTTTGGAATCACAACTTCCGCAGAAGTATTGCTTTGCCATGTTAGTCCTTTTTCCGTAGGTATGGGAATCAACATAGCATTGGAATTAAACAAATTTGAAACGAAAATGTTATCTAGTTATTTAATTATATATTTCTGAAGTTTTAATATGCCCCGAATGCCCAGTAGATGGACACTATTTTAAAATTTTATCAATTAATAATTAAATAACTGGATGTTATTTTCTCTTCAATTTTGTTTTAAATTGATGTTATGATGATTCCCATACCTGGTGAAAATAGGATAACATGGGAAAGCAATTCTTTTGCAAAAGTTGTGATTTCAAAGCTAATGTATTAGCTCTATGGGACTGGCAGTCCTTCTTAATTAGAATATATTTTTTTAATTCTTAATAATTTTACACAAAGTATTCGAACCAATTTCAATAAGTGGGATTATAAAGACCTACAAGTTAGCATCATTTATCTAATAAAAAATCTTTATAAAAATATTCAATACAGGTCAGAGAAATGAGACAGGAATTTTTTCTTTCATTGAATTAACACAGAGGGACTTTGGTTTGGTGACCAGGGATCATTCGGTCCCATTCGCCCTTAAGTCTAAGAAGCTGTTTTAGAGAACACTAACCTTGATATTTGAAGCTTGTAATTTTATTTCAAATTATTAATCTCATTATTTATTTAAGTTTTAATTTAAAATACAAACTTGTCATAGACTTAAAATGGAAAATGTTAAGTCTATGGCATACGAGGAATGGCATACAAGACGAAAAATGCATATTCTTTAATATGATCCTCCCAAGACAATACCATATTTAAACTTAGTACACATATTGAAAAATTCTAAAATTTATTTTTAAAAAAAATTAATTTTTAAAAAATCTAATCTTTTTAAAAATTAAATTAATCTAGTCTAATCGCTAAACTTTTTTAATTAAAAAAAAGTAGCGCGCCTGAGAAAATATTAAAATTTTATTAATGCCTTCATGTGATATGTCAAATTTATATACTAATAAAAAGGGCTTCAAAATAACATGTTATTGTTTTTCTATCATCATTAGTCCATATGAACACTTTTCGCATACAGACCTGACAAATTTTGCAATTTAAAAAAATTGCAAAAAATAAACACAAGGTAAGAAGTAGTATATATTTGAAATTTGCATGCCCAAGTAAAAACTAAAAAACAAACATTAAATCTTGAGATGTCGAGAAACAAAAAAATAATTAAAATTGAAAATGCTTTTATTCTGTTGCCATTACCTTCAGAAACTAAATATTAATTAAAAAAATAATTGACGTGTTTCAAGAGAAGTAATTCTGTCCATTTGCAATTTTAAAAAAATCCATTCTCCATTCCAGGAATTAAATCGAGGGCTTATTTGATGATTTCTTCATTGATGGTTCTGTTGACTACATGTCTGCGTTTTTAAGCAATAAATGAATATTTAAACTATTACTGTGAATTATAACTATGATGGTTTTTAAAGCCACACCACTGAGCTGCACATTAGGGTTTAATGTCTTCATTTTTCGCCAAATACGTTGCCAAATTACCTAAAACACGTCAAATAAGAAAAATGTTTTTTTTTTAAAAATAATTTATAAGCTGGTTGGTTGTTAGAAAGTCATTGCGCTAAAGCTGTATACAGTCCCTGGACAAATTAGACGCACTGTATTTTTTTAGTAATTTTATGTTTCTTAAGTTTTTATGCAATAATGGTATATTTAGACTACAATATTATTGATTCTTATTTAAAAGAATTGTTGCAGACTACATATTTGAATTTATTTTAAGATAATATGATTAATTATGATTAGCATTAATTTATATTAATTATTATAAGATTATTTATGTGTGGAATCATCATCAAATGCAGGAGACAGTACTGTCTTGCATTGATAGCATGCCATAGAATTAAAGCTGTGATAGCGGCTAAAGGTGGCTCAACAAATATTGACTTTTACTAACATTAATTTCACTTTTCTTTACTTAATTAACTTATGCTTTTCTAAATTAATGCTGTTTTATTTATGTCAAATAAATTAAATAATAAAACGGTACAATATCACCCAGTAATTAATATTTTACATGAACTCTTGCAGCACGTCTAATAATTTGTCCAGGGACAATAATGGGTGTGTTTGTAGCTAATCTATTTCTATCTATTTTTTTTACCAAATGAGCCAATTTTTTACCAAATGAGCTAAAAGGTTTTATGTATTAATGAGGTAATTAGGCTGACAATTATGTGCATTTTAGAGCGGATTTTTTTATTCTAGATTTAAAATTTAATATAAGTTTGTAACAGGATTTTATACTTTACGAGTCGGAACAATAACATAAGATTATTATTCTAGAACTTTTTTTTAGTTGGTGCGAAGACAGGGATATTAATTGCTAGTATAGAATAAAATTAAGTATAATCAGGATTATGATTTTACCAGACCCGAAAAACCCGGGTGGGTTTTTAAAAAAAAAACCCACTTGAAAAAACCCAAGTAGGCAATTGACCTTAAAATTGCCTGCACTGAAAATTAAAAAAAAGTAAAAACTTTTTATACATCCAAAAAATTTATACATTTCATATACTTTTTAATTTATATTTTAGTATTATTCTTAATATATATTTACATTTTTGTACCTTCAATATTTAAAATGCATTTACAAATTTAAATTTATACTAATTATTTAACAATTAAATATAACAAATACATTTTTTAAAATTCTAATTTAAATTTCTATCGCTACAATATTCCGGATTATATAATTTTACACATGCACAAGCAAACAATACTTGGTTCTAGAGAATACATTTATAAATTTAAATATACATTTATCTAACAACTAAATGCAATTATTTTTTAATTGTTCTAATTTAAATTACATCATTCCTGATTATCTCTCTCAAGATAATCTGTTAGTTTTAAAAATTTTAATGTACAGATAAATAGTTAAAACTTCCTTAAATAAATCACAAAATCCTGAAAAACACATCCAAAATACTGAAAAAACCCATAAAAAAACCAAGTAGGTTGGGTTTTTCATGAAAAAACACGGGATTTTAACAACCCTGAGTATAATAGTAGAAAAATAATTATTGGAAATACAAACGTGGGTCCCAAAGGGTTTGGTACATAAAATGTTCAAAAATTAGATGAAAAGGAACCGGAAGATTTTTTTCCCAAAAATTTTCTACACATTACATACTTACCAGTACACAACTCTTCCGCACTAGGGAAAAATAAATATTCAAGTTCTAAAAGACAGACAAACATACCGACAAAGATAAATATAAAAGACAAGTCTTTGATATTATACCTTTCAAACAAAGATTTATTTTAATTGGACGTAAATTCCCAATGTCAATAATCCACTTTTCAAGTGTTTTAATTCGTTCGAGAATTAAAAAAGGAAGCAGGCTTATTATATATAGTATAGCTATACAAGTAAAAGGGCAAATTTTACTCCAGCATTCGAAAAGTGCATTTTTACATGGATTTATTTTTTGTGCCTAAAAAAAATATTTAAATACATGATACAGCCTTTAAAAGCCTAAATTAGAACTAAGTGTTCCTTTTGTGAGGACCACAGGTAAATATTTGATTATTTGTAGTGATAAATAATTTACTAATTTTAACAAATAAGAGTTTGAAGGTTTTTTTTATTAGCTGCAATACAGTTTTCACATTTTTTAAAAGTAGTATAGGGAAATCCGAACATTACAGCCATCTGAACCCTGCTTATCATAGATGTCAATTTGATGCGACATATGCCAGTGTTACTTATATAAAAATTAAAATATGTAATGTGGGGTGACAAATCAAATTAGGTAGAACATGGACCACTATCTCAGATCTACTTTTCGGGGAAATGTCAATTCCTAATTCAGGAACCAGTGACAACAGTTAAGATTTGTTGACTTTTCAATTAGTGATAATTTTTTCTGGCAACCACTTAAACTGATCTAAAACCACTAGCATGTATCTCCAACAATTTTATGGATGGCAAAAAATTTAAGCAAATGCAAAATCTAGAAATTATAAGACCTTCATGATTATGACAAACTTGAAATCAACGGAGCAGATTATACAAGAAATTGACATCTGTTTTTAACTTTAAGTGTAGAAATAATAATAAATCCCCAATCAAAGTGAACAACAGATTTGAAATAGGGGTTTGTCATCGTAAAAACATGTTGCATTTATATAAAATTCCCTTTTTTTATCGGTACATTTGTGGTACTTTTCAAAAAACTATAATTTTACAATCTCTAAACTATACAATAGAACAGTATACAGTCGAACCTCTATATAAATTGATATTGAAAAAAGTGATAAAATCGTTCATATGGAACAGCAATACCAGGTTGAGTCAAAAGTTTTTTCAGATTTTACCTTGCCTTGATTGGAGTGCCTGAAATTAACATATGCAAATTACAGCTCCTGCGCAGATGATCAAACATGGTAGAGCGGAGTTCGATCTTCATAATTGTTGTCAATTGGTGCTATTTCTTACACCTGTGTAGACGTTACACTCTTTTGAAATGGTGGACGATAAGTTGGCAATTCATACTATTTTGCTTTTCCTCCTGAAAAAAGGTCTTAACGCAAGAGCAGGGACGAAAACAATTAATGATGTTGAGGTTACAGATTCTGTGATGAGCACTTCGCAACCTTTGTTTAAGCGTTTCAAGGAAGGTGACATAACCTTTGAAGAGTAACTAAGATCTGGAAGGCCATCTGTTGTCAATACCAAAGTTTTACTAGAAGCTATCCAACATCAGCCGAGTTCTAGCACCCGAGCATTATCAGCAGAACTTGGTCCTTTCTAAAGTAGTAGCAATCCACAGCTCCATGGCACCAACTGGGGCTCGTGAATAGGGGGTGTCGAGAAGTTCCTCATGAATGGACTCCATCCCAGCAGCAACGGAGAGTAGAGAACTGCTTTTCAAACCCCAAAATGAAGATTTTGGCATAGATTCGTAACTGGAGATGAGAAATGGATCTATCCCGAAATCCAGACATGGGAAAACAGTGGCAACATCCCGGCCAGCTCCCAACATCTGTTGTAAAACGGGGCCGCTGTGAACAGAAGATCATGCTGGCGTTTGGTGGAATTTGGAGGATTGATTCACTTTAAGTTTGTTCCACATGGCCATGCTGTCGACGCTGACCTCTATAGTCAGCAATTGCAATGAGTACAAGATATTCTGAAAGTTCAATATCCAGCACTAGTCAACAGACAACGTACACTCCTACAACAGGACATCGCTCCAGCACACACAGCCAGATTGACCAAGAAAACACTTTGATGCCTGCAAGGTATCGAAGTGCTGCTTAATTCTGCATATAAGCCCACAATTTCTTTGTCGGATTATTATCTTTTTCCGTTCTTGGCTCACTTTTTGTCCAAACGGCAGCTCACTAATGTAAGTGATGTCGAGATGGGGTGTCGCTTGTTCTTTGCATCCAAGCCGGCCGAATATTATAACCATGGAATTGAACTATTGGCAGAGAGTTGCCAAAAAAAAACATACTCCATAATGGAATGTACTTCAAGAAAAAAATCCTTAGTATTGCGGAATGTTGTACTTGTTTTTTGTAAGTGAAAAAACGAAAAAACCTTTGCCTCAACCTGGTATTGATTCCAAATAGAATACTTAAAACACTAAAAAAATATTGCTTTTCTAAAATTAAATAAGGTGGTAATAATATTTATTAGACAAAAATAAAAAACAATGTACAGTAAACTCCCGATTATCCGCGGGTCGATTATCCGCAGGCCACGATCCACCCCCCTCCTTTTTTTCCCTGCAAAAATTAAAATTTAACAAAACGCGATAAACGAAATTTATTTGTTTCAAAACTTGTTGGAAGAATGCATTCCAAGAACAACGAATTCCTTTCAAGAACGACAAATACATTCAAAGAACGACGAACACATTCAAAGAACGACGAATACATTTAACAAAAAATACAACGAATACATTTAACAAAAAGAACAACGAATGCATTAAAATAAGAATGACTATAGGAAACCTGGTGTGTGCCAAAATGTGTTCAGCCAGGTGCACATCACGAACAGATTTTTGTCAAAAAGCGTCACTTGTAAATAAACTGCTCGCTATTTTAATTGCTTTGCATGATTTTGATAGTAGCGAAAATGCATGAGAAACGAAAAAAAGTTGTCTTGACAATTCAAGACAAACTACAAATCATTAAAAAGATGGAAAACGGATCCTCTAAAAATCAAATGTGTTTGCAGTATGGCATAGGAGAAACGACAATGAGAGACATTTTGAAGTATAAGTAAATTTGTACTATACGATTACTGTACTTTACTTTTATAAAACCCAGAAGGAATTTTGAGGATATGTATTTTCTTCACTTTTTCGGATTATGCGCGAATTCCGCGGATAATCAGGAGTTTACTGTATAACAAAAAGTTCAGAAAGAATAGGTATCCTACTCTTTCCTGTTACTTTAATACTCAAGGAAGTTTTTAAAATATGTAGACAGACGATACAATAAAGATAGAATATGATGTCATACCTTTCCAAAATAAATAATTTAAAAATTGAACTACGTATTACAGTCGATTCGTCTTACGTTGATAGTGCATTAAAACAAACAGGTCTGCCTGTTTATCACCAAACACATTTTACACTTACTTTTTTTGCTAAATAGTCTTTTTTTTTGCTGTTGCAGGTTAGTTAGTTGAAATAACTACATACTAAAACTATAGCTGAAAAAAAAACATGCAAGAAAGTTTTTATTTCATTTTTTAAATACACACATTTAAGTAGCGCAGATCAGTAGTGCATATATAATATTTTATATCAAATAACAGTTTTTGTAGACGAGAAGAAGCAAATGTGGTTTTCAGTTTGACAATACGAAAAAATAAACAATCCTTATAAATTAGTCAGATCAGTAATGTTTAGAAGAATTCGATTGGTTACCGTAGTAAGATTCGGTTACCAAATTTTCGTAAACATGCGCTTACAATGTTATATCAGTTTTTCCACAATATTTTGAAGTTTATATAGAATATGAACATTTAATTTGGTCATCAGAACAGTAACATCTCATCACATCATTTGTAAATCAGCACTTTACATATAATGGACAATTGAATTACTTAGAATGCTAATATTGCCTAGTAACTAATTGAAAATTACAAGGTAGGATTCGATGCATTGAAGAATTAGTGGTTAAATCCTAGTTTCGGTATACGGCAACTTTTTCGGAACGTTAGCAACAAAAAAAGGCAATAAATAATTCCATTCTGGCAACACAAATGTTTGACTTCGCGGTTTCCGAGTAGCATTGTCTAATCGTGCGTCGGTACGCGATGTTTTCTCGCTAACAAGTTTGGCGAGAAATAAAAAGTCGCTGTATACCGAAACTAGGAATTAACCGAATTAGTAACCAAAATATTTACAAAGAAGGCAGTGATAGAAAGCTCTGATTCAAAGGAAAGACACAAATGAAAACAATGTACAAATATGGTTGGGAATTGAAATATATCACCAATTTATCTTTGATATGTGATACATTTATCAAAATGGATGTTCCAATACTAAAATCTTTTATTAAAGGGATTATTCATTGATATTTTACCAGAAAGTGTGTTTGTTTACAAACAACGCGAAGAGCATTTCAGGTGTAGATAGCCAGTACTATATATATATATATATATAAAACAGATTGAGATTTTTCATATTTAATTAGATAAGTATGCTTTGTCATAAAACTGTTTATGGTATTTATATACTGTCAAATGTAACGCTTGCTACGTCACCCATGTTATTAACAACGCGAAAACAAGCAAGTGATAAAAAAGAATATTTGAAACACATTCTTACCTGATAATAGATAAATATGATGCAGCATAATGTCACTTATCAAAATCGAATAGTTATTGAATAGTTACTGACCACCAAAACACAATTTCAGCAACAAAACAAGCCATGTTTTCTGTTTACGTTCTTCTAGCAGAAAGCTACCCGTCATGCAACGCGCGGCGAAAACGCGGTACGCGCATGCGTCCTCCAATCCAATTAATTTTTTGAATAATTAATTATCGGAGTAAAAATACCTTCTCTCGTGAATAGGGCTATTTTCCCGGGTGGTCGTGGAGTTAGTCAAACCCACGAGTAGAGCAGCGGCAAAAAAAATAAAAAGTATATACTCCTTTCTTAGGAAAACGGGCCAAAACGAAGCAGTTTTCCCAGAGCCATATTTTTAATACAGTTTTCGGGAGTAGAAGGCGAGAACAATCTGTGTTCTAAAACACTCGTGTGAGTCACACGGCCATTTTTAGCCAGATTGGCGGCGTTAATTAGACTTTAGTTGAGACAGGCGGTTCTTGTTTGGTTTGTGCGACGACCAACGATAGACCCGACTCGGCTCGGCGGGCTCTGACGTTCTGGTATGGAGCCCTTCTGTTGCCATCTGTGAGTCTGGGTTATTGATTTTTTTTAGTGGGGGGGCTCTCATAGTAGAAGTGTCTGACTGCTCCCACATGTGTCACATTTCCATGGCGCACGCGGTGGAGGAACATTAATTCCACCATTGTTAATGACTTGTGCCGCGATTTGCCGCCGTCAACTTCAGTTTTGTGTGGCGCTCGATTCGGGCTGCACGCTTGTTTTCGTTCGTCTGGGTTGAAAGTTGAGAACGGCGTGCGCTGTTTTGTTTATCTTTTGGACGGAACAATGTTCAACTGAATTAAAATCAGAGATTTTTCGGCCCACATCGGACTTGAAACTTTATATTGACTGTAAATTTGATGGTGAATAATGGCAACAGTTGGAAGCAGACGATATTTTTTTGGAATGTACTGAGTGGTAAGTTTCTGTTTCAAGTTTTGTGTTTACAGTTTACACGCTCCTTTTCATTTATTTTTAAATTAACCTAGTTTTTATTTTATTTATATTTGAAAGACCTTTTAAAAACAGTACCTTTTTGCTAATGGTTAATAGTTATAACTACGGTTGAAAATTAAAAACAACAAAAACTTTAAAAGAGTTTATAATATGTACTTTATTTAAAATAATTTTTTATATTATTGATGTAAAAAAGATATCTTAAGCTTAAATATCTTTAATGTTATATCAAAACATCTACTTTCCTTTCTGTTTTTTGAAATTCAACTAAAACTTAATTTGTTCATCATGTAAATGTTTTTCCGTGGTAATATAGTTTTATTTTGGAACTTTGTTTTCTGTATTTTATTATTATCTTCTTTTAATTATTTTCTTATGTTTACTTTTGTTTCCATAACCCAAGCAGACTTTCAACAAGTAGCAATTAGTAAAAACATTTGTTACATCACTTAAATTACCCTTTAAAATTGGTTAATTTTCAGGCTACGCATGGGAAAAGAATAGTTTCGGAAAAACTCATTAACATATAAGCACACATTAAAAAGCACTCAAACATCCTCAGTTTTTATAAAATTTATTTTAAAGTATTTGACGAATTTTGTAAAATTATTATTGCATTAAAGAAATAAGAAATAGAAACCACATGAAACATATCAGTATACTTCTGTGACTAACAATGTTTATAAATCGTTTTTAAAAAAAATACTTTCATGAAAGCATGTATAAATGAATATCTAACATATTTACTACATAAATCAGTGTTAAATCACTACAACATTATTTTCCAGTTCCCTCTGCTGCTGTACGATGCTAGTTCCTATTGTTGTTTCTTGTCGCGTTATGTTACCGCGATTTCATATCTTTAATTTCTACTTTTGGGTCTTTCATTTAATAATACAAAAGAATTAATCAAACTGATAAGCAGTCACTAGCTGAAAAACGTGAGGAGTTTAATAACTAATGCATGAGATTATTTATCTAGAATTTGATTTAAATATTTATAAAGGGTTTTTAAATTATTACCAACGTTCATAAAAGTGCATAGATATTAATATCTGGGCATTCATTTTATTGATTTGATATTTGTCTTGAAAGAAATCCAATTTAGTTCCACTAAATTTTAAAATAATCTCTCGATTCATTTCAACTTTACTGCCAGGAAGGGACTACTTCATTGTTTTTTTTTAAATCAAGCATAATTAAACAGCAACGATCATTCCTTCCGAACGGCCCGGAAATGGGCAAATATGTATGGTTGTTTTCACTGCATAAATTTAGAATAGCCTATTGGCTTAAAAAATGAGAAGTAGGTTTATTTCTGAAGAGATGAACTTAAAAGCATTTCCAAATGAAAAAAGTGCATTATATGAATAAATATTTATTAATTATAAAATTTTAAAAATTAAGGTTTTTGTAAGAAAGACTGATGCACACACAAAATACTTAAAAAGCTGTGTCTAATGCTGGGAGGATTTTTACCCTTTACAACCACTCAACCGAGCAGGGCCGGGTGTACGTGACTATTGGAGGTGAAATGGTATAGTTTCAAGTTGTGTCAGGAGATTTTATCTTCAACCAAACTGCAGTGGACATGTTTTTTTTCAAGTTTTTCGTTGGTGGAGCGTCTGGTTCTCAAATTTGTAAGATTATAAAAATCCAATTTGTTTATTTTATACTGTGACTTTAAAAAAATGCACTTTATCTTTAAAAATTACGATATATAACTCTTTACCCGAAGTTGCGATCTTTTTTTTATGTGTACAGATATAACTTTTATAAATTTAGCTCAAACTTCAAAAAGAAGGAAATTCAAAAAGAAGGAATGATGAATCTGCCTCTGAGGTGCATTAATACCCCACACCCCACATGTTATACAAAAAAAGTAGTGTTATTAAATTCATTGTAAATTAGCTTTAGTACATTGCTCTTGTGGACCTAGCGGCTGCAGTATGAACAGCTATATAGTTTCAACTCAACCAACTTCTCTAATATTATTCAACGTGAAACTTCGTTTAAAAAAAAATTGACTCCTACTATAGGAAATCCCAAATAGAAATGTATGTCATCTTCCCCCCTGATCTATAGTTCTTTCCGAACGAACGGCGTCACTGATTATGCAAAAGCCCATATTTCAAGCCGACAACGCTCTAATTTTAGAGAATATCTGAAGGACACCTTTTTAAAAGAAAAAAATAACACTCGATGTCTTCTACCAAGTCGCTATCTCCTCAAAACAAACATCAACTAGATAAGAATTAACTCCGGCGAAGATTTCCCCTTCTTGTGAAGAGAGATGGGAAGCAGTAGAACGCACTTATACTTTTTTTTTATAAAGTAGAACTTGATTATTCCTCAAAATTATTCACACCTACAAAATTAATTGTAAATAGATGGCTATTTGCCTGATGATGGAGACTCGATTTTCCTAGGTTATTTGATTGTCAATTATGAAATGTAACAAAGTTGTGGTCTTGTGGAATGTAAGGGCAACAAACATACATGTATTTGTCAGTCTACGACGCTATATTTTATAACTTATAAATATATAGCTACAACATTTCTAGAAGGACCCTTGGTAATAGACAGCCCTCCATTGTACTGAAATCGGGGTCGGTAACTGATTTACTACCTGAGCATTACTAATAGATTTTTCAATTTTTACATTCGTTGTTTTCCTGTCACAATCAATTTTTTTAAAATATATATTGTCATCATCTTATGTAATATCAGACTTAATATTTATTAAATCTTTTAACATGGAGTATAGAACGATTGGCAGCACTTAATTTTTCAAGTTAGAATTACTAACTTCAAAACGACTAATTTATCTATGCCTTGGTAGTTTTCTGTTCCATTTCAAACACATTTTAAATTACTTTACAGTGTATTAACACAGTAACCAAGACAACTCTTCTTCAAAAAGAACACATGATTCACCAGTCGATTGAAAAGTCACTCCCAGCCGAAGATAACAAAAAGTTTCATTTAGGAGGTCCGGGTAAACAGATTTTAAGTACAAAAAAAGCGTAGGGGGAGACGGTGATGGTAACGTTATCAACACGAGTTGATGGAAGAAGTTTTTCTAGGAGGGAAAACTAGGTGCCATTACACCAAGAAACCACACGCGGATCTTGCTACATGTCACACCTTTCGTAGAATAGTAGCACAGCTTATGTTCACAAATAAGCTTGTTTATGCTTATTTGGAAACTACCTACAGGTCTGTTTTACGCTGAATGTTAGATAATTAGACTGGGACCTACTAATTAGCAGAAATCAATTAAAGCAGATTCCAAGCAGGTACGGATGTACATGTCAGAGTGTGATTTTAACCCACAAATTTTGCCGTACATGGAGGCCAGTTCCCTGCCCCTAGGCCGTTGTCCAGTCTTAATTACAAAACTTAATAGATGTTTTTTTATTTGATATAAATCGCCATAGCTGCTAGAGTAAAAAAAGGCGGTAAAACGTTATTTGTAAAAAGGCTTCTTTTATTTTGCTACTTTTTCACATACGGATACAGTTGAAATAACCTATTCACCCCAGAAGTCCACAAACGTGAACCTTAGTAGAATTCATTTCACAATTTCATTTTACATTTTTCTTTAATGCTAAATTTTCTATTATAAACTAGAAAGTTCCAGCTTTCCAAAAATATCGATACCGAAGTAGCTGATTTATTTATTGTATAAAAAAGTGACGAGCAAGAAGGTAATGCAGATTTCGGTGGACTTGGAAAAAAAATCAGCGGCAAATTTATGACATTTTGTATTAAAAAATGATAGCGTGGACTATTACTTACAAAAAACTTGTTTGTTCTGAATAAGAGCTGTTTGTTCATGAATATAAATAATTGTATTTTTACAACTCAAAACTTTTCGACCAAAGTTGCACTAAATTAGCAGCCTCAGCCAATATTAAAAGTTACTTTTTTTGTTAATTACTTTACAAACATACTTTAAATGCATATATTTTTGAAAAATATGTTGATATAAAGAATACATCATGTGTAGGATTTTCCTCGGGAATGCAGAGGCTAAAACGTCGACTGTACGCCCTATTCCACAGAAGTGCGGTTGGCACAGTTTTTTAATTAGTGGTATTTATAGATTAATTAAAAAAATACGTGTGTCAAATATTTTCCGTGAAAGTGTTTCACACATAATTGTAATACTGTGTAGGTGTTTAATCACTGTGAGAACAATTGCAATCCTACGATGCAAGACTGAGTGAACAAGTGTCACGCTGTACTGCTGATGTTTCTAAGAAGCTTAATGTTGAATCAGCTGATAGCAGAAAGTGCTTCTGGTGTTGATTAATTGCTTAATACTATAATTTTATGATGTTTAAACACCATATGGTGTATTTTAAGTTTGCGTACTGGGTTTGGTATTTTAGATAATTCAAATGGGAGGCATTTAATTTTTTTAAAAATATTTTTTTACGTAAAGCTTTTACAAATAAATTAAAGTTTAAAATTAAAACAAATAACATAACACAAAAGAACTTATGTAATAAAACATATATTTTAGATACAATTTTGTTCTTTTCTTTTTTACATTTCTTATATTTGTTCTATTTTATTGTCTACCATTTGCCGAACTTTCTTTTTAAAACCGCAAACATGATATTTGCTAGAAACCGCAAATAAACATGAAATATGATTAGATACACTCATCTCTAAGCCTTTACTGTTTAACTGACTTTGAATTTAATATTAGATTTCTTTAAGAAAGTATACTCTGGTGATTCTAAATAAATGCGCAAGAATAAATGTATTCTCTGAACTGATAATGGTTTATTATCTGTTTCACACCTTGGTAAATTCTACTTCTATGCGATTCCATTTTATTGATATTTACAATTATATTAAGAAGTTCCTTCTCCTAATTAAAAATATTTTTGCTACCCAAGTGAATTTTCTTATGCATATCATGCACGAACTAAGTTTACTAAAAAAACTGTAAAGAGTAGCGGTAGTTCAACCCTTTTAAATGTAAAGCGTATTGTGGAAAGGTATGTAAATTAATAAGTAGCATTGAAAAAATTAAATCCCAAATTATAGAATTAACTCCAAATTCAAAGCTCAATCTTAACCAAACAATCTTAAATCTAAATTCGACTATTTGTTTGCAAACTTAACAAACTGTTACTGCGACATAGAATTTAAAACGGAAAATTCTACTTTGTCCTCTTCCCTCCTTTTACCTGTTGATTGTCATTCATCCGAGGATGTGGGGAAGAAAAATTTGCGTGTTGCTATAGCAACGAAAAGTTTTCTTTTCCATACCGGTTATTGCACTTCGAATTTGCTTTTAAAGAAGGGGGAGAGAGAGTAAGTAAATATTGGGAATGAATTTATTATTTTGCAAAGAGGGGAAGTTTGGTATGATGTAAGCATCGGAATCTTTTACTTGTAAATATGTGTAGCGTGTTTATTTTTTTGTGTGGTGGAAGTTCAAAAGGAAAAGAAATTTTGTTTGAAACAGTAAGACATTAAATTGTTTATTTGTCTTTTTAGGTTTGTTTCCGGTTAAATTAAATTGTAATGTTGTATATTTACATTACTTTTAATTAATGTATCGTTAGAATAGTTTAAATTAAATTATAAATGTATTTTTTTTCGGCGAAACTTACAGTTAATATTCAATGGGTATCTACAATATTTTGCTTAAGTTATGTAACATCATATAAAAGTTTAATATGCAAGTTTTGTTTGATTTTGTGATAATGTTCGTTTATCAATGTAATTATAAGGATTAATTATTTTTATTTACGCTGCAGTTTTTGTATGTACAACAATATATACATTTTATTTTCAAGGGTTTTTTTCATTTAAAGTTAGATTATTAAGCATAATTTTAATTTCTTCAATAACATAGATTGGGAGCTGTGATTGAAACACGATGCATTCACAAAATGATGGCCCATTCATTTTGTATTTAAAGCTGTGGAATTGAATTACTATAAAACATTTCTTCGTTAAAAATTACAATGAGCATTTATATATTGAGCCATTATATTGAACAAATTATATTAAAGCAATTCATCAAACACACTTTATTGTACTATCATCTTAATTTTTATAATTATCATCTTTAATGTAATAAAAATCTACGTATACATATAAAGGTTTGGAAGGATTTTAATTACATTAACAAATATCCCCGATGTAATTTAATTATCTAGTATTCAATAGAGTCTCGTTTAATTATCACATGCTATTCATTTCTGACTCAGATTATTTAATTTTCGATTCCTGCATTTGCAACAGCCAATAGTTTCTGATTAAAGCGCGTTATTCCAGACAAGTTTTTAATTACTAGTCTAAATTTAAAAAGTGTAATACAACAGCATAGTATCGTGTGATGTTTTAATGTACTTACACGTACGTGACGTTAATACTCATTCAGCATTTTTAACGCACAAATTTGCGAATAATCAGCACTCGCTTATATTAGTAAGTAGGATAAAATTAATGTGTCTCGACGTTATAAGTGCAAATCGCCAATTTAGCGTCTTTGTCAGAGAATTGTTTGTTATTGCCAGATGAATTTGGGTGATAAGAAAATTTGAGAAAATGTTGACGATTCATTGGAATTTTACCTGATGTATGGTGATAATTTCTGTTTATTTTATTTTCTTTTTAGTTTGTGTCATTTAAGAGTTACTTTTAATGAATTATAAATATATTGGTATTTTTTAGATTTTGAAAAGAAATAATTTAATTTCACGGTCAGTAGTTGTAGTTGTGTACAGTTTTATTCAAATTATAGTAAACTAAAGAATGAGATTTTTATGGAAATATCTGATAAAGTGGCTCTGATTGATCAAAGGAAATAATTATACGAGTTTTTTCATTTAAATATTCAAAATGGATCTTTAAAGTGTTACGCTTATGTAATGCCGTACAAATTTTTTATTTAAATTTTGTATTAGAATGAATAGTGCCAACTTTGTACAACGCATAAAAAATCTGAAAATTAGGTTGGGTAAAATTTTTTCGTTTTAAATATAAATAACCGCATTACTCTTTATCTACATAATTTAGTATTTATAATGCACACATTTACATTTAAAATAAAAATTACTCGTCCAAAACGACCCAGCTCAGTTGGCCTTCGACTCTTTCAATCACCAAACGTTTTTTAATCACTAAAAAATAAGGGCTTTTAATAGAAGGCCCCCACCCGGGTGTTCGCAGATAACACCTCCGTTCGTTGAAAAAGAAAAACTATTTATCGGCCAGAAAGAAAGGGTTTCTTCAAAAACAGGATGTTGATTATGCACTAATTATAGGGAGTGTTTAATTGACAGAAGAAGGGTTGGACACTCTCGGCCTAGGCGTGGCTCGCTCCTAGGGCTCGGCTGGTTCGAGATTAATTCGATTTTGTTTGCGATCGCCGCTGTTTATGTATTCGCACCTTTTTTTGATGATGTAAATTATTGTTTTTTGCGTGTCCGTGTTTTTGTGGTTTTTAGTTAAACGATAAAAGGCCAATGTCCATTTGCAGTCTGTACGGGGATTTCCTTAAACACTATTCGCTTAGTTTCGTATACATTGGCCCTTTTTCTAATCAGGTATGTATTTTCGTTTGATGGAAATCGTTTAATAAAGGTGTGTTTGTGTTGGTGGAAAGCAATAGGAGTTAATGTTGTTTTATTATTTTATTTATAAGGGTATTAATGAAGTTTTTTTTACTATACTGCATGATCATTGATTACTTCGGAATCGACAGATTTGATTGATGACTTTCAATATACGTGTTAAAGTGTTTGAGGTTAATGTAGATACATAGATTAATTTTTTTTTAAATATAATTATAAAAGCAAACTAAGTTGAATCAACATGGCAGTTATTGAATTATTCCAATAAAGCAGATAAACATCGGTTTTAAATTTTTTTAAAACTTAGTTTGTAGTTCTAATTCATGACAAAGAAAAAATAATAAAAGTTCTTTTTCATATATTCCTTATGCATCATTACATTTAGGGTTATTTTTTTATATTCTGCTCTCAGACGTTATTTCCATGGTGAAGAGTTTGTTAAAAATACGTTTACATTTCGCATGAAGTCAGTTTCAATTAGCTACTTATTCATTTGAAAAAGAAAAAAACTAATCATTACTAACACAATAAAACATTTATGATTAGTTATCAATTATTTAATTTTTATTCCTACTAAATTTCTTTAAAACATAGTTTTCAAGTGTGTTCATGTAATCTTAATAGTGATAATAAGTCATTGAATGTAAATTTAATTTGATATACATATTTATTCTGATTAGATTAAAAAAACTGTCTATTGATTAATGATACCGCTTATTTCATAAAACTTGTTTTGACTTTACTATAAAACGCAGTTATTTGATACTTTATGTCTTATCTCTATTTTTTAATATTAAGTCATATGACGGATCTCTCAATGAAAAATAACAATTATCATTTTTTAATCAAATCTACTTACGTAATTGCGTTATCAAAGAAGGCGTAAATTACACGAATTTTATCACTGAAGGAAAAACTAGTTTTATAATAATATAATGAATACAAAGAATATATTGTTATACAATAATAAACCCTGAACATGATTGCAACAGTGACAAAATATTATGTTTTTTCCTATAACACTTTTCCTCTATGCTCCAATTAGCGTGATGTATTACAATACAAATTTTTACCACTGGTCAAAGCTTGTATAATATGTCTTTATTTTGAATGGGAATTATTATGTCGCCAACTACAATAATTCGGGTTTCATCGTCACGATAAGCTTTGTTTCATGGCTTGGTGATTGTTACATATTTTCCTTGTTGAAATATAAAAATAATGGCATAAATAAGATTGCAACAGGCCGAAAATAAACTAATTCACCAAATATTCTTTTGTGTTAAATCAGTGTGAATTCGAGTAGTTCCAATGTTAGGTTTCATGTAAAAATGAAAATAATATCTAAAACTATTAATTAACAATCTGAATCCAATTTTTGTGGAATAAGTATGTAAGTCCGCGCACTTCAACAATACACAAAATTTTGAAAATTGTATTTAAACAGTAATAAGAATTTAAAGTAACAGTAATAAATATGAGTAATTGGTTTTTAAGTTTCTATTATTAATAAGTAATATACTTTATAAATGAAATCAATGTTATTTTATATTATGTACTTGAAAATAACGTTAGCTAAAGTTTTAAGATTAGCATTAACAAGAAAGCAAATTTGAGGTTGTGTATTTTGCTCCAGTATTATCCTCTCAGAGACTGAACTCCAGAATTTAAAAATAAATGCTTCGGATATTGTGTTAAAGTTTTGTAAAATATATTGAACGGATATTTTTCAAATACCAAGTTAATGAATAATATGGAGAAATTTATTCCGATATAAAAATTACTATTTTGAAGGTTTTGTTTATCTCATTAGTTTAAAGATTTCGAGAAAATCCTCGTAATTTTTATTTTCATTATGATCATTGCTCGATTATTTTAAGTACTAAAAAAAACAGGAATTATATTGAGAAATGAGTTGTATATGTATTTTTATATAACAAAAGATTTTAACTGTATTCATAACTATATTTGGTACTGGACAAAAATAATAAAGGTTTGCTTATTTTTAAAATACATGGTATCTTAAGGATTTGCAAGTAGTTATTTAAATATTGAATTTCATGAAAGAGGTCACTTATAGTTTTTTATCCAATAACTGTATATTCCACTCAAATGGATGTCCCCCTCAAAACAAAGCAACTCCCCATTTAAAACGAGAAAAAAAGCATCAAACTAACGGTTTCTTCGCCACAACCCTTTTCCACACGGAGTAATTATAAACAAGCACTTTCCCATGCTTTAAAAGCATTTAAAGGGACACCTTCGAACAAACACACACCCCTCAAAAAGGTTTTCGTTTTCTTTTGCATATACAATTACCTGGCCCCAAAAACTCGCTTTGTAATTAAGTGTAATCTGTTCCTAATTATCCGCCGCGTGTAATTAGCCCGGGCTCTTCGCTAATTGCGCTTTTCTCTTTCGCTAATTACACGGGTCCCCTTGATGCTTGGGAATGGCGCCTTTTCCAGAAAAGGTTTCTGCACTCTATATATGGGTGCGGTAACTCAGGGGTGCTGTGCTTGTGATTGAGAGAGAACTGCTGTTTCATGCTTCTGTTATAAGTTTCAATTAACTAATATGAAATATAACATAATGAAAGTTTTGCGATGGCGTCGAAATGGAGATTCTGTGTTTTCTACGCGTTTTGGAGGATGCTGATTCTAAAGATGTGGTTTTTGAACATTGGTCTGTCTGTCGGTCTAAAAAACCAAACGAGATACTGCCTTCAAATTTGGTACACGAGTTCCCAGTATCTGTTGGACGCCATAATAAGGTTTTTAAGAAAATCGCGTATTCGCAAATGCTAGCTGCCAAAGAAGTTATTAAGGTTATTGTGAAATTATCTCATAAGGTATGTAATCAATTGATTTATTGAGTGGTCGTTTAGTGTTACAAAAGCCTAGTTTTTATCTGAAATTCAATAAACTCTAAAAATGCTAAATAACATAAACGGATTTCGAAATCTACATAGATTAACTATGCTTTTTGCCATTTCAGTAACAGTTTTAAAAAAACAAGTTGACTATGTGCTTTACATCCCCACAGCACTCTTCTCTACTTTACTTAGATTTTTTTTTAATTACACAGGATTTTTTTTTCTGACCTAATACCTTTTGTGTTTAATTTTATTTTGGGCATTTATAGGCATATTATCGATAACTTAATAGCTTTTTTTGTGAGATAGGATTATAAATTAGTTTTAGTAAATAAGTCTAAATAAGCCCAGTAAAAAGTCTGCTTATATTGAAGTCATTTTAGTTTGAGGAACTATGTATTTGAGGTCATAAGAATTTAATATCAATACAATGCTAAAAAAAATTAAAAAATTCAACTCAATTTAAGTACTTTAATTTTAAATTTAACAGAACATTTGATTGATAGATGATTAAGGGTTGCAACTTTTATTGCTAACAATATTTACAAAATATGGTTCTATAAATGTGCATATTTTTAAAGGTTTGAAATGTATCTCAACATTTATGTCACATATGTATTGAAAATTTACCAAAATTAACAAAAATTTTAAAATCATCTGGCAATGAAAATAAACTTATAAGATATTTTTCAGAACGTTTAAAACTTCGTAATTTTCAAATCGTGACAAAGTATAAAAATTATCTTGTAATTAAAGTCATAATTTTTTTTTTCGAATAATACCCTTTCAATATGGGGGGAAATATGATAAGATGACGATAAAATAGGATTTTTCATCATTTATAGGAAATTAATAATTACATTTTAAGATCAGGCTTACTAATGGCAAGGCTTAACTGCATCTTCTCCCACGTAGGGTAATATGACGAAAACTATTTTAATTCGATAATTTCATAATTAGAGGTGGAATTTTGGCATTTGAAATATCTATTTTTTTATTTTGCATTAAAGTTCAAAGAACTGTTGGGAAACAAATTGGTTACCTTTCATTTAACCGAGGAGAAGAGTCTAAAGCTTACGTTCACCATCCTACCATAATCTTTCCCTATCATTTTTAAAAGCAGCACATAGCATGCATTTGAATTCCCAACGAAATTAAATCAAACAACTTCAACGAAACTCTTCTCACCACCTATAACAAAGTTACCAATTCGTGTAATCTAATTAACATCTTTCTCTTCTCATCCCTGGCAGACTGCCACAGAAATTCTCCCACAAATAAAAAGAAAAGGCGTACCAGACGTAAACAAACAATCACGATCAAAACCCCCCCACCGAAAAACATAACCCCAAATCTAAACAAGATCTATGGTCGGTCCCTTTAACTCTCTTTGGAAAAAAAAATCCCATCTGGTACGCAGATCACACTAAACGTGCACGTGTGAACATAATTGCGGAAACTTATGCGTAAACACTCTGCGGGATTTTTGCTGTTAAAACTTCCGTTTTATTATTCTTATTTCTTTTCTCTTCACTTCGGCTCCGGGGATAACAGACGATCCTAATCAACGCCTTCTCTAAAAATAGAAAAGATCTCGGAGGAGGCAGAACAGCTAGCTGCTGCACATGGCCTTCGGTTTCATCGTAATCGTAATCGGAAAGGAAATAATATCGTTTTCTGTTTTATTTCGTTGTGTTTATGTCTTCTTAATACTTTGAGTGTCTGTTATAGTCTGGGGATGCAATACATGTGTAGGAGAACTGAAATCGTTTTTTTTTCTGTTTTTATTTATTCGCTGCCTCCCCAAACACCTTTTATTCTGTGTCTGTGAAAATGATATTTTTCTCTCTTATTAGAATTAGTAATTTTATTGGTACTAAATATGCTTATAAAAATTTGCATGGATGAATTATTTTCTTACTATCGACTTATTATTTTTTTTGTTGAAGTTTTACATTTAAAAATCAAAACTGCTTAAAATTTAAAATACAAATTTGTTGATTTAAAATTAGGAGTTGGCAAAATAGTAGTTAAAGAAGTTATGTGCTTTGCTTTTGACGGTCGATTCTCTTGCTAAAGTACTTACAATTTCACACAATACTTAAAAATTTATTTCATTACTTGGCAAAACAAATGACAGATTTAATAATTGAACGCTCAAAAGAAAGGTTACTCTTTCTCTCACCAAATGCACGATTTTCTAAGAGCTCTAATCCTAATAAAATTTATCGGACTAGACCTTTTGACCCGCACGTCTAACAAAACAAACCCCTAAATAACTTCATATTTTCGGAGTACAATTGAATTTCTAATTACCTCAGCGGAATTTTTCTACTTTGAATCGAAACTAATTGATTCCTCTCTCGTCAGCACTGGGATAGGCAGGAAGCCCATAAAATCATCAAGACTCGACAATGGGATTTATTTGTCAAATACGAAGAGTCCATACAAGAAGAATAAAAGGATCTGTCACCTACTTAAGGCACCGACAAGAGCTGAAGAAATATTCAAGAACAATTTAAGGCCCTTCCTCATTTGCGACGCGCCTGATTCATTGAATCATTTCATTCAATTCAGAGAGTCATTTGAGGGCCTTCGGGGCCTGTTGCTTTCAATGGGCTCCTTTTATCTTCTGCAGAGGCCTTAATAAATTGATTCTCATGCCTGCCAGCGTTTCCTAAGCAGGGGTATCCAGACTTTTTTGCTTTCGAGCCAAACTCCATAACTAAGTAGTCAGTAGTTTAGTGGTACTTAAAAAAAACTAAATGGAAGTGATGTTTTAGCTTTGATAACGCACTTAGAACCTTGAAATAAATAGTTATCCGTTTTAATGTTTTGAAAAAATCTGAAATAATTTTGTAATTCTCCCAGTCAACAAATATATAGCTTTAAACGTATTTTGGTTTGAATTAAGCACAGGATGAAGTCCATAAATATATTTTTACAGGGCCTATCTATTAGGCAAAAGGTGTAGTCGCGTAAGGCTGCGTGTTATAGTCAAACTTGGTACCTAATCGAAAATTCCGTAAAACTAATTATTTTTTAAATTAGTGGTGATGTTCATTACTCTTTTTCTAAATTTTTTATTAGATAAAGGTTCAAGTGAAATAATTTGTCAATGTATTGGCACATTCTAAATTAGTCACTACATTTATACTAATTACGTAATTTGAGAAAAAGCTTTGAATTTGATTACATTAAGGTGCGTTGGTCTAATTTTCACGACTAGAATTTATTGAAAATAATCAGGAAAGAAAATGTTAACTTAATATTACCACGTATATTTGCCCATACTAAGTTTTGTTCAGAAGAACAGGGCTCATGTCCCGCAGTTTGGAGACCCATGACATGATGGTTCATCAGGACAAGGTAGTAAAAAGAAGAAAAACAAGAGGACATAATTTGGTGAAGGAGGGGCGAAAAAATTCATCAAGGGTTTGGATGTCTTCATTCTTTGAGGATTGACGCTTCGGCTGTTGGAAGACAACTTGCTGAAAGCCAACACAAAATCTTCTCGAGTAGTTAATTGCAGGCTTGGCGGTAACTGTTTATGTTCCAATGTTTAACTTTTGTACATCGTTCACCCATTTCAAATTGTTGAGCAAAAAATATGTGGTTAGATGAACTTGTATACATTTGCAGAAACCTTGAGGGTCTAAATACCTTTCGATGTCATTATTGAATAATTTGACGCATTATAGGTGTGAAAAGTAAATTAATCTTATTTTTATGGTATATTGTTGTTATTTGGAAAAGCAATTCTTTATGGCGTTTGTATACGAGATAACAGTTTTAGTTTTGATGAGGAATTTAATGGATTTTGCTTGAGTGACACTCCTTAAAAGTTGTTTTTGTGCCTTCAATGCATACAAAGAAAATTATTTAGCAATTTGTTTAATGACCTGAACTTTCAAAATTTATTTAGTATCATGCATTAAACTTTATGCATTTAGATCACTTGTTGATTTAAATGTAAATATTGACGGGATATAGACTTATAAGAAATTTATTAGATTCAAATAAGTTACCGATAAAAAATATTGATTTGAGATTATCATTACTTAGAAAGATATTTCATTATGTACTTAACGGCAAAACTAATAGCTAAATTTTTACTTTGATTACCTAATATGAAACATACCTAAATAAAAGTACAGCAGTGAAGCTGCCAAAAACACGAAATAGAGATTTTTTATTTTCGTCACGTTTTGGAGGGTGCTGATTCCGAAAAAATGGTTTTTGAACACTGGTCCGTCTGTCGGTATGAAACCACTTTACAGCTCTAACTAAGCTTCAAATTGGTAAGCGAGTCTCTAGTAACTGTCGGATGTCGTAATGAGGTTTTGAAAAAATCGCGCATGCGCAAATGGTTGTTCTTTCTAGTTCTATGGAAGCTACCATACCCTAGTTCTAGGTTTTAAAGGTATTGCTAAAAAACGTAAACATTCTTGTACAAATCTTTCACCGAATTCTAGCGTGTTAAATATTTATTATTGATTGGTAATTATTAGTCATTTGGTGTTTCACATCTCTAGTTATAAGACACTATATTAATTCTATCACATCGAATCAACTTGAAATCATTTATAGACAGTTTGAGAACCATACGATAATTTCTTTGTTCGTTAGATTCAGATTTTGGTCGTGGCTTGAGTATATTAGTTTCCGAATTCATATGTCTTAGCACACTTTTCAATCGCAAATGCATCTCTGAAACAAACACTACCTCGTTTATTCTCAATGTCTTACTCCTCTCCAATGCTGAATTACTGAATTCCTTTCAAAAGACCATGAAAATTCTGGATACTTGGACCACTAATTAATATCCGAAAGATCCTTCCATCTGCCGAATCTGCATACTGTGCAAATATCAAGCTACTGACAATATCCCTTTTCGAATCGGGTTGTCTATAAAACTATATTCCTCTTTCGTGTCTGTGCCTTTCAAATGCTTAATTTCGAAAAACAGTTTTCAGAATTTGCCAACGCCAAGATAATAGAAAAGTATTAGCAACTTCTAATTCCGAGAGTCGTATTCAAAGAGCCGTAAGCCACCTCTCTCCATTTGAAAACAAACCCAAGCACCATTGTTGTGCGCCCGCAAAATCTCCTCCGCCGAAGTATTTTCTCTGACTCTTTGCAGTCTTTATTAATATGGCATTGCACACAAAACTACTCGATGCAAATATTCTAATTTATTCACTTGGCTTTTAGACATCTCCTCGATTGACGAAGATGCCCCCGCTTTTACGAGAGGTGACATTTTTAGAGGAGAATATATCCCCCCCCCCCCCCCCCCCTCTTCTTGGAAATGTAAATGACGAATTAAATCCTATCACAAAGCCTCTGTCCGTGCTTAAAATTCCTCTTTACCTATTAGCAGAGTTCGCCCCTCGCTCGCGGAAAAATCTTCATTAGTTGCAGAGACACGCTGTCAGATCTAATTTCGCAGTCGCTCGAAGTGTTTGTGAGATCTTTTAAAATTCAACCCGTCGCTCTTTAAAGAGTCCAGGACTTTTGACGTATTTCGTATGTATTGTCTCAAGAGCTTTAAAATTAATGGAGGAACAGCCACTGTATGATAATTTGCTGGCTTGTTTGTACCTGGGGATGGTAATCTGCTAGTTCTGATTTCTCGATGGCTAAGAGATATTTTGGGAGACATTTTCAGGGGATATTATTATGGTGAATTTAATAATATTTTGCATTTTCACACGTTTTTAAGATTTAAATATTTTAGGGTGTTTATTTAAATATGGAGTTACTTTTCTAACTAGGTTAGAATTTTCTATTCTTTGAAAATATAATGTTTTATAAATATTACATTATGGTTATTTTATAGCTTTGAAAGTTTAATTAATGTTATTATTATACAATATTTTTCTTAATAGTTTTCTACCTTTAAGTTTGACGTTTACAATGAATTACAATGCGTAATTTTTTTTAATAATATAAAATACTTAATTAGACATTTTTTTTAAAGTTGGAACCATCTAATGCCTTCTTCAAATCGTAATTTCGTCTACAAATTTGAAAACGTATAACTGAGTATTGTCTTAAGAATAATAGGTAATTAGAGCAAAGTACTTCGTATAGTATTAAAGACTGGGATTGGAACCGACAGTTTTGTTTTATTGACAATTTTATGTCCTGATTGATCGAGAACAACTCGAAGTTCAATTCATTTATGGTTTGTGAAGACGTAGTTTTACATTGTTAAAAAAAGATTTAAAAGTGGGAGTTGAAGGGAATCATTTTCAATCTCTATTAAATTAATCGTATTCTAAACTTCTTTTAATTATTATCGAGGCATTGTTTCTCGTATTCTTTTGTATTGTGTTTAAAATTTCCGACACACTTGACCTAGTTGACTCCTTTCGATAACATGGGTTTTATATGGGTAGGCCATATTAATTTTCATGTTTTGATGGGCTGTAAATGTTATTTTGGGCTTCCCATATAAAGTTAGAATTTTCGAAAAGACTAATCTAAGACACAGTGTTAATTATTATTTGAATACAGAAATTATGATTTAAATATAAAATTATGTTTCATTGTTATTTTAAAAGCATTCAACTAAACAATATAACTATCTCTTATTTTTCCAAATTTTTTTAGGTTATTTATAAGTGGGGCAAATATGTAATTTTGGGGCTTCGTTTCGAAGCCCATGTGGGTCTACGTTGTTAAACTAAAGATAAATGCGGTCATTTCTTTCTGGGGTCCACATGGATAACACCCATATTACCCAAAGTTATTTATAAGTGGGGCAAATATGTAATTTTGGGGCTTCGTTTCGAAGCCCATGTGGGTCTACGTTGTTAAACTAAAGATAAATGCGGTCATTTCTTTCTGGGGTCCACATGGATAACACCCATATTACCCAAATCGGCAAATGTGGTTCCCACATTAGTGTGCGACTTGGGATTGCTAATGAAATTCATATGAAAACATACAAATTCATGTTCGTGACGGTCAGGTGGCAATACAACCAAAAAATTTTTACAGGAAATTAATAGTAGTTAAAAAAAACACAAACTCGTACAGCAACACAAGCTCGTACAACAATTATACAAATCAAAAACCACAAGTCATCTCATTTTGCATTTCGGTCTTTTCTATTCTTTGACACCCTGCCGTCCTCTTCATTGTTTCCATACGTGTCAGCTGAATCAATAAGCATTTCCTGCTAACTGCCACTGCGTGCTAATGTCATCCATCGTGCGAAAAGCCCTTTTCGAGAAATGTATGTTAAATAAATCGCCTTTCACTCAAAAGGACTGACTCAGCCATGACACGGGTGACACTTTTCTCAACGCCCGCTTCTCTTGCCGAAGGCGATCGAAATTACCGACCTTTACTTTGGTTGACACTTTCAGATTGAGGTTTTTTTCTTATTATTTGTTTGTATTAATATAAAATAGATAGGATTGAAAATTAAAAAAAAATTTCGTTTAAAAGTTTTGTGTTTAGTGCTAAGGGAACCAACGTGGTGGTCTGAAATGATGTGCACTTTGAACATTAAATCTAAAAAGGAGAAACAAGTGTTATTATTTAATGCAAATGTCCCAAATATGAATATCATTCCATTTATAAAAAAACTTACTTGAAACCACTTGAAACATTGAAACCACAAAAACTTATTTGAAACCACTTGACACATTGAAACCAAAAAAACTTATTTGAAAACTTTTCAGTTACCACGGTTTGCGTTGACAGCTTAGTATTGTGTTATTCTAGTTAACACGCACCACATCTGCTTTTTCAAATTTCAAAATTCTCCTCCATATGTTTTATTCGTAGTCTGGAGAGTCAACTTCTGCAGGTCGTTCGTTTCATTCTGGTTAAATAGGAAAATATATCAGTTTTAAGTTTATTTAAGCTTACTGATGGTTTAAACTTAACTTTTCATCTAACATATTTTTGCACAGTATTAATAATGAAAGACCCAAATCAAAAATTCTACATTGATACATATTTCTGAAATAAGACGTTGATTCTTAATAAATGACCTTATTTTTCTTATATCCTTACCTCTAAGAGCCTCTTAGTATTTAAGTGTTTGTCAAAATAGATAAGAAAATTACTTCAAACCAAACAAAATGAAAACAAACCGCATCCTGTATTGTATTCATTTGCATTTTATGACGTTTCCAATGCATATTATCTAACTAAGTAAATATTAATCTACAGTAGAATTAAAGATTATCACAAGTAAGTTGCATCACAGTGTTGCAATAGTGAAAAAAGTTAATATAATCACTACGTCTTGGACAAATAAGGTGTTCATTCTTGCGACAATCACCAGACATTATTGTAGATAAAATTAAGTGATAATAATAATTTGCCCAATAACGTTACTGACGTAGTGTTATTCATTTGAAGAATAGATTGTTCGAGTGTTTCATTTCCCCCAATCTAGCATAATAAAACACTTATCTTTTTTTATGACTAATATAATCGTGAAATTTATTAAACTGACTGAAGTTATTGTACTATAATGGGAGCAATAAAAAAATATATTATTATTATCTTTGTAATCAATTCTATAAAGCAAAAAAATCGTGTAAATTTCAAATTTCATCTAATTCTAAAATATATTTAATGTTAAAATTAAGATTAGGTGGTAAAATCGCAGCTGCCTATTGCCCATTGTGACATCACATCTTCCATTACCAAGACATTTCTTATTCACTTTAGCAGCGTTCACTAAGTTTACGTTGTGGAAAGTTGGAAAGCTTCTACTTAACTAGGTGTTTTCAATCACGCTAATTTTCGTGTCACTTAAAAAATTTTTAAAAGTAGTATATTAATTCAGCAAAAGGTTAAAAAGAAATTATAAGTTGATAGTCGTAATATATATATATATATATATATATATATATATATAATATATATATATATATTATATATATATATATATATATATATATATATATATATATATATATATATATATATATATATATATATATATATATATATATATATATATTATATATATATATATATATATATATATATATATATATATATTAATATATATATATAATAATATATTATATATATATATTATTAAATATAATATATATTATAATATATATATATATATATATATATATATATATATATATATATATATATATATATTATAATATATAATATATATATATTAATATATATATATATATTATATATATATTATATATATATATATATATATATATTATAATTTGTATATATATAATTTGGATTGCAATTTATTATGAAATTTATATATATTTTAAATATTTCAAACACATTTTTCAAAAACAATGAAATTAAAGGATTCATAAAACCATACGTAATTGGTCCCCTTGTGTAAAAATAAAAGCAACATTTTTTCCCTTCAAACACTTCAATGAGTTTTTGCATGCTTAGAAAATCATTTCCTTCAATTAACTCAATTTGGCGTGGTTAGACAACGCGATTTATTCAACAGCATTTAATTATGGACTATTGACTAATGTTTTCTAACTTAATTTAGCTAATAAAACCATGCATGAATGACTACCTCATATCATATGAAATAAAAACCACCCATACAGGTCATAATTTAAAAAAGTTAAGACATAGTTAATTTTCCTGCTGCCGTTAATAATAATCATTAAAAAGGCTCACAATATAGGCACAGCGCCATTCAAAGGCTACCATTAACTCTTTTTCATTGGAACTGGATACAGAAAGATTTTGTTTACGAGTTTCTTAATAGTTTTCGTAAAACCCGTTATTCTTGTCTCATTTGCATCTTGAGATTTGAAATAGGTAGTTTGATCATTGGATTATATGAAAACTCTTGTCAAATATGTTGCTCGGGCAAATACAAAGAGATTGTAGCTTGCGTGTGTCAAATTTTATCTGGAAGTGTTCGTATATATCACAAAAGGATTTTTACTTTTATTTATGGGATGTATTATTCAGTTATGTTTCGAGAACCTTCGTTGTCTTTTCTTGTTTTATTTGAATAACTTTTTTGAAGATGGAAAAACGATATTGTTGTGGACAAATTTCCATGTATAATTTATTTAAAAAATTACTACTTTATACTTTTTTTGAGTTAATTTTATAATAATATTTGGCAAATCAAAAATTGACGATTTCCCATTTATTTTAATTTTTCAAATATAGTACGATTGTGTTATTTCCCGGCTCAGACACTTAGTATGCTTGTTAAATACAGTTTTGTAAATTTTAATAAGTTTAAAGATAAATTAAAATTTTAATTTTACGCAAGGAAATGAAATCTATTGAATTTTTTTTTATCTATCCGACAAAATTATATGAATTGGTACATATACCACTAAGTCTGAGGAACAAAAATCTTTGATATTGGTAACTATTAAAAAAAGTTTAAGCCCGGTGAATGAAACAGATCTATAGAATTTGTCCCCATCTAAGAATATTAATTTTTATAACATGTCACACAATGTTTTTACTTAAGGCAAAATTATATAAATTTATCAATGTTAATTAAAAATAATTTTCAAAAGTATTTAAAATATTAAAGTACGCTTTAAATATAAATTTAAATCTCATACAATGTCCTTCTCTTCAGTTTACTCTTTTTCCATTTCGATTTTCATACAATAAACTTGAATTGATCCTATTTGAAATAACACACTAGAAACAACTTTTATTTCAAAAGAGCAGACACAATATAACAAGTCGTTATTTACCGCTCCTCAAAGGTTCACCAAATAAACTTGAATAAATCACGGATTTTCGAAAACGAGCATTCACCTTTCCAGGTAAACCTTCTTTCTTTCTATCCTGGACGCTCTCTCATTGTAATTTTGTGGCAAGATCTCGCCGATTACCGAAAAATAAACTGACAACCCCTGTTTTAAAAAAAATCTTCTGGCCATTTCCACTGTCATCTCTGCGATACCGATCAACTTGGGTCAGAGGGTCACGGGCGAAAACGAGAAAGTCTATGTCAAGTGAACATGACACTGAGATCTTTTATTTGTCCATCTGTCTGCCAGAAAAATTGTCTTCCGTGGATTTACGGTGTTATGCCACATTTTGCTTGTAGATTTTTTTTTTGTGAAGCTGGAGAAACGTACGGGAGTCCGATGAGGAAGGTATTTGTAGGTAATTTAGTGGATGTTGGTAGCTAGCATTGTTGACATTTTTTTTATCATGTGTATGATGTAGGTAAGTTGGTTATGTCTTCACATGGATGTCTAGATGACGCAATCTGTTGTTGAAATTTTACGACATGCATTATAGTTTTTTTTTTATTTGGGACATTGAGTTACAAGACAGATTAATCTGCGTCTGCGTGTGCAAAGATTTCACCGTAACATAAAAAAATATTACGCACTCAAAATATTTTCAAAATTCTAACGCATTTAATTAGTATATGTTTGAATACCCATACTGCCAATATTACACTCTATTGTCTATAAATAATGTTTATTTTTAAAATCAAATATTAATGTGGCTGCTAAGAATGATTTTGTAGATTATTTTGTAAAGTTTAGAAAAATGAAAAATTAATATCGATTTTAATAAGGCATGTCCTCTTAAAAAGGGATGATGGGTGAAAGCAGTTCATCCATTAATTACAATACTAATAAAAATAGAAATTTAAAAGCCAAAAGGCTAATAATTAAGTTCAGTCCAGTTCACTGGAAACTCTTTCAAAAACAGCGTAAATCATCAACCAACCCCAAAAGACAACCGACCTCAACATTGTATTTAATACCTTCATTTTGTTTTTGCTTCTTTCCCAATCTCAGCCGTCTTCAAGCATACCCGTCACTTTTTCAGCGAGGAAAAGAAACCGCCTGTCAAACAATTAAAACCTCGGTCAGACATCCATTGTAAATAAGGCGAGCCCTATCTCCATCCCAGATCAGCCAGCAACAGGCAGTGATTGAATGAAGACCGCTATCTGCTTTCTTTTTGATACCTCTTTACACAGACTACTCGTGTTGGGATGAGGAATACCATGGAAAGTTGTTTTTTCCTGTACTCGTTGCAAGTTGTTTTCTTTGCTTGTTCCCAAATTGTTTTCTGAACTTGTTGCAAGTTGGTTTCTCTACTTTTTTCAATTTTTTTTTTTTTTTTTGGTACTTGTTGCCAAGTTGTTTTCTGTACTCGTTGCAAGTTATTTTTTAGTACTGGTTGCAAGTGTTTTCTCCTTTGCTTGTTGCCAAGTTGTTTTCTGGTTTTTTGCGAGTCGGTTTCTCTACTTTTTGCAAATTGTTTTCTAGTGTTTCTGCGAGGCATTTTCTGTGCTCGATACTTGGTGTAGAAAGTTGTTGTTTCAGAGGTGAAAAGCTCAGTTGGTAAGTCGTTTTGTTTCGACCAGAGCTTCTTTGTGAGATCCGGTGTTTAAATTTAGTTAATCGACACTGCTATAGTCTAATAGTACAGTATAAAAATCAACATAAAACACTCTGTGCACAGAAGACTGGTGTAAGTTAAATCCATTGAAGCACAAAGTCCAAGTCCAGACGAATGAATTGACTTTGATTCGTGAGTTCTGAGCCTGACCCGCAACTGGAAATGTTAATAATTTGTGCCTTGTATAAGTTAGAAAAGTAGAAAACTACTTTGTTTGAAGAGACTTATATTTTAATTAATAAATTAATTATACTATGAAGTTACAGTTTTTGAAAATGTCAGGAGTTTTAATACCTGTATTTGTCGTTTTTGTTGCATTATCATATAAATATATATATATTTTTTAATTCTCAAAAATTTCGATATTTGATGTGTTTTTTTATTCATACAATGATGAATTTTCAAAACAAAAAAGTTACACCAAAATAAACAAACCCTTTGAATACATCTTACATAAATAGCACTACCACAAACCAACCGCTCTTTAAACCGAACCTTTATCCCAATACTCTGTATTGTTACGAAATTAAAGAAACGAGCGTCTGGGTGCAGCTTCGGCCAGCGTGGTGTCAAGAAGCCGGATAGGATGGAACTGAGTGGCAGATTTTAATAGCTATGCAGGATGTTATGAAGAGTTTTCCGGGCTCTAATGCCGGTTCAAGGCTGATGTCGGTGCGATTTCTGATTAAGAAAGTTATTCTTAAGGGGGTGGGGTGCTGTGGTTTGTTACGTGGAACTGATGTTGCTTCTTCTTGTTATTTTGTTTAAAGGAAGTTGTTCTTGGTTTATTAAACTTGCAAGATAAATGGTTTGAAGATCGGGGATGGAAAAGTTCAATGCAAAAAAAATATTAAAAAGTTATATTTTAGTAGAAATGTCAAAACGATTTTTTTTGACGTTTAGAGAAAAAAAACCTCTACACCTTAATCAAAATGAAAATTTATAAATTATTATAGACAAAAAAAAGTAATTCTCATTTTTAAATTCTCTTTTCAAAAGTCTTCTCTAATTCTCTTTTCAAAATTTCTTTTGTCTATCTAAAAAAGTACTGTATGCCCTTGGAACAACTTGACACAAATATATTTTTTTAAATCAGAAACAAATATTTTTACATGAAATTGCGATTAACTAAGCAATTCCTATTTTTTTGTGGTTGCTTACATAATAGCATGAAAATATAACTATCCCGAATATTAATCTTTTGGATAACATTAAATTTTGGATAACTGAACTTAGACGATTGACACAACAGATAAGAAACGAACAATTCGTTAGAAATTTAACATCCTTATAAAGTTCTCTTTCAAGTGTCGTGATCGTGGATTTGTGGCCCCTCCCTTGTACGAATGTCCGTTTAATTCGTTTCTATCAACGGATGATGGGGCTGGCGGATAAACGAGTGATGCATCGGGGGAGGGGGGGATATGCCAAAGAGATATCTTAGGGTATGGGAATGTAATGAGTTGTAGATATTTTTAATTGATGTGATGGGCCAAGAAATGAGTTGGGTTGTTACTTGTCAGGAGTTCAGATGATTTTAGCGATTAAATCCTTTTTTGACTACTGCAGGGAATTCCTAAGTTCAGAGGTATCCCAAAGCAAGTTTAAATGGTTTAATGGATTTATTTTAAAAATGTATTGTTAAATCTAAGAAAGTCAGTAATTTTCAGAGACATCGAGTTAAATTTTAATAATTTCTCTAAAATATATTTGTGATAGTTTTCATTTGTGTGTTGTTTTATTATTAGGAACACCACTTTTTCGATACTCTTCAACAAATCATTACTAAATAATATTTAAGGATTTTATTCATATAAATTCACTTAAAAAACGTATAATGAACTAAATTTCGAAATGCTATTTAATTTTGCATATTTAAGATTATTAGTCTTTTACCTGAGTATAGATATTTGTATCCGGACACATGCGCTTTGGGCTGTTTAACTTGTTACATTGAAATAATACTTTAATTGTGTAACATTTTGTAATTTTCTAAAAATAAAAATAATAAATTCATATACATGAATGGTAATCAAACTATCTACACCAGTTTTTCTTTAACGAGTTCAAGAAAATGAGTTTTTATCTTATTAGATTTTCTTAACACGCTTTTCTCGTGATCCAAAAGCCCCTCCCATATGACTCACTCACTATAGTTTCATGAAAATATCTATTATAAAGATCTGGAAGATTCTGAATGGATTAATACATCAAAAGTTACCTAATAGTTAATGGTTTCTAGTAAAGAATAGTTAAGAAACGAGTGTGCATTTAATGAGCTGGAAATAGGCGGTTAATAGTTATCGTGACCTTCAATTATAGTATGATTTCAGTTACATTCTGCTTATAGATAATTTTTTTCGCAATGTGAACATTAACGAAATTTTAGGCGACTCTATTTTTGTGAAATAAAAAAGTCACTCAGATTTCATATAATACCAACTCATGTATTTTAGTTTTGTAAAACATGATCATTAATTCAATAAAACTGATGGTTCCATATTTACTTTGTAACTAGTTTATCATTTAACAAAATATGTATCTGAACTGAATTAATTTTAAATGTGCTTTAGAATAAATTGGGGCGATGTTCTATATTGTAACAATAGACATATCCTCTTTTTTTCAATTTAATACACTTATCTAAGTAGTAGTAGTATAATAATACAAATGATCGTTTTAATGAAGTTTGTAGCATGCCAACAAAGGCAGGCTCAGCTTTGTAGAACTAAGCCATCTGTTAGGATAACTAAATGGCAACCAAATCTCTAACATCTATGGCAAAGAAAACACTCTTCTGATTCAGTTACCATCCCCCAAGCTGGCTGCTGAAAGTTTTAAAATCAGTCCAGAACGAGCTCAATAACTTTTCATAATGGAGAGTCGGATGTCGAGGAATGCCTTCAACCGAGGACGGAATGGAGGATGCCTCTTCTGGAAGCTCTCCAAGCAGCTTTCGTTCAGAGAGTCAGACAGGGGTGTCGGTACTTGGTGCCAAAAGCAACACTCTCTCTTTGCTAGTACCCTCTCGCATTGTTGATGGTTGTCGGTTTACGCGACACCCCCGACACTATCTCGTCTGCCAAGATCACGGCGTTCTTCTTTCTTTTTTTTTCGTTCCATGGTTAGGGTTAATTTGTTAGGAACCTTTGTTTTGCTGTCGCCTTCAAAATTCAGAAATCCGTATCGGCGATGATCTGCTGATGTTTGATTGAGAAACATCTTGATGTGGATCGGGAAGACTGTCAAGATTGTTGTTCGAAGTCATTTCAGTACTTTTCTGGGAATTAAGGAATCGTTTGTTTTTAGCGGCTAAGTAGGCACCATGCTACTGTACCTGACAACTGTCCTATGGTGTGCTTGCTTGTGCCTCCTGTCCTTGCTTGTAATACTGTTCGGCTTAAAGAGCTTCTTTACCCAAATAATATTTGTTAACGAATATAAACTTCATACAAAAGCAAAAGGGGGTCAAATTCTCTAATATTTCAAAGACACGTTTTCAAGGCTATTTTTATTAGGCAAATGACCAATTCGTTATTTGGAAATCCTACCGAACTCAGATTACAGATCGTATTTTATTATGATCCTGACAACAACAAAAAGTTTGATTAGACATTTTTAACAACCAAGAAGTCAAACGTGTGCATGTTCATAACCATACGAACTGATAACACAGCTGAACTTTAATCAAATAAATTCACCGACTAAGGTATCCCTTGCAAAATAGTCTATTAAAATAGAGGAGGTCGTGAAAGCGTGACCTTTAATAAAATTCTGAACAGGAAGATCTTTGTATTCTACATAAAAGTGTAATACTTTTCTAATCGACACTGATTGTGAAGAACATTCAATTGACATTTGACACTAAGGTTTAACGTTAAACGCTCTGTGATAAGGATGAGTTTTAGGGGGCGAGCCGATGAAAAACACAGAGAGTAATAGATGAATATGACCTCCGACTGGACATGTGCCAAGCCCGTCCTTGGGGAGTTTTTTCACTTCTGATATTAATCTGAAGTGTGATAAGGTTCCTCAGCTCGGAGAAGTGTTATATAAGATTGTATTCTTAGTATATTTAAATACGGATCATTCAAAATAAACACTTGAAACATTGTATAGCGGAAAAGTGTTTACATGTTTTGCTTAGTTGGAGTGCATTTGATGCACATTCACTCTGATTTATTAATTCAAATGTTTTAAAAAATTGTTTAAAGGTTTGGTTTTGTCCTTAACATAAATTTATTTCTAATTATTAAATTTGTGAATTAATATTTATTTCCTGTCGGCTTTGTACCAAACCCCCAAAAGCCTTCCCCACACCTTGACTCGTGCATTTTTTAAAGTATGCTAAAGCCTATGCTTACAATGCAAGATATATCTGAAGGTGTCACAAAATGCATGTATCACACTATTAGATATCAATATTAAAATGTATGTAGTTTCACATCAAAATTGTCAGGACATGTACACCCACTTTGGATATTTCCCAGACCAACCGAATCACTCCATTTCTCTGCCTAAATAATTACGGCGACTCGTTTTTTGCCTAAAGACCCGATCGATATTAATAACCAAACCCCCTCGAGGCCGCAAATGAAATGACAGAAACAGAAGGGAAAAAGAATACAAGAAATGTAATATTTCGACCCAGCCGGCCTCTTTTTTGTTGTTGCTTAATTTCTGAGTATTGCATGGCATGTTGTCCATCATTAGAAAATCACGAACACCATTCGCCCATTTACTCAGTGTTTGATTAATGAGACCTTTTTCTCTGGTTCTCTCTTCCCTTTCCCTAAAAACATGGTGCGACAGGGTTGTAATTAAAAAATTGGGCTCCAATTAACTCTTGTATGTGTACAATATTGATCATTCGTATTTTAAATACGCTTACATAATTTAGAAGTTATTTATTGAGGGAAAACAAATTTAAAAAATCCACCATAATTGCACACAGGGATCACACTTTTTTTTCATTGTGAAAGATTCTAAGGTTATTGGTCACTAAAGATTGATTTGCAATGTCTGGAAATGAAGAAACGCTATGAAAATAATGAAATCCTAACCAAATGAAGAAGTCAGAACTATTCGGATTAGAATACATATATTTTATAACCGGCTTGCAACCTCAGCTAAATAAATCTAAAAGACATCCTATTAGCTTTAATTTTAAGATAATGTTTCAACATTTTCTGCTAGTCATTTGGAAATAAGTATCAGAAAAAGTTTAGACGCTGTTAAATTCACACGGGATGCAATCAGCTAAGGGTAGCCTTGTATATTATTAATTATATCTTTAAAAATCCATAATAATCCTCCTTTGAATTTTCGATTTCCTACCAATTTTACTTAAAACCATCCAAACACCAGTTAAAACTTAAATATGCCAATTATACATAATTAAATTCTAGTTAGAACTTTAATATGACTGTTACAGTGAACTTCATATGATTTAGAGCTTTTAAGATGTCTGTTACAAAAAAATTTCTACCAGTTAGCAGTTACTTTTAATAAGCCTTTGCAGATAATTTTACATCAGTTATAGCTCTAATACGCCAGTTACAGAGAATGTCATACCAATAGGCTAGTCACAAAGAATTTCCTACCAGTTAGAACTTTTATTAGGAAAGTTACAGAATATTTCGTGCCAGTTAGAACTTTAAATACCTCTTACAAAGAATTTTCTAAAAGGTATAGTTTTAATAAGCCATTTGCATATAATATTATATCAGTTGTAGATTTTCTATAATAGCTATAGATAATTTATACCATACCAGTTAGAGCTTTTAATATACCAATTACACAGAATTTCGTACCAGTTAGAGCTTTGATATACCATTCACACAGAATTTCTTAACAGTCACAGCTTTGTCAATCCGGCAATGCGGTATATACATTACCTTTTCATTTTTAATTACGAGGTTTTGATCCCCGTTCGCACGCGACCGGGTACCTGTGACTGTCTGGTGCACAAGGGCGAAAAATCGAATGTTCCTAAAAAAATTCTTTGTTATTGTAGTGTTCATTGTTGTCTGCGATAATTGTACCTGATGGTAAGGTATTAATTATTACTTAGCTTTTAAGTGAAGCCCGTCTTCTTCGTGTTTGCTTTTAATTTCGGCCGATTTTGTGTTTCCTTAATGGAAATTGCGGTGTACGTGTTTTTTCCTATTATTTCCAGATTGTTTTCGAAAATATAGTCTGGTATAAATGAATCAGAAAAGCATGTAAACTATAATGAAATGAGCTTTTGAGTTTTATTGTTATAATAAATGCAATTTTCTCCCTATTTTATATTCTGAGTCGTTTTAATGGAATAAATGCGAGAAATTGTCAATATCTATGTTTGCCAATATTAATCTCATTATTAGTGTTTGTGTACAAACCTTAAAATTTTAATTTTTTTCTTTCTTAATTTGTAAACTAGTGGAAAAAGTAATATATCCAATGTATTATATAACCATACTGTATTGGTAATTTTTTCTACTAATGGAAAAAAATGTACAATAACTTTTTTATTTAAACCTAGGAATAAGATTTTTAAAAAAATGTTTTTGAACAATAAAGCTATAGTTTATATTACAATAGTTTCTTCATGCATCACAAATAACTTGTAAAAAATATTAATATTATTTTTATAAATTTTTTCAATAAAAACTTCGGAGCTCCGAGAAAAAAAAAACAAAATTATAAAAATTCCATTAAAAATGTTTATTTGTTCGTAAAGGAAATTCCCAACCCTTCCATTATAAAAACTCAGTTGTGTTGAACGCCAATCTCAATGTAAAGCGTACCTCAGCATTGTGTTTATTCCATAACAATTCGGGATGACAAACTCTCCATAAGAGCCAACGACAAACTGCACACTAGAAAAAAATGAAAACCAAGAAATAAATAAAAGCATAAATCCGATTAGCATCTTATTATTGCATATAACACACGAAAATCTTTTCTAAAACAACCCTCCCAACCCCCCAAATCCTTTATTCCCCACTACCTTCTCTTTACTGCACACACAAAAATAAAAAGTTGAGGCATTCAAACTTATATCCCAGGCATTATCGTCTTTATTATGCACCTAACAAAATGCCTAGTCCCCCTCCTTTTCCCTTTGAATCCGTTAAAACTCCTTGTGGTTGATCAAAATAGCAGAACGACCACTGCAAGAGAAATGAATAAATATATTTCTGGGGTTTAGATTAAGAAGGGCTTTTGTCCAATGTTATGAATATATGGCATAAGCCGCTTTTATATTAAAGTAAATATTTCTAAAATAAACCGCCTTGAAGTAAAGAAGATATTTCTATGTTCATTTTCATCCGTTTCCTTTTCTCTGTAAATCTCTAAAAACGGTTCAAGATAATTGTAGAATATCCCATTACGCTTATTCCTTTTAATATTTTGTGTAAGAAGAAGCATGTGCGGAAATATTTCTGTAGACTTAAGCCCTTTTTATTCTTAAAGTTCCTGTCGTGGAGAAATATGTTGATTCATCTCCGATAAAGCGCATCCTTTCCTGATTTTCACACTTATCTTTTCTTTCTTCATTTCACAGAGTTGTAGTGGAGTAATGAAGGTGTAAGCAACTTTACTGGTAAAATATATATTTAATCGTCATGATTAGTTGATATTTTAAGTGTTTGAAGAAACTTTGTTAGTTAAAAAGATTTAACTTATTCAGACACCCAGGTCCTTCCTTTATGAAAAGCCTTGGCCTTGGTGAACTAAAAGCGCAGTCGCACATAGTTTGGGCACTTAAAACTTCTTAATTGGTTAAAAGTTGCTTTTTTGTTTAAAAAAAAATGAAAATATTTTTTTAAATATTAAAACTAATAATTGAAATTTGCTGCATTAAGTAAAAAAGTTAATCACCCTTCTTAAGCAAACAATAGTCGAATAAAAATATATATAATTTTAAAGAAATTTCCCATAGATATATTTTCTAATGATTCAATTACATATTAGTTTAAAAATAAATTACTAGTATGCCCTATACGCACGAGTTTCTGATACTTTTTAGAAAATCTGCTCTTTATCTGAAACTTTTCAAATAAATGTTATTCAAAATCTTATAAACATCACTTACAGCTATTTAAAACTAACATGACGATTTATGCCATATCACGAATGCAAGTTTTAGAATAGAAAGGAGATTCTGTTCTCCAGACACTCTCAACGTGGGTGAGCTTTAAAATATATTTTTTTTTACCTCGTGTTCCGACTTGGGTGGCAATTACGGTTATTTTATTAGTATTTCCGGTAGGTTCCATGACATTATAATGTCTGCGTATCGCAGTAACTGAAATTATATGTTTGAATAGCGCGAAGATGCATGTATTTAATTCAATCCTGTAAACGACCAGGGTGGTAGATGGCGTTAAAAATAGTTATCTTTCTATATTATTATATGTGAGCCTCTTTCATTCTTCTTAGGTGATAAATACTAAAGTTTCGCTTTTTTTTGTAAATCCGGTTATTGGAATCATGTAAGGTACAAGACACAAGACAAGTACAGTGGTTGTGGAGTTTTTACCGGCTAAAGAAAACATGTGTCATATAAATGTTTTGATTTATTTGATAATGATTATGAAATATTTTTTGTACAGTTATTCTCTTCGGTACAATATAGGACACACAATTGTTCATGTAGAGTTACAAAGTTACAAGGTGATCTCTCTACAACCGCGATTTTTCATAACACTTTAACAAAGTTGTCGATTTCTTTACTTTGTATAATATATTATTAAAGTATACACAAATAAACATTCACGCGAAATTTCACAAATTCACTTATTAAATTACAAGCATTTAAGCATTAGGTATTTCTATTTGAAACCACAATAAATTCGTTTGAGAAGGACACTATGCAATTACCAATAACACTTATAACAGTTTATAAAAGAAGACATAAAAATATTGTTTGATATTATATTGTACTCAACATACTATCTACTCTTTTACTCGCATTTAGACACTTAGTATCAGTCAGTGCGTATGAATAACAAGCCTCTGACAAGTTAATAGCGTTGCACACGGCATCAAAAAACTCTCTTCTGCTCCAGGCGAGATCCTTATCAAGGAGCCTTGTTCTTTTCTGACTCCATCCAGATCTCATTCATCTTATTACCTCTGAAGATGCTACGTTTTAGATTTTTTAAACTCATTTAGTTAATTTGTTTTCTTTTTTTGAAAGTGCCTGTGTACAATGTTCTGGGGATTGTTATATGAATTTTAGTTTTATGGGCAAGTTGCTATGGATTTTGGTTTGTTGCAAGAAAAGTTTTTGGTATTTATTTTTACCTTGGTATTAGTTGCGTGGAATGACAAAAACTTTTTAATGCATATTTAATTGAATAAAACTTTTTTTTTTATTATAAGGGGATTATATACGTAAGTTAATGGTCAAATTTTTAGCAAATAAATGTTTACATTCATCCTTTAATTTACTGCATATTATAATGGCGACTATGACATTTACTTAAACATATATCTATAATAATAAAAGAAAGAGTCTGTGTGTCTGTTTGTCTTCGGATCGTAAAAGACCTACTTATACTGCCCTCTGAAATTCGAAATTTTTAAGATAGATTCCCTTTAATACTAACGTGTGCACCTGAAGCTTAGTTTTTTCATATTTGTTCCATTTTTAGAGAAAATTCGAATTTTCTGAAAAAAATACACCACTTTCGCTCAAATCCGATCATTTTTTCTCTTTCCTGATGCCATCGGCTGAAAAAATTAAATAAAACTTTTAACGAAAACATTTAAAATTCAAAATGTTTATTTTATTCTTTTGCCATTACTTTCAGAAACTAAATTCCTTATTTGAAAAATAATTGACATGTTTCAAGTGACGTAATTCCGCCAGTCTTCATTCCCGGATTTTATTGTGGGTTTATTTGAAGATTTTTTCATTGATTTTTCTGTTGACTTCATGTATGCATATTTAAGCAATAAATGTACAGTTAAGCTATTGCTGAACTATGATGGTTAATAAAGGCCATCGCACTAGAGCTATTAGTGTTTTATGTCTTTATTTTTTCGCCAAATACGTTGCTAAACTCGCCAAATTATTAACTAAAATTCGCCAAATAGGCAATTTCTTTTATAAATAATTTATAAGCTGGTCGGTTGTTCGAAGGTCATTGTGTTAGAGCTGTATAATGGGTGGTTTGTAGCTATATCTATTTTCTCGCCAAATTATTTCCCAAAACGCGCCAAATGAGCTAAAAGGTTTTATGTATTTATGAGGGAATTGTGCTGACATTTATGAGTGCGTTTTATAGCTTATTTTTCATTTTGGAATTTTAAGGCAATGAAACGGGATTTTATACTTTATAACGAGCGGGAACCATAACATAAGTTTATGATCCTATAACAGGTTATATGGTACACATATTTGGAACGATTTGAAATTTTTTTAATCCGTGCGAAGAACGGGTATAAATTTGCTAGTTTATAGTAAACGAATTTAGCCGTCGTTATACGTATGTAGGCATCAATATACTTTAAAGCAATTTTGAATGATTTTTTTATGATGTAGAGGAATAATAGTCACTGGAAATTGTTATTATTTTTAAAAAAAGCCTTTCCATCTCTTGTGTTATTTTCTTCATCAAAGGGACATCAAGACACCATTGATGGCTCATGGACCATCGAATAAAAGTATTTCAAAAACAAGTCATATCTAATGGGCTGTGCGCCAACCAAGTGTATCCAAATGCAATGCTATGATTAATAACCATTCGGTATTCTGGTAGTTGTCTTTTAACAGAAACATCATCCATCGGAATCAGACCATTAGCATTTTTAGCAACATTTAGATCTTTCCGGATTACTTAATGCCACCGATAATGCAGATGCTTCCAGCCAAATAAATGTATCTTTTTGTATAGCATAAACTCCGAATATGGTGAATATCATTGTACATGCTCGCTATAATCCAAAATTTATTGGATAAAAGTTTCGAATGAAGCTCGCCTCTGAAGCTTGACTACATTTCATAAGGCCTCATTTACGGAGTTAATTTGCCTACACGGGGACTTGTAATTGGGATGTTTTCAAACGCAAAACACGCACGTCGTCATAAGCAACTATTATTTCTTAACTGTCTCTATATCCAGAGCTGACATGTGTCTTCGGAGGATACGACTCAGTGACTGTTTACCGATTTTGAGATTTTCTGGAGATGAAAATCGTTGTTTCTTTTTTGTCGGTGAATGAGCCGAGGGTGATTAGGAGTGGACAATTTAGGAATTCCGTGAGTCTTTTAACAAAATATAAATGAAGTGCCATGTCTGAGAGGCGATTTGTGCAATACTTGCTGAGTTGAACGATCTGGAGATTTCGGAGATAGTGTAAATATCGGTGTTTAACGAGTTTTCTTATTTTAAATTACTCTTTAGTCATTCCTTCATACATTGTGCGTATGCGAACTTCTAGTGTACTGTCGGACTATGAGAAATTCCGACAATATCACTTGTTTGTTAATGTTAGTGAAATAGGTCTTGTTGTGGGAACTGGACAGAAAAAACCCATTAGGGTCATAAACTGCAACAGCGTGACAGTACTACGACCTGGAGGGAGGTTTCGATTAACTCTGAGGGGTCTAATTGCAAAACTCACAATTGCCATTGGAGACTTGCGTCAAAAGTCGCCAATGAACGTGTCGAACCTTAGTACTACTACCTTGGAGAATGTGAGTTTTGTAGCAAGATATTCAATCCTCTCATTTTTATCAGTAAATTACAATTTTGTCTCAAACTATTTCTCTAAAAGTTATCGTAAAATTAAGAAAATAAAATCGACTAGCTTTCGAGAATAGGTTTGTCTACATATAATACATATTTTGTTTTACCTATACCACCAACACATTACTTTTTTTTACTAAAGGATTATTAAATCTTTAAATTAAACGGTGAATTCGAAAACGCTATGTGCTCTAAATTTTATTATATAACTGCAAATGTTCCCCAAAATTTTATTTCCAGCTATCTATGCATGTAATTTATTACAATTAAATTATTTTCTTTTACTGATAAAACGAATATATATAATTAAATTATTATATTATTATTAAACAGAAAATAAGTTTTACATATCATTTAAGTTAACTTAAAAAAAATGCAAGGACTCAAAATTAGTTTTATTTCTTCTTAACTGTTTTTACATCTCCAAAAAAGCAGTGATTGAAAAATCATTCAGTAGTTTGTACTAACTATTCGCTCAAAAATAATTAATCATGGGAACGTGCTAATTGTCTTTCTTAATTAATATAGATACAAAAAATTTCAACTTAATGAAGAATTCAAAGGTTTAACCAAATACAATGAATGAATAAAAACAAGACGAAAACGATCCTCATCTTAAATAACAAATTCCACAGCGTCTTCTCCACGCATCATGAACCCCCCTAAACTTCAATATGAAACACAATAGAAAATGGTTATTATTATGACGTCTCTCTTCACCCAGACTCCTAATATTAACATTTTCTACGTAGAAATTCGCATAATTTCCAAAGGCCTTTTACCTTTTTACGAACGTTTTTCGTGGACCACGATCTTAAAGCACCTCAACTAGAACTAATGACAAAATTGCTCGGGAAGAGGTTACGTTTGTCCACCAGCTTTCTGGAATCGAATTTTCATGGATAAACGGCCGAGGCTGGAATTTCTGGGTGAGAAGAATAAACGGAATAAAATTAAATATGGTATCGTGAATTGAGAATTTAAGAACAAATCGGAGTATAGTTTCAAAGAAATCGCTGATGTTAGTATTCATAGTTTCATTTAAAAAGATTAATGGTTTAAGCTCAAATAAAATACCAAGATTTGATTAGATCAACATTGCTGAAACCTCGCATATAAGGTCGATCTCTTTGGATATGAAGTTATTTTTAAATTTTAACAATGAATGTGATTTTTTGCATTTTTGCATATTTCCGTGTCAAAAATGAATTTCTAAAATGAGACTTTATGTCACGTATAGAGAGGATACAGACAATTGTATTTGTTATAATGATGATGGGGGGGCTGCACTTCCACTATCATTTCTGAAAAATAAACTATTTCTGTGAACTTTCTATGAAAGTACCATAAAAAGGTATTAAAGGTCGAAGCATCCGAAGTACCCAAAATATTGTAACTGTAGAAAATTCTTTCAATGTAATAAACGACATTTAATCCATTTGGGGTAAATATAAATTAATCGAACATTGTCATAACAAAGCAACTCCTCGAATACTATGATCCATTGTTCAAAGCCAATTAATCACCATCCCTCCCCCAATTCAATACCTTCATTCAACAAGTCAACAAAACCCCCCAAAAGAAACCCAATCCTCATCAGACCTGCGAATGAAAGATGTCCTCCTTGTCCACTCGAAGCCTTGGCCATTACTTGTCATAAAGTGTGGTCGCGACGCTGGGCTGATTGGGAATTCACCATATCTTGGCTGAAACCATTAGCCACCCCCTTTCCCCCCTTTATATATCTCCTTAATGGATGGAGCCAAGAGATTGCCCCCCACCCCCCTTGGTATATCTTCATTGTCCATTCCAATGTAATGCACAGAATTAATGATGCCGTGGCTCGGTCGGTATATCGAGCCTGCCCCAAGGCCACTTGCCCAATGTCCAGATGAGATATGCGGGAGGAACTTCATTTATTTATTCTTTATTTCTTATGACTGGGTTAGGGAGTGGGGATTAATATTGGAAGTGTTATTTTCAGGTAACTTGGTTGGTATTGAACTATCCCCAAAGACACTTGTCCAATGTCCAGATGAGACACAAGGAGGGATCTTCATTTATTTCTTTTTCATTTCTTACGTCGGGATACGGGGGTGAAAATAAATATTGGAGATGTTAAGTTAGATGCGTTTATTTTGATCAAATAATATCAGTGCTTTTAGACAAATGTCCATAAATTCCAAGCACCAGCTTCTGGTGTCGTATGTTTGGTTTGCCAAGTCATCATCAAATTGTTGAAGGTATGGTCAATAATCAAGTTGTTGAAGGTATGATCAACACTCAAATTGTGTATTTAATGCTAAAGTAAAGCATTATAAGTATCAACTTAGTAGATGCATAGAATATAATTTTATTTATTTTAATAATTTGTTTTGAAAATTTTTAGAAATAAAATAGGCACACACATAGAGTTTCGTGAAATGTAAATTAATCAAAATAATTCAATTATCGGCTTAGATGAAATCGGTATCAAACTCTGGCGATAGGCAAGGGAGTTGGGATTAGTACTGGATATATTCATATCTGGTTGAATTGGTTCAATCAAATAAGAACATAGCTTGATATCAATATTATTGAATTTAGCTCTTGTTGTATTTATTGAGGTAAGGAAAAATTTAATTGCGTTTAATATTTTATATTATCATGTTGATATTTTTTTCAATTTTAGGTTAGTTTAAGGTAATTGTAAGAAGTACTTTTGGTAAATATTTTGTCGGGTTGATATGATATTGAGCTGAGTAGAAAATTGGAAGCAAAAGGTTGTTCAACTAATGAAACATTTAAGTATGGATAAAATAAACAAAATCAATTCCTTTAATTAATGATTTATCCAAATAAGGAACAACACATATTTTAATTCCTTTTTTCAATCACCAAAGGCTCTTATGCCAAAAGACATATTTAACCAATGCAGCAACAATTGCAGCAACACCCCCACTGACACTTGTATCTCCTCACACAAAAAAAAAACCTGGAGAGAGAGTAAGGAAAAAACCCTAGAAATATATGTAAAAAAAAGCAGAAATAAAGGCCAGGGCAGTCGACCACTGCCCAAATCGAACGAATGAGGGTTAGAAGAAGAAAGTCACACAAACGCCGGAAGGAACAGAAGAGAAGAAAAGGGGAGGGAAATATGGAAAGCAGGAGAAAATAAATGAAATATGGAAGCTCCCTATCTCCCGCTCTTGATGACCAGTTGGACCTTTCTTTTCTCTAGTGGACCGGGATGCGAAAGAGGAGAACATCGCGTTGGTTGATAAATGTTTAATGACTTTTAATGATATCAGTATGTTTCTTTGGTGCATACGGTTCAGAGTATGACAACTCAGATGATAAGGTGCGGCATTTTGACCCTCAGGAATATTGAACACTATTTTTGACACTGTGGTTCAGTAAATTGTGTAATGCGTAGTTAAAAATATAATGAAAATACTCTCTACTCAGATAGTCTGTTACTCGTTAAATTCGTGAATGATAAATTTCTTAATTATGATGTCTTACGATGTTGCTATTAAGTTGCGTCAAATGTCCTTTGTCGGCCTCGTCAATTTATTCCCTTCTTTCTCGGAGTTTTATTTTTAGGAGGGAATTAAGGGGAGTATTGTACTTATATATTTTTTTTATCAGTTCATGGGCAGTACCTCCGTAACAGAGAAGATAATAGAAGATTCCTTGCATTCTGTCAAAATAATTCAAGGCACGGTTTGAATTAACGTGGCCTGTCTCCAAAAGCACATATGTAGCTCTGTTGTTTGTTTGGTAGATCGTTTAGTATTGTTTGTTTAGTTTGCGTCTTACAAGCGTACATACAAGTATAAATGTATTTGAAGAAGGTTGTTCCAATACTTAGTTAAGTTATACAGTTTATGCTACCAAATTGTGTGTGTTATAAAAAGCTAACAATCTATTATCTATAGACGTATTTCTGCGACTTTATCGCCCAGAAATGAACACTTTATCACAAAAGGAGGACCATGTTTTATAAATAGCAGTCAAAGTTGACAACCAACCTTTCATAAAAGCATTTTTCTTTGGACCAGGGATAGGGAGAGAGAAATGAATGCAAGGATGGAGAGAAAGGAGGGGGGAGGGGGTTGGAATAGTTTTTGTTAGGCAAACACTTCTTTGTACCACCACCCCTCATTTGATAAGGAGGAGGGGGGATGCGAAATATTTTGTGGGAATCATTCCTCTTGGGCAGTCGAGTCCAGTAATTACTTGGTGGCCATTGACAGTCCAAGGGTAGAATGGGTCATTAAGCCGGCCGTCGCTTTTTCTTGGTCATCAGCGGGGAGGAATTGACCACGGCTGGATGGTAATAGATGGTCGCATATACAAGAAAAGTCCCGAAGAGGAATTAATATGCGTTCTGGATTCAATATATTTATTTCTTCTGATGCCCCTGGAATGGTCGGTTTGTATGATTCATTAGAATTCTTTCAATGGGAAACTGGTGATATTTGTGTGTGAGGAATGGTCGGGGTATTGGAATGCTTTCTGGCGTCGTTGAATTGAGATATAGATATAAGAAATGAGTATTGCCTCTGCATATTTGCGTGGGTGGAGGAGTAATTGGATTTTTTCGGGCTAATAAGCAGAGCAGGGTATATTAATGTAACTTTTTTTCTTTACTTGTTGGCATAATTTTTATTCTATGACTTAGTGGCTGTTGCATGACTACCCTAGTATTTGACAGATTTCCAAAAATATAGTACTTATGAAGATATAAAAAATACGCAGTATATGCTTTTGTTATAATCTTTATATGGGTTCAGACCATGGTTAATATTTGTATAGTATTGTCTAGGTGATATGTATGAAAAAAACTAATTTGTAATGTTACAGAAATAACAAGATTTACACAAAAAAGGTTTTTGTAAATCTGACCAGAAATCTTCTTTTTGCCAGTTACAAAACGTTTTCTATAAAGCCAATTAAATTTTTTAAGTTGTCCATACCAATCAGGTTTTTTATGGCGTGAGTTCATTGCCATTGTGTTCGTTAAAAATGTATTACCTACAAAATTTATAAAAATTTTAATGTTTTTCTGCATCGTTAAAAAAAAAGTTCGTAGTCCCTTTCCACTATGCGTCATCCTCAAACTGGCAAATAATTTCTTTGATGAGTCCTCTACTTAAGAAGCCAACTATGACTCACCAGACACTAATTTTAACTAAAAAAGAAGTCTAACTTCCGACACAAGGAACAAGAAATCAGATTCTTTTATTCTAAAGTGTTTACTTAAGATTGGGGGGCCTTCCACTCACCGGAAACGTATTGAAAACTCATGATTCATACCTCAAAGGGGGGAGGGGGTGATGGGAAGTTGCACCCCACTTTTGGGAGGGTCTGGACTAGTTCAAGATTAGGGATGCGGGAAATGTGTTATATTTCAAAAATAAGTTATGTTTTATTTTAGTTATTTTCAGAGAGAAAAAAATATCAAATTTTTAACAGTTTTGTAAAAATACTTTTCTTTTGATGACTACTGTTCGCCTTTTCCCTCTCACGTAGCCTTATATAATCGAGCCTGAAATGATCCCATTTGTTATAGACAGATAATATTTTTATTATGTTATAAAGGTACCCAAAATACGTAAAAAAAATGACAAAGGACTGTTGAAAACAGGTGAAAAATTATAAAAAAAATATTTACTCCATGTCCTTTTTTCTATAGTTCCATTTTGATTACTTTTCAAAAAATTTCACATTAATTTTGTTTAGTACAATAAAAATATCAAAGATAACAATTGTAATACATTGTTGCAGTTCATTGCAGTTCATTCGCATTGAAAAATAATGTAAGTAAATTAAATTAGAGTACATGTATACCCAATTTATGTTAAAAGACAAGGAACATGGGCAATATCAACATTATTTTTCTTTCTCATCTTCATTGAAGATCAAGAATGGAAGAGGGGCCTGATCAAAAAGCCAGAGTCATAGAGCTTGAGAACTGGGGCATCATTGCATAGCTTCTTTGTAGTGCCAACTACTTAAAAGTTTGTCCTGCCGTTTAGCATTTTTTCCCTCAATGAGTACGGGTTTTTGAGGAGTACCTGATGTACTTCATTGCTTGCATAAAAGATATTCCTCCTTTAAATAAAGTGCTCTGGTTTCGTGTTTTATTTTCCCATAGGATTCTAATCACGCAATCGTTGCCGTTTCGGAATGCGTTATTTTGTAGTTTTAATTGTTCTGTTTTTCCTAATTGAACTCCTAATAAAATTATTTGGGGACAGATTGTATTATAAAGACGCGTAATACCTTTTTATAACTTCAATTCTAAATTTAAAGGTGATAATATAAACTCTAATTTACCGAATTTAATGCAATGATTCTCGGGTTTTTACAGGTTTCTTTTCTGTCAACTCACCTGCCTATTATTAAAATTAAAAATATTTAACTTTAGTTTTTGCCAATGGATATTTTTTTATTACATTAAAGACAAATCTTATAGTTTTTTTTTTATATTAGTCTTATTTTTAAAAGTATCATTCCTGCAACCCCATCCCCCACGGAGGAAAAATCTATCAAAAACTCACTGTATGTCATCCCTTAGCCTAACCACTCCTCCTTATGAGTTCAGCTACAATGTTGCCCCCACCACAAACCACAGCATAAACCATATCCCCTATAACAAAATATCCAATATAATGCAACCCAACAAACCAAACCTCCGTCATCAAGAGCTGCAAAAAAGTGATAAATCGTTTCTTGAAGATGTGCGAAATTTTTCTACCCCAAAGAATAAATAAGTTGCAGGGGGGAAAAAAGCATCGCCTAAATATCCTGTATGCCTTGGCCTATATATTTCATTTTTTTCTTTCTTCATGTCAGGCCGAAGGTGTTACAGGGGCGTGCCGGGTGTTTTAACCTGTGCCCGATGCATGTGCCCCTTGTGCAAGGGTGGGGAGATGAGTTAGATGCCAGGTTTGGCAAGAAATCGCCGATTTGTGAAAGCTGTGACTGGTTATATATACTGTGAACTCGCCAACCTCCTGCGTTTTACCTATAGTGATATTGTTATTTCCACGTTATTGTTCTGTTATTTCTTTTTGAACAACTAAAATATATGAACTTAAAAGTTCACATACCCTTATGAAATTCATTTATTTTCACTATACAGAGGTTCGACAAAATAATGTACATACCTGGTAATTGTTTCATTTTTTAAAATTTCTTAAAAACCACTAAAAATATATAAAATACGTTTTATGTTTTGTAACACATGTTACACCCCCTATTTTGCGCATAAATACTGTCTATATAATGTAATTTAGTGCTATGCAGAATAGAGCCCAACTTCCCCACTTGTTTTGGACTTCCCTGATTTTAAAAATCTTAAAAAAATTAGTCCTTTTAACACTTTCGATTTTGTGTTCCGTGTAACATCTCATAGTAATAGTATTATCAAATCCTCACTTCTTCTTGCCTGAAGGCATGATCCGTGGCAAGAGTGTCAATGGAGTATTTATCAAACGAAAAGCTTAATATCTATAAAAGAACTAAGATTTATCTTTGATATTTTAGAAGATATAAGCATTTAAAGAAAACTGTCTTAGGCCTATTTCCCTTAATTAAAAATGTTTTGGTTGACAAACATATTTTAATTTAGTGTTTTTCTTTATGAACTGTGTGGTCTCCTTCCTTTGAACAAACCCAAAGCTCTCCCCGAATACAGGACCCAGTTTGTTACAGAAATTTGGCGATTTCGTGCAATCACTTGGCGATATCTGAATTTTTTTTAACAGTCATGGTACGTGACCCAACGCGTGCGCTATAACACTACCCCTTCTCTCAGCTCCTTTCCTCCACTACCTTATACTACATAAGTACTTTTTTACACAACTTTTCTCTGTTTTAATATATTTTTATTTTCTCAGCGCAAAAGATGGGCGGGTGATGAGTTGTGAAGAGAAATAATAAGCGAAAATATATTGCCCAACAACAACACATAAAAAATAAGGGTTTTAGACGTAAAATCGTGATTAATTAGTGGCCACGTGATGACGCATTAATTTGATCACGTTGGACGAGCTTCGCCTTATATGAGGCTTTTTTCTTCTTCGATGCTACCTTGGCCGTTGGGAGATGAAGGCAGAGATTCTACGTGAGTACTCATTAAGAATTTTAATCTGGCTAAGGTCAGGAATTAAGTGATTGAATTAAATGGAAAAGGAATTAAAATAGTTTCAGCTCGGTTTTAGGAGTCAAATCATGACATGCTTCGACGGCTACTTCGGAAATGACGAGCCAATTTAAATCTAAGGCTAACTATTGATTAAACATATATTTTATGTTTGATACTCTAATGAGTAAACACGGTGTGTAATGTACGACTAAATGTACGAGCACTTCACTTATACTTATACTGTAATTATTTTATTTCATTAGTTTTGACGAACTTTTTAGGCCATTAAAATAACTCTTTATAAATGATATAATGTACTAATTACCACATTTTATCAAATATACTTTACTATATCATTTTTTTACTTACCACATACCTAAAATATCGAAGGGAAATATATAGTTTCTATCAACTATCGACGAAATTCAGGTTTTTGCCTTTTTACGTATGTTAAAAAGAAAAAAAAGACCCCTAAAACTCACGTCCGCAATTTGAAATTAATTACCAACCAAAAATAACAGTTATTTCCTTTTACCAATGACACCTGCCAAAATAAATTAATAATTTTTATCTCTCTTACCTATTACCACCCCCATGCATCTTATAATGCAGCCCAAAGGGCAGTGGGAAAAAAAATTCAGAGTGTGGGGGTCCATAGGTGGGGCTGGGACAGGTGCAAGTGTACAGGTAAAAAGTGATTAAATCTCGCACCTGCTTTGGGGTAATTAATGGTTAGGAATTTCGATTCGAAATTAAATGAACTTGTGTTTCCCCCTCAACTTAAGTATAATTATTTTTGAGTCCTATTCGGTGTGATTTTGAATTGTACAGCTGCTGTGTAGTTTAATAAAAGATTTGGAGATGACAGAATTGCTTTTAGATAAACTTCTGGAATATATTTTATTGTTATTCATCGTTACTTGTTTAGAATATTCCTTAGCTTCCTTTATTTGCTGCGGATATTTTCACTTAAGTATAAAGCATTTTAGTAACTTAAGTATAAAGAAACAAGTATGTTTTTTTAAAGATTTTTTAGATTTAATTCTTACAATTTATTAACAGTTTTAAGCAGTACCGAAATAATAGATTTTGATAACATCTATTTAACTGAATGAATTGCCTGTCTTACAATGTTCCTCTACTTATACAAAAGAATAGTAATTAAAAAAGCAAAGCTAAGATAATTTTAATTTAAAATTTAAAAAAAAACTCAAATACAGACATTGTGCTGCTCTTAAAGCGATTTTTCAAAAATAAGGAGGGATCCACCCACCTTTTCCCCTTAAAAACCCAATAATGCTAACTTCATTCACTATTCATTGCCTTGTTTAAAAAAGCTCATGCCATTGTGAAATTACTTAACTTGTTTTTGCCAATGACCGAAAAAACAAAAACCGATTTCACAATTTAAACCAAAAAAGAAAATAAAAAAGCTCTTAGAGAATAATCCACTTCACTGTTGCAATTATGAAGTGACAAAAGAAAGATGAAAACCTCGTTTTCTTGTAGAAGAGCCTCTTTTGTTTGAGACGGCCATGCTTCGCCCATAACGAATTAGTTAGAATAAATTGAAAAGGGCCAACTCTCGGGCTTCTTCCGGGTGTTTGGCTCGGCAACGCCAAAGATGACCACCACATTCGGCTTAATTACAATAGATTGTAAAGGGTGAGTGTAACAACAATTACCAAACAGTTGATAGTACAGATTTTAAATTTAGAAATAAAATCCCCCCGAACTTTAAAGCTTTTGAGCAGAGATTCAAAGAGTCTCTGTATACTCGGGAACGCCCTTGAATTAATTGTGGATTTATTTTTTATAAGCAGCATTTATCCTTTTATTGGACGGCTAAAAAATTCCATAATAAATTCGGCTACTGGGCTCCTCTTCATTTCATCAAACCGCTCTATATTCATATATTAAATTTCTGTGATTTGCAAGAAATAGTAATTTTTTAGCGATGTTATCATTTTATTAATGTGAATTAATTCCGATTTATTTTCTGAAGGTCAGAAAAAACTGACTAAGTACACTGTTAAAAATTTTGGTGCAAGATTTCACCGGAGAATCGTAAATTTTCTAGCTCCCACCACTATTTTCAGCGTTGATCTACCAGTTTTGTTGGAAAGAAGTTATGGTTTTACAACAAAATTGGGAAATTCACTCTCTAAATAGTGATGACAGCTAGAAAGTTCCAGGATTATGGTGCAATCTTGCACCAAACCTTTTAACAGTATCGAACATTTCTAATTATATATGTGTTTCCACAGTTGAGGTCAGGCACATAACACCCGCTCTTTTTTTTTTAAGCCATGAAATTAACAAGTGTATAATAAGAAAAATATTACTGATATCTATGCATACCAACCAAAAGAGTTTAATACTCATCCGACTCATTCAATTAATCAACAGCTGCCAAAATGAAATCATTAATGTTGACCGTCCAGTAGAAATTCCCTCCCTCTTATCCAAAAACATTAACCCGAATTGCTTTGCACATGAAACTGAAAACGGGAGCGAAGAACCCCTAAAAAACACCCTCTAAAGAAAATATAGTGTTGTATTTGCAAAAGTGACCTATCTACCTTTGAGTTAACATAGGAGAAGCGTCACCTTTCCACGTAAACTACGGTATATATAACAGGCATGGCTTTTTCGCCAGTACACACTCTTTCTCTAAATTCCCAGTTCCTCGCAACACGTTTAATTAGATTATCAAGAAAGGAACTCGATAGGTATTGTTAGTTATCCTATTATGTTGGGTAGGCACGGGGGGAGTATTTACGTTTCTTTTAGACAGTAGTTAGGTTCTTAAATGTCTGTTTTCAGATGTATTTTTTTTTTTATCTATTTCTTTAAAATCAGACCGGTTTTCAAACTTGTGATTAAAAACCAAGACATCATTGACTTGAAAACCAAGCAATGGTAATTTGCAAATGGGGGCTTAATTTGCATTAGAACTTTTTAATTGTAATTTTTTTTAAGATAATTTGCTAAAAATATACTTAAAATATAGAAAAAATATGCATATCATATAAGATATTAAGCAAAACTTATGCCTTTTAAAAATCAACTCATGATTTAAAAAGGATGTTCATGAAAGGAAGTTTAATGGAACATATTCTAAAAAAGAGCTGGTGTTGATTGTTCAAGAACAACTTTTTTAATGCTAAAAGAGGTTTAAAATAACAGCTTGTCTTTAACATCTATTACAACCAGTGATTGCACCGGAGAAGAAATCTATGTTCATTTATTCTTTCGACAACAATGCTTACGTGTTAATACGTTTGTACAATAGATTTTTTTCTACTTTTTTGTCATTTTAGATAGATCCGTTTGTGTTATTATAATATTTAATTTGTTTTCCTCATGTTGAAACCTGTTTGGATAGGTAAAAATCGAAGTGTTAAATTATAATATTTATTATTATCGATTGGGTTTTTGTTTGATTCATTTCAGACAGTGCATTCACGTAAAGGTTTTCAAATCACGCAGTCTGGTTTTTGAAGTATGAATACCTGATTTTATCGATTTTGCGCTGATTTTTATCTACTAAATCCGGAATTATGCGAAATTAAATCACGAAATCAGATTTATGAAGGTTTTTGTACTTTTTTTACACTTGTCAGTTCTTTTGATTTAAAAGTGGTATTAGAATAATAAGAATTTTATGCTTTAAAAAAAAACAAATAGTATTTTTTATTTTTATAAGTACATATTTATTAAATTTGCTTTAATGCTTCATTTTATAAATACAGAAATTATAAAAAATATTTATTTTCCTTAAATTTTATTCTTTGAGAGGGAAGGACTATACTACATATGTGTTATAAATACATCGATATTAAATGTTTGAATTTGCTGGTCAAAAGTATCTGTTTTCAGCTCTTTGGTTTTATTGTATATAATTCCTCGGTTTCATTACTTCTTGACCCCATCAGTAGTAATATCATTTCTCCATCTTGACATTATTTTATTTTTCTACATATTTTCAAGACTCTTTATATCTGTGGCTCTATATTCTGCTGGCTGCTGGGGTGTTTGATGAGTTTGCAAAAAAGCCTAATCCGCCAAAAGTCAGCCAAATTAGAAAAAACAGTTTTAATATGTAAAAATTTAAGGCATTTTATGCTGTACAAGAATGTGTATGGAACATAGGACTAACCAACTGTAAATGCGTCTTTCTTTTCCATGCACTCTGAGGGTTTCAAATTGTAATCTACCATTTTTTTAATCACTTCCGCGAAGTGATTCACTAATCGATACTTTTCAAATGTATTACTTTGTATCGATCGCTGGATGCAGTTCAATTGCTTCACTGATTGATGCTCAAGTCCAATAGCCTTTATTATCTAATATAAATCATCGTCGTTAGATGATACTGATTTCTAGTTAATTTCATGGCTTAAAAAAAGAGCGGGTGTTATGTGCATGACCTCAACTTTGCAAACACAGATATAATAAGAAATTTTCTAAACTGTTAAAAAGGTTGGTGCAATATTGCACCAAAATACTCGAACTTTCTGGCTGCTACCACTATTTGGAGAGGTTCTTTTCTAATTTTGTCGTAAAACCATAACTTTGACGCACCGCAAAAGTGGTAAATCAACGCTCCAAATAGTAGTGGCAGCTGGAAAGTTCCAAGATTATTGTGTGGTTTTGCTTTTAAATTTTTTAATTGTGTAGGAACTAAGCAAAAAATTGCATAAATACCTGAGTCCTAATTTGTTGTTTGTAGGAATTTAACTTTAGAGGTAGAAATCAGTTTTCATTGAATCGTTAATTCGAATTTTATTTACAAAAAAAATGATGAATTAATAAGTCTAAACTGCTTATATTTGAATTTGGCATGTATTAATTTGTAAAATAGTAGTTACTATGAATTAAGTTTAATAAAATTTACTTTTGCTTTTTTGCTCATCAGCCTTTACCGCATACCGGCATGCATAATATACCGGCATGCTTCTTAAAATTTTGTAATTCATAATAATGTATCATTACCATCATGTGTTCTAAATGTTCGTTTACTTTTGTGGTGTTATAAATTACTCGCCACCCAGAATTTCGATGTATGATTTAAGACAAAGGAAAAAACAGCAAAATGTTTCTGTTATCAGCTAGTTTCGTGTCCTCAAAGAGAGCTTATTTTGTGATTCTCATCACTCATTCCACTTAAATTGCCAGCTCGCCATTTTTCTGAAGCCTTTGGGTGAGCAAACCTTCCGCCACCCACAAAGCGGTAAAAATATCCCAGACTAGATTGCGATGGTAATTAAAAGGGAAGTCACTAAAGAAGAGTGACACTTCATTCCACAGTCCATAAAGATAATGAAGGATATTTATATATGTATACTAGTCGAAAAAGTCTCAAGTCACGGCCTACTCAGCTTTGAGGCAACAGAAGCTCTTTGCGACGCCACGCTATCCGTCTGGTTCGGATATTGTGCTTTTACGAAGATAAGTACCAAACCTATTCCTGCAACTCTTTCTTTCCTCTTTTTCGGAAAACCGACAACCCGAACCAGACGGATAGTGTGACGTGACAGAGAGCTTCTTGGACTTATCAGATGAATCTACCCTTTTTTTACTAGGGTCTGATTTCGTTTGTCCTTAATTTTTTTATGTTAGAGATTCTACCGTCGTTTTCAAGAAAAACACTTTAATAACTAATTTTGGGCTCGTTTGAAAATCTCGAAAGTTATGGAGTGGTATTGTATTTTTAAGGAAATATTAATCCTGCACGTTTTTTGACTAGTAGTTCTTAGGAAAAGTTTTATAAATGTAGATAATTGCTTGAGTTGAATGAGGTAAAATACCATTCCTTGTCAATCATGGTAACAAAATGTCTTTTCCAAATTACAAAGGATTGACAAACTTGTTTTATAAATTTAACATTATGCGTTTGGCTGAGTAAAAAAAATAATTAAAAAATCATTTCAAAGGGCAAAGCTTCATAAAATTATCATCTATATATACATATATTTATAATTTGAAAATTAAAAAGCATTGATGGATGACATATTTGAAGAGGTACTGAAATCCTTCATGAAGAGTAACAAAAATTTACTAATGAAAAGTCATGTGAAATTTAAAATTTAGAAAGGATTTAATCTTAAAACAAAGCAGCTAAATTTAAAGAAAAAAAATCGGTTCTTTTTCAAAAAAAATTCGACCTATTAAATTTATTTCAAGAAAAAAAAAATCACGATCATCCTCCTCTTCACAGCTCTTCTGCCAAAAACTTAATTTCTACTTCTTAATTTCTACCTTTGCCAACCTAAACAAATCCCAGACCCATGCATATTTCAACCGGGCTCCCAACCGAAATAGAACTGTGGTCTTCGTTAATGAAGTAGTTCAGCAGGCATCCGCCATTTTTAGGCATGGTAGGAGTCAGCAGTAAAAAGTCATTGCCTGTTTTATAGCATTCACTTGTTGTCCTCATCAAAACTCATGCTTCACATCCAAAAAATAAAAAAACGAATTATGAAAAAGGGTCCCTTGTTTATAGAGCACCTCGAATTATGTTCTTCTCTGGTGCAGAGGGAGGATGTGAAATAAGTTCCCCTTCACCTGTTTTTCAATACCAAATGTTTTTGTGTTTTTTCTGAATTTAAAATGTTTTTGTTTGTGAAATAGTATATGTATTAATGTATTTTCAACTATGATGTTTTTTTAACATATATATTTGTCATTTATAATTCAATTAAAAAAATATCCGAAAAACAAAATAAATTATAGTTAACAGTGTGTTCAAAATATTTATTTCATTAAGGCAATCGTCATCAATTCATTTTTAGTTTCCATATATTTTTTGAATTTCTAGTTTTAACCACAGATGTGATAATTCTAGCGTTAGTTCGACGGTGATGTTAAGTGTTTAATAAACTGAAATTCGTAAATTAATTTTTAATTATAAATATTACTCTCTTCTGTTTTTCTGAAAAAAATATAAACTAAAAAAAAACAATTTTCCCAAACAAACAAAAAATAATAAGGTCCATATTGTTCCGTATCTCGATAACCGTTCATCACACAAAAACCTATGTTTGTACAACTTTGAAGAAATTTTAGATTTTACAACTTTTATATGTATTGACAATTCCAGCATATGAACCTTTTGATTTTCAACTGAAATTCTCCATTGTTTTATTGGTTTCCAAGTTTGATAGTACTTTATTTTATATTCATTTTGCATATAAGGTTTAAAAAAACCTAGTGTGTCTTTCGATGTTTTCTTTCAAAAATTTGAAGAAAAAAATGGGAAATATCCCTTTTTGCATATGTATTTAAAATCCCCATTTTTAACCAAAGAAAATTATGAAGAACAGTGATTGAAGACCAGTCATTCGAAAATAACAATAGAAACAATCCAAAACCACTCTTATAAAAGAACCAAAACAACATTTTACTCTCAACAGAGGTAAAGTCGTCTAAATATTTATTTACACATTATTTTTTGTGGCTTCTTCTGTGACATTTAGTGGTTTGTCGAGATGGTCCCATCTCGTCGTCGATATACGACAATCTATGTATTTCGAGAACTCGTAAAGGGAGCTGGGGATCCTGCTCATTGGAAGATTGTTAGTGCTGCTCCGTATACGCAATGCTTATGACTTGGGGGTGTTGACACTTAGTTGGACAAAATGTTGGTAGCATGTTTCATGACAAACCGAAAGTCATGTGATTAACTACAGTTTAAAAGGGGGTCTCGATAAAGGTGTAGAAGCAAGGCTCCGTTTTTTATTCTTTAGATTGTTAGTGCTGTCCAATATACGCAATGCTTATGACTTGTAGGGTGTTGAAGTTGACACTTTGTTGGACAGAATGTTGGTAGCTTGTTTCATGTAATACCTAAAGTCATGTAAACTTAAAAGGGGGTCTCGATAGAGGTATAAGTTAGGCTTCGTTTTTTGTTATCTATAAATTTCTTGATCAGTCGGTATCAGTGTTGCCTTGTGATTATGGTGGCAGAGTTTGCTTAGTTTGATGCGAATGTGTGGGTAAAGATTTGTGAGTTCTAAAAGAATTTTAATACTTAAATTTAGTTATTAAAGAAAATTACATGCATCTGTATAACAATTTTTTATGCATTTAAATAAACAATATATATTTTTTTACGTCAGCACCCCAGCACTGTTAGAACCATGGCCTTCTAAGATGACTCTTCGGTTATTTTCTAGGCCAGTTCGACTAGTTTAAGATCTTCTATCTTAGAGTGTAGATATGTAGTCAATATATCATAGTATCGGTTTAATTCTATCTATTTATGGGTTTAATTCTAGGTTTCTATATTTCGATAATTGAAGATCCTATTAGTTTAAAAAAAAAGGATGAAGTCTCAAATGGGTCTGACAAATTTCAAAGAATGAATTTTGATATTTTTTTATCTGTATAATTATATATTATAATAAACAACTTTTGCTATGCTACTGTATTTGTACTTGTAATATTTATTTCTCATTAAAAAGTTTTTTTAAACTCAATATGTTCAATTTAATCAACCATGCTAAATAATAATGCAATCAAAAAAGTTTTATGGTTACTGCAATCGATTTAATTTTTATATTTCATTAAATATTACAGCTTCAATGAAATAATAATGCCTTTTTACAATAACACAGAAATCCACTTCAACTATATCCCAAACTAATTACAAAAAACGAAAGCACATTACAGAACGAGATACAATAACGATTTTCGCCTATGACTACACAAACAAAGAGAAAAATTACCCACTTTTTTCACTTATATTAATTCAAATGCTTCCATTTCTAACGAGTTAAAATTATTTTTCAGGTCATTATGGCTGGAAGAACACATTTACAGGCAACGCGTGATTGCTGTCTTTAGCCCTGTAACCATGACAACGGCAAGAGAGCGCACGAAACATCAATCATGGTTCTTTCGTCTTGGCCGGTAAGGTTACGATTTTGATTCCATTATTATTTTTGTAAAAATGTATTTTTGTCTCTTAATGATGTGGAGCGTGTAAAATTCTCTAATCGTAAAAATGAAAGGCATTGGCTAACGATAGGGCCTCATGTAAATATTGAAAGGTAATAATGCTGAAAACCCATTTTATTTTTTTTTTGTGCCGATTTAATTGTGTAACTGTGACTGCGGTTTAACTTCGAGTGAGTTGCCACGAAGCCGTGATTGAAATAGCTGAGTAGGGTGTAATTATGTCAAAGTGGGTTTGGAAGTTTTTACTCGAAATTTCTAATTAGCTTTGAAAGTTAGTCTTTTGTAAATTATGCAATTTTATGAGGTTCAATTTTGTTTAGTCAATAAAAAATAATACCTTGATAGTTACGAATGAATATTATATAAACTTTTATGATGATCATATTTATTTAGTTTTAAGAGTAAAAAAAGAAAAAACGATGTCTTTTAAACCAAAAACACTAGCAAATTTAATCGTTTTAAACCCTCTTTCGTTAGAGATCAATTTACATATACCTTAGCTAACTTTAATTAATTTAGCTAATCATAACTATGAAAATTGAAACATTACGTTTTATCAAATAGAAATTTTTTAAACTATATCAGCTCAAAATTTTATTCTAGCTCACCTTTTCATTTTTGTCAAATACCGAAAAATTTATACTTTGCTAATTAAAAAAAATTCTAAAGCTATAATTTTTTCAAATTAACTTTGTATACACAAATTTAAAAAATCTTGAAAGACTTTTTTAAATTAATCCATCGTGGCTTTATTAGAAAATTATCTTAATTTTTATTTCAAATAGCATCATTAAACAAATTTAATTTATCAAATTATAGGCGTCCTTAATTTATTTGCGTTTTTAAAAATAACACACACTGTTTCACGTCATTATAGAAATAATGTATGAAAAATATTCAGGCTAATATTTATATTTTATTTAATTTTTTTTCTATATCGATAACACAATTCTTAATCAGTAGACTTTTAACTCGTCAATATTTTCGAATAATATTGCATCAATCCTTTCGAAATAGTAATTAAGATGAGTCCATAAAAGTTTGCGTAAACATGGCCCAAAATTAATATAAACATTTTCTCGAAATTTTCCCACTAACATCACAAACACTCATTTTTATACTTGGATTTTTTTTCACGTACGAAGATTGTGGTGATGAGTTGTATATGAACTTCTTAATGATGCAATTATCTTTTTTTTTGCTCAACGATGCCGCTGAAAGTATCTTTATTAATGTGACTTTGGGAAGTATTAGAAAACATTTAAGACCTGCATGTTTTTAATATCGCTTTGGCTGGTAATTTACTAAACTAGTATATATTGCTCTTCCACAATACTTTTACTCAGGTATTGAATAGTCTGTATTTTTTACTTCAAACTCTTCTATAAATTTAAATGAAGAGCTTAGTGGAAGAACGTGCTAAGTGAGAAATTTTTGAAAATATTTAGGTTTTTATGTCATTGAACATGTTATTTTCTCCTTTAAAGATTACAAGATTCACTCTTTTCATTAACTTGAAGTAAATTATATTTTTTACCTTTTGTAAGTGCCTTTTTTTAACGTATCTAAGTGCAAATGAAAAACTTTAAAGCTTATTTTCTCTTTTTCACTTTTTTATCACTTAGCACGTTCTTCCACCTAGCTCTTCAAATGTTTGTAAAATGTATTTATTTTCTTTATAAATTTTTCCCTTATATTTGAGGAACTCTTTTTAAAACTATGTGTCTTGCATTGTAAAATTTTGATGGAACATTTCACCGTAAACACGATTGCAGCACTTTTTGCGAGCTGTCATCGTTACTGAGTACCGTTCCACCAAAGATTTACAGTATGGAACTTATTGCACCTTTGTGATATTTAGAGTAATAATTTATTATAATAATATATAGAGATATATAAAGAAACCTATATGGTATATAGAGTATAATTTATAATAATTTATTTAACATGCTGATGAATAAAAAATTATTTTATATTTCTTTAAGAAAAATAGTTAGAAAATAATTTTTAGATCTACATTTATTTATGAACTTTTTCAGTAGTACATACCACTCGTTTTAATAGACATGTATTTAAAAATGTCCTGTTAACCCACAAAAAGCAGTTTGATCATTTTGTAAAGAATATTTGGATTTTGGTGTGAAATTGTTGCAGCATGTTCCACACTATGATAAGCTGTGCTAGTAAAATTGCATTTAACTTTGCAAAGGATATGGCCTATTCCTTTGTGTGTAGAAGTTGAAATAAGAATTCTTAAAGAACTAAAATAGCTTACTTTCCTGTTACTTAAATGCTTACTGAAATTCTTATCGGGAAACCACTAGGTTCCTAACAGTAAATATCATCCATAACCATTTCTACACAAGATTTATACAAATTAGAAAAAAAAATCGCTAAACACAGTATCCATCTAGAATTTAAACTTCTAAAAGCCAAAATAAACTATTTTCCCTAATATTCTTTCGCAAATTAACTTAATATTATTTATCGTCTGCTCGATTTATTTGTAGTTTGAAGAATAATTAAAAATTTATTAATAACAAAAAACATGAAACTACTCCAAACTGCATTAAAAAATAATAAATGTAAATTAAAACTAAGCAGAATTGTATGCAAAAAATATGCCTTGCCGCTTTTTTAGTAAACAATTAATGAACAATCAAAGAATCACATTGTGCTACATTTTATGACGTCATTCCAAACTGATTCATGAAAAAATTATTTTGCTTCAAATATTTTAATTAAAAAAAGTTTCTTATGCCATTGTTGATATGGCAACATCGATTTAAATGACTCAAAATTGAATTTCAATGCTAATTCAATGGGATAAATTCGCCGACAGATAGTAGATTTATGTCCGTCCGGACGTACAGACAGGCAGACAAAAAGTATGAAAGTCGGGTCTTTGAGGTCATACCTTTATAACAAAAAATAATTTTTAAGAACCGATGGATAGAACCGATTTTGTTTTAAGGGGGTGCGGACAAACAGACAGACGGACATCAACAGCATGCCAATACCTACTTTTTCATTTAAAAAAAAATTCTTTTGAATTAAAAAAAGAAAAGTAAGCGAAAATATAAAACAGTATCTTTGAGGGTTCTTTTAAATATATGCAATAATATACGCAGAAATGATTAAATATATATTTTTCTTTAAAAAGTTCTTTATCAATGTTTTATAATTTATAAAAATTTTAATTCTTCAAAAAGGTTGCAAACGAGAAAGGTTAACTCTTAGAAAGGTTAACAAACGAAAAAGTTTTTAATGTGATAAAAGAACAACAAATGTTTGAAGCACACATTTTCTCTATTGTTTTAAATAGTTTAAATTTTCATGGGTAAAAAATTAATTTTAGTGATTCACAAATATGAACTCAATGCAAAAGTTTTCAGATGTTTTACGAAACATAAAATAAAAAAAACACTTTGGAGGTGTATTTTTCAAATATATTGAGTGTTTATTTTGCGCCAAGAAAATCAGCGATGCATGTTTGAACATTTAAAATGCGAAACTAAAAACTCATTGATCCAAATCTTTAAATATACCTAAAAACTGAAGTAATCCTTATTGTTTTTATCATTGTTCTTTACTATTTTCGTTATCAAGCTTATTTTAATTCTAATCTTTCTGAAATATAAGTATGTAAACTCTGGTACATGAATGCATGTTTCGGAATGTAGGAATATGGACTATTACATAACTTTTTGTAAATACACTACATAAATAATTTTTGATTTTGGCCTTTCAACAATAGAAATATCTTATTTTGGTGTTTAATAACGATAATATTTATTATACTTTTATATAGGTGTTGCATAAAAAGGCTAGACTGCGCAGGAATTTTTTTTAGTTTATAAATATATTTTTTAGTTTATAAATTCCATTTTCACAAACACTATGGAATGTCGTAATTAAAATAATATTATGATATATTTCTTTTCGATGATATAGTTTAGAAATAATTTTAAACGTTAAGTCCATCTGGAATGGTATAAATAAATACATACGCAAAATATTTAAGTTCAGCAAATGTTTAGTGTTAAAATTGATAACACTAAAAAAAATTGTCTTCTCTTTTAATCAATGTTTAACATCAATTCACTTTTCTCAATAAAAAGCAAGGTGGTTTATAAAATCATACACTTATGAAACATTTACCTCGCAAAATTCCACGAGTCTAGATGTTATCCTTGAGAAATTCTCTGTTACCTTGCTATTTTACCGTGATAACTTTTTAATACTTTCATTATATATTATTATATTTTATTCATTATCCCATTTTTTTTACCATTCCTAATAGTTTATTCCATTTCAAACTATCGATTATAGGATTTCCATTAATAATGGGGACAATCAATACCTTAAATCCCATGTATGTTTTAGGACTATTAATACGTATTGAAATTGATGAACTGTTTGAGATCATTCAAGATTTCTTTATGTGTGATCCTATACCTCATGCATACATTCATTTGATGTCTCATATTTTGTAGGTCTAATTGAATTTTTTCAATGAAATAAGAACCAGTTTATGGTTTCTGGATTTTTTTTAATGTCTCGTCATATCTATTACGGGTTTCTTCAAATGGCCGTCCACTAGATGACTACTAGAAGATTTATGTCTTTTTTTATGGCATTTTAACGTATGCTATTTTTTAGGTTTTTAAGTAGACCAAACACGATTTCCTATTTTTAAAAGAGTTGTTAATGTAATTTTTTATAAGCCCATTCCCAATAATTATAACGTCGGCTCAGCGGCTGACAGGTAATTACGTGTCCGCCTCATAAGCCCAAGTTTGCGGGTTCGAGTCCCGGTGGAGTCGTCATATTTCCTGGCTGGAAAAATTGTGGGCACGCATGTCATATGAATATGTAGCATGTGAAAGACCCCTTGAGTATTCATTTGGCTTGGTTCTCTCGGCAAGTTTAAATCTCTGCTTAATTTAACATCCACAGAGAGCTCAGATTCATTGTATCTGAGAGTCAAAATTGTTAGCGAGAGTTGCCTAGATGGTGCCACAAAAAATTACTCTCAGTTCTGGGGAATATGCCGAGTTTGCAATGGCTTGACCGCCAATATCGCAGCCCCATTAGAAAAAAAGTTTCATTTAACATTTGCCATTTCAGACCTGATATCCATTTACTTGCAATCATCACTTTTTACTGTTAAAAATGATTATATTTAAATTTACCACAATAAAAGTTGATCTTTATCTGAACATGAGAACCTATATTATTACAAGTATTATCTTTCTCACCGATACATTAGGATAATTAGTTCTATCTCATGCTTTTAAAAATAAAACATAAACGTAATTAAGGTCTCAATCACAGACCTTTGTAAAAATGGCTCATTTTCCGCGTCACAACATTGTACATCAGCCCTTTTTCTTATCCAAAAGTCTCGGTAATGGTCAACAGAGCTAGGACTCGAAATTGTATAAACAATAAAAGATCTTTAACGCGAAGTAATGAAACGCTAACTTTCATTAACAGAAAAGCAAAAGTTGGAGAAGCTAAGCATGCAAAGCGGTCACGAAACGAAATCCCTTTGATTGGTGTTAGGTATTGTCAGTTACACGCTATTGACTCGGGGTGGTCCTAGGCAGACGAAAATATTGACCGACTGTACAAATTTGAGAATTTTAAAATATTTAATGGCATGCTAGTTAAAACTACTACACTGGGCTACGGTAGTACCATTAGTAATTTGTATTTTTTGCACCTGTGAGTTTTCTACATTTTATAATTCAGTGAAGCTTGATGCGTTAGGCATGCTCATTACAAAGTTATTATAAAAAGTGGAGAAGTTTATTATCGTTGCGCTCATTTTTTGGAATCAAAATAATATTTTCGAATAATAGAAGATTTAAAACAGGTTCCTTCAAGCTTTTAACTTGAACCAGTTCTAGTTTTTTTGCATATTATCGTTTTCATAAGTTTTCTCTATCTTAGAATATGAGAGTTTTCAAAAAGACTAACCGAAAATACACTTTCAATTAATTATATTTTTTTTTTTTAATTTCTGCACACTATAATATTTAAAAACACGAACTTGTTGTTCTTAAAATAGGTTTTCCTTAAAAATACTTCCTTCATAACGAAACTTCTAATTTTATTGAGAGTCTTTTCGTATATCATAGCACCAGATGATACTATTTTTAGTCCCCACACCAATAACAGCCTCTGATAACTATAAAACCCTAAGTCACCTTATAATCCATTTTATGTCTCCTAGCGTTTGCTCAATTCATGTTCTTTTGACAGAACACATGTGCCTTGGTTTCGGTGTTTTTCTAATTTTTTAAAAAAAGTTCTATGGTAGAATTTCTTTCCGCATGCGCGAATTTCTTCAAAACCTTATTCTGGCGTCTAACAAGTACTACACTCTCAAAACAGAAGAGTGAAGTCCACTCCTATAGGGGAAGTGCATTTTCGGCACCGGAAAGGAGTGGAAATTAACTAAGACTGGGTTAAAACCGCTCGTTTTAAGAGTGTAGGATGTAGATTGTTTTCTTTTATTTCTTTTACCCACTCCACAAAAAGAGTGAAATCCACTTCTATAGGGGAAGTGCATTTTCGGCACGGAAAGGAGTGGAAATTAACTCAGACTGAGTTAAAACCGCTCGTTTGTTTTAAGAGTCTAGGAACTCGAGTACCAAATTTGAAGTTCTTAGCTCTTTCAGTAGAATGGTTTCAAACAGACAGGCAGACGGAACATTTTCCCCAAACCCCTTTTTTAATAGAATCAGCACCCTCTAAAACTCGCAGAAAACACAAAATCACCATTTCGGATTTTCGACCCAATCCCAAAATACTTTCATTACCTTATATTTCATATTAGATCATCAAAAGCAATAAGAAATGCACCACACTGTTACTTGCTCCACATCTTTATCCCCGGCCTCGAAGTTCATTACCCCTTACAGCAGAAAGCCACCACTTGAGAAAAGGGGGAGATCCCTACAGACCCGGGTATCACTCCTCCAAAAACTTCTCAATGCCCCAGAAGAGATAGAATGCCCTGTTTACACAAAAACCCTGATAATCTATCTGAGGTAATTGTACACGTGCACAGACGGTCGTCCCCCTAAAAACACTTCGGACTCAGCCGTGATGCCACCCCCGCTGAAGCAATACATAAAAAAATGTCTGGAGAAACAGTCACCCCCTACTGTCGGCATCCATCTATCCTCAACTAGAAGCAGGGTTGCCTGATGGAATTTACGAAAAGTAGCAAAATTGCTGCTCAAAATCGCCAAAATTAACCAATAGCAACTTCCGGTACATCACATCCTTTCAGGCGAAAATTTTGTATGATATAAGTTACAGTAAATATTATGTGTGATTACAGTATTATATAAGTAGAGTAAACACTCATTCAAAAACAAATTGTTAAACAAGATTAAAGTTCGAATTACATTCTGAGGGCTGTTATAGATTAGCTAAATCACGACTAGTAACCAAAGCAATTTTGGCTTTTAATTACAATTTTTATTACCAAAATTAAACGAAATGGCTAAAATTAGCCAAATCTGGAAATCCGACTAGAAGCACAGGGGGAAAAAAATGACCCCCCTCGAAAAACATTCTTTTTAGGGTCGACTCCCCAAAATTCCAGGGCAAGGAGATATATTATCGCCAAGTTCTTAATTCCAGCTGTGCTCAGTCAAAATGCACCAGGCGTTAATATTGCTTTTGACTAGCTACAAAACATAATGCGGATGAGTCATAGCTATGTGTTTGTCTCGTTGTAATAATGCTGTGGTTTCGAAGAATTTCGAGTGATAAGATATTGGTTTGTTATGTGTTTGATGAACTTAAAATGGACTCACACATGGAATGCATTGCAGCATATGTTCCGGTCAGTTTATTAGACTGAAGTGCAACCCCATTGTTAAGTTCTCGAGCTTGCTTGGTCTCATGAAATCACTCATTAAGGATTTATACTTAACAATAAAAAATCGCATTGTCTCAAGTAATCATATTAACGATTTTTACTTCTAAAATTAACAAGTCAACCTTTTGCTTAAGAATATTAACTGCAAACTTTACAAAAGTTTAGCTTTATGGTTTTTGTAAAAGATTAGCAATTTACACCTATATGAATATACGACAACTAATTAAATATTTTGATTAGATTCCAAATTCATAAAGATTCAAAGCTCTCAGTTTCCTACTTCTTTTAAGTTCTGTTTAGAAAAGAAATTGTAAAATGTTTACCAACTATGTTTTCCTATAAAAGAAAAAATTCTGTATGTAAATAATCAAGCTAAATTAAATAAATCCTTAAAAAATGAGAACCATTTTTAATCTTCAGAAAAGTTCACTCTAAAGTATCGTTAAACGTATTAAGTATAACATTTTTACTGTTTAGTATCACATACCCCCTAACTAATTTTCATTTCTTAAACCAGTATTATTTTATTTCCTAAACAATCAAGCCTGCCATACTTGCTTTGCTACGTAACAAACATACAGGCGCAAACCCCGACATCAAATTAACTAAACCATTATTTTTCTCTTAAGAGATATCTACTCGTTTACTTTTTGCAGCATTAAAAAAAAACTCCCCCCCCCCCCATTTTATTGATCCGCCCCCACTCCTAAGGTATGTAGCGGCATCTAGTGTCCTAAAAATACACAAGTGAATTGATTTTTGAATGCATTCATAATATGAATTGTTTAGTTATAAGAAGTTAGGTTTTTAATAATTTCTTTAGAAAATCTATGATTTTGTGAATGGAAGAAAAATATACAATATCTCTATTTTTTTTATGGCGAGGGACAGGTATGATGTACATACTTAAAGGAGTTTAATAAGATTTTATTATGCAGAGTAATACCGTCTTCATTTTCAAGACTTACCTTTTAAAGAGATTTGCAGCAAGTTCTTCAAAATAATTGTTATCATTTAGAAGCATAAAATCTGTTTTGTTTCGTAAATAAAGTGCCAACTCTAATGAAGATAATCTTTTTAAAGGAATTTGAAACCACGTGTAATTTTTTTGATAACTAGTAAAAAGTTTGATTTTAAATTGCATGCAAATTCTTTAAATTTTGTTCACTGCAGCCGGAGCATAAATAATCCAATGTGGTACGATACAATTAAAGTAACAAAAAGTTTTGTTTTTGGCGACTTAACCCTCTGAGGGATACAGTCTTATAAACCCGTTACCGGTTTGTCAGGTTTTCCAGCAACACACATATTTTTGAAAAAATTTAATTTAAAAATTTAACTAAATTTTAAAATTTGAAGAAGGAGGAATCATTTAGTTCATATGCTACAGAAATATAATTAAAAAAAACTAAATTTTCAATTAAAAGTTTTAATTTTATTTTGCGAATGAAAACAAGTTTACACTTCAGCAGGGTTCTAAATTACGAGGCGTTATTGGCTGTGTTAAAGCTCCTGAAGGAGGCTAGAAATAGGCAGCCGGAAACGATTACCCTACCCTACACTTCAGCCAATTTACTTATTCTTCAGATGGTAATTTGAAACACCCGATGACAAAGTCAATCGGAAGTTTACCAAACTCACAGAGTAACATAAACAAGTGAAAGGACAACTACTGAGCTGTGAAGTCTGGGAACTTCTAACAGAAACAGCGAGAGAAAAATAAAGAATTCGTTCCACTAGGAATATAAGTTGCAGTAAGGAAAAGGAAAAAAAAAAAATAGAATGTGGGCTTTTCCCTCTTTTCGTACTCTCTCTAGATTTGTGAATGGGATTCCAGAAAATAGTCTCTCGGTAGTCTAGGTCAAGGTTACTAGGCTATAGTAAGAACTGAGAAACAGAAGGGGAGAGTCGATATTGGCTGGAGCTGGACACTGGTCAAAATCCCTTACACATCCATTCATTCACGTGACCACTATCGCTCTATTTTCGTTAGGGATCCCAGATCTGGCTGAAATTCCTTTTATTGGCCAAGACAAGTAAATAATTTGATTGTTAGGTTTATTTGAGGTTTATACAACGCTTTCTTTCTGCCTACATAAGGGCTAATTATACAGGGAACTGCTACTTAAAGACATTTCGGAATGTTTACAAATATCCATTAAAGAATTGGGATTCTAACTCACAGGCTTTGGTGTATAGAAGACCAACTCTAAAAACACTCAGCAAATGTCGATCAATTTATTTTTGGAGAAAGAAATTTCCATTTTTATTTCAAAAATATCTAAATACATTTATGCGCTTATTTATTTGAATGTAAATTTTTGTTATGTCAAGAATTGATTTTTTTAGTGTAATAATTTTCTGATTTGGCGATTTTACCTGGCACCTTTGTTCCAAGGAATGCTGTGGGAAAGTTAGAGAAATGTTGCTACTGTTTTAGCCTAACTAAACACTTGAGTTCATGTGGTTGTTCGACTTTGTTTTGAAGTTATAGTATATTCTTTTTTTGCGAAAATGGAGCCTTATACTTTTTTTATTGTGAAAATCACGATATTTTTTCAATAACAATTCAATCCTTGTTTATATTTCTTTGGGGTTGTTTAGAAAGTGCAAATGTTTAAGAGTGTCAAAATGGTGTTGTGGCGAAAAATATAACATTTTAAGTTCATGTTATTGCAGTAAAATAGGTTTTTTATTTGCATATTCAATCAGAGTTATGAGAGGGAGAAAATTATTTAATGCATGGGTGAAATTTATCTGTTTACGGATTAAAATGAAAATTTTGAATTATGATTTTGGATATCCACTAATATTTATCTTTCGAGTTATAATAAAGCTTGGTATTTTTATACATTTTTGGTTGTTTTCTTAAGGTTAGAGTTTATACTGAATACTAAGGCATACTTTGGTTATTCATAAAAGATTGTGTAATTAAAACTTTTTTCTTGTGTATAAAGTCGTTTTTCTAAACAATAAAGTGTAATCTCCAAAGTTGTGTGTTACATGACTTTTAAACAAAGGCTTTATAATTCTTATTTTCTTAAAACTTCTGTTTGATAATGTCAACATTTTGCCACCAAATATTTTAAACTATATTTTAATGCTTCCAGATCAGTTTTGAATTTTTACTTCAAAAATATGATTTATTTAAAGTTGGCAAATGATATTTCATATTTTTAATTTTCAATAGAGTTTAAAACTTTTTCTGACTTTAAAGTTCAGTATTGAAATTCCCCAAAGCCGGCATCGAACACAGTATATAAAGTATCTTTTTTTTACTGTGATGTAAAAGCCTATTCAAGCCACTATATTGCATTCTTAGATGAGTTTATAAACCTGTACATAATTAGAACATGCTAATGATTTAAATAATTATTAGATTTGTTCAGTTTGCTTAAAAATATTTGTTGTTGATTGGTACATCTAAGTACAGATGATGTGACTGTGAAAATCCGGCTAAGGTGTCGGAACCATCATATGACCACGTTTAAAAATTAAGTGGCCCTTCACCAATATCCTAAATGTAACGTTAGTGCTACACATTAATTCAATCCAAAACCTTCTTTTGAAGAAAACAGCTTTCAATCCCTGACTTTCAAGATCCCAGGTGTTTTCCAAGCAGAACTAAACAAAATAAAAAGGTGAAAAGAAACATAACAAGAAGCTGAGGAGTTGGACAGGAACAAACCTCATTCAGCAAGTAGTGGTCTCTTTTCCCTTGGCATTGGACATTGGGGTCATGGTCAGTCATTTTACCTGGATGACCCCTGGCGTTTATTTCATGGGGTCTTTACCGGATAGGGTCGGAAAGCAATGTTTACCCTTTGAAGAAGGAAAAGTGAACGGCTGCGTTTATTCTTTTTCCTTTTGAAAGGAATTCATTTGCGAATATAAGTGAAAAGCTGGATTGGGGAATGCGTTTGCGCTAAGCTAACAATGGTAGATGGTAGGGGGAAGAGGTGTAATGTTGATGTGGGTGAATTGCGCTTTGGATTCTTGTGGTTTCAGGAGCTGACTTGGATTTTTGATTTAGGAGGTTGATGAATGTTAATCCCCTTCGGACTGCCATTGTGCTTAGTTTTGACTTATATTGACAATTGTAATGCATCAGACTAAGTTAAATTTGGAAAAATACCGTTTGTATTTTTATAAGTTTGGTATTTAAGAATAGGTTTTGTGTCTTGCATATAACATTGTAAATTTTAACGCTACTGCTATTTAAAATTTAGTTATTACCAATTAGGTACTAAAAACGTATGAATGCAATGGTCAAAATATTAGAAGGTTGTCTCTTGTGCAATTTAGACATATAAAGATGTACTCTTTAGCTTTTTGCTTGTATATGAACCATTAACTACTAAACATTTTTAGCATGAAAAACATATGAGCCAGTAGTGTCTGCAAAAACTGGCATTAAATGATACTTTAAAGTGTCACTGTTAAAAAAAAATGTGTACAAGTACTAAATGTTCAAAAAAATAAACCTGTCGTCGTATTGAAATTTACAAAAGTTAAAAAAAAAAAATTTTAATTATCAACTATTTAATCGTCAGCGAAAATAATACAAGGCAAATTTACAGATCTATCCGCCATCTTTCTAGGATTTCCAAATAATAAGTACAACACGTCATTTATACTTTAACCATTTCCCCATACACACACGCTTAACTCTTTATACGTTAACAGGAGGGGGCATGGTATAGAACCCACACACAAAGGGACTTTTTTTTATCATCACACCTGTTTACGGGGGTTACACCGACAATCGCCGTGTTTCGAACGTATCAAACCCTATATTTATCCCCTTTTCGTTCTATTTTGGACCTTTTTTCTGCTGTTCCCATTGTTCCCCTACCACCCTCTTCTCTTTTTTTTTTGTGCTTGTTGGAGTTTGTGTATGATCATCTGTGCTTTTAGAGGTTGTCGGATGATATGGGATCGTGTATTCTGCTAAAAGGGGGTTACATTTCGAATGCCACAAAATGTAGTATTTTGGGTGTTTATTGTATAATATCCATCTAAATACGTTGAAGACAGGATATCTGTACAATTCAAAACCTATAAAAACGTATTTTAGTTGAATAGAATAATCAGACAACTTCATGCCACTTTAAACAGTTAGTTGATAATCACCAACAAACACATTAAAAATACGATATACTTATAAAACACATTTACATATTACAATAAAACTGCATTACAACACATTAATATATTCATGATATTATTTTCGAATATAATAACAAAATTACGCAGTTATTCACAATAATCCTGTTCTATAAAAGCCTAATAAAAGCGGTTTCCAACGTTTAAATCTCCCTCGAAAACGAAACCAAAAGTTTCCTTCTCAAATAATAAAAAAAAACGAAACCTCATCCAACCAACCAAAGAGCACTTGCGCGCCGAAAAAAATACACCCTCCAAAAAAGCGCGCGCAAAGCATGCGAAGTCACTCAACTCTCCTCCACCCCCACCCCCTCATCGGACATGCGCATCTTGTTTTATTATTCCTCCGCCGTCGAATCACCTCCCGCGCTCAACAATAGATGGCGTGCCCAGTCCCAGGAATGCATAAAGGTGTCAGTCTGTCATAACTACCTCGCATAGCAAAAGAGAAGCACCTTCAAATCGGCCACGGCCACGGAAACACACGAAATCCGGGCGGGGGAAAAATTGAAGTGAAGTGAACGGATTAAATATCGTCTGCTTTTCTGTTAATTGTTGTTATTAGTGAACTATTTTTGTTGTTTATTTATTTCAAGAAGATGATGAATATTGGATTGTGTTGTTGGTGTTGTGGATAGTTTTTTGGGATTTATTGTTTTGTTTGTTGTGCCGGACATGGATTATTTTTATTGTTAGTGTACTTTACTTCTCTACCGGACTTGTTTCGTTTTCCCTCTTCCGTCGGTTTTTGCAGTTGGATTGTTTTTTGAATGATCAATCAAGGATTTTGCTCGAGAGTTTTGTGCTTGGAAATGTGCTCTAGAAGTGTGCTTGTTTTACATCGGACGGTAAGTTTCTTTTGTTACTTGCTTTTGCGCAACAACTTCGCGAAACTTTTTTAGTAGCGAGGAATCATTAGATAAAAGTTGAATTGCTTTAAAAAATTTCGCTGGTAAGTTCCGATAGAAAAATTAAATATTAGATAAAATATTTTAAATAACTTACGGACATTTTTCGCAAGTATTCGTTTTCTTTAAGACATGACGCTAATTATTTGATTAGCACGTATGTAACCCTTATTTAAAGCTCTTTAAATTAGAAAATTCCATAAATGAATAACGCATGAATAAAAAAAGTTTTTATTAAATATTTGCGAACTTTTAAAAAAGTTTTAATAAAATGAAAAAAACTTCGACTAAAAAGGATACTAGATAAAGTAAAAAAAAATAAATAAATAAAAACTCAATTTCAATAATAAACTGAATAATTTATTTATTGTTTTTGCTTTAGCGGTATTTTGAAGACTAACAAAAATTAAGAGTTCAGTAATCGCGATAATTAACTAATTAGTACGAAAATAAGCAATAAACGTGTCTTTACACGTTTCATTATATTGACTATTTAGTTGACAAAAGTCAAGAATTATAAAAATATCCTTCTTAAGTTGCGTTTACTTATAAAATATTTATTTACTAACACACTAAAATTACAACAGGTTTCTCTACTTGAATAAACACTGATACATATTTCGTAATGATTATACGTCAATTACACGACTTTCGTTACATCTAATTTACATTAACAATATACAACGTAATATTCGGAATACCTTTAGTTTAATTTTCACATCATAATCAATTTCTCAACAAATACCTACGCTCACTAAAAAAAAAGAATAAGGATTTAACGATAAAGTTTTATCCTGATTAGAAATACATTAATCTACATTAATACCTGAACGAAATAAAATTAATTAACTTTCAAACTTAACGTGGAGTTTTCACTCCAAGTTTTGGGTCTTGCGCACGCGGCGTGTTTCTGTCTTTACCGGTGCCGAGATTTTAATTCCATACGCAACAGGTGAAATTTAATTATGGTCGTTTAAAACTATGACAGCTGTAAGTTTCTCTTTTATTCAAAAGTATTTTAATTAAAGCCAATACTATTATCCAAATATTAAGAATGAAATATAATATTTTATTTTAATTTTCTAATGAATGTTTTAGGAAGTTTTTGGTCATGTAAAGTATACAATTTTATTGTAGTTTGCTGAAACTTTTGTAATACTTAAGTTTATTCGTTCGATTTATACCGGTTACTTTTATCCCATGATGCATAATAGCTTAAATTATATCAATAACAATGACGATGTTTTAAACTTAACATAAGACACAAACTTGTTATAAAAATGTTTACCAAACATTAAGTTAAGAAAACTAATCGAGCAGTAACGATCAATTTAATTTTTCATGAAAAAAAAAAGAAATTTACGATACAAATTATCGATGAAACACAGTGTACACACATAAAATCATAAACATCGAGTTTAACGTTATCATTCAAACACTTAAAGTTAATTAACGACAATATTTAAGCAAAGACATATTTCGATAAACTTTGTTGTGATTATACTCGAAAGTTGTCGTCAAAGTAGCATAAAACACAGTTTGGTAATTGAGGAGGTGTAAAAGTATAAAAACTGCCCTGTTTATTATACAGGTGTTTTAAAGAGTCCTTTTTTTGTTGATACACTGGTATTAATTGAACTGGTACTTACTGCTTTAAAGCAGATTTCGAATGACTAATAATTATTATTTGTCAGAATTAATCTTCTTATTCACAAATTTTGGTATTGGAGCCAGGAAACTTTCGGATTACGTTCCTCTTTCTTCTCCTAAGAGAGTAAAAAACTATAAAAGCATTTTCAATTTTTTTTACGATTGTGTTCTCATACAATATTTTAAAGAAATTTCTTTAAATATTCTGTTTTAAAACCTTTAACTCAATAATGAATAGATAAAAACTAAAGTTTTAATAAGAAATTTCAATTAATGAAAGAAGTTATAGTTTGAATTTTCGTAAAAAAACCTCATAGATAACGGATATCTTTTTTGTATACGGATGTACACTACGTGGAGTGTTATATGTTTAACGTTCGACGTGTTAAAGAGAACAGCGTAGTAAAATTGTAGGTTCGAAAATTTTTTTATAAATTATTTCTCTTGTAAAAAGTAAAGATATTATGCATTGTAAAGTTGATTTTAAAAGTTAGTTTAAAGTTAGTTTTAAAGTTTATAATCGAACAAAATTTGTTTTTAACAAAGCTTTTTTTTTAAATTTTCTCTCAAAACATTTTATCACAACTACATGAAAAAGTCGTTTAATATTTGCTCATCGGCACGTCAGTTTCATGAAATTTGTGTTTTTAAGCTTAAAACGACATTTTTTTTTTGGTGCCTTGAATGCCAAAACAAGCTCTATCAAGTCTTTGTAATTAATAGTTCATTCTAAGATTGTTTATAATACAAAATTTATTTATAAAAATTTACTGTGGGAACACTCTTTGTTAAACCTTTTGTTTTTTTGCAAGAACTCGTGTTGATCATAGTAAAATTTAGTTTTTTGTACAAACATAAACGACTGATACCTGTTTCAAGGGCCTGTATCAAAAAGTGATTTTTATATCATCTTCTATCAAACCATTTTAGAGCTAAAAATTTTAAATAAATTGTGTAGTTACTTGTGTAGTTAATATATGTGTTACTGAAATTTTCTATAGTTCGGAATGTTTTTTGGAGTCTTACAAATGCATAAAATAAGATAAATCGCAGAAAAAAATTATAATTATTGTGATATTGATTTTTAAATATAATTAAATATAAAGGACTATAATTCTTAATTTAACGCTTATACTCATGCAAAATAATATAATACCAATACACTGAAAATCATTACATTTATTTCGAACGTTTTAATTAAATCAAGTAAACATTTTATTTAAATTTTCCAATCTAGGAAATCTGCATTACTACCTGGTTTGGTTGTAATATTTTAATTAAACCCCAATGTAGATATATACAAATACAATTTCCATTTTAATTTCTTTTGTTTTGCCAATGTTACAATTTATATAAAAAACAGAACTTTTTCTACGCTTTGGAATACATTTCGGTTATTATCGAAAATTAAAACCAGAAAGTTCCGCGTTGAGCAATATTGAATTAGTTAACAATCTGTGTGTAATCATCGAATAATGACTTTTACCACGAGCAATGTTCGTAATATATATGAACCAAAATACCGCACAATTTCATTAAACTATTCTCAGTTTTGCAGCGATGAAATAAATTAATTTCGGAATTCTGGTGAAAATCGTTATTAGCGGGATTAAAAACTATCGAAAATCGGTAATATTTTATTTTATTCTTGATTTTTTTATGTAACTCATCGTACATTATCAATCTTTGAAAAAATAATTAAAGTCAAAATTTTCAGTTTAAATTAGTTTCTTTTTTTACGTTTCAAAAATATAATTAAACAATCAGTTATAAAAATTAAACTAAGGGAATTGAGGATTTATAATGAATGTAAGGTGTTTCTTGAATTTAATGATTTAAGATGAATAAATTTCGCAAAATTTATTCGACTTTTTCTATTGATGTTTAAATTAAGTTTATACGCAGAATTGAGCTACCATTTTTAAAACCTCTTAACTCTTTCTTACATATACACTAGAATTTGAACCAGTGATTCCGACATTTTAAAACAAAAATTGTAAAAATTAAAAAAAAATGTGTTACAATAAGTGCCGCGTATATAATATTTGTATTGCAATACCAAACGAAAAGTGTCCAAACAGTAGCCATTATCACTGTGCATATTTGCATAATTTTATATACGGATTAATGTATTGCACTTCGATAACTAAAATTAACATTTGAATTCAAAACTTCTTTTTAGTTTTTGAGTACAGTTCTAATAGTTTTTTCCGCACTTGCAACGAATGATGTATCATGGAAAATTAGATATGAAAATGTAGATTGTAAAAGTGGCAGTTGCTTTCGAATATGTATCTTTTTTTAATACTGTGCTTAAAATTTATATTATAACTTTTGTACGTTTCAACCTAGAATTAGTTCGTTGCTTTTGTTTAGCATCTTTAAAAATTGATACATGAGTAAAGGCAGAGCCATATACTAGTTATTTGTGATGAAGAGTAATTAAATTTAAAAACAATATTTATATTACAAATTGTGTTTCGTTTCCGCTATCAATTCGATTTCAAATGAATTCTCACAAGCCACAATAGGTTGAAAAACAAGCAGTTGGGCTATAAACAATTGAAACGAACAATTACCTGCTTAAAAAATTGTCTCTGAAAGTATTGGGAGCTACCACTTAAAACAAGAAAAAATTATTCTCATTAAAATATTCTATTCTCTTTATAAGTATAAAAAATAACACAAAATAAAGTTTTATCGTTTTTAGTAAGTGAAATAAAGTTATATTAAGAAGTTGCATGCAGTAAAACGTATGCAAAATGTTATATTTTTCTTGATGACGCTTGTTGATTAAAATTAAAATGCGTTTAAAATATTTTGTTTATTTAATGCTAGTAAGTAAATTTTAAGTTTCAAATAAAGAACCGTTTACTTATTGTTAAAAGAATTAAAATTCAGGTCTTTCGACAAAATGACGGTTTCGATAAAATTAATTCTTCGGCACGTGATGTATGCTGGGTTTCTACTTAGGTCTGCTGAATTGCTGGTGGCGTTTTAGTGGTCCATTTTAAAAGTAGAGATTTGTGGAAAACCCGCCCGTTGAAAACTAGCCCCGGTCTCCCCTATTCTAAATTTAAAGGTTGTCAACTTCCCGTTGTCTATTAATTACTTATATTTACACATGGAAAATGTTTGGCAAAAGTGGAATTTGCGATTGTAAATTAAGTTAGTAATTTCCCAATTGTCCTTTGATTAACTATGGAAAATCATGTAAAAAGTTTCGAAAAATAATGAGATTCCTTTTTTAAAATGTACGTCTAAAAGTATAGTTGAAATTTTGTGCCCGAACTAAAATTTTTGAAAATAAAAACTTCCCGAAAAAAGGATAAGTGATCTCTCGAAACTTTCTTGTTGATAAAGTATTGAAAGCGTATTTAAATTATGTTTTACAATTCATACAGGCAGATTTTTATGTTATATCTAAAAGTAATTTTAAAACTTTCAGAAATACTGAGTTATGTGGAAAAGTTTAAGGTCTCTCAAAAATGAATTAGAAGCGCATTTCACAACATATCCCCATTAAATCGGTAATCACGCGTAAAATACGTTGCAGAAATTACTGATAGGGAAATTTTTTTGCTTTAAAAGTTTAGTTTTAAAACATTGTTAAAAAAATTGCCAAAACATGTATGTGTGGAATCATTGGATTCTCCCTGAAGGCGTTTGTAGAAAGGTCCGTTATAATAATGAAATGCTGCTTCATAACAGTGTTATTAGAGATAACTTGTGGAATCCCAAACTTCTACGGCAGTTTAAATTAAATAATAATATTATAAATGTATCGTAATATTGTAGAAAAGTGTAAACTATAAGTTGCACAATTTCATGCACAGTAATTTCCTTTTTAATATACAGTTTAAAGTTACAATGCATTAAAATTTGGATAAAACGTTCATCTTCACGGTATAAAAAGATCGAACCTCCGAATTTCTCAGATATTATTTTATTAACTAGCATTACCATTGATTTAACAAAATTTTTCAATTTATTGTTAAAAGATTGCAACGCTACAAAAGTTGGATAAAAAATTTCATCTACCCGGAAAAAAGATCACAGATAACTTCTATACTTTCGTTGTTGATAACGTAAAGTAAGAAAAAAAATTATTGTACAAAATTTATTGTAAAAAGTTCATGTTATAAATGTTATATTTAAAACTATCGTTTAAAAGTTTTAATGTCACAAAAGTTTCATCTTTTCAGAAAAAGATAATTCCCAAACTCTTCTCCGTGATTTAGTAAAATGCTAAGATTGCTAACTATAAAGTGAAATCATTTTTCTAAAATTAGGTTTACAAATTCCAGGTTAAAAAATTTCATTAGATGCATAAGATAAAAAAAAATCAAGTTATCGGAAAGAAAGAGCAAACACTTGAACTCCTCCTAACGATTTAAAGTAATATAATACCCTAAAGTAATCTGTAAACATTTGGGTGCATGATTTAATTTACAGAAAGCCCGATTTCAAGTTGGATACAAAGTTTCATTCTCCCGGAAAAGTGCGGCAAACTACAAAACTTTCGCCGTCGATAACGTGTATAAAAAAACAAAAATGTGAAATGCATTTTATACAACTAATTTTGTAAAATGTACGAAATGTTGCGTTAAAAAGTTGCAACCCAACAAAAGTTGTATCCAAAGTTTCCTTTTGGAAAAAGAGCAGCGAACAACAAAACTTTTGCCGTCGATAACGTAAAACAAGAAGAAAAATGTAAACCAAATTTTATAAAATTAGTTGCATGAAGTTCGCGAAAAGTTGCGTTAAAGAATATTGTTAAAAGTTACAACCCAACAAAAGTTGGATCCAAAGTTTCATCTTCCCGGAAGTCGCGAGAGAAAAAGAGGTTCCAAACTTCTCTTCCTCCTCACCTGCTGCTGCGACCTCTTCCTCGGAAGACAGCGACACCCTTTGACGCTCCCCACCTTCCGTCCCCCGTCCACCCCCTCCAAACTCCCCCTTTTCGAACATTTTTTCACCCCCTTCCCCCCTTTGGAATAATTGTCCACCAATAAAATGCCCCGAACCCTTTGCGCAGATGCAAAAGAGCGCCCCCAAACCGTCTCCTACGCAATCTCAGAAAAAGAAAGAATTAATTGCATCGCATGCAGAATAGGGGGTTGGGGGGGAAGAGAAAAAATATAGGGGGCGCATCTCTAAAAATCGTCTCATTCCACAGTCAGGGCCTAGCTGCCGAGACGCGACGACATGCCACGAGGCTGCTCTCTGAAGCATCCCTCCCCCGCACCCCCTTAAGCACCCCACCAGACGAATATGCATGCAAAAGAGGCCCGTCTGCAGCGCCCCCATTGGCGATCGCGCCTACTACGGCCTTCCCCCCTCGCCCATCAGTAGGCTGGCAAACCGCCGCTCGTAACGGATCGTTCCTATTCTCTGCCGCCGGACCGACGCTTTGGTCCCGCGGCAACTTGTGTGTTTTTGTACTACCCCAAACAAGAAGTGTGCCGTACCCTAGGCTTAGCAAAAACAGAAGATATAACTGTACTACTAACTAAAAGATTTCTATTGTGTGTTTCGTCCTCTTTAAAACAGAAAAAGAAGATTTACTATATAAATATATATATTATCTATACATGTTTATCGCATATCTTGGAGTTCCTGTACTGCTTTGCTATTGAAACAAAGTGAAAAAATTGGTTCCTAAAAAAACAACTTTCTTATTTTTTCATCTTCGTGTGGTGCCATGCCTTTGTGTGGTGGGAGTCAACATACAGAAACAGGTTTGTGGATTTATGTGCTTATTTCTCATTTTTTGTCGCATGGGAGCGGGGAGAAACTGTGTGAAGTGGAACACACTTCGCACGGGAGTTAGTCGTTTTGCTTTCACCCCTCGATTGTTTTGGCTCGTAAATCTCTTTTTACTCTTGATTAATTATTCATTGATTGCGATTTTACTCACATCATGTCCCCCATCGAAATATAAATAGTTTTTTGGTTGTTAATCCAACTCTTTGATTATTTCGGTAACATCAAATTTTTGCTGTTAAAGCCATTCCTAATAAAAAAAGCTTCAAGTCGTTTTGAATTAAGTTACCTTTCATTTGCTATTGCTTCTGTAAGATAATTGCTTCATATATTATAATGCCATATCTTTATCATTATACATTTCATCAAAGAAAGTTTTCTAACGTTAAGTTACGTCAATAAACTAAACTTTTATAGTCATTACATCTATATTAATTCCGTGTTTAGAAGTAGTATTTACGATAAAAAAAATTATAACTTTATTTCTGATTTACCATTTGCATTTCTTTTAAAAGTGATAATAGAAAAGTAAGATGGAACTGTAGTCCTTAAAATTTATTTTCGCAAACAATAATTTTAACTTCGTTTTATAACGAAAAATATTAACAAAGGACGATTTATTTCCCTTATTGTATTTTGTTAACCAAAACCATCTTTAGCTATACAAACACTTATGATGGCCGATGCATATAACAACCCATCGCAGTTTAATACCCTTTTTAAACTTAATAAGTCACCGGATGTGTGGCGCCAAACAACATTCCAAAACTATAAATGAATTTTTCTATTTTTCTTTCTTCTTGCTTTAATCGTCCCGCCTACTTTCTGAGGTGTCTCGCCGTGATTGCCGCTTCACACCGCGATCCATCCCCAATACATGTATATTTTGACAGTCTGACTCACAAACCGGATTCGTCAATAAAAACTAGAAAACACGTAACGAACTCGATTGTGTGAACTTTTACTGATACTTTATTTATACATTTTAGCAAAGATATTTGATTTTATCTTATTAGATTGTGACATAAGCAGAGGTGTAAATTTATGAGATGCGTTACTTTGTTTTATTTAAAGCGTAACATTAAAATTAAATTGCTATCTGTTTAAGCATATTGCCCACTAATACTTATACATGTTGATCTATTTTTTAAATTAAAAAAAAACTTGTTTAAGCGGCTGCGTAGTGCGTATCCTATTGTAACACAGTAACATTTTCGTCTTTTAGATAAAAGTAAGACAGTCATAAAACTATAATTTCGAGTACATTGTTACTGAAATGTTGTTGTTCCTGTAATATATATATTTTTTGTTGACGATTATTCTTGGAAAACTTACACACTTCTCGACGTCATATATCAACTCTTCTACATTGTTATACACTCGCCTTTAAATTTGACATTAGGTGATTTACGTTTATATCTTCTAACTGACACACACATTCATACTCAAACCCATAAAACCTCTCATTACCGCATCCCATCCACAGTCCAAAACATCTCCATAACGCGTTCATTCCGTCTGTAACGACTTCGGAATAGTTCCGTCCTTTGCCAGGATATGAATAACTAGAATAGTTCACGTCAGTGTGTCGTATAAAAACACTGTGTTACTTTTATCGTGCTAGCATCTGTTTCTGTTCTAATTAACGGCGAAGTTGTAGGAAGCAGGCACCCCCCCCCCTGTTGGTACCCCGAAAGGCCCTTTATTTATACGGATCGTCATGTTTTGGTCGGGGGTGCGTCCCAACATTGCTAAAGGATCTATGGTTTGGTGTGTCACGCCATTCGGAAATGTGTTTGTTTAGAAGGGTAGCTTTGGCGTTAAGGTTTTTTGGTTGCGGAGTGATAATGTAGTGAAGACTATTTTGATTATGGTTCATGAGATCAAATTTATACGGAAGTTTAACATTGTCTTTTGACATCGACTTGCGCAACTTGACTCGCGCAACTTTAAGTTACAGTTTAGAAACTGTCATAAAATACTCTTATATTCACGAATTCAATATATTTTTTATCGCTCACCCTTTCGATGGGATAACATTGCTTTATTGCTATACAATTTATATTTTTCAAAATATCAAATTATTGTTCACGAGATCAAATGTATATACGGAAGTTTACCTTTGTCTTTTGACATCGACTTGTGCAACATAAAACATTCTTTTATGTGACTTATCCGCAGCATGAATTCAATACATTTTCTATCTCTCACCCTTCGTATGGGATACAACATTGCTTCATTGCTATACAATTTATAATTAAATATATCAAATAAAACTAAGGAATATACTCTTCGAAAACTTTTTAGTTTCCACCGCTCATGGTCGTAAAATATGAATCTGTCGCCATTAAGTTTCATATCTATCGTTGCTTAACTTTATTTGAATTGCAGATCTTGTTATTATAAAGCTCAGCAGTCGTAATTAAACATTCTTATTACTCATATTTGCTCATCAGATACTTATTTTTAATGTGTTTCGAGGTTAAATATTACATTCACCCTGCGTTTCGAAATTTTATTAAAGACTAAAAAAACTTGCGTAATGCTTCTTTCTAAACTTGTATATAAATGTGTCCTTCATTTTCTAATATTGCTAATGCTTCCTAATGGCTTAATTTCTGCACTGTTGAATATGCATTAGAGCTAATGGGAAATTTACAAGTAATTCCACTAAACGTGCAATTAAAAAATATTTTCAAAGTTAGGTAATGTTTTGATTGCTAGGATTTATATGTGAAAACTGTGTCAATCTGGATTTCGAATTTAGTTTAATTTCCTTACTCGATTATTTTAATGTTCCAATTTGCTTCTAATTTCTTAACGATAGTTTTTTAATGTACCGTTTAAAATTTTTTGCAGAATAATAAAAATCGATTTATTTTATGTCATGTAAGCTTTGAAATGCTGTGATTTAAACTTGTGTGTTTCTCCGCAAGAGGGCGATACGCGATAGAAATAGAAAGAGACATATTTTTATCGAATCTCGGAATGTTTTCATTCTTTTATGTTTTTATCTCCTTCGTTTGATCGCATTATCGAAGTTTAGTTTTCTTCATCCGTATATAAAGAAAACAACTCCGCGAAATATTTTTTTTATATTTTTATCTCCTTTTTACACTGTATTTGCTAAAAATAGTGATTTACTAACTGATTTCGTGACGGAATATTTGTTGCACTACTAGAATAACTGTTTGCAAAGGAAATTCATTTATATTCTTATACAAATTGAATAGGTATTACCTTTTTACGTTGGAATAGGATTTGGCATTTTTATTTAAATAGTTTTTTTTTTAAATACTCACAATTTTAAGTTTATTTCGTTGTTAGCTTTACCTTATGTGTTACATAAGGATAAACACTAATTAATGGGGTAAGGAAGTATGTATAGTTAACTACGATTTTTAGCGTTTTACTAATATAACTTTTCATTTGTTTCATCACTTTAGATTTTTTTTCTCGAATTGAATTATTCAATAGGTATCAAAGTTACATTAAGATGGTTTTTATTATTATCTGTACATTCTTATTAAGTCAAAACATTCTGATTATTTCATTTTAAACACTTATATAACGCCACAATCGCAGCTGGACTAATATTACCTAATCAATCATTCATTCCACACTTATCAATATTCCAAATCTGACATGCATTACATCAACACAAAATTCCCGGAAAACCTTCTCGACCCCCCAAAATCTTACCTAACCATACCTTGTAAAAATCATCATCACGTCATCACGCATACTTCCAATCTCTCATTACACCAATACCCCCTATTTACAAGTACCCCTCTTTCTCGGAACCAAACATTGTCTAGGACTTAAAAAAAACCCAACCTAGGGTATTAAAAGGGCATGCACGCGAGTAATTAAAAACTGGCACGCAAAGGCAGCGGGCATAAAAATACCAAAAAAGCAATCGAAAGAGAAGAGGGTATTATACCACACGTAAGGGGTAAGGTCCTGTAATACTAATGCGGGAATGGTGGGTATTGGAAAACAAAGAGGCTGATGGAAATAAATTTAAAAAAAGGGCTCCGTTTTTAATTGTAAAAAGAGAGCTTGTTGCCTTGGGCATGTGATTTACCCGGAATGCGCTTTTTGCGTAAGGGGATCCATCGCTTATTGCGTTTTTTTAATATGGTGTTTTTTGGAAGTATTGCTAGGTAATGTTAGTGATTTGTATGTTTTGGTAGTATTGTCATGTATTGTTGGTGATTGTTTTGTTGGTATATTCGTATGAATAGAATTTTGACCGTAGTTTATCAGTATATTTTGCATGGAATGTTATAGTGTACGTGTGTCTTGTTGTTTAGTTTTCAAAAAGTAGTTTTAAAATTTGTCGCATGTTATTATTATCGTGTTCATAAACTGCATGATTTCATAAAAAAATTGCCAAATTTATACAATTTATTTATTTTCATGTTTCAAATTTGAAATTTTTGATACATTTTTAATGGAGTAGTATTCATAAAATATTAGCAAACACATGACATATATTAACGACAAAATGCTAAATTGTGCATTTTTAAATATTTATACTTGTTTACTTATTTCATTTTAGAAACAATCTATACTTAAATTTATTTTTTCCCTTGCGGTCTCTGACACACAAAAAATGTCTAACCACCAATTTGGAAGTGAAACTAACCACTGTCAGTTTCCCTGTAAAACCTTCTTCCCTGCCTCACACCACAGCTCAGCAGCGAAACCTCCCCCCCAGTCTGGCACCTAATCGATGGGCAACTTTTGGCTCCCTTATTAAGGCCGCGGCGCCTTAATTTATTTACTTAATAAATATTCAGCAGCTCTCGCGACAACCAAGCAGGCGTTATTATTAAAGGCCCCGCATGACAGCAATTAAAGCAAATATTAACTTTTTCTTCTGCCACCTTTAACACAGCCAATAATTGCTGCACGCGGCGCTTAATAGTGTTAGGATTTCATATCGCGTCCCGTTAATTATCCCGATAAATTATTCTTCGGGGCAGCGTCTAAAAACGTTTGGCTTGATTTTCTTTGGTAAATGTTAATCGTCGCCGCCATTAGGCCGTCGTTAAAAACATCCGACATTTACACTGCATAAATTTGACAAAGATGCAACTGATGTTTTAGCTACAAATTAGTTGTGTATTGGTACCAAACCATTGAAATGTAAATAAACATTGATAAAGCCTGTTGAAGGAAAGAAAGTCAGCTTCAAATGCATAGTGCAAATCTGTAATAAAAAAAAGCGCATGTTTTCTGCTCATGCAATCTTAAAGCATATTTTATGCACAACCCCACTAAAAAATTAAAATTGTCTTATTATCACAACATATGTTTGTTTACAAACAATGCAGTGACCTTTTATCATCAAACACGAACGCTGTGTTTGTGCTGTTTTATATCCCTGTAATTGTTTGTAAACACATTTTTATCCTAAAAACAACAATAAATTTTTTTTATACTTTGCATTTTATATAAATGTTATACATTGAATGTCCGAATAACCTCCTTATTTGTGTTACTTTACTCCACAAATTTGGTATAACTTAACTGCATTGAGCAGGAGTATACAACAAAGTTTTACTAGCCCTCGTGTAGCTCTAGTGCGACGATAATTCAAACTAAACTAAACTAAACAAAGTTTTACAGAGTAAAATATCCATTTGGCATACTGGAGATATTTTTCTTCCACATTTATGCACTGTTTACACTCGAACTGAAGGTCATTAGAACATTGTTAAACCAATAGATCGTGCTATCCTCGTCTGGTTGCATGGGGCCATTGATTGCGTGGTGTTTACTAAGGGGTTTGTTTTCTTCAAATCTCATTAGGGGTAGCTAATGTGTGATGACGCTGTAATTGGCTGTCGAAAAACATGTGTTGTATTGTAAACGTCGTTTTCTAATTATCTGGATAGCGTAGGCTTTAAATTGCACACTTATTCTGTTATTAGCTGGATTAAATTATTCAATTTCAAGAAAACAATTATCACTCTTATTTTTTTAAGTCGCCAATATAAATTTATCATTTAAAATAATATTGATTGAGTAAAAACTAGTTAAGACTAAATTATTGTGTATCTAAAACTACTAATAACATAGTCATCTACCCTTCGGTCCGAAAAACCGCTGAACACAAAGAAAATCTCGTCGTTCAACTTTAATGCATTCAGATACCAAATCGGAATTGACGTTTCAAAATTAAAACTAGTCCAATCATTTCAGATTACTATATCCGAATCAATCAGCATTTATAGGCAATTAGATGCCATTTTACATTCGTAGTTGCACACCCGATAATCAAGTAATTCAGCATCTACATATCAAACACAGATGAACCGCTAATTGCGAAAAAGAAGTCAGGTGCCTAGAAACATTTCCTTTCACGCTTCTTTTTACATTAAATTCTGAAAGGGAGAAGCGTAGTGGGGAATGCTCCAATGGACTTAATTCAATTTTCATTTAACGATTCAAATAGAGTGGCATAACTAGTATTTTAAGTGACGATCATAGTCACAGTGACAGATACCGACCACCTGTTTCCCATGTGTCATGTATCTGAATGATTAAGTAAAGATTTCATCGCTCAACCATTATGCATTGTTAATTCTGAAATATCTCTGGAGATGAGAAATTAATGACGGAGAGGAGACGTTGACGTTGCAGATTTTCTCGGAATTCATTTAAGAGATTTTTGAAGTGATAAGTTAAAGTATATTTGTGATTTGTTATTGGTTTTTATGATATCAGCATTGGTAATTGGAAAGCCAGTTTGCTGTGTTAATTGTCTTGATCCGATTGGATGATATCATAAATTATTTAGAATATAAATTCACCGATGGATGATAAACTAAATTATTTAAATTATCAATTCACTTGAAGAATTATTTGAAATATAAAACTCTCATTGCTTCTCTTACATTATATTTATTATGATACTTTACTTATTATTTTATGGACTTTAGGTAACATTTTTTTTGCGGTTAGTTTCGTAAAAGTTTAAATGCAAAATTTTAATATTTTGAGCCAAGTTCAATCGAATCTAACGTTGTAGTTCTACCTTTAATTTTATCACCATTTTACCTTACTTTCTAAGCAGAATAAAAGTAAACTTATCGAGTAAATCTAGAAGTTGAATTTATAAATTTCAAATGCATACAGAGAAGTCAATAACTCGATTTAAACCATTGCATCGAGTTGAAAAATCACAGTTCCAATTTAAACCGTTTTTAGAATTTCGAATCCATATAAAAAGAGTTTTAATTCTCCTGTTATTTGCAAAAGAGTCGTGTGTGTCGCGTTCTCTCATCCCGTCGCTCGAGTCCTCACTAAAAATGTTAGAACGTTACTTTACAGAACAGTTTATATGTTTTGAAGATAATCTTTTATAGCTATTTTAAATTTAATAAAAAGTTTAGGAAAACGGATGAATGTAAGTAATGCATGTAGGTATCAAGTTTTGTTTAGATTATATCAAAGTATTTTAAGGATGATTTCAAAATCATTTTTAATCTAACAATAATGCGCCAATGTGTCTCATTGCATGCACAACGAAGCTTTAAAAATGTTATGAATTTCGTAAATTCTAGACAGCAGAGATTTATAAAAATTGAGAAGGTTTTTTAAACCATTTTTATGCTGGCGATAATAGTTGATGACCGTTGTTGTTTAAAGTAATTTGGAATCGGTGTTCAGCAGAGTCGCCGATCTAACTAGATTTTTCACATAAAAGAACCCCATTAATATGGTCGCCAATATTCAAACCATTAGGATTAAAAGACGTATGCAAAATAACATAAATTAATTTTCTTATCCATCCCTACATTTTGCACTGCAATACTAGTTTCTTCCGTTACACACGAGAAAGAGCTTTGTTTTCTCATTTTAAACATTACTCGGAATTTTCGCCGGAGGCACACAAGACCTTGGAATGGGATAGAAAAAAACTCCGAGTGAGAGCCGATCTTTCGTGTATCCGAATTTAATCAAATTACTCTTCTCGAGTCATCTATTTGAATACGTTAAAAAAAGAGAAGCAATAATAATAAATATAGCAGCAAGGCTTCGATTATATTATTTATTTGGTTGTTTTTCGATGAATTTCGCTCGGAGAGAGAAGAGAGCTACCGGGCATTTTTACAATCGAAATTCTTGTTTCTCAATTATCTCGCTATTTTATACTTCCACCCCTTCCCCCGCTTCTATGTCTATTTAAACAAAAGCTGCTGCCTAATTCGTTGTTTTAAATCAATTTTCGTTGTGGATTGCTTCGAAAATGAAATGTGATTATGAACTGTTCAGGGTTTGAGGAGTTTAGTGTTTTTTCGGAGAATTTATATTCTTTTGTTTGGCTTTCCAGAAATCTAATGCTTATTAGGTTTGGTTCTTTATGTCTCTGACTGATTTGTGAGGTAATTAGAAAACTAAGTGATGATGAATCGTTATTTAGTTTACGAATTAATGCTCTAGATTAGATTACGTAAAAGGGTGGTTCTATTTATTTATGATGATGTTTTTATAGCTCGTTGTTTTTAATAAAATTATTTTCTCCATAAAGTATTATTTATGGCGGCGTTTTAATGCTAAATTTAATAACCTCATATTATTCGGTTTAGTTTTAATAAAATAGTTTACATTTTGTTTTGGGTAATAAAGATTTAGTTTTAAATTAATTGGCTGTTTTAATAAAACTGCATTTGCATGTGTCGAAAAAACGCAAAACACTCAGCTTTTTTTGAGTCAAATCGAAACCCATTAAACACTAGTAATTTGCTTATCATTGTAATAAAACATATAATAAGTTTAAATAGTTGCTAAGATATCATTGTGCGGACCATACACACTTATACCGTTGTTTATACTTAGTATTGAATTTGCATTAAATATTTAAAACAATTTACAATTAATTATCAGTAAAAAATCGCTTTTCTAGTTTAATCAAACGAGTTTGTTTTCGACCATAATTTTCTTTTTAAATTTATGTATATAAACAATTTAACCATAAGAACGCCACTTGCTTATTTATTACAAAACACATAGTAGTTTATCTTATGCCGCGTTTCGAGTCACTTTTGAGTGTTCAAGAGTTTAATTTAAAAATCCATGCATCTTTTTTGGTTGAATTCACTCTAAAACGCCCCGTTTGTTGTCTTTAGCTAGCATTACACGATTTTTATGGAAAATCGTGTTTTTTCTCATTTGGCGAGGATTTACGGCTCATTTTTATGACCCTAGCCAATGCTTATGCAGATGGGTAGTTTTCCAGCTCCAGGGTAGAATTTATATGCAGTAATTACGCTTATTACTGCATCAACTGAACCGATGTGTTTGACCGCATATCGCACGGGGTAAGAAACGCGGCAGATGAGGCAAATTTGAGGGTTTTATTACTATTTGTTCTTTTTTGTTTATTATTTTTTTTGTTGGTAATATTGGATTAAAGAATATTTGCCTAACGCACAAAGAACTAAGAATAGTTTAAATTTTTTCATTGCTTTGTATGTTTAGAGGATTGAAAGTTAATAAGATAATTAATAATGTTTCATCGGATGATTTGAAGTTTTGTTTTACAGGTTTTTAAACTATGTACTATACGGCAAATGTCTATCCTATAGGGGCACGGGCGCCTCGAGTTTTTTTTTTACTGATATGTTTTAATCAATTGCACTCATATGTTTGATATTGACATCGTAAAAAATAGTAAAAAGTAATTTTTTTTTGTCTTTTACATTAGGTTCTGTAAAACTTCCAGTAAAGGCTCCGCAATGTAACAGAAATTTTGAAATCAACACTAGAACTAATTTGCACATTTTCTGTCATTGATGTTTATAACTATCAAACCAACAGGCCTATTCATGACTCAGTATGATACAAGCACCCCAATCAAAATAACACACCCTAACTTCCACATTCGGATAAATGTTTACCACCCCCCAAAAACACGGCCCACCCCCATCCCACACAGAACACTCACAATGCAGCACGAAACCCAATCCCATTAAATTTATCACTTCCAATGGCAATGTCAACGAAAATAAATTGCCCTATCAATCAAGCGGTCATCCAAGGCCAGACAACGAAGGACTTTCTACACTGCTCGTCCCGAGAATTAATCTTCGTAATTATCCAGTACGCATGATAATTGGGGAAGGGATCAATTAAAAAGTGCCCCGCTTTGCGCCCCACACCCGGGCAAGGAATTGCAGATAGAAATTGCCCTTTAGTAACAATGCGTCATTCATTGACGAGTCCCTGTGATTGTTATAGAAGCAATTGCGCTAAGTGAGTTGTAATTTAGTTATACCTGTTCTTTTTCTCTTTTTTAAATTCAAAGAATTGTTATATTAATTTTATTATCATTACATTTTTGCTATCATTACTTTGAGGAGAATGCAAATAAAAAATACAAGATGGAGGTTTTGTTTAATAGGGATTATTTGCTATTTTTGCTTATTTATTTTTGTCAATATAGCCAGTTCAAAGTCGAGCATTTCATTTAGCTAATTTAATAACACACACAAAAATTTCACCATTCATGCTTTTTTAATTACTATTACAAAAATAATAAATATCAGTACTTTGGGATTATCCCACGACCTGCCAACGCTCGCCAAATCCTGTGGTACTTTCAAATTAAACATTGAAATTTCTAAAAACAAACATTGTGAACCCAATAAATTTATCAAATCATAATAATAAATAAATCATAATAACTATATATATCATTGCCAGATGATCATATTTTTTTTCTCCGGAAATTGACGACGGGGTCATCACAAAGTCCCTAAATATCCCATTTTAATCCGTTTTCCGTTTCTTTTAATTTGATAATTGAAATCGCCTTAAAGACACTTCACAACGATAACATTTCCAAGCATGGGAAACGTCTATAAATTAAAGGTCATTACGTCTCCAACCGAAGATGACGTTTTTGTAGCTATGTATCTTAATGGGCTTGCAGTCGAGACCATCAGTTGAAGGTCTGTGCACCCTCACACAATGCCCAGGCAGTATATAAATTAGACCTGTCCCGTTTCGTCATGGTCCCCGACTGTTAGTGGCCATATATCTGGCATCTCCTCTCGGGTCCTGACCTCACCAAGATGTCTGCCCTAACGATGAGCGGTCTCCTGCAATATAAATTAAACGTGACAACGAAAACACAGCGATTGGGACCTGTTGCATATTCCTGGCACAATGTATCGGGTACTTAAAATATTTGTTGCACTTAGAGTTCAAAATGGACATTTATTGTTTCGGTTTAAGGCAGGTTTTTAGTATTGCAGAAGTAGTTAAGAAATTAAATTTTTTTAACTAACGTTAAGTTAAAAGGTTATTCTACTGTATGCTTATTTGGTTTTGCTTCTTTAGATTTTATGTTTTATTTTAACATTAACTTAATGCGGAAATTTTGTATCACAGAACTATAGAAGTTAACTTCCATTCAATTAAAATAAAAGACATAAACCAACATCATACATTTTCATTTAAATGGCTTTCATTAAATAACACCTCCAGACAAAACTTTAAGTATTTTTAAATTAAATTTTATATTTCGATTTCAATTCAACTAGTTAAGCTGTTGATACTATCATTGAAATTCAAGTGATTACCGATGAGCCAAAAACATTTATTTTTAGTTCCTGACTTCAAATCACAGGAAGCGTGCCATATCCATCTGTTACTTTCTCTCCCCTTTTAACGTTGTAAACATTGTTGACACTTCCAGGGGGAGGCTTTTGGGGTCCATGGCCTCTCTAAACATACATCCGGCGAGGAGCACTCCCTGCACCCTCTAGAAATTAAGCAGGGTAATCACTTTATCATATCTAAATTAAATTTAGTTTATTTATTTTGGCAAACGCCTTATCTATTTTTCAAAATTGTTGGATATCTACATTCTTGTATGCTAATATTTTTTTCCCCCAAAAATACGGTTTTCACAGTTAGACAATTAGGGAAGTACACATTTATAATAAAATTACTTTATTTATCCTTCCAAGGCCTCTCATAAACCTCTCCAATTTTTGGAGAAAAAAATTACTTTGTTGAAATTTTAAAGATAAATTAAGTTAAAAAAATAAATCTATGTATTTATTATACATTATATTCTATTTTGTTTTCATCGTAGTTACTTCGGAGTAAACACTTAGTTTTCCCAATTTTTAGTTTACTTTAATATGTAATCTACTTTCTTTTAAGAAATCATCTCAGTTTAAGGATTTAATAAATAGATTATAAAAAAAATTGCATTGTATACTTCAATCATACTCGCTTATTTTGCGAGTCCTTTATATATTTGTTGGTTTTGGCGAAGTATAATGTTTTTCTTTGCCTTTAAATTGGATTTATATATTTTGAATTCCGAAATAATTCTATAATCGATTTCTTTGAAATTGAGTTGAATCTCGACCCCCGCCCCATCAGTAGGCAGAACCAACATTTAAAATAATCTCAACACAATTTAGGAGCAAAGAAATACGGTGTTTTTCTTTATAGTTTTCATTAAAAAATACGTATTTGAATTGTACTGAAAATGGAAGCAAATACAAAACTCATAACAATTTGCCACTCACGACTGTTTAACAGAACTTGCCGGCCCCCATCATTTTTAGGAAAACGGTACTGCGTGAAATTCTAAACATATCTCTTCACAAAAGAAATACGATTCTTCTCTATAAAACTCCCCAAGGGGATTCGCTCTTATTTTATTTAATAAAAAATACACACACCTTTCTTTAACAATGAGCAACTTAAAAGTAAAAAGAGAAAGTTCCGCGAAAAAGAAAGAATGAATGCTAAATAATAAAAGAAAAAAGATCGGATTGCCAAGCTACCGCAACCTTAGGTATAGAATTCAAACTCGTATTCTCAATTACAAGCGCTTCTGCTGGTTTTCCACTCGAAAAGGCTTTTTACTCAAAATGGCGGGATCTTTAGAAAAAAAAATGGCGTTGATGAAAACCGATCGTGGAAAATGGATCTTGTTGTCGGTTGTCCTCCACCTTTTCAATTTGATGAGACTAGACAATGGGCGCGATGCTGCTGCACTTGGGCTGTCATATTCAGACGAGATGACGCACACGTGTCTTGCCCTCTTCCATATCCATTTGTCTAATTTTGTGGCCGATTTGTGCGTGTGACGGCCCATACCTGGCAGATGTTCTTTCATCAAGCCAACATCTTTTAAGAGCAGGTTATTATTTTAGCGTGATGCTCTAAGTTCTTCTGTACTGTTTTTAAAAACATAACGAATTTCATTGTTATGGTTTAGGTAATTGATTTTTTTTCGACGAATCATTTCATTGCGACAACGGATTTCCATTGGAGGCTTTGTGGCACGTACATAATGCATTTAACTTTGTTTGGGTTCAGAAACCATTAAAATAAAAAGTAAACATGCATTTTCCTTCATTTCATTAAAATAGATAATAATATTTGTTATTTGGCGTTCAGAATCGATTTTTTTAAAGTGTATATTGCCCTTATTGAATTTAAATCGATTATCAATTCATTCCAAAGCTACTTTAAAAAAAGTTTTAACTCAAATTGAATTTAAAAGCAACACCAAATTTCTTCTTTAATAATACATCTAAACTGTCATCCTTTTTATTGCCTTACCCCAAGGAAGTTAACCTTTCCCTCATGCAAGTACCTAAATGTATTTTTTCTAACATTTCCCCGAAGACGTTCTAAAAGCGGTTTTATTAAATTAAAGTAACTTAAAAGGAATTTTCGACAATCTCTTTCACTCCCGTACGACATTCTACCAAAATCTAACGGAATGAAAAAAAACCGGGAAAAATACATCGAATGAGAACGGAAAAAAAAAGAAAATAAAAAACCCGACTCACTCAACGATTAAAAACATCCTCTTTCATTAATTAAAGACAGCACAGACGTAAGTCCGACGCTAAGTCCATTTCATTTCGGAAACGTTCTCTTTTCTCGCTTGTGGGAGGGTTCGAAAATCTATTTTAAGAGTCCCCCCCCCCCTTCCCCCCTCGAAAGCACTCAGAGATTCCCTGGGCTGTTAATGAGTAAGAAAAAAAGCAGAATGGAGGGCGCATTAAGAAAAGTCCATTAGTGAAACACAGAAAACGAACGCCACTTACTTTTACTTACTAACGATAAACTCGGACGATGCCAACGCACATATGCATAATGTGGGGGTTTTTCGGTATTTTTCTAAATGCCGGATTTCGATATTTTGATAATACAATGTAACTTTATTTTGATGTGTGTCGTGACAAAAATGCTTGGACCTTGGTTTCTAAAAAATATTAGTTTAAAAAAATTTAGTTAAAGAAATTAATTTAATAAATTTGAGTTGAAAAAAAATGACTCGTTATATACGTGTAAACACATTTAGTTTTTAGAAGCAATACCCCAATATTAAACAAATCATCAATATTGATAACCTGTTTGTCCTAAAAAAAATATGTATAATAGCAATTTTATGCTGAAATTCTACATTCACAATACTCAATTACTGAAAACAAATTTAAAACTTGAATTATACCACTTCCTTTTAAAGGTTATAAGTCAAACACCACCCTTCAACAAAGCCAAAACATTAGCCGTAACTCACCATTCATGACGACAGAACGAACTCTAGTTTAGGATTGATTCCCGAAAACCCATTAAAACTTCAGCTCTAAATGAAACGGCTCGCTTTTCCTTTTAAAAGTCATCGGGAAGAAATTAGTGAGCAGCCATCTCCTCTAACCAACAAGGGAGACGGTTTCCCCAAACAGTGTAGAACCCGGCTCGGTGGAAAATTTCGTTCTGGCAATCAAAGGCGAAAGGGAAGGGGAAATCGGAATGAAATTAAGCAAGGCCTGAGTAGTATGTTGATTAAGAGAAAAGGCACCCGGACCGTCCGTCTGTCTTTCTGTCCACCGTTGCGTTAATAACGCCATCAAGCTGGAAGGAGGGTGGGTGGGATTGGATTTCATTAGCTGCAACCTTCATCAAGATTTGCTTCAGTTTCCCGCCCTGGGATAGCCCCTGGGGAGAGACAGAAAGGACCAGAAATGATGCTCGACCACCCGTGCAATAAGATCTGGGTCCCCTTATATCTAGTTTAGTTTTGTTCGGATTATTCTTTTGTCTGTTTCGAAGCAACCATCCCCCCCCCCCCCCTGGGTTCATCCGGGACTTCTTGAAAAATGATCCCTAAATGAAGTGATTGTTTCTCATTGGAGTTCAATCAAAGTTTTCAGAAATTGACTTTTCGATGTCAAATTAGGTAGCACATACCCTATAAAGTAGAAGTTCCAAAGAGAGTTAGAACTGGAGAAAATTATATTTTCCTTAATTCAAAAATAAATCTTTTACAAAACAAAATGGCGTTTTTTTTTTGCAGAATGAAAAAATAAATGACAACACGATTTGGAAACCTTTGAAAGGATGTGTACAAATTGTTCAACAACAAGCACATAAGCTGGATAATTTTATAGTGTTTCATTTGAGCATGAATTCTTTTCTTACAATTTTTAACAATGTGTATAAATAAAAAAAGGTGGGATAGTAGTACACAAATCCACGAAAATACAAGCTCGCTTCGTGTATATGTGTCATAGTTGAGAATATTTAAGTATAGAAATTGTAGTAACAGTTTCAACGTTTAATAACAAAGGCATACCGTACGTGCGAAAAATTCAGTTATATTAATTAAAAAATGGTAAAATCAATATTAAGTTAAATATATGCATTTACAGAAATTTGAATTTCCATCATTTAGTCATTTCTTAAAATTTTAATATTCGAACTTTCTTTCATTATTATTTATTTCCCATGTTCTCTCTTATACCATAACGTTCCATTAGTGGCAACGCAATAACATAAGACATTTTGAAGTGTCTATTTCCTGGTCGAAGTCGATTAAGATTTTCAATGACAATACGGCAAAATTTAACAATGGGGAGAATTGCAACTAGGAAAACAAATAGTTTGAAGAAATTATATTACTTCTAAATAACGTTTTAAGTTTTTATTAAGGAATGAGGTCAAACCGCTTTTAATTTAAAATTACAGAGTATTCAAGGACACGAGTTTATGATTTGGGCCCAATTAAATAATGAAAACTTACTTTTAAGTTTGAATAATAGGTTTTAAAATTTAAATTTTTAATTGACTCAATATTTAGCTGTTTACATTTTATTTGGTTTTATGCTTATTAGTAAAAGGGCTGACTTCTTAATGTTGAATATTGGTCTTTTTTATGCCAAGTAAAAAAATACATTCATTTCATAAGAAAAAAAAATAAAAGAAATATGTGAAAAAAAAGTAATAATATATTCACGAAAGATATATTTTAAATATCCAATTTCATTTTCAAGGTCATTGTACTATAGCTAGAGATGTGTCTGAAATACATTTTTTAAATATCCTATTTTCTTTTCAAGCTCATTGCACTAGAGTTACAAGCGTGTCCAACCAGAATGTCCAAGAAAAGAATAGACATCCGAAACTGCATTAACGGTCAGTTGTCCCGGAGTCCTTTCAGGCGACAAAAAAAGGCGATACTGCTTAGAATCACTAATTCTAACAAATAAAATAAATATTTGAAACCATAAATGTAATTTCCGCGAAATATATATATTTTTAAACATCCTATTTTAATTTTCGTACTTATCATGCTAGAGTTAAAGTGTGTCTAACCAGAGTCTCCAAATTCTATCAAATATAAGAAATATTTGAAAAATTTAATGTAATTAATTGTAATGTAATTTACGCGAAATTTTTATGTATTTTAAATTTCCTTATTTTAATTTTCATGCTCAATGAGTTACAAGCATGTCCAACCAGAATGTCCAAAAAGAGAATAGAAATCCGAAACTGCATTAACGGTCAGTTGTCCCGGGGTCCTTTCAACAGCAGCAGCAGGCGAAAGAAGGCGACTGCTTAGCATCCCTTGCGTTAATGACGGTTAATCCAATAATGTGGTCGCCCCCCTTCCACAACGGCTAATCGAGTTAAGGCTCCTGTCGTCTCCTTTTATCCGTCTCCATTCTCTTAGGCCCTGATTTGGTTGTCGCGCTCCAGCGAGCCGGGAGGGACTCTATGCACGATTGGACATTGGCAATATAAGGACGATATTGCAGAGGACGAATATTTTGACGGGGTGGACTCTGTGATGGAAAATTAATTTATCTTTTCCTGTCTTTATTTCTATTTATTCTTGGCTTTTGTCCGAAAACCAGCGTAAGATATTTATTAGATTCTGTATGATTTTTTGTTAAGTTCCGCAATGTAAAGATATGAGTAGTAATATGTATTTTATCTAATGTTAGAAAACAAATTTGTAAGACATTTTTACTTTTCAAAATTCAGCTGTCTGAGAGATACAGACTATTAACCCGTCACTTAATGTCAGGTTTTCTAGCAAAGAAAAGGGAAGAATTTATAAATTTTTATATCTTTATTAAGTCAAAACGTTGTTAGTTAAGTGAAAAAGTCATTTTTAACCATCTGTTGCAGAAATATAATTTAAAATTTTTTTTAGAAATAAATTTTTAGTCTAAAAATTAAATTTTAATATCATGCAGTGGAAGCAAGTTCAGACTTCAGCCAATTTGCTTATCCTCCAGAGGATTTTAAGAATCATAAAAAACAATGTTAATAAAAATACGCTCAGTTTTAGTCTATAACTTCCTTCTCAAAAAACATTTAATTTAATAATTGCACAGAGAAAATAATTGTACTTGAAGGCAAAATGGGTGCAACGCACACTAATAGTCTTGCGTTTAATTCAAGGAATAAAAAATTATTATGTTATCTTTTAAGAATTAAAAAAATCGAAATATTTACAATTTGTATCGTTATTTTATAAATTATGTGGGTTTTTTTAAAGTCTGTAGTGTTGGTTCAGTTTCCTTGTAGGCAATTTTACAAATAAGTATTATTAATGATGTTTTTACATTGTAATATAAAAAATGAAACCACAATCGATTATGAGCTCGCAATTACACAAACTGACTTTCTTTATCTGTCGCGAAAAGTTTAATTTCATCTGCAAATGGCTAAACGTGTTTTTCAAATTAACTTTATATTTAAAAATACATTTTATAAAATCGTTTTTTAATTAATATATTTTTATGCATATAAAGCTATGCGCATTAGATGACATTTTGATAGAATACTTTATTAAAATCTTTATGTCTAGTTTGTTATGCCATTTCGTTTTCTTTGTAGAAAGAACATTAATGTAGTAGACATTAAAACTTTTTGCACATTATAAATTATTTTAATGGGGTCCACCAACACTATTCCAGTTTGCCAGTAGGGATATATCCTCTGTTGCTTGAAAGAATTTATCCTAACGAATCCTGATGAGATATCTTTCATTCATTTATTAAAATACTGACCACATTACCTGGTTGATCCCAAATTTTTAGTTAATCAACTTTACAAAAACTAGTCCGTGATCCAATCCCAAAAGTCACTTCTTTCAATGGCAAAACCAAGCAATCCTGGAGAAAATCCTAATAATGGGCTCCATACTAACTCGATGGAAGGAAGACTTCTTGTGGTCCGAGGAATGATCCCGAAATCTCACTTAAAAATTCCTACAAATTATTTGGCGCGTTAATGTGTGGTCTCGGCATCACGTTCTCTAGTTATGGCCGAACAGTAATAGCTTTTAACCGATTTTCCCTACTTCCTTCACTTTTAGCCATCGAAGGCTTCTATCGATTGACTCATAACTGCTTTTCTTTTGCGATTTTTCTTCGCTTTCTTCTTCTTCATCTGCTTTTGTTCGGAAGATTTTTTTAGTCTTCCTTTTGTTCTAGATTAGCCTCTGCTTCGGAAGCTGGGGATATCATCATTTCTATTGGGGTTGCTTGTACTTTTTAATCGATTTCTGAATAATTTGGCTTGTGAGGTTTGAATCGAGTATATAAGAAGACAGTTTTGTGTATTTTCTTTGAAAATTAAGTTTATATTTTCTTAATCTTTAATTAAAATCTAATAAAAGGTTAAAAATTTGCTCCTTTTTTTAAGTACTAAAATTCTTGAAAAGCATTTTAAATTATTGTAGACTTTTAAATCTAAGCATTTTAAAAATTCCAGGAATTTTAAATATATTTCAATACAGCAAGTATATATTGCTGTATTATTTAATCAAGTAACTATTAATGTTTTAGCTTCCAATTAAAAGCAACAGCAATTCAATTAGTTTGAAAATTCTTCCAAAAATATTTGTTATTGCTTACTTTAACAGCTCTTTCAAGTACATTTTAAAAGGAAGAATTGTTTACTTCCTGTTCCTTTAAGTTATAATTTATTTCGATATGCTGGTAGTAAATCCTTTTTATATTTATTTTCTTCGCTTTGCCTAATTTAAAATATCTCTATATGTGATTGAAAAGCACTCGAAAAAGTAAGAGAATATATTTAATCCTTCAACGCCACAGATACTTAAGCATTTAAAAAAATTCAAACTATTTTCCTCTCTTCCATTTCCATTAAGCAATTGCGCTTAGAGAGGATTAGAGTAATTTTTTTATTACTTCTAGCTTCCATTTAAACGAGTATCGAAACAAACGTTTATTTTATTTCGTTTTCGATGACTAATTTCTCCATCGTCTTTATAACTCTCAGAAAAAAGAAAAGTAATCAATATTTGAAATTCCAGAATTAATCGTAATGCCTCCCTCCCCTTCTCATTTCGATCCTTTAAGCTTCTTAGTTTCCTAGTACAAGAAAACACTACAACATTGACGACTATCTTAAAACAAAGACATATCGAATAATAATAAAAACACACAGCACAGAAGTGAGAATTGTTTCTGCAGGACTCGGTATGAATATATATATATTTTTTTGTCACGGGTGAGCATTCAAGTCTTCTTTTTTTTATTATTATTTTTCGAAATGAAGGATTAATTCCCCTCCCCTACTTCTGAAAGGAGCAACTGCTTTCTCTTTTTAGTTATCTAAAAACTTTCCTCTCTCTCCATTGTAAAGTACATTTCCTAAAGGAAGAGCTATCACTTACGCATGCATATTTTTTGTCTGCTTGGAAGCAAATCCCTTGGTAAGTTTTTGCAAAAGAGACGCTGGGCCTCGCTAATGAAGACATTTGGGAACGCACTGTAACGATCCTTTGTGTTGTTTGTTAGGGGTGCCTTCCCCTAGGGGATTCCCCTATTTTTTTGCTGGCATTATTCCCATCCTTTTATTTATGCAGTGAAAGTTTCCTTTTATTAATAATTTTAGCTTAGTCTTATTATATTTGCTGTAATTCGGCTTTCAAATGTAAACATAAATAGAATATTATTATCATATTATGGGGTAATTATTTATAGAGTTTTCTTTACTTCAAAAAGATTTTTCTATTGTTTAGTTATGTGGCGAAAGTTATTTTATTTTTATTTTTTATTATATATAAACTTTTATTTAACATCCAAGTTTCAATATTATACAACTTAAAATGAAACTGACTGCTTTCATTATGCAATTAATCCACAATTATGCATCGTTAGTTATTCATATAAAAAATTTAATTGTTCCACAGAAACACATATCCACATTTAATCCACTGTCCCAATTAATCTAAGAGGCTCTTCTGTTCTTCTTTTCTGAAGAGGAGTTGCAGATATAGTATGGTGCAAGAGGGAATTATCATTGCCATCAATCAAAACAGAAATAACACTATTATTACCATTACAATTTGACCAGTCGTCCGACACGATTTAGAGCAGAAGTTCAGAGTTGATAACTGCGAATAGCTAAGCTATCCGATTGATTTATGTCCAGTATAATTTGGGATAGTGAAAACGAATCACCCAAAAGAGGTTAGGACTTTTATTTATTTTAAAAGTTTAAAAATAGAAACAATAACTTAAGTCGTGTTTTATTATAATCACTATCACTAATCTACTTTGCTACTTATGCTTGAATCCTATCTATACTCTAAGGCAATTTAGTAGAAGAAATTCTACTTGCTGTTGGCTGATTTAATAAATAGGATTTATAACTACAGAAACTAAATGAAAGCGTGAACAAATTTGAATTGATCAAGTTTATCCTTAACTATAAGAATAGCAGAAGTGAAAGGAAGTCCTTGAATCTGAAGGTTTTAAAGTCTACCAAATAAATTTAATGTCACAAAATAAATTTATCTGTAAAACCCCCTCTGAATTTTAATGTAACTTAAATTTGTTACTTAAAATTTGTGTAAAAATGGTAATAAGATTTTTATAAATTATTGCAATAAATTTTGTTCTGGTAAGATTGGTTTTACATTCTAGATTAATCTATGAATTGCTTATCATTGGGTGCTATTATGAACCTAGGGTGCACACCAATGTGCAATAGATAAATAATATAAAATGCGATGGGATTATATATTGTTACAGAATATAGTTATTTCCATAACGGATTTGTAATGGATAGCTATAAATCTGTATTGATACAAGTACAACGTTGTACTTTTCCCAGGATAACAGGATTAAGAACAAAAACTCGAAATTATTGCTTTTAACTGATAAGCTCGACTTATGGTAAAATGATCCTGAAAGTTCCCGCGAATTAAAAGCTCGCTTATACAAAGTACAGTGACGCCAAAATTAAAGTGATAAGACGCCTCGTCGAGAACTTTGTCCTCATTAATGAAATGCAGGTGTGTGAGCCAGGGCAATAACGGTATTATCAGTATATCGCCCAACTAAGCGACGTATCCATGCATCTACTTTTGTCAAGGAGGCCTCCTCAAAACGCGATAAGAGTTGTTCAAAACCCCATTTTCTAAAAATGTCTCGACTAAGCAGACTTGCCTAATTGGATTTGATAAAAGAACGCGTTATTGAAATTTTTACTTAAAATCTACCCAGTCTGGAACGACTGACGCCACACAAGATTCTAATAAACACCGAGGCATCTTCTTCAGCGATGTTTGGGTATGTATAATTTGTGTTTCCTTTGTCTTCTCTTGATGATAAACAACGGCTAATGGGTGGCTTGTTGGTGTGTGACGCGTTTCGGTTTGTTGTAAAGTGGCTTCGGGTATCTTTGGAATGTTTTGTTTTTGAACTGGTGTTGTGTACTGTATGGTGTTTTATCAACATAACCAGACGAGTTTTTGTTTCGTGAGGTGATAAGACGATGATAGCGATGCGTCGGGAAGAGGTCAACTCCGGATATCTGTTCTGGAAAGAAATATGGCATTTGCTTAAATTTATTGCGTTAACTCTTTTTTTAAAAAAGTTTAAAAAAAATTATGACGCATTGTATTTTAAATGTATTTACTTAGAGACTCAAACACCACCCAGAATATGGATTTAATTTAAAGAATATAACTTTAAAAAAAATCGAAATTAAATCAATTTATCCACCTGTAATTGATTTTAAATATAAGTGAGTTAAATTTAGTGTTTTGATTATTCAAGTAGTATTGAAAAAATTACTTCCTAAAATGCAATTTCGTAAATTGTCTTATCGTAAATTGAAACTACTCTTGTGGTTCCTTTCCTTCTTAGATAAGGTACCACTCCTTAAATATTTTAATCAAAGATAGTTTGCTATTTTTTATGAACCAAGAGGATATGTTTAGGTATTTATTGGTAATAACCAATTAAAAATTGTTTAAAATTATTTTTACTTAAAATGAATTATAAATATTCATCGTGTTAGACTTTATTAAAACCTCGATTTTTTTTTTTACCGACGATTGATTTTATCTAAGTAGGAAATAGCTTATGCTTATCAATTTAATTTATCAATTATGTTTATGAAAATCATTAGTTAGCTTCAAAAGTAAATGTGATTAGGATTTTTGTATTTAATTTACCTCATCAATGCGCGGAGGAAGAGTAGTCAAAATCAAAACGTACGTGTATGCTATGTCCACAACAACAACAAAATCAATTGTTTTGTAGCTAGCTTATTAGTGCCGATTTACATTTCGTATGTTGAAAAGTTTTTACCATTTTTTAATGACTGCATTATAAGAAGTGTCTACTTGTTAGTTTCAATTCGCACAAAACTAATGTTTAAATGTTTAGAAATTAAATACAACACAAAAAAAGACTATAAAATGTTTTCGCAAACATCTAAATCAACCTTTTAAACAGTAACTTTCAATTTACTCAACTGTTTCTTTACGGGAAGTCAAATCTATTTTTCTTTCTTCAATTTAAAATAATAATAGGTTCATACTACCGATCATGTGAATAACCAGGAGATCCTGAATAATCAGAGTTTCCTTAAAGTGACATCGTATGTATTGACTTTGTAAAGTCTGTAGACATTTCTCATAATGACCCTACACATCCGGTGAAGATGACTTAACAGACAAGATAGCTATTAAAACAATGCCAAAGACTTATTTATCACAGAACAGAGTTCGGATTTCTCTGCCTGATCCGACTTTCAAATTGATTTTTGTCCTGCTCGTTGCAATTATAGGATCATCAAGTGTTTTATTATGGAGTTGGTCTCGTCTTCCGGCTTTGAGGACACCTTTGTTTCTGGAATGAACCCTGTTGCGGGGGTGGGTTTGGTAGATTTGTTCACCAGGAAGATACATTTCACCTCTTGAAAAATAATGGGATTTTAAAAGGAAATATAGACTTTGGTGTACGTGTTTGTTGACGATTGGTTTCAATGACTTTTTTTTAATGTAGTGAGCTGTAAAAGTTCAAGAATCTTGGGAAAAAGGGTGTTTGTTGTCTGGTTGATGATTTAGATGATTTAGTAAAAGAAAATTCAATTTCGATTTGATACTCTGTAATAAGACTAATTCTTTAAATTTTGTCAGTGTACTGCCTAGAACCCTGTTTTCAGTTAATCAAAATCTGTATAAAAAGACTAACTATTTTCTGATACTAATATCAAGAATACTTGTATAGTTTCTATCGAATAATTATTCCCTAACTTCCTTCACACCTCAAAAATAAAAAAAAGGAACCCACCTTATCTATGCAACGAACTAAAACTACCAAGGGGGAGCAATGACACCAGAGGGAGCTTCTTCCAAGAAAAATTCCTGGCCAATTATCGCCACCCTCACATTCATCTAGGGGGAGATAAACGACCAGTTTACGCCCTCAAGTTTCTCTGAAAGAATAAAAAAACTACATATATTTCCTTTCTAAAAGTGGCAGCAAGGGGGCTGTACCCCCCTTGACCCCTCCGCCGGCCCTCTGGTTAACGATGCTGCTGGATTGTGGTTTCTGTGGCACGCCCTCTTGTGGTGTAGATGCCTGTACAAGACAGGGAAACAGGTTGACAATGACACGGGGTTTGATTTTTGTGTTGCTTTGAGATGAGATTGGTTGTTATAGTTTCAGGTATTTGTTGCAGATTGGTCGTATTTAAGGAATTTTGTCACTTTTTATGTACTGGAAGCAAGCTATGAAGGATGTGAATGAATATCAAACATTTAATTTGTTTGATTGCAAATTAAGTCATTAACCACACACAAATATTAATTAAAATTCATTATGTTCAAAACAATTAAGAAAATATAATATTTAGTTTTATATACTTTTCAAACACTTTGAACCACATAATAAAAACACTGCACCAACTCTTTTCAGTATAAATTGACACAACTAACTTAATTATAAAAATCTAATTTTAACATTATGTGTTAATTCAATCATTTAACTTAATAAACCATTTAACTTAAAAATCTAATTTAACTTTTTTAATATTGTTTTTAGTATATCAATCTAACAACATGTTTTAAGAAATTTAAAAAATATCCGAAGATCAATGTGAAATGAAATCAATATTTTGAAACAACTTTCATCCGTAACTTTTATTCTTGACTTTTACCTTCTATTATTCCATATGTTATCTAAACCACACATAACTTCCTAAAGCCATAAACTAAAAAAAGCCGTCCACTAAATTCCTCAACATCACACATTGGGTAATCAATTTCATTTGTAAGCGTTCCCCTCATTCCTTTGTGAGCGACTCACCTTTACAAGTAAAAAAAAGACAATACCTGCATAATATAATTTATCGCAAGTCACAGTCGACCCTGGGTCCTCCTTAGCCCCCTACTGTTTTTAGAATTCGTTAAAAGGGCACTCAGTAAATGCCACGCTCCAACTGAAAGCCAGAGTATAAGTATTTTAAAATGGCACTTTTATGATCTAAAGAAGTGGCCCCCTTTCCTCGTAAAATTCTTACAGGTGTGCTTGGTAAAATATCGATCACCAACTAGGTGAAAGATAAAAAATCTCGTCTGGCAGGAATCGTTGTTGTTCTTCGGGTGAAAGTTCGATACGCTGTCAGCAAGTCAGTTTTCTTGTTTTGTCACAACACAAGAAATAATCCGTTTTTTCCTCTTCTTGATGAGAAAAAAGCTGTGCCTCGTATTTTCCCACAGTTGTCTTTTTTAGGATTTGTTTATTTTTACCACACATGGAAAACTTCTGCTCTTATTGGGGTTGAATGTTTAGGAATGGCAGTGGAGCAGGTAAATGTTGAAGATTATTGAAAACTTTTAACTTTCTCATGACATTTAGGTAAATTCGGTTAATAGGTATTTTTAGTAAAATATATTTTTAATTTTTTTCCTTGGGATGCACATACAAAGTGCAAAAGTTTTATCGAAAAAAATATATATTATTCGCTTTCATGGACTTCCAATTAATGTTAAAATCTCTTGATCTTTGATAGTATAATTATTATCAGCAACTTATTTAATATTTTTAATTTATTACTGATATGAAACGTACAACTGAATAATAGTTTCTTATTTCATGTCTAGAAAACAACTTTTTCTATTAAATTTATTTCCGAATTCGTGATTGTCACATTTTATTCTTCGCATTTTAAAAGTAGTTCATTTGTTGGTGATACAAATGGGAAATTGGTTTTGCAAATGTCTTTGATACCTATCTTTATTTGCTAAGTAACTTTAGATTCGATTAAAGATTACAACTACACAGAAGTCATATATATTGCATATCCTGATTAATCAACTTTTATTAAACACGATTTGTATTGAAGTACTATTGCATGAATTGATCATAAATAGGTTTATCATTTTTATTGATTTAATATTCATTTTCTAGAGTCTGTTGTGTCAATATATTTCTTACCGTAATTTACAAAGACTATTTATTCAAGTAAATGCAATTGCATTAGGTTATTTGATGAGGTTTTAAATACGAATGAATTAATGCAATATGCTCTAAGCCAATAAACGGGAACCTTCATTGAATATAATTCGTAACCTTTCTTAAAAGGTTTTCTAAATTATTTTATTGAAATTGTGATAAAATATATGTGAAGACCTAATGAAATTGATCACTACTATTTTTTTTAAAGCAAACTTCGTATAATGGATTAGAAAACACGTACATTATATTTTTATCTTCATGGATTGATGATATTTACTGTAATCAATTATTGTTTCCTTTGGAAATACGTGGATGGACCACTTTGGATATTTATTTAAAAAAAATAATAATATTTTCCTTGGTTATTTAAACAAGTTTTACAGTCATTAGAAGAAAAGGTTCGCTATAAAAAATGTAAGGTTTTTTAATGTAATGATAACGGTTTTCAAAAGTATTTAAAAAATGTATATTATGCTTGTAAAAATATGCTTGATTTTCAAATTTAATCAATTTAGAAAAGATTCATTATTTCTTTTAAATTCAATTTCTTTTAACTGCAGTACAAAAATTCGTTCAGCCTTCAAAAATTCGTTGTTTTTTAAAACTCACTCCTTACATCTTTGCCAACATCGCATTTAAATTGGAATTCGACATCGAATGAAAATGAACGTTAATGAAGTTTATGAATGCCGTCCTACGTATTTCTCTGGTTTTAATAGAAACCTTTATGAGATGATAAAAAAAGAAGTTGGATATGGGAAAAAAATAACCGAAATTCAATGTTGAAAAATAATGAGTTTTTGCAATCATTAAACTTTGTTATCAAAATACAGGGGCGAAAGCAATTTCGCCATGTCATTGCGGTTGCCTTCTTAAAGTGGTAAAATAATAATAAAAAATGTGATCTTATCTATTTCATAAATTCCGCTTCTTCGTATTTCTTTCTTTCTAATCCTTTCGTCTCTTTTTATATACATCTACCTCCTTGAGAAATTCGATACTTGGCAGTCCCATAATTAACAGGGGAGAGTCTTAAAATAAATATTAATATTTATTTTTTGAGGTTTTTAGCGACTGGCAAATTGAAACAAACGCACTTAGGAAAAAAGAAATTAAGGGAAAGGATAGAAAAAAAGGTTAAGATTCCATCGCGCATAATCAAAGATGGCGGCGCAAATATAATTGCCAGATGAGATAAAAGAAGTTTCGGCTGGTAGTAATAAACGGGAACATTTCGTGTTTGCTGAAGATAATCAACCAATGCATCTGGCAACAAGGACGACCGTAACCATGACAACGGGCCGCTTGCACGAGATTGCCAAATCAAGCTTCTACTTTCTTTTGATATACGCAGTTTTAGCAAATGGTTGTGCTCTTGCTAATGAAAGATTTTCGCCCCCATCTAATTACATTTCAGTCTGTTTTTAGGGATATTTATTTATTTACAAGGGGGTGCTGTGTTTCGTGTTATTTAGATGCCTCAAGGCGCGAAGCGATATTCTCTCGGAGTTTTTATTCTCTCGGAGCATTTTTGAAGTGATAAAAGTTGGGTCGTTTCTGTTGTAATGTAATTTGTCCCGGCTCTTTCTTTCTCTGCAATCTGATGAAAATTTGCTGGCATTAAAGTAATTTAATTTTGCTGCTTTATAAACTTGTTGTAGCTTTGTGCCTCATTTACATGTTTGTTAATGTGCAGATCCGAACGGTGCTTTTTGTTCATATATGGTAATCCTTTTATCTTTTGCTTCGAGATAAATTTAAGGAAATTTCACAAATGTAATTTTTATAAAAAATATTGCTAGTAAAAACTGGTGTGAATTTTTATTTTGTATTAAATTTCTGGATTTTAAATATCAAATCATTCTAAAAACTGAAGATTTTAATTTCTTTACAAACAAAAAATCAATATATATATTTTTTTAAATCTACAAATATGCTTTTAATCTTCTGTAAAATAAGTAACTTAAACATAAATATGTTGTATTCATTTGAATATCTATCACTTGTAAAGTAATAAACTATTAAGCACTTTATCATATAGCTTCAGTGAAGGCACCAGTTTCCAGAAAGTAATCCCTAATACTACCGAAATAAAATTTTAATAAAATTGCAGCCTACCAACCTCTTTTCAAGTTATCCAGTAAACATACACATACTATATACATTAATCCATTACATATTCCTAACTAGCACAACTACATACAACTAACCACATCTATTGTATCGATATATAAAAAAAAATGGTCAACAGAGTGACCAGTGTCCAGCCCCTACTGACCATTGATTCAACACTCGCGATCTTATTTCTTTTCTTCTCTCTTAGTAGAAGGGTGATAGTGGTTGGCTTTTTGGCGATTGCTTCGATCGTATGTGGTTGAGGGGGATGGGGAAGGCTAAATCCCTGTTGCTTACCTTTTTGATCTGTAGGGTTTGTCACCTCGGTTTTGCGTCTTCTGGGAGAGTTGTCTGGGTTTTGTATTGGTGGTGTTGTGGTTTAAGTTATTTATGTTAGTAGAAGAGTGGCTGATGATATTATGTTGTAATATTGGGTATCTGCCCTTTTTGTCGGTTTGACATACGTTTTTTTAAATTTTGATTTTGCTATGAAGAAAAGGATTAATTTGTGAAATATTTTGTAAATGAATCGCTGAATGTAGAAATGAGTCAAGTCTACTTGAAGGTTTGCGCCCATGTATTCTTTTTTATTCAAATGTTTTAACGAAAAAGGGGCATTAAGGGAAATTACCCTATGAAATTGACCCCTTTTTCAATTTAAATGCAGAAGAAACACATTCAGAAATTACTATTTTTCTTACCAAAATATGTCCTAATTTCAATAACACTACAATTAAAATTTAAGGAGGTTCTTAGCTAGCTAGTCCTAATTTAGAAGGAATAATTACATTTATTGTCTACACTTTATAAAATCTAAATAAAATGTTTTGAGAAAACAAACCTTAGTTTGAGCATTAACGTTATTCCTTTATTGTTTCATTGAGTATTTTTTTTCGATGAAAAAATCCTTTTTCCTTTAAGTACTGATAAAGCAGTTTCGAATGGCGATTGCGTTTAAAAATTTATCAATCGCTCTCTTACGAAGAACACGCGTTCGCCTTTTATCTGAACGTGATAAGATTTTGCCAAGCATAAATAAATACTACATTTTTTTCGTCTATTAGTTTCTAGAACGTAGGAAGTTTTAAATGTGTTACATAAATATCTGTTAGTATTTCATTAATGTGTTTTCGTCGAGGAACTAATGGTCCAAACTGCTAATATGATGAAATATATCATGATGTTTTAATTAAAAAAAAATAATTATAATAAGACGCACTTATCAAACGTCCCGTCATTTCCTAATCATTTATATACAGATTAAAACAATAAAAAAAATTAAAATTTTTGTAAAACTATAAGTTATAATATTTATAAGTAAAGACATTTATTTATGGATGTTAAACGTATAAGAGTTTTTAATAAAATTTCAACATATTTTCGTGGTTTTAAGTTAAATATATTTGTTACTTAGTTACTTTAACATAAAAAAAGTTTTATCAACACATTTGTGAATTGCAATTCCTTATTGCTTTCCAATTACTGTTATTACATTTCTTAATCTTACTCAGACAATTAGACGAAATGTATATTCCATTGTAACCTGCAGTTGCTGCAATCAGGTATTATATATCAATCCCTACATTTTGCGAAAGTGTCCAAAATCCATAATTCCATGAGTTTAATGCATCTTTAATGTCCCCCGAACAATGCGTAGGTGTCTAGGGTGTACGATATGGTCTTTGGTAAAGAACAATCAGTACATTACCAAAAGAGGAAATAAAAATTGTAATTATTGTCATTGAGTATTTCTTTGTCGCCATTATTTTTTAGATTCCCATGCTTTGTTGGAGCGTTTGAGCAATCAAACCTACTTAGGTTTGTGACCCGATTTTTTTTGTTTCGGACTTTTTCATATTATTTACTTCATTACCCGTGTTTTCCCCAAGTCTTTACTTTTGCCAGTTGTCACGATTTTTTTCTACGTCGTTAATATGGGTATCTTATTACAATTTAAAACTACTTAGTCACAGAATGTCACTGTTAAATAAATAGTAAAAAAACCTCATAATCGTTGTAGGGAAACGTAGTTTTTGTTTTTTTAGAGTAAAACTCACAATGTCAGTTGTCAAGTTATATTTCATTCTCAACATTTATATTTAATTATCCGCTATGTCTATTTAATATGGTAATTATGTTTACATTAATTTGTTTTCGTAACACGCATGTTTTTCACCATAAACTAAATTTTTCTATTTGTTTTTGACCTTTTAAATTTCCCAATGTCGAATATGTGGAATTATAGCTTTAACAATTACATTGTTGTTATACAAAGTATGCTATTTAGGCTATTAAAGTCAATCTCATATTTATGTTTCTCAACGCCGATTAAACTTAATGATTGACACAAATATGTTTTTTAAGGTTGATTATCAAAAACGTTTAAACTATATATATGTAATTACAATATATTAAAACTTCTTTAAAGTTACTTACAAAGCAAAAACAAAAGCAGACATACAATTTAGTAATTTAAGGATAAAATTTTTGACAGAAACGTAAAATTTTTTGCACTGTATGAATTTCTTTTGTAATTTTGGAATTATTAGCAAAAATTAGTAATATTAAAAAATATTTTTTAATAAATTGCTGTAAAAACCTCTTCAACCTATAAATTTTAAAATTTAATAACATTCAAAAATTAATAATTTTTTTAAACAATTTTGTATTGCCGTAGAAACTGAAAATTGGTGATTGAGGAGTTTAATACGCCCCCATCTCTTAGGTTGTTTAAATAATTCTAATCTCTACATTTTCAAATAACAAGCCATTTCTAATTGTAGTAAAAGATCACAAACTTCACATCCCCAAACGGTGCAAACCCCACCAAAATCCAGAAAGTCTCCGTATTATATTCTTTCCCAATAATTCATTTGCGAAAGTGATACAGGAAAAAAAAAATTAGAGCTTCTCATTAGGAAATGTCTCGGGATCTCTCCCAACGCTTATGTGAGCAAATCCTGTGTATATATCGATCGCCAGCGTAGAAATGGATAGTTATGATTATTATCGCCCCCTCCAGTCGTTAAAAGCACCACGAGCATACACCACAATGTCACTGGTATCCATTATCCACTGTGGTATGTGGTATTTCCTCCATTAGTGGTTTGAGATTCAATCCAATTTGGATTACGGTTCTGTTTGAATACTTGAATGTATTCACGGGGTTTTTGACGTTCATTTTGTAAAGGTTTATTGGAAGCATGTTAGTTTAAAAAAACGTAGCTTAATTTTTAAATTCAGTTATAGTCTTTTATGTGAAATTAATATAAATCCCAAAGTTATAATATCTCATTTAAATTACTTGAAGGCAGTAACACACATTTTTTTTTTCTGTTCCGGTCGAATATAATTATTTAGTTGTAGTGAATAAACTCTGGAAACTTGACTCACCTCTTTGTTTACCATATCTGTATAGCCTTACAAGAACAACTCTGTACAACCCTCAGTTCTGTGTTGACCCCACCAGCAAAGTGGAACCTTTGTTGTTTTAAATGGGTATTTTTTAAAATAGTCAATTAAATTAAACTTTAATCTTTTTAAAGCTTGTTTTTTTTGGCTCACATAGTGATTTTAAGAAAAAAACTACCAAACAATTTTTTTCATTATCAGAACTTAAATTAGTAATTAGTTGTTTCCTGTTACTGATTATACTAACCCTATCGAAACTCTGTCTTAAAAACTTGAAAAACTGTTTAGTTCATTAGTTCATATCTACTTGATAAATATGATACTGAGATGAACTATGTTCACCATTTCCGATTGGCTTATAATAATTTTGAAATTTTATTTATCTTTATCATTTGGGCTGTTCACTGTAAACAAGATAAAATGTAAATAATGGAGTGATTAACAATTGAATAATGTGCAGTCTCCAAGGCGCCTCTTAGGTACTTTCAGATTAACACTATCTTTCTAATTACACAAGGAACTGCTTTTATTTTCAGATAAATACAAAGTTCTAAAAACACTCATATATATTTATATCTATCGCAATTTTCCCCGGAAAAGATATCTGGAAACGTTGCAGGTTTCTACAAGGTTTATTTTCGTTCGAAATTAGCCTAATCAAGCACACCTGTATTGAACCAGTTGCCCTGTAACAACGTCTTTGCCTAATCGGTAATGAAGTGAATGCAGGGCTTTATCTTTATCCTCCATGAGGCCCTTTAGGCCCAGGCCTAGTGCAACTAAATTTTAAGGGCTCCTAAATTCAGTTCATAAGCAGAATTAAAAGACATAACATGTATTAAATAATTTTTCCTAATTCAATTTAATCAAACTGCATCATATTTGAATCATACTTGTACACCATTCATAGATTTACCATTTTTCTACTCAAGTATAAAAATCTTTTTAAACAAATTAAATACTGTTTTCATTTCAAGCATTTTATCTGAAAGATTCATTTTCTAATTTGTGGAAGGTCATCGATTAACAAATGATAATCACAAAGTACTTTTTAAGGTGTGTAAAATATTCGTCTTTGTGAAAGTTTTTTGATTGATGAGCTGTATTCGAAGTCATCAAAGAAAATGGGCATCAGAATTTGCGTAATTAGAATTTCCCAATGCGGCAAGGACTAATTTATTTTAATTTGCGAAGATATAAATCATTATTTTTTCAAACGCTAAAATTGTTTCTGAAAACACAATGAAATTTAAGGACGCTGAATATTTCATAATTAAGGGTAATAGCCTTGATCAGGAAAGTTTAATAATTTTAATTATTGTTTCGATGTATAATATGTTTAAAGGATTCTCCACAGAAAACATGATGATTGATGTAACTTTTGTTCGTCTAAAATGATTATTTAATTTATTGTAGTTGGAAACTAATTGAATTAATTATGCAAAAAATCTGGTACCTTAACAATTGGACAACCTAGCCATTGCAACATTACTATCATCTACATACCCACTATTAGATACCAAATAAGGATGTTTGTCGAAAATCTCTATATATATTCTTCTTACGTGGTCAAATTTAAAGGGAAATTTCTATGGTCGGACTGGCAACGGCATTACGGATTTGGCCGCACGGCAGCCAAGTTAGGCTTAACCAAAATTATCAGCATTCAAAATACGAATTTAATCGGTTACTCACTTATATTTTTGCATATAACATCTGTTTTTATTCAATAAAACTGATTTCCTAAAATATTCCCATGAGAAATATAGCTAGAAAAGCAGAATTATGGTTTCCATAACATTTAGAAAGTGGGTAACTAAACTAAGAAAGTGGAATACGACATCAAATGTTAACGAACTAACGGTACTAAAAGAACCATTTTTATATTTTATGAACTTTTGTGTCTTACATTTCGAAATAAAAATAGTTTTCTAAAGACATTTTAACCCAAATATTGCAGATTGTACATATTCAATTACGTTTGGCAACACTATATTTTAATTTGATTTGTTTAGATTTGAGATTCAAATCACGAAAAAATTGACATCTTTGCGTTGACACTTGGTATCAAATTTACTTTATTATTTATGTTCACCAGTGAGCGCGCGAAGCGGCCAATGGGAATTGCGCAGCAAATCTCGGGGGTTGGCGATAGCGAGCAGGGGGCGTAGCCCCCTAGTGATTATTTAATTCATTGTAGTTAAAAAATAATTCAATTAATTACCCAAAACGTCTAGTACGTAAACAACTTTACAACCTAGCCATTGCAACAATATATAAACGCTATTAGATACTGAATAAGGAAATAAAAAGACTTACTTCAGAACAAAATATACAACTTTCACCAAAAACCAGAAAGTAAAACTACATGTGTCTAAACAGACAACAAAAAACCCAACTACACCTATTAATAAGCACGGAGGATCCGAGCATAAAACGTCTCATGCATATGTATGAAGGCCGGGAAATCCACACATAGTAGCCTGGCCTATCTTACAGCAAGACGAATGTAGCTGATGAAAATGAGAAAGAGTGTGAGCAATTAACTTATGTAAATGCACCAGAAACAAATAAGGGGAGTTTTCTTGCAGCTTCTTGCCTTTTACCATTCTTTTTGGCGACGGCTTCTTCATTAGGGTTGGACCAGGGTGTGGGGATTCATTGGAATTCTGGTTCGTTAACTGTGGAAATTAGGCTCTCTTTTTTTTGTTAGTTTTAATGGGTTTCTTTTGTTTTGGTGAGATAAGGTTGTCCGAAGTAGAGGAATGGGAAGAAATGTAAGAAATATGACGTAGTAGTCATGTCGTGTAAAAATTGCTTATTATTGGAAAAGGGATTTCTTCTGAAGCACACTCTTCTAACGAAAATAAAGTTTTTTAAAATTAATCTTTATTTAGTCCATAATGTTTCAATACCCAATAAATAATAGCTCTAAGTTAACCCCTTTGGGAAATAGTATTACCCTCTCCGGCTGTATGTGTATAAGATACAGAATCGGTCATACCAAAAACTTCAATCAAACATACTTGCAAATTTATTGAAATAATAACATGGCGTGCAAATGTTGAAGTTTAATGAATATCATATTTTTTAAAACTATCATTACTTACTTTTGAAAATAAATACCTTTTGATTAAATTAGAAAATATTATAGCTACCCCAATTAATTTTAACAAATTACTTTTCTATCCCCACAAACTTTTCAACGCCGAATTAAAACAAAAATGTCCTGTTTACACGCGCAAAAATGATTATTTCCCTTTTAATTTTTTAACTGGACATAAAACTGACAAGAACGAGGCTAGTTTTAATCCGGTGCCAGAAAAATTAATCTCAATGAGGACAACAGCACACCAAAAAAGATGACGAGGCGCGTGATGAAAATAACAAAGAAAGTGGAGCTGTAATTCATGTTGTGAAGCAATGAAAGAACAAGGTGCCTCAGTTGGAAAAGAAAAACGATGTTTTGGCGCAAATGCTTTAATATATAAGAGAAGAACTAAAAGAAATGAATTTCTCAGTGAGCTATTATAATTAATTGCCCACCTCTGTAAAGGACCAGGGATGTAAGCTTTACTCTAAAAAATTTGAAATGTTGTCGGGGGCGGTGTACTAAACTAAAAGCGGTGGATATTTTATTTTCAGAACTATTTGAAACTTGAATTGGGAATCAATTTCATCTTTTTCTATTCGATTATTAATTTGATTTTTTTAAGTATGGAAACTACATATATTTGACAGTTTTGGCAGCTGTTGGACAGTTTAGCAGTTTGGACAGTTTAGACAACTATTGGCACAAATTCTATCGTAAATCTTATAATTAGTGTTAAAAAGTCCTCCTAAGTGTAAAACATAAGAGTCAACTTAGGTTAAAGTTGTTTTTAAGTACTTTCTAAGTTTTTAAGCATTTATCAACCCCTGCCGCCACCGCCCCCATTTTATTTTATTTTAAAAAAGTGTTATGTTATTCTCCCCCTGTAAAACTGTGGAAGCCTTGCTTCCCCCAGTTTTATGGAGTGACATGTCACGAGAGAAGACATTACTTCGATTTTGCGGTGTAATGTTACTCCAAAAATGTAGTGTAACGTTACTCCGTAAAACTGTAGTTAGCACTTGCCACCGATTTCATAGAGTAGCTTCTTATTTGTGTAATGTTACTCCATAAATTTGGTGTAACGTTACTCCATGAAGCTGGAGTAACGTTACACTAAAGTTTTACAGTGTCTAGAATACATTTCTAACTACACAAAACATAACTACCATTTTAAGTCAGCTATCAAAACATTAAAAAAGATAATACAAACCACTTGCATACCGACACACACCCGGCAATAAACCCAGACAACCTACAACTAATACCTTCCAACGCCACACATACACCCCCTTATATGTATAAAAAAAATCATTTAAAAAAACAGGTCTTTATCGTTGGAACTGTTAATGAGAAGGATAGGCCGTGTTATGTATGGTCACTGGCAAGAAGCATTGGCCTTGGATAAAAGGTGGGTGTGCCCATGATTTTTGCACGTGCGCCCCCCTGCTGAGCCCATCCCGGATTATAACATGGGGGGTCGATTGACAGCTCAGGTATGCCCCTCCTCACCTTGCTGTTTCAACAGGTAATGGTTCGTTTAATCAGGGCTCTTAATTGCCAGCGACCTCTTCTGGCTTGTACCTTTTTGGGTTGCGCAATGGGTTGCTGTTGCTGTGATCGCCAATTTGGGAGTTTTTGTTTTATTTGGGAGGGTGAGGTGTGATGGTATTGTGGATTGTTCTTTGTTGAGTGCCTGGTTTTATTGTTGCATAGAGGATAAGTCTGTATGCTGACTTCTACAAGAGGATGTTTCATAGCAAATCTTTGTAACTGAACCTTTTTTTATACTCGCGCGTGGTGAGTTTAGCATTTGAATGCCAAAATCATTATGGTTCGAACACGTATTATCAGGCAATTACTTACTTTAAGGAAACATAAGGTATCACAAATTTCATTGGCAGTATCGATGTCGTATAAAGTATAAAAAAAAAACCCGCAACAATTTCAATAGTACTTTATTTTTGCTTTGAAACATAACTAGCATAACATTACAAAACGAAATTGAAAAACATCATCATAGATATGATTATTAATTTTTCCATTACACTCTCACACGAATCCAACTGTTTAAAACTTATCAAACAAGATCCAATTCATTGATACCATGCCAAACTTGGCAGCCTGAACCCCAAACCTCTTGTCACTTCTATCCAAAGAAGAGGACCTGAAGGGCAGAGGCTTTTGCCATAATGTGGTTTTAATTGAACGAGTTTTTTTGTCTGTTAATTGCCCTCGAGCTTGCTGTCACGTGGGCAGATGGTGATGTTTCTTGAAATGAAAGGATTGCGATTCCACACCCGCATTCCGATTACGGAATGGGGGTGGTCAAATATTGATTGAAATCTTTCATCACTTATTTGAAGTTTGATTTTTTTTATATTTTGCGATTAGATTTGAACTTTGGGAAGGGGAAGTTCATGGTAATGGAGAACAATGTAAAAAGTTAATTAAAGAATAATTTTTTTATAGTTTTTGTTCAGTTAAATTAATTTTTTCATCTGTTATGTTAAGCAATAGCTGTAGTCCTAAACTTTCATTAAATTAAGAATATTTATAGAAGCATAAAAAAGATTAAAATATTTTTGTGGATTTAACTATTTCTTATTCTAACTTTAAAAAAAATCATAATCTTTAAAGCTAATTTAGAAACAACGATGTAATTCCTAAAATAGTAACCAATTTTTTTTTCAACAAATCTTAATGATAACAATAAAGAATTATATACCTCTTTCCAAATATCTGGAAAACCAATATTAATCTTCATCATGACTTCTATGTATGTATTTTTCTTAACGTGACTCATCAAACCGCCTCTGACTGCAGTGGTATCACTCGATAAGTGAAGGCATTTTCCAATGATCATAATAATGGCGAAAATACTATTAAAAAAAAACGAGAATCACCATCTGCTGTCTGGCAAACAAACCCTGTAATTGGACAGGGGCTATAATTGTAAGTGCATTGAAGGCATATTAGATTATCCCAAGGACCATAGAAAATCATCTAAAATTGAAAATAAAAGTTATATGTAGGCTACATGCGAAATAAATCACGATCCGGACCGTTCGATCTAATTAATTGATTTTCTCTGGGCTGCTGTGCAAATTGTAGAGGAAAAATAAGTTTCTTCTTTTTAACGCAATTACAGTTTTACATCTCGCGTCTCCCATCTGCCTTTGTAGACTTTCGCCGATGGTTGTAACTAGTGGCTAAATACAAGGTTGGTGTTTGTATCCGATAATATTGTCCGAGGCCGGTTGTTTGTAAGTATTTTTTCAAACTTCTAAGTTGTATATTTTTTTTCTTAAGATATTTGTTTGTTATTTGGAATCTATAACGGATTTGTTTATTTTGAATGAGTAAATTTAGGAATTTGAATTAAAATAATTAAGTGAAATTTCGTGTATTAAAATTATTTTTTTTAAAGATATGTTATTTCTTTAATGTGCAGAACAAATTGTCGGTATTTGAAGGATGTAGTTTCAAATATCACATTCTCCAAACTATATCTAAAATATAAGGACCTGTACGTTTATTAATGACTTTTAAAAATGGTAAATTCAATTGACCGAAGTCGCCAATGAAGGGGCAGGCCCCTTTATTTTAGTTTGGAGAAGAGAAGTTTTGCAACTACACCCGTCAATTGTATCAGAAATAACTTTATTAAAAGCAACATTTAAAAAAAATCATAAATATATATTACTATATTTCTTATGATTATAAGCGGGATTTCGAACTCATCATTAACACCACGTTTCATCATCCACTTCTTATAGATGACGTCTTCTTACGGATGACATTTGCCTCGATATTTTTTCCGATTTAATCCATAAACCACTCTACAATTACTACCCCCCAAAAAGCATCAAACTAATTATCGATTTATTCCCAACATCCTCGACAAGTGCATTAGCGACACTTCCTCTCTCCAACATCTTTAATCCCCGAGTAATCCAAACACATCACCGCACTCCCCTCCTAGCGTTATGTATAGTTGAATTATAAAAGCGGCCGGGGTGATCTATCGAAGGATTGTTGCTTATGAATAATAGATAGTATTAATCTCTTCTTTCTTGCAAGACTTTCTGATGAAGGATCCGAGACTCTTATTTATCGTGTCATCCGAGTTCACCATGAGACCCACCCATGGCAGCTCTTAATCACAATAAATGCGAGGGAAACTTCTTGTGTTACTGGCAGGCGCCATTTTCTACGGTTTTGGCAGTCCATTAATACATGGGTCTCCAAACTGTACCTCGGGAAGGTTTTTTTTCCCGGACCGCTGACATATTCGAAACATGTTATTTTAATAATAATAATACACATTGATTTTTTACAATTCAAACACTCTTTTCCGCGAAAAAATGTTTTCTAAAGAAGTTTGCTAAATATCCTACTCCACTTGAAAAAGGATGAACCCTTTTAAATTATTAAAGACAAAAAAAAAACTTAGCACGGAACTCTAGCTCAACTATATTTTAGCATATTTTTGTATAATTTTCTTGTAAAATTATAACAAACTTAATTAAAGTTATTTTTTGGGCCCTCTGAACTACCAGAATAATCAGGCCCACGTGTGGAAAAAGTTTGGAGGCCATTTCACAAATACATCCCTCCCTCTTTTTTGGTCTTTTATGATTGTGCTCTCTTGAAAATGTTGGAGTTTTACAGCGTCTTAAGATTATATATTTGATGTTTTGGTTACTTTTCTTCTCTACAGAAGGCGGATGGGACTCGTTATTTTTGCTTACTTAACACCTGGCTAGTGCAGAACCTCTTCTGGGTGTACCTGTAATAAGAGTTGCTAACTAGGTGTTAGCTTTGGCTTAAACTTTTTGTTTTAGTGATGTTAGTTATAGATATGTCTCGATAATCTTGAGAAGTTGAGTATTTTTTTTTATCTTTTGAAATTATTTTTAGCTTGGTTAGAAACAATCTTCTGTTGTACTTGCATTGGTTGCTCATGCAGGTGAATATTTTTTACGCTATTACTGTACGCATGTTTTTAACAAAGTACAGTTTTGCATGTTGAATAGTTGTGTGAAACACAGGAAAAGCAACCCATATGTTTAATCATCTTTAATTAGCTATTATAAATATTAAAGTTAATTAAAAAGATTATTTTTGTGAGATCCATTTACTTTTATTCAATAAATTTATCAAAGAAAAAAAATTCCATACCAATATAATCGTCCACTTTGAAACTCTAAAAAAGAAACTTCCAACTCACGAAACATGAAACCAGGACAAAACGCCAAGTAATAATAAGAAATCGGAAGGTGATTTAATCGGCTATCATGTCTCAATTTCCTATTCGACCCCATTCCCACTAAGTTTCGTGATTTCGCCCACCGTGAAAAAATAAACTTATAATCCTGATCAAAGTTTTATATGGAATGAAGTTAATGATCTTCATCTATCTGTGAGTGTCTGTCTGTCCCTCCGTCGTGATGTATGTATTTCCACCCCTCCATTTATGAATGAAAACGATGATTTGAAGTGATAGAAGATCCATTATTGTTTCCTACCCGTCTCTGCTCGAACATAAACTGTGTGTCTTCTGTGGTAGTATAGCTTCAATAATAGATGCTATTGTGGGAGGGGGGGTTGTCCTGCCAAGCGATTGGTCTATCCTCTTCATATTTCTTCCTTTTCGAAATTGTGTTCGATCACCCCTCCCACCCCCCACCACCAAAAATAAACTCGATTAGATTGTGGAGTGAAATTAATGGCCGGACAAGTCATATATAGGACACTGGGATGGATGAAAATCCCTCTCTTGGAAAGTCCCTCGGGTGGACCATTAATATTGAGAGGGGTAGCAATGGACTATCGCTTCATGTTTCAAGCTGATTGTGAGCGTTATTGGCAACAACAAAAGATTGCCTTTCATTTGAAGTTATTGTAAACTATCCGATGTCTAAAACTTTCATTTCTTACAAATTGAGATAATGCAATTTTAAAAGAAAATAGCATCAATAAATAGACACGATTAAGGTAGTGAGAAACAAAAGCAACGTTAAATATACATATGCATACATTCCAACTATATCGGTAAAAAATACCGTGTTATTAATAAGTAGCAACGTCAACGTGAAGCGCAAATCATTCCAAATTACTAAGTTACACATCTGATGATAATAACTAGTTATAACGTCTAAGTGTAGAAATCCTTGGCCCATTAATTTTTACCGTTGTAAAACAATGTGTCTGTCTGCCAGCTAAAGAAAAAAAGCTCACGTTTTCTTAGAGAACGCCAATTAGTTCACTACTTAGGTTTCCATAAACAATTCGTTGTCATGCCGTGTCAGAGAACATTTAGAGGCAATCGCTGTAATAATTACACGACGAAGCGAAATCTCAGCGCAAATGACAACCGAGACGTTACACTAAGTCTCCTCCCTAAAAAAGCACCCTATTCTGGTATCTCCGCCAACCATACATACATCTAACTTGTTGGTAGCAAGCGTCTCTTCCCATTTCGTAATTGGTTAATAGCTGTAATCAATGGATCATGAGTGAAAAGCCTAATGGAAGATCCAGTAGCAGCCATCTTGGAAAAAAATGGCTACCTACGACATCAACGGCGGGGTCCCCTCTAACCCATCAAAAGACCATCAGCGTGTCTTTTATTCTATTTTTGTTGTTCTGTATCACTTCTTGCACAGTAGCCGCTGACTTAAACCGATAATTTGTTCGCTGCTAAATGGCTTTGTTTTTGCCTTGGCTTCTGGCGTCAACTGGAGGATTCTATTATTATTATGCACCTCCTTGTCTTTTCTTAAGTAGCCGAAAGTTTGAACTGTCATTAGGGCTTCAAGATGCGCTTGCCATTTGCATGGGTTTTGGTTACTTTTATATTTTTGTCCTGTCCTCTTTCGAAATCTTTTTAAGTTGACTCAAATTAATTTTAAAAAAAAATTAGTATAAAATATTCGATATGAATAGTCGGCATTGCATGTATCAAAAAAATAGTTTATTTTTTGTCGTCGGACAAACAATTAAACATTTTTTTAATAGACCATCATCAAAAATAATTATAATGGAACCTAAACTTTTGTCCTTGTTCGTGCTAGAAGAATTTTTAAAGGAAAGTATGTGGAAAAACAAGTAACTTAAAAGTTTAATTATCCATAATGATCTAGTACTTAATTCTTTCCTAATAACTCCAAACGACCTTGTCAAAATACGAAAAAGCATTTTATAATCAGCATGCAATTTAACTAAATCAAACAAATGAATCATTAGTTATGCAAGAGTTTTGTTGTTTGCTCATATAAGCCATTAAAATCAGTTTGTTTTACGTAAATTTCAACAATAATTGCCATGTGTTGATGACCATTGCCAAAAATTCTTAAAATTAATAAGGTAAATTATTTTTCTTTAACCATTGTTCTCTTGGGATCATGAGTTATCTGTGCTTGATTTACGTGTAACTAAACGCCGTAGCAATATCTGTTTACCCACCATTACTGCATCCGCTCATTAAATGCTCGATTTGGTGAACAAGAAACCTAATATTGTCACGCTTATGACATCACGCTCTCTTGTTTCTCATTTAAATCAGGTATTTTTCCAGGAAATAGTTTTGTCTTTTCATTAGGTTTCTCTGCCTCTTGAGTGCAATATTCCGTAATGAAGGAAAAAAACAACTTTGTCGAAACTTACGCTTGTGATTGTACACGAGGAACATAATAAGTCCAAAGTTTTATTTTTCTATCACATATAATTGCAGTTGCGAAACGCTATATCGGCCATTATGCCTCACTTACTTGTTTTTTACCCGAAATTAACGCCACAGAATAACAACTTGAATAATAAATGGGAACCCTTATTAAAATCATTAAGTCCCGCCATTCAATATTTCCTTTTTCCGTGAATTGTACTTCTTTAAGTAGAATTGGTCGCATGAATAAGCACGTTATTTAAGTGTGCATTTGTACAAACTTAATGTTCTTTATTTCAGAAGTAATTACATGCGACTGGCCATATGCGTTTTAAGAAGAAACCTTGAAATGAGACTTAACTAGCGTTATTCCCCAAGCTAATTTCCTCTGCTTAATTTTCGAGAGAAAAAAAAGACTTTTATGAATTGTTACTTTAAATAGAGTGTTGGTGGTGGTGGTGGTCTTCTTGAATAATAATAACTCGTAAATTAAATCTTCAATTCCAAGATATTATTTATCATTATGTTTTTAAGAATTTAAATGCTACAAATTTCCTATGGTTGTACATTCTAAATTTTCAAAAGTTAATTATGTATTATTTTTTTTTTTTGATTATTTAAATGTTAAATGCTAATGTTTGTTATTTTCTACTGTCGATTTTTGGTGATATAATTTTTTTTTAAATGCTGACATATTTAAGCCTACACTCCGCAAAGCAGACTTTATTAAACTTGATTTGCCAAGTTTCAATTGTTAACTTTACATTCTACGCAGGCATATTATTTTAAATTAAGTGTAATTTTTATTTAGTTTGTACTTAACAATAAGAATAACCACATACAGAGCTAAACTTAATAATTCAAGTCAAAATCCACCGGCAAAAATTCGCAGATGACGGTGCACCACGAAGACAAAAGTTCCAATTAAAAACTACTAAGAACATGAAAGAAGGTTCGAATAATAACTTTGAAGCCCTAAATACAATAACGTTTCCCTTATGCCGAAAGCAAATCCCAATGACACCGCAACTGGAATACTCTATGACGAGGTTTCAAAAAGGGGCATATGTTTTACATTACATTTTTAGATATCTGCCTCTTTTCTAGTAAGGTACAGATTTTAAACCCAAGACTGCTCCTGATTACTAATACCAAAACCCCCAATCCTTAAGGTTTTTTTGCATGGCTAAATGGACTCTTCCAGTGTGTGCTAATGAATAGAACTTTCCTGCTGCTAATGAGCTTGAGGTGGTCCAATTCCATTCTTTTTATACATGCCCATACCCGGTTATGGGGCTTATTTTTCCTGAATAACATCCCTCGAAGAAAAATCACTGTGTTATCCTAATGAGGGCACACGAAACGACACTGGGACGACGACGCGGCGAAAAAATAATGAATGTAGAAATGCGTTTCTTTTCTTTTATCCGATTTTTTTCTATCCGTTTCCATCCTTTTTATCCAGGTTCTTTCTGCCTATCCGGTGGCGTGGAAGGCATTGTCGATAAAGTAAATATTGAACTGAGCATAAAAATTTGGATTGTGGAATGGATATGCACTGCCATTAGGTTTTGAGATATTTTAGCCTCTCCCCCCTCCCCCGTTTCTGGATTTGGATTTGTGGAGTGTAATATGTTTTAAAATGATTTTATGTACCATTGTTGATATCGTCGTTAACCTTCCCATTCTAAAAGTTAATGTGAAAGAATTTTAGTCTAATATAAAGAGGCTTTTTTACTCATAAGTTTTCACATAATATCGATATAATGAAGTCCCATTTCTAATATTGATATTACACTTGTAGTTTGGTATCAATTAATTTATATATTATTTGGTCTGCAACACATGGTCGTAACATATTACAACTTTAAGACAAGTTTTTTTAACTACTTAAACTCACTTCGCATTGCTAGTTTGATGTAATGACTTAATTTTTATTTTTAAACTGTGACTCTTCCTTATCAAAGTGACCGATACATATACTTCATTGAGACACACCTGAGATATGAAAAAAAATTGAATTGATTGAGAAAACTACGTATCTTTCAGTTAGTAAAAAAGTACTTATTATTTTTTTTTAAAAATGTAGCATTAACTGAAACTCTTACAACCTAGATGAATTGAAAGTATTATTTTCCTATTGAAAATCCTCTTTTTCCTCCAGTTTATCAAAAGAAACATATTCCTTTCTTGATCAGCCAAAAAGCAATGGGCGGAACATGGTGAAGTTCCTTTACATGGAGCCCCCATTAGAGTAGGACAATAAAGATATCACATATATGTTTCTTGTAGAAAACAGTTGATATGTATCTGGAAAAAGCTGTACTTTTATTAATTGATTTTTTTATTGACATAGTTCCTGGGAAACAAGGTATGGGAATTAATCAAAGTTTTTAACATGAAGACTTAATAAAAACTGCGTAGAATAACAAAACAATACTTTAATTAGTATGTTAAAATTTACATCTGGAGGTGGGGTAACATGAAATACCCAATCGTCCTTTTACATACAGAAACACGGCTGACTGCATGTAGTTTTGTCGTCCATCAGAAGACTGTTAATTTTCATAGGGCGCTCGTGAAGAGAGGGGGCAAGGTGCCGGTTTCAAGTTTCTTTTTTTAATGAAACGCTTCTACAACAGTTAACAGTCTACTTGAAATTATAAATGGTGAGAAAATTGTTTTGAAACTTTTTCAGGTTTGACAAGTAAAAAGAAAAACATAAAATTTGTATTGTTCAGAAAAGTAATTATAAAAAATACATTTAATATTATAAAAGATAATGAATTTGAAAAAGATTGTCCTGATTTTAAGACAACTCCTTGACCTCAATGCCAATTTCCCTAAACGAGTAAGAAAGAACAAAATAATATCCTCATCGCACAATTATCATCTGATGAGGGGGAGGGGGGTCTAACCGCATCCATGCAGATTCTTGAAGTGGCGCCACTTCTTGGCTTCGAATCAAATTGGGAATTAAGACAAATCGACGCAACACTTCTCTATGGTAATGTCTCTCCATTTCTCCACATGCTCACTCAACATAGGAGGATGCCCCTGTTTTAGAAAGATCTTAATGGTGGAGAGAGTGGGAAAAATCACTTTGGAGAAAAGAGTCAAAAGTTTTGAAATAGAAATGTTATGAAGTTGATATAAGTAAAGTGTGGCTGTTTTGGATGTTTGGTTGACAAATTCGGTGGAATAGGTTGGATAAGATTTTTTCTTAGAGTTTGAGTATAAGAAAATGTCTTGACAGTTCTGTATTCACGTTACAAATAATAGCCGGTATACTACGTTACAGTATGAATTTTATCTTAATATTTTGGGCATTATTTTTTAAGATATTTAAAAGTATAAAAGATTATTTAATGCATTTGAAAGTCTTTCTTTCCACGTTTTCTGAATTTTATTTTAGGCATAATTTTTCCAATCATTAAAGGCACATTATTGAGAAAGGAGCTGTCAAATCACTTACTAAAAAAATTCAAAAGTATACAATAGATTATTTTTATTTCAGAAATGTTATATGACACAAATGTACAGTCCTCCACTTTTAAAATGTGATTTTCATATTTCACACACACATAAAAATGGTTTTGATGTGCTTTAACGGTTTAAGTGAAAAATTGTTACATAATATTCATATCTAGAAATCTTTAGACAGCAACGTCATTTATTGCTACTGCTGCTCTTTCACTAAACTCAAATGAATCCTTTTTAAAAACCCAACTCTTGTATCTACGAAATAAGATAACGATCTATGGATTTAGGTGATAAAATGCGATAGTAAAATTTTCTAAAAGAATTCTCCTCATCTATTACCCACAAACAAAACATCTGATCCAGTTTCCGAGCGAATAAATTGATACAACATTCCCAGTTATGTAAAAATTTGCGAATTTCAAGTCCATCCATAAGAGTGGTTAGAGTACGCGAATAAGAATATATTCATCTAGCTTCTCATTCCCTTTCTTATGTATCTCTATCTATAAGAAGGCATCATCTGTTTTTATCTTGTTCTTGCGCATTTCCTTATAAAAGAATCCATGAAAGACATCACCTTATTTGTCTTGCACCAGAAAAAAAAGTTCTACAGAAGATTGGGCGAGACCATTAGCCCTGACATCTTCCCTCCTTCTTCTCTAAAATAAAGTTATACTCTAAAACTACTTTACTCGAAAAGAGGGGGGGGGGGGGGGGGGGGGGCTTGCAGTAAAACAAATCGTGAAGAATCCTTTAGTGCGGTGTTAAGGGTGGTGCATGTGTTTTATAGATTGTATTAGGAGAATGAAGAATACGTGTTTCGAAAACCTAAGTTTCGATGGATTCAAAGTAATGTATTGTTGCTGAAGGGAATGTCATTGACGTCGAAATTTGGAAAACCCTCTTCAATACCCTAGAAAAAAATGGCTGATTTTTCTGTTTTATATCATTGGACATTGGTCCTTTTTATATTAGGTTTCCGATATTCTTTGTAGCAATTTTTATACATGTGAGTGATAAAGAAGTTGAGAGTATCTAATTTGCATTAGAATGTGTTAGTTATGGTATTTGGATTGAAGTATTTTTAGATATTTGTTCAAATTTTAAGCGTAGATTTCAGACTGTACGAATTCTAAAGCCTATTTTAGAATGAAATTCAGAAGTATTCTAGGATTATTTGGATTTTATATTTATTTTATTTGGATTTATTGGATAAGTATGGTTGCTATTATTTATTGTTTAATCGCATCTGCTAATTGCAACTGCCACATCAAATGTTTAAAATAATCATAAAATTTATATTTGGTAAGTAAAAATAATTTAGCTTAAAAAATATTCTCCCAAGTAAAAATTATTTTTAATCAATTGAAACGAAAGGAGAAGAAATCTTTACATGTTAATTTTATGCATTACTCCACAAATTTTAGTATCTGCTTTGATAACAATCTAAACTCGTATTAAATATGCAAACTTGATGTTCATCAATTATCGTGAGATAATAACCAAATATATTGTTCATCACCCTTTCCCATGACATAACCGATTCATCCCCACACTTCTTTCCAATCACGTAGAAGGAGAAAAAGTCTTCCTCTTAAGTACCCCGATGACAATTACCACCGGCCCCGCTTCCTTTTTTGCCAGTAAAACCTCTTTTAATACATATCATAATTCCCATAGAGAATTATGAAGTAATCCGTTCGTGTTCCTCCAGACAGGAAGGGGGTCGTCTGAAGGTCACCGATGTGACTAATTAAAGCTAGATGAGGGACGCTTGGGCAGCTTGGAACAATACCGAACCGCTGGATCTGTCCAGGGCAGCGTGTAATGAGCGGAAGGCTTTATATCTGTCCATCGCAATTTACTTGACCATAAAAGGTGGGAACTTACCTCCCGCGCCTCGATAACTGGTACGTGAGGATGCTTCCGTCTCGACCACGCTTTCCTGATTTTGTAATTGTGTGAAGAATTATGCCGCTTGACTCATTTGGGCTATTTATTGATGCTGCTGGTTATTAAGGGCAAGCGGAAAGGGTGTTATGGGAACGTGGGCATGTCTTTGACTCCTTGCGACATGGCCAATGAAATTCTCTTGTAATTTATCGTTGCAAGTTAAAATTGAAGTGCGCTTAAAGTATAGGCTATCGTTACCTTCCTTGATATTTGAAATCCTATGAGTTTTGTTTGTTAAATATATTTATCAATTATAAATTAATTACCTTATAATACAATTTAATTAAAAAACACATTCAATTTCACCACAATATGAAATCCTTAGTATACGAAACATAATTTTTAAAAAATATCACCTAATATGAAACGCCCTAATGTCTTAATGCGTAGTATATTTTTACGGTTGTATGGTAACCTTTTCAAACTCAAAAACTCAATAAATACTTTTTAAAGGTTTCAATCCACACTAATCAAGAATACTTACCCAATGAAATTAAACAAATAATTCGTGTAACTTCCTTCGCTCAATTACATTCCAACTCAAATTCAAACTCACCCATTCATTAAGAAACGGGACAGCCCATATAAACAACTCCAATACTCTCATAAAAAAACGACATAGGTTTCCCAGAAACCGCCATCTCTTTAGTGTCGCTTCGCTTGGGGACAGTTCTGGACAATCTGAAGGCCAAAGAACCAGATCCTGATGAATTGAAGCACCGGAAGTGCGTGAGATACACCCACCAGGATGAATATGGACGACACGGAATTATCATTTAATTGTTTCTTGGCGAGTCCCGCTTTGGTGGATGGCGCTTTTTACCTTGACCACGCTTTGATTTAGTGCTCAAGGGACACTGACAATTACGATTCTCTTGATGTCGTGTGTTGGAGGCGTTTATTTTTTCCCATAGGGGAAATTGATTAAAAAAGCATCGTATATGAATGGCTGCCTATTGTTCTGCTGGCTGGTTTGGGAGATAATTTGGTTTTTTTTTCTGACGGGGGAAGGCCATTTTATGGATTACTGGCAGGTGGAATCCTGTGCTGAAGATTAATTATTATTATAATTAGTAATTTAAAATAATAATCAGGTATATATCATGCATTGGGGTGGGGGGTCCTTATTATCTAGTCTTATAGAATAATTATTTTTAAATCAGATGTATTTGATTGTCGGATGATAATTGAATATAACCAAAGAATCGAATAATGATCATACATTACTGGGAGCACTTCTCTGAAAACAATTTATTTTTTAATAAACAACAATTAAATTTGATTTAAACAAAAATTTCTTACAAGTTACGTTATTATAGAATAATAATGATAAATTTTTCACAAAAAAAAAAACATTTCTATTTATTCCACATGATCCAGATATTTATACTCAAAGTATTGTCATAGGTAATATCCACACAACATATCATAGTTTAGTCTTCTGTAATGTACAGTAATACAATAGGATAACTTTTGCCTGTCCAATCTTTCACCTCAAAACAATTGGGCTTGGTCACTGACCCCTGACGTCTTATTCAGTGACCTTGCCTAAGGCGGTACTTTCTCTGTGTATGCCACTGTCACATCGCGATATGGAAAGCCTCAACACGCTTACGGAAGCGAGCGGTTTACCATGGTACAAATAATGAAAAACTTTAACCTTAGAGTAGTTAATTTAGTAAATACTGTTTGTAATTAAATTTATGTGAACCGAATTCGTTTGATTTTTCTATTATTTACGTTAATGAACGACTATTGCTGTTCGAATTAGTATTTTTTTTTCAACTTAACGTAGTGCACCATCTATGAAAACGGTGTAAAAAAATAACAATATATAGTTTATAAACAAATATGTTCTAAGAATCATTATCAATCTTTTATTTACACTTACAACAAAAGAAAATTTTCCTCTACGTCCTTAAAAATAAATAGATGGCATTGCTCCTCTTGCGAACACGTAATTGAAAAATTTTGAGTAAAAAGCCATCAAAATTCATCCATTTAAATATACGACAAAGTAAAAACAAGTGAGGAGAAAATTTAGCAAGAAAAAGTGCGAAAAGAAAAAGTGTTCAGCTACTATGTCACATTGATAGATGGGGGCTTAGCCATCTTTCTATCCAGATAGTCCGTTCGCCGCATGCCTTTTATCCCTATTAGCCGACACAATTAGGATAGGTTATCATGCATGAAATTCAGGGCTTTCTTGTTTCTCATGTCTTTCCTTTATGCTCAACAGACGCACCTACATGAAAGGATTTTTGGTGATATTTGGGGTTTTGGTCTTTAGTAGGTGTATGTTTTTGTGTCATCGCTGCTAGTGAGTCCTTTATGTTTTAACAATCTTGTTGGAGGATGTGTTAAAAATTTGATGTTTAATATTTTTCCCGACTGCTTTGTTAAAGATATGGCGCTTTTTTTTTGCATAAATTTTGCTTTGTTTTAATTTTTTCGTGTTTCAGACTTAAAACTATATTAATCATTAAAATGTTAGTATTTAATATCTAGATAAAACATCAGTTGATGTAACTATTGTAGGCAATAAAAATTTGAACCATCGAACCTTATAAATCCGAGTAATATTAAAAGTAAAAAGATTGAATTATTTAAGTCTGCAATATAAAAAGAAATGTCGTTTGTCTTGCGTTATAAAATCGCTGCATAATTGTAAATGCAAGATAACTAAAAAAATACATTAGTTAAACCTCATTTCGTATCGGAAGCAATTACTATTTGTTGTAATAGCATCCATACTCTTAGAAAAATAAAGCTATTAAGATACCAATTGTTTGCCAAGTAATGTGTGTGTGTAAGATATAAAACTACCTAACTAATATTATAAACCGAAATATGTAGTTCAGGATAAGACAAGGTTATATTTTATGATCAAATTTTAACTACCTGCGTAAATATTAAGTATAAATCGTTGTTTGCACAAAATTCAATTTATTTTACAACTGGAAATGTTATTATATAAGGATTAGAAGATTTTTAAATCTATCATATGTTAGAAAATATCTTTTGGTGTTACATTTAAAGCTTTACATTGTAAATTCCTATATCGTATTTTTAAGGTATGATTTATGTTAATTTTAATTATGATCAGTAACGCAGTGTCCTTAAATACTACATACTTAACTTTTTCGAAAACCATAAATATAAATTATTAAGTTACATGAAACTTGTTTTCGTGCAGTAATTGCTTACAATACCAAGTAATTGCTTATTTTCGTCATCAATTTCTTAAATGATAAATCATATAATAAAATTCCCTCACTAAATTGATTCGTATACAATTTCCGAGTTGATGAAAAGTGGTATGTAATTAAGTTTGTTGCAGAAATTGGCGATTACCAAAATCGGTGTTTGACCATTGTTCTGGTGGAAATTGATCGACACTTGAATTTCAACATCAAATAATTATCCAGTTGAAAAGTTGATATGTAGTTGAAAATAGATCGCACCACACTGGATATTTTACCGATAATTGAATACTTATTTTCTATTCATCAATTTATCTTTGAATAGCCTATTTCGAACAAAATATCTTATCTGTAGTTTTTAAATCATTTTACTGGTAGTTATAAAAAAAAGAAACGAACGAAACGAAAAAGAACGCTATATATTAAATACGAAAAGAACGCTACTATAAAAGTACTATAATTACTTAAAATTAATACAACTAAGTTGTTTGAAGAGTAGGGTATTTTATTTGTTATCGCATATAATTTAATGAAAACAACAATTTCTAAACAAAGCTTAGTTAGCAATTTTAATTTAATGATTTTATTTAATTATTTCGGGTAAATGATGGTCATTTGCACAAAATGTGAGTTGTAGTCGCTTTAAGCACCAATATTCGACTAGGCAACGTTAATTTATTTTGTATTAAATATTCCTGAGTGTGTTATTCATTAAAATAGTTTAATACGTAATTACTGGCATCATAAATAATTTATATTCCATAACTACATATTCAGCTTAAAATCTCGTGGATAAATTTATTCACCTGACGAGCAATTTTATAGTTCCGAACTCCCACGCATCACGTATCGAATAAATTGTTTGTCCAAAATTGGTTTCGTGACATCTTCCGACCTCGCATTAAACAGCCGCAAAACCCATAAACTCGTAAATTAACTCTCGGGGAATGGCAACAGGTCGAATACTGAGACCCTGCTTAGAGCCGGACTGCAAATTTAACGCGAATTGTTTCGAGGGTTAATTCGAGTGTCATTTTCTGGGATTTCGGCACCGCTAATTCATGCAAATGCCCCTTTCCACGTCCGGTCTTCGCGGAATCGGAACTCTTGTCGATTCCGAGGCTTTGTTTCTTCCGATTTAATCGCCTTGTTCGAATGGTATATTCAGTGGACTAACCCCCCCCCCCCCCCCATCTCCTGGAAAACAAAGAGATTAGAACCGAGGTGGTCGAACTTTTTATTCGAACGCATCGCCTTTTTTTATTTATTATTTTTACTTTTTTTGTTGCTTCAGGTAAATTATGCTTCCTTTCTGGTTATAAACGCCATATTTGAATCGTATGTATAATGGCCACGGGAACGTACAAAGAGACTTTATCCGTGCTTTATGCGTTCGTTTTTCATTGACGGCATTTTATGGCTGTTCAAAAGAGTTGATGTGGGGGGAGGGGGATGTTAAAAGTTAGGCGAGCACGCATCGCTCGTTATGCATGCCAAATTACGACGGCAGAAGTGTTGAAGCCGACCCGTCTCTTCTACAACTGTCGAACCGGATGGCCGAACATCAGCACCGGTAAACTGGTTTAGCGAGTTAGCCATTAGGGGGTGGATTTGTAACTCTAGTCATTTTGATGCAATTACAACTAACTACGCGCTTACCGCCTTTGTCCACGTATATCGGTGCGCCTCTCTTTTGGAATTATATTTATCTTCGTTTTTTCTTTTTAAATCCCTAACTTGGTCTGGTGCTTGTTATTTTGCTCTCTCTATTTAATAGTTCCTTTTATTATTTCGTTTCGCCGTAAGTGGAAATCTTGGCGGGTGTCTAGGCTTTTTTTTAATTCCCTTTTACTCTAGACTCCTTTGCAAAGTGTGTATTCTATTGAGTGTAAAAAAGCACACTGTAAGTCATAAAAGTGTGTGATTTGAGGTTATTTGTGTGTAATTTGTGGAAAATATTAAGGATCTGCTTTAGCATAATGATTGTATAACACGTGCCCTGCCTGTTATGCTTCTCTTGTTTGCGAACAGCCTTTATGAAGTAATCACAGTTCACTGCTTTAGAAAGTCGCTTCTCTTAATGTTGCGACTTTTAGATTTACTTTTTTGTTACATTAAATTTCGAATTAAATATACCAAGAAAGATTTAAGCTATAGAATATTGAATATATTGTGCTTGACCTTCCTAGATTAGAATGTTGAACTTGAATGGAAAATAAAATAAACAACTTAACAAATTAATATTTAAAAAAAATCTACTTCATATTGATTACTAAATAACTTTTTATTAAAATTTTAAATTGCAACTAAGTATTCACATTTTACTCGTGATTGTAAATTAATAAATTAATTTCGTCAATGGTTACAATAAGAGAAAAACCTTTAACTCAATACTCTTTCTGAATATATTGTTTGCTTTCTTATGCCACTTACACTATGCCATTTTCTTAACTTCCAAATTCCTATTGTTTCGAGGGTGATAATTGAATATTTTATAATATCACTTAATTTCTGGTTTAAAAAAAAGAAAATTTATTGCTGTTAGGAATTCGATGTTTAGTTTTGCGAAATACCTGGTTGCTTATTCTGTGTTCTTCTCTTTGCAGTGGTGGATGGGACTCACGACCATGACATAACAATCGTTGATGAGGCAGCATGGATACAGATGTTCCTACTGTGGACACGGGCCAACAGCAACGCATCAAGCAGGAGTCGATCGACTCGTGTGAGGACCAACTCGTGGTAAAGCGCACCATGACGCCGGAGGAAGGTCAAGAGGCGGTCATCATCGCCGACCTCCAGCAGCAGCAAATGAGGGTTCCTGAACGTCCAGCAAGTTCCTCGAGGACTCCGTGCCCGAAGTTCAGCAAGAAATGCGATTCCTGCGGGCGGGAGTTTCACACTACAAACCACTACCTGGAACATGTGTGCGAAGGACCTAATAACAACAATAACAATTCGACCACCACTTCTTCGTCCACGGACGGCGGAAGACCTTGTTCTGTTCCTACCTCGCACTACCCGTCTGCAACGGGGGTCGGGGAAACAACTATGTTGTACAACGAGTTGTCCAACAGCTCTGCGAGCGACGTGGAGAACTTCACCGGTAAGATCGTCTACAACCGGGACGGGTCTGCCTTCATCCTAGAAGACGACTCGGAACTGAGCGACGACGAGGGCCGGGACGAGTTGCTCTCCCGAGCGACGGGGGTGCCGACCTCGTCTCAGCTCACGCCTCATATGGTGAGTGCTCTCCACATCGCCAGAAACCCCGCGTTGTACAACGCGCTCTATGGACAGGCCTACAGTTTCCTGCAAGAGAAAAACAAAGTTCCTGATGTCCCTGTTATGCACAGTTTTAGAGTTTTCACGGTGCGTGATGTAGCCAGTGAGACTACTACAGTTACTACTTCTGCTTCTACGGACAATGACGGCTCTCCTCTGGCTAAGAGGCCGTCCAGTGTAAACAAAGTTAACTTTCCTATGGTAGACTATTCTTCTGTGCCGATAAAACCTATATTGATGTGTTTTCTGTGCAAACTTTCTTTTGGTTATTCAAAGTCTTTCGTTGCCCATGCTATGGGAGAGCATAATATTAATTTAAATGAAGAGGAGAAAAGTATTATGTCTCAAAAAAATACTTCGGCAATCATACAGGGTGTCGGGAAGGACAAGGAACCACTCTTATCATTCCTCGAACCGATTCCTAGTTCCTCGGCTCAGAACAGTGCGGGAAGTCAGAGTGGTAGTGCATACGCCCAGTCATTGCAGAGCTCATGTACCAGTTCCTTCGGGTCTTCGGATCCTATGACTAATCTGCTGAATGCCGTGTCCAGTGCAGTGGCTGGGGGGTACGGTTCCTCAGCGATCACAACCTTGGTCTCGGCCGTCTCGAGTCCCGTGGCAGCCCTCTCCGAAATTAACCCCATCATGTCAAACAGCAGAGCCTCTGAGATGAGAATGACTCCCTCACTCACTAGTTCCTTACTCTCTGCCGATAACGACGAGGCGCCAGAACTGCAAGACCTGATGGCGATAGAGAAGCTCGCCAAGGCGGCCGCGGCAGCAGCCGAGGCAGAGCACGCGGCTTCTTTGTCGCCAAGAGAGCGAAAGTCAGCCTACTACAACGGCCAGAGTGATATGTCGCATGAGGATCAAGACCTTAGACTGAACCCATTTGACTACAGCCCCCATCCTAATTTATCATCGGCTGTGTCTGTGGGTTCTCTGGACAGGCCAACCAGTGCGGGAAGTCACGAAAGTATGTCCCCGGGCATGTCCAGGGTGTCACCCAAGAACAATCCTATTCCGAGTCCACTACTATCAACAGTTCCTTCACCATCGCCAACGACTAGCAGTCCGGTCTGTATCTGTCCCCAACATCCAGACGGAAGGACAAACGGCGTAGAATGCCCAAAATGCGATTTAATCTTGGGCTCATCACGATCGCTGGGCGGTCACATGACCATGATGCACTCTAGGAATTCTTGCAAGACGCTCAAATGTCCCAAATGCAATTGGCACTACAAATACCAAGAGACTTTGGAGATTCATATGAAAGAGAAACATCCTGAGAACGACATGAGCTGCATGTACTGTCTCACCAATCAGTCCCACCCCAGGTTGGCTCGTGGGGAAACGTATACATGCGGTTACAAACCTTATCGTTGCGAGGTTTGCAACTACTCTACTACAACTAAGGGCAACCTCAGCATTCACATGCAGTCTGACAAGCACATCAACAACGTGCAGGAGTTGCAGAACGGCAACATTCAGACTGAGCATGTCATGCCTCCTCAAAACCTCCAAGCTCCCCCGCCTCTGCCCACTCCACCTGCTGTCGAGGCGGCAGCCAAGAAGCCCATCACTACCAGTAAACCAAAGGCCACATGGAGATGCGACGTATGTAATTACGAGACAAATGTGGCCCGGAACCTGCGTATTCATATGACGAGCGAAAAGCACAATCACAACATGATGGTTCTTCAGCAGAATGTGAAACATATGCAACAAATATCAGCTTTCCAGCAAGCTCAGGCGCAGGCTCAAGCCCAAGCTCAAGCTATGGATCCTATGTTTCAGTTCCATCCGGGATTATTACTGCCTTGCGATTCCCAGTTGCAGCCAGAAGCAGCTTTGGCAGATATGGCGTACAACCACGCTTTACTCATGATGGCCACCCAGCAACAACAGCAGAGGGCGATGGCGGCAGCTGCAGCAGCGGCCGCTGCCGCGAGCGGAAAGAGTCAGATGGGCGGAGCGCCCCTCAACCTCAGCGTTCCCCCGACACTGGACATCGACCACCCCGACCCGTCGCTGAGACCCGATGTCCCCTACGACGAGAACGGGAAGTTGTTCCAGTGTTGCGTCTGCCATGTGTACTCTGCCGAATCCATCGACGCCCTCAACCAGCACGCCCAGCTCGACCGGACTCGCCAGCGCGAGGAGGAAGTCCTGATGGTGGTGGCTGGAACCTACATCTGTAAACTGTGTACGTACAAGACAAATCTGAAGGCTAACTTCCAGTTGCATTGCAAGACAGACAAACATCTCCAGCGATTACAGCACGTAAATCATGTGAAGGAGGGCGGCGCGAGCACCGAGTGGAAACTCAAGTACGCCAACGTCAGCAACCCAGTCCAGGTGCGCTGCAATGCTTGTGACTACTACACCAACAGCATCCACAAGCTGCAGTTGCATAATGCTAATCCTAGACACGAAGCCAATGCTAGGATATTTGCACATCTACAAATGAGTGTAAATTCTTTAAAAGCTGAAGCTCATTATTTCTACTGCAGATTGTGCAACTTTTCAACTAAAGCCAAGTTTAACTTAATCCAACACATTCACTCTATTCGGCATTTGAGGCACGAGAACATACGCCAAATGCAGTTGAGAACTGAAGGAAGAGACGTCGATGAAGATGTTCGAGATTATGTACTTGTGAAGGAGCTGAAGGGAAATGAAAAAATCATCTTTGATGCTGATGTTGGTATGTAATATATTTTCACAAATGCCCAAATACTTTTTTGCATCTATAATAGGCTCTGTATAGTTTACAATTATATTAATATTTAAAAAGAGTTCACAGTGTTAAAAAAATGTCAAATACTTTTTAATTGATGGAATTAATTGTTTATACAGTAAGTATACAATAAATACTCACGAATACATAAATAACTAAAACAAAAAAGCTCTCTGCATACCTTAGCTATATGACTTTGTAAAATTCGTATAGTAATTTTGTGTCAAGTATTTACATTTTAAAAACTTTGTATTTGTCAAACCTTGTTTTAAGACTATATTTGAATTAAATTTTCGAATGCCATACATTATTTATTATTTTTCAGATACACCTATGATAGAATTCAGCGAAGAAGGTCTAAAAGGAGATGGAAAAGTGACCCCACCAAAATCAGAAGATAAGTTTTCATCAGACTCTAGGCTGAAGAAAGCTCTTATGGAACAAGCAAAAGCGAATACACCTAGTGAAACAGCCCAAAATTCAGAGCAAACACATAGATGTCCTTGCTGCGACTTTACTAGCAATAGCGAAGTACGCATACAGATGCATGTAGTATCACAACACATGCCACAAACCAACTCAATTCCTTGCCCACTTTGCCAAGAAGGTTGCAAGGATATTTCTGCACTTGAAAATCATCTGATTGACATCCACAATGTAATTAAAGAAGGTGTACAACGTCTTTTACTGATGGTAGACATGTCAACAATTGACTCAAAATCGGACGGTCAAGAAACGAAGACAAAATCCGAAGATCCTTCAACTCCTAAACAAGGAACTCCCGATTCAGATGGTAAAATATCTCCAGAAAACAAAGAGCGTTCTAATGAAGACCTAGGAGATGATTTGATTTGCTCTTTCTGTAACAAAAATTTCTTCAATGTAGAAGATTTGTTTTCTCATCAGAGCGAGTTGGGACACATGGAATTGAAACCGACACCATCAGGGTTAGAATACCAGTGTTGGAAAAAGGGTTGCGCGCAATCCTTTAAAACATCAGCGGCTGTACAACTGCACTTCAAAGAAACTCATTCTAAAAAGCCATTGCTGTCAGTATCAGATCGTCATGTATACAAATACCGTTGTAACCAGTGCAGTCTGGCGTTCAAGACTCTAGAGAAGCTGCAGTTACATTCGCAGTATCACATGATTCGGGCAGCTACAAAATGTGTTCTCTGTGGGCGCAGTTTCAGATCAGTCATTGCCCTTCAGAAGCACGTGGACAGTACTCACACTGATATGACCAAAGAACAGTTAGAACAATACAAAGCTAGTTTGGCGAACAACCCTCTCCTGTCGTCGGGAGGTGGAGGTGTCTTAGACCCACAAACAACAGAATTGCTGAAGAAAGAAAGTATCCGCGAGAGCATGGAATTGGCTGATGAAGTTATGGATTTGGGGGCTGAAAAAGAACGTTCACCTTCTCGTGATAGCGACTGTGACAATATGGAATTGGGAGAGGCATCAATGGAGAGTTCAGGCAACAATCAAGATGTTCTTGAAGATTACATTAATAGTCAGAGTATGGCAGAGGATAGTTACAATGACCCAAATAGAAAGTATAAATGTCATCGGTGCAAAGTGGCCTTTACGAGGCAGAGTTACTTAACGAGTCACAATAAAACACTGTTACATAGAAAAGGTGAAAAGATGAGTTATCCAATGGAGAAATATCTGGATCCCAATCGACCCTTTAAATGCGACATTTGCATGGAGTCTTTCACTCAAAAAAATATACTTTTAGTTCATTACAATTCTGTTTCACATTTACATAAAGTTAAGCTAAGTATGAAGGAAAGTAACAGTACATCAAGCTCGGCATCCAGCACCGTAACAAGTAATTCATTGGTTGCCGGAACATCAGTTTTCACAGCACCCATTAGTAGTCCTAGTACAGTTACCCAATCTAGTGCTACTTCTGCTTTAGATTCTGAAAAGAAACCATTTAAATGTAATATCTGCAAAGTAGCTTACAGTCAAGGATCAACTCTTGATATTCATGTCCGATCCGTTCTTCACCAAACTAGAGCATCAAAGCTTCATGAGTTAGCTATTACTGGTCAAATTGACTTGAATGTTCCTTTAATTGAGCGATCAGAACAATCAGCAACCGAACAACATTCTCATTTATCAAATCAATCACCTACTGTGACTAACGAAAGTTCCTCCTTACTACTGCCTCAAACCTCACAGGTATCGAGCCAGGCCACAAGTATTCCTTCTTCTGTCCAAGCTCCAAAGATCCATGATCTGACTCAAGTTCCTTCAAGCACCACAGCGTCTTCTGCGGCTGCTACTATCACCAGTGCCTCTCCTCAGCTCCACTTATCAACTGATGTGGCAACATCAATGGCGCAAGCCCTTGGCTTTTCGTCCTCAGTTCCTCAGCCCCCCGTCCTTATGTCATCGCAATCGTCATCACAAGCTCTCATTAACTGTTCCAGGTGCAATGCTATGTTCATGTCTCACGATTCACTGATTCAACATCAACAGATCTGTTGTTTTTTCAACCCTCATCCATCTGGGCTAGGAAAAAATACACCTGTATCATCTGTGTCACAGTCTTTCCAAACCCCTTTACTAACCAATCGTTTGGAAAAAGACGATCAACTAAAATCATCGAGTCTGTTTCCACCGCTTGCAGATGCAACCAATGTAACACCACCTCAATTAAGTCCTCAAATCAATCAGCTTACCAATCAACTGCCAGTAAGACCAAGATGTCCATTTCCTCGACCGAGGCCATTGGTATACAAGCATTTAATTGAAAGTTTTGGTTTTGATGTCGTAATGCATTTCAATGAAAATAATCAGAGACGTAGAAAAATCGAGAAAAAAGAAATAGATGAAAATCAAAATAAAGAAAACAAAACCAATGATTCAAGCAAAGAAGATGAAAAGATGGAAAGCAACAAAGATTCTGTAGAAAATCTAGAAATAAAAGTTGAAGATGAAACTAAAAAAGAAGTCGCAGACTTACCTGAAATCAACAAATCAGTTTGCGACATCTGTTCCAAAGAATTTTCTTGCATTTGGGTTCTAAAAACTCACAGAGAAGAAATTCACAAAGAAGTGGTACCCTTTGAATTTCTTTCAAAATTTGCAGAAAGCTACCGAGTATACTACGAGAAGCAAACTACTGAACAGATTTTGCTACCAGCTGTTGCTGAGGACAACTTATCAGAAATGAACCCACCAACCCCAAGTGTTAGCTCCGAAGCCCCAATGTGCCCTACCCCTTCATCTGTAACATCTTCAACTCATCAGCCATCCGTAACTCCACCAGCTACAAGTATGTCATCACAAATGTCTGATGCTGCCAATTCAGTTACTGCTAATCAAATGGCCGCTCAGTTGCAATTTAATCAGCTTCTGATGAGCATGGGTCTGGGAATGGGCTTGCCCATGGGCATGAACTTGAACAGCATGAATATGAATATGAACTTTGCAGCTGCTGCAGCTATGAACATGCATCCACCATTAATACCAGTTCTTCTTCCACCTCCCATGGACCCACTAATGGCGTCTGCATTTAATCACCCTATGATGTCTGGGGGCGTGGACTCCAACTATTTTGCTGCTCAGCAAAAAATGATGCATCACCAACAACAGCAGCAATCTGCAGCTGTAGCTGCTGCACAAGCCCAACAACAGAAAAGAGCTAGAACCAGAATTAATGACGAACAGTTGAAAATATTAAGAACTTACTTTGACATCAACAATTCTCCAACGGAGGAGCAATTGATAGAAATGTCTGATAAATCAGGTCTACCACTCAAGGTAATCAAGCATTGGTTCCGTAATACTTTATTCAAAGAAAGGCAACGTAATAAAGATTCACCATATAATTTTAACAATCCACCATCAACGTTCATAAATTTGGAAGAATATGAAAAAACAGGAGAAGCAAAAGTGTTACCCCTTAACCGTAATGACTATCTCTCAAAAATAGATGCTGATTCCACTAACCAAAGTGAAGATGGACAAAGTATAGCAGATGATACTGATTCATCCCACGAAGACAAAGACAAGATCGATAATGACTATCCAACTCACATGCAAGAGGATAAGCATACAATCGCAAAAATCGAGATGCCATCAACATCAGCAGTCGTTTCAACACCCATATCCATGTCCCATCCGTCATTGGCGTCATTGGATCTTAAGATTTCTACACCAAAAGACGATTGTAACGACATTTATGCTTTGCCTTCCGAATCATCCTCACCTTCACCTCAACCGTCCATCAACTATAACTCTATCTCTTCGATCACTGGCCAAATGATGCCCAGTGCATCGACTTCCCCTCCAACATCTGATTCACCAAGGGGATTCAACAGCCCGTCGTATTGTGGTTCTGGTTCTGCCGGTGGTACAGGAAGTGGGAAACGAGCTAACCGAACACGTTTCACCGACTATCAAATTAAAGTCCTCCAGGAGTTTTTCGAAACCAACGCCTATCCAAAAGATGACGACCTGGAGTATCTGTCGAAGTTGCTGAGCCTCAGTCCTAGAGTGATTGTGGTGTGGTTCCAGAACGCTAGACAGAAAGCTCGTAAAGTGTACGAGAACCAACCACCTGTGAATGTGGAAGACGATAGTGCTGGAAAATTTCAGAGAACTCCGGGTCTCAACTATCAATGCAAAAAATGCTTGCAAGTTTTCCAGCGGTACTACGAGCTTATTAAACATCAGAAAAGTTCTTGTTTCAAAGACGAGAACCCTCTAGCCTTGCAAATGAAATCTGCTACTGCTACAATGGATGAAAAATCTCAAGGTAGTAGCGTTTCTGATACATCTTCAATCACAAATAGGACACAAGAAAAATTTCCTCAGAACGGCACTTATCGTTGTGACAAATGCAGTCTCTCTTTTTCCCGTTTCGACCATTGGAGGGAACATCAAATTGTGCATATCATGAATCCAAATCTATTTCCCAATTTTTCCCCTAACTCATCGTTCGGAATTCTTCAATATGAGGCTCAGCAACCGCCTACTCCACCACTTAAAAGAAAACTATCAGAAGAAGAGGAATTGAAAGATTGTGGTGACCAACCAAAAGATAAACGTCTAAGAACAACAATTCTCCCTGAACAGTTGGATTATCTTTACCAAAAATATCAAATTGAAAGTAATCCTAGCAGAAAAATGCTTGAAAACATCGCTAGAGAAGTGGGATTGAAGAAAAGGGTAGTACAAGTATGGTTTCAAAATACTCGTGCTAGAGAACGTAAAGGTCAGTTTCGAGCGCATCAACAAGTAATACACAAGCGTTGTCCATTTTGTAGAGCGTTGTTTAAAGCTAGGTCTGCATTAGAATCACATTTGGCCACACGCCATGCCGATCAGTATACCAGGGGAGACATCAACATCGACTCCCTACCAGATGGCGAAATGGATTCTAATCCTGAAACGCCTTCTACGTCAAATGCTTCAGAAGATATCAAGAACAACGTATACCCTGGCCTGAATTCATCTGCAGCAACATCCTCTGCACCTAGCTTTACCACACAAAATCTTGAATCCATGCAAAGCTCTATGAAAAAGTATTACGAAGATTCTTTGAAAAAATACTTGGATGATCTTGCTTATCCCACCAGCAGTTCAAAAGAAGTTTTAGCTCTTCCTGCTCCAGAAGTTACAAACAAACAACCAACAAAAGTGTCTGGAGAGAAGCCACCAGGTCAAGTGGGCGATTCTCCTTTGGATCTCAGCAAGCCAGTAAACTTATGTAAAGCGAGTATTGATGGTGAGAAAAGTAGTGATGGTGTACCTACTAACTTAAGCGATAAAAGCTCTGAAGAAGCAATGAGCAAAAGCTATATGAGTTGTGACGACGCTAGATCTGAAACCTATTCTGAATCAACTGAAAATATGGATTTCGATGATCATATGGATATGTCTCATGAGAGTAACCCTACATCGCCATCTAACGCAGGACATCAAGGCGGTGGAAAAAGGTTTCGAACCCAAATGTCAACTATTCAGTTGAAAGTCATGAAGTCCATATTTGCAGACTATAAGACACCATCAATGGCAGAATGCGAAACTATGGGCCGTGATATCGGATTGCCAAAGAGAGTCGTTCAAGTGTGGTTTCAGAATGCGAGAGCTAAAGAGAAAAAAGCGAAATTAGCTTTCCTGAAGGCTTTTGGTCATGAAATGGACATGCCCAAATTGCCCGAAGAATGCACAATTTGTAAAGTAAAGTACAACGTCAAGTTCTCCAACACCAGTATGCAGGATCACCTCTTTTCTCGGCGTCATCTTGAGAATTTGAAAGCTCACATCACCAAAATGAAGAAACTTACAGAAGGTCAGGATAATATCGACAGATTTGACCACTCTCCACCCACACCGGGCAGCATGATCAACCAACTCGTCCAGTCCCATCAAAACCTCCAACAAGAAGACAACGACATGCTGGGGTCTTCCGCCTCATCCTCTGGACCCAATCCACCTAGTCTAATGCAGCAGTTGCACATGATGGGCCTCCAGCAGATGCCCGGCATGCCCATGGGGCTACCACCGAACTTTCCCAACACGAGCAACGGTCCGACCACGACACCGTCGAACCGCTTGAGCAGCTCCCCTCCGACACCCAACACCACGCAGGCGTCCAAAGTGAAGGAAGCCAAAGAACTAGCTGCCTCGAGCAAGTCCAACAACGCTGGCGTTGGAGACAACAGCGGGACCGATGCCACCAAGACTCCGGAACACCAGCCACCCACCCCCAACAACCAACTGGTGCCGGTGCGAAAAGACGACAAAGACAATGTCGACGTGCTGAACGGCGGTGCCAGCAATGCCCAGCAGCGACCAGGCAACATGGCAGACTTTCCCATGCCCACCACAGAGGCCAGTGGCTTGTTCCCCTACATGTATGCTGGATTCCCAGGCTACTATGCCGGACTTTCGGGTGCTTTCTTCCACCCCGGCATGTATCCAGGTAGGAATAAACTATGACAAGACTCCCCTTAAAAACTCCTCCCTCTTTAAACTGTGATGCTGTGTAGATGTAGTAGTGCAAAGTGGACTCATGTTTTGCCTTTTTTTATTATTATTTAAGGGGAAAAAAAGAACTTTTCTCATTTCATTTTTCCTCGAGTTAAAATAACTCATCCTTTGCATATACATTTTTTTGTCTAGCTTGTACGATGCAATTCCATACCATGTACATGTAATTTATCATTGTGTTAGTAATTTATTAGCTATTTTTTCGTGCAGGGTTGAATATAAGCAACAATTCATGTGCTTTTTTCACAGCATTTTTTCTCCTTTTCTTGTTTGAGATAAGAAATAACGTGATAGTGCTGAGGCAGATTTATTTATCGCTTTTTCTAAAATTTCGCAACATATCTCTTGCACCACTGAATTCGTCATCTTAATTATACGCTTAAAGTCCTCTTTTTGCATTTTTGGCAATCCTTACTTTTTCTTTCTTAAACTTCTTTTTTAAAAAATAACCATGCACTTAAAGCTTCTCAAATTCCTATCAAATGCACAGCAGATTCCATACACATTGACACTTCAGTATTCTAAATTGTTCCATTGCTTTTTCTAAGTGTTCATTTATTGTTTATATTTATAAAAAAATAATAGATAATTTGAGATAATATCATACCATTCAACATATTATACCAGTTATATTAAATTGTATTAAACCATGTTAAAAGTGATGCTCAAAAAATCAAACTTGCAATGTTATGGACCATTGTTAAATTCGGTGCCTTATTCCGAAAAAAATGTCTTAATTCCACTGAGAAAAAATCCTGATTGGATTACTAAACAGGTTAAGAATTTTATACATTAGTTATAGCTATTTACCTTCTATTTGCGCTTTCCCGGTTAAAAGAAACAAAAAAAATTAAGTGTTCATTATACATTATACATTTGTTATAAATTAGTTATTTCATTTAGAAGTTTTGTTAATTTTCCTTATGTTTGACTTAAATTTTGAAATCAAAATATTTATTTTATATCAAAATAGTATATAAATAACGGTTTTTAATTTAATCAAAAAATCTGAATCAAAAAGAAAAAAGTTATTTTGATATATGTATACATGAAAAATTAGTACTATATTTAATGCTATTTATTGCATTTGGAATTTCTACAGAATGCTACGGAAGAAAACCGTTATTTTTATATATTTAAGCCTTTGATGAAAACTATTTCCATACAGCATGATACAATTTATTTTAATTGCATGACAATTTATAAGCATGTTCATCTTTTAAATTAGCAGCATGATTGTTTTTTAGTCTATTTTCTATTTATTTTATCATACCAAATTTATCTAAAAATTTGTAAATTATCTTAAAAAGTTAGGAGAAAATTATATGAAAGTTATATGAGTTGTTTTGTGTATCTCCTTAGCGCTGTTATTGTATGGAAAATGTCTTTATTGTTTTGTTTGTACATATAACGGAATTGATGCAGTTGCATTTTTTATGTTTTGCACCGAATTCTGTGTCTATAGTTCAAAAGAACTGTGTAAAATAAAATTTGCCATCGTAAAAATAGTTGTTTTTAGTTTCTTTTCTTTCTTTTGTTGTTACAGTAGTTTGCATGTCATTGTGAAACTATGTTCAGTATTAGAATGTGTGTAGAGTATTATTTTGTTTATATTATTTTTATCGTAGTTTTTATTTTAAAGTTAAAAAAAATATTTAAACACAAAACAATAAATTATCTGAAAACATGAATACATACCCGTTCATACCTTTTAATACAAATCAAAATTATACTCTAAATTTGAAAATTCAAGGTAATTTTTCACTACAGTTCCTTGTAAGCTTTAATGAAAACATTGTTCTGATTGTAATTAAAACTTCTCAAATATGAAATAGGTTATATTAACGCAAATAAATGTATTGACTTTAATTCATAAACAGTTAAAACATTAAAAATTTCTCATTTCATTTGTGAACATCCAAATTTTAGGGGATAAATAGCAATTTATAATTTTTAAGTCAATAAATTTACTTTCGACATCTGCAAATCATGGCGTTAAAAGCTATCTCAGAAATCGGACATATAATGAATTTATTTGATTAAGATTGATAACCATAATACAAATCAACAAAGCAATTAATTGTAAATGACATTGAGAAATGACCATGATATATAGGAATCTAAAGGATTACAATTGGACCAACAAGGTAAGTGAGTTTTATTTGCCGAGTATTGTTCAACTAATTTTTACTTCATTTATTACCAATTAATTAATGTTTTCAGGAATTCAGAAATGTTTTTTTAATTAGCATTTACAGTTTTAGCAGATTAAAGAATTATACATTCATCTTACAGTAATGTTTCTAGGAATTTTAAGAAAATTATTATGTAATAACGTAATAAGGGAAATAATAATGATACGAATCATCTAAAACTTAGCAAGTGGGAATTAGTTCTTCAGCGGGTGCAAATTAACGTATTCAGATTTCGTCAGCAAGTCAAAATTAGACAGATTTCGTCAACCGAAAACTCTATACTAGTTTAAACAACTCAACTATTTCCGAACCATTGTTTTCCACAACCCGTCATTTTCTCTTGCATTACTAATTAAAAGTGTCTCATTTACTCAGCTGTATTTCATGAGACAAAGTCAACTACAAGGTTATTGTCTGGTACGTTGTGGGAATTTTTGGAATAAGTGTATATTATGTGCACAGTTGTTTTCATATAAAAGTATGGTTGTCATTGTTTGAATTTAGAATAGAGTTGTTTTTAAACTTATCAAATCTAAGAATTGCATTTAAATTATTTTAATTAATGGCGGTATAATTTTATAACTACTGATATAGAAGTACATAGTGATACAAGATTACTAGCTTTAGGCCCTGCGAAGTATTGGCTCCTTGTTTTTTTTTTTTTAAGAAGCAAAATAAACTGCTCTACTACTTAAGGTAAATTAAATATAATGAATTTTGTTTATATAAAAATGCGAATAACTATACTGTTTGCAAAAGTAAATTAGTTTGAAAATAAAATCCCATCAATAATAAAATAAATCAGTAATAATCTCTACCTCTCTTATAGAACTTGTTACTACAAAACTCTATTATTGAGACGTACCTCCCTTTACCGACGCCCACAATAAAAGAAAACCTACCAAACTCTGCTCCTAAAAGCAACCTATGCAATTAAAACCGCCTAACTAAAACCCCGATGTCTACGGAATACTAATGCCCTGCCCTGCGCATGCAAACGGGCCCAAATGTCCGATTTAGCTGCTGTAATGATTTTATTCCCCCGTTTAATTTATGCTCTTTGACATGCGAGGTCGTTTCTTGTACGCCCACCGCTGCTAACTCTTTTGTCATTGCTGTGAATCGCAAGCAGGGGATGAGACAGTTGGCTGGATTGGTTTGATAGAGCTGGAAATAACACATTTTTTGTTGCCGCGTAGCGCGTCGTAAAAATAGCATTAGCAAATCCTTAGTTATTGATGCATCAACCGCAACGAAAGTGTTCATACTCGATATTTTTTTAAAAAAATAGAATGGTTTTGAGAATAGGTATTAAATAAAGTTGTTACCCTATGGTAGTCAGTAATGCTATTTCATTTATTTCCTAATGACAGTAATGCTATGTTTCATCTTTTTGACCAATTTTCAACTAATTCAAGTAGTAGCGCATAATTTTTTATTGTATCCTTCTTATATCATTCTGAACAAAAATTATTTTCGACAAAAATATAGAATGCAATTCTTCCAAACCAATGCAGCAAGCTATCTTCCAACTGTAAAGTTGGTGTCTTCGGCGACGGTCAAATTCTGGTTCCCTTTGTTTTGTTATGCTTATTTTTGTTTTTAACAAAATTACCTTTTTTAATGTGGCACTTGAATGGAATTAGTTGATTAAGTGTCTTACAACTATCGTATGTCCAGGTTAAGTTAGCTCCTTAAAAGTATAAGTGTTTTTTTAAAAAAAGGAAAATAATAATTTAAAATTAAATAGTGAAAATAAACATACTAAGTAGTTTTTCCCATTCCATCATTCGACTATTTCTTTCAATTTTTCGGAAAAATTTTTTATTAAAAAAAGTTTTTAAATTTAAAAATTAATTTTTTTTTCAAAAATTTAAATACTCAATTATATTAACATCGAAAATTGCGTCTTTTCGATTTTTTTAGTTACAAAAATAACTAAGTCCTTTCTAAATTAAAAAAAAACTATATTTAGGTTGATATGTCATATGTAAAGTTTCGAAACGATCAGCCTATCAATGCATTTTTAATAAGATTTCGTACCACTCGTTTCCACAATCCAATCACTTTCTTAATTAACTACATCCCTGTATGCGTAGCCTCAACCGCATTAATACCATACCAACAACACGAGTCAATATTCTCCGGCATAAAAGCACCTTCTTAGCTGAGCAGGAAAACCACTTTCCCGGAAATCCCAGTATTGACAACCTTATTAAATATTGAGGCTCTCCCGGCCACCGTATCGCAAAATTAACCTTTAATACCTGAGCTCCCGCAAATGGGTCTGCTCCAGGTAATTCAAGACCTTCTTAGATACCCAGAGGATGGATTGTCTTGCGATTAAAATTCATCCTTCGATCAGGGGAAAAAACTTCGCCACTTTCCACTGCTCCAGATTAGGTTTCGGATTTCTACTATGGTAACTTTCTTTTTTGCCATGCTTTAAAGTGCCTTTTAAGTTCGGAAACGCATAATGTAGGGAGTTTTTAGTTGTTGGGGATTTTGCACCAATATTTCGATTATTCGCTATCTCATAGAAATAATATCGCCAAATTACTAACTTATAGCACTTTAATTTTTTTTTACTCTAGTATTTAATTACAATTTAAATATACAAGTTTTGGTTATTTATATTATAATCTTAGATTCACCGTTGCAAAAATTGATATGCTTTTGGCGAAAATAAGCCCGCTAACTAAAAATTGGATACTTTAGATTCCCCCCCCCCCCCCCCCTCGTCTACCTTGTGAAAATTTTCGTGAGAGTATAGGTTCTTTTAAAAGGGTTTATTAGATAAAAATTCTTTTGAGATCACTCATTAAATTTTTCTTGAGGATAATCTTGTTTCCCAAGCGTTAAGTGCATCAATCGAGGTGCTTGTAAAGATATTTAGAAATTGTAACTCTATGGTAGGAGCCCTTTTAACTTTGTTTAGTGAAATTTCTATTCTTTAATAAATCTTTTATGGGTATTTTAAAAGAAGTAGCACAGCTTAACTATTTTTAATACTGCAATTAGAAAAAGTTTTAGTTCTAGTAATTGTTTAATGTTTACTGATAAAGTTTTGTTCCATTTTATCATTTATATTTAAAGCCAGTACATGAACGTTTTTCATTATTCTTCTTGTCTTCTCTCTTGATAAGTAAAATCAAACTCAGAAAATATTTTTATTTTATTCATTTTAATTAATTCGCACTTGAAATGTAAGAAGTTCACCAAGTACTCAAGTGGATGTAGATTTTTTTTCTTTCTTTTTTTTTAAAGAAAAATATCTTTCAAATTTTTCTTGGAAAAGTTTTTGGTGATCTGATTATTTTCTCTTTAAAGTAAAATAAATATATTCAATTTTTAAATCTTATTTTTTATAAAAATATTTAAGAACTTCCAACTAGTTTTTTTTAAAAAAATCTTGAAACGGGTTTTTGCTTTCGTATTCATTTATTTTCCGAACAAATATGCAGATGAAAAGATTTTATTCTTACTGCCTAAAAAATCATACCGAGAAAAGAAAAAAACCCTTTTATAATAAGACTGAACGGAATGAATTGCCATACTTCGTTTATAGAAAGCATACAGACTTTCACTTTAACTTCAGTTCAGTTTCTGTCGATTTTCTAATTAACGATTTAAAAACTCATTTCTTCACCCACCCCTACCCGTAACAACCCTTTCATATTTTCCCCATTTTCAATTTCCTCGGAATCCAAGATTTTCTTTTTTTAATTAAAAACGGATGAAAAGTAAAAAGTATAGGGGAGGGGGTAAACAGAACGGAGGAGGGAAGAGACCAGTAAAAGTACTATTATACGAAAACTCTCCTTAAAGGCACTGAGAGCGGAGAAGCAATATAATCCAAAAAAAATCAGCTGATGAACTTTTAAAAACCGAAGGAAATAATAACATTAAAAAAAATGAATCATTACATTTACTTTTCTCCCCAAAAACCTCCTTCTGTGTATTTTTAAAAGTTCCATTTCTTACAATATGTCGAAGGGATGGAAAAGAATAAAAAAAATTATAAAAACCCTCATGCGGCTAAAGATTAATTATAACGCGTGACAGAGTGAGTTGGGTACTCTTTTAACGTGGCTGGTTTTTATATAAATGGGACTTCCTCTCTCTTAAGATTAAGGTTTTTAAGGCACCAGACAAAATACATATTGGGAAATAAAAACATCAAAAAAGGAAATTTGAAAATATCGAGAATTCTTTCTCTTTTGGTGGGCAGTTTTTGATGATTGTCGGTTTTTGTGCAAGACCATTATCACAACCATTAAACAAACTGCTGATGAAGTGGAAGGGTGCATGAAGTCTACGGGAGGTACAAGCGTTCCATCTTTTTCTTCTTTCATCAACTTTCCTCTCCGTTCCATGTTCGTGTTCTTTTTACCAAGAAATATATGTCGATATTTACAACTATCCCTCCTCCCTTTTTCATCAGCAACAACCAGATGAAAAATCTTGTCCGAGCAACACTTGAAAATACTCTCCCTTATTCCAAAAAAATAAAAAAACCAAAACAAATTCATAAAAAATAAAATACATACAGTTAAGAGAAATAAACGTAACAACAAAATAGAAGAAGTCAGTTTACGTTGAGGGCTCCATTGATTTCGTATTCAAGGCCTGTGCTTCGTCGTGTTGTTGGTTCTTTATAGTGCTTCGCCAACTTGAAGAATAACACGGCCTGCTCTAGGTGTGATAACGCACGACCAAAGGAAAAGCGCCGATACCTAAAAAGGGTGAAACTGTGAAATTCTGCAAAAGATTTCGAGGTTGAGGATTTGTTCCATTCGAGCGTGAATGAATAAATTGGAGAAGTGAAATTTCATAAGTAAAAACGAATTTTGGTGCAAGTAACATCTTCCACAGTTAAAGAAACATCACGTATTCCAAGTATCGGTTGCTGTGTAAAGAATTTGATTTGTTTTGTATATTACGATGAGACTTGTATTTTAGAATTTCGGTGTTAAATTAGCGGGTAAAATAGTACTATTTATGAGCGAAATGGAAATGGTTTAAATTCCTATATAAAACAAATCTATTAATATATTTTTATTTATGTGAAGAGAGATGAAGATAATCATTTGAACTTCGTAAGGAATAATATAATTTTCATCTAATATAATCTATTTTGGGACTGATATTGAAACTTTTAATTTAAATTATACATTATAAAAAAATTAAACAAAGAGAAATTGCGACATTTTCAATTATTTTAGTTCATTAATACTTTAAAACCTTAAATCTTTTGCTCCCTTTTAAAAGATCAAGAACAGTTTTTTTTAAATATATAATTTAAACTCTTTCTTCCTAAGTAATTTCTGATCGATTTACTAGGGACATTAAATAAACTGACCATCCCAACAACTTCCTTTCATGTTTCGTTTTATTACACCAGACCATTTGCGTGACGTCATTAAAAAAGAGGGGGAATCACCAAACAAATCCACAAAGCAAAAAAAAAAAAGAGAATAGCTATTTCCGCATTTAAAATTTATAAACAAAAAGCGATCGCTATCCCGACGGATAATAACCCCTAATGCTTCGGTAATCCCGGTCTTTTGAAGGTGAAAAATAAATCGAGAGTTATAAGAAAATAAGGCCCATTTTTTTTCTTGTTTTACTTCATCACCTAGAGTTAAGTCCGAACCATCACGGGGAGGGAGGGGCCTTGATTGATGGCAACCAATGACCATTATTCATTTAATGTTTGTTCCAATACCTGCCGCCATATTCCACCCCTACATGTATAAAACTGATCCATATTTAATGAACTCAGATACTTATCCCCTAAGAATCCGAGGAATCTCGACTTAGTATCTAAATATTTTTTGTGTGTGTCCACCCAAAATAATGATTTTAATCTAGCATTGTCCAGACATGATAAGGGCATTTATTATATTAGATCCCCTATAAGGATTTAAGCACAGGCTTTGATTTTTTTAAACCTAGTAATCGAGGCTTTTTGTCGTGGTAAATAAAATTGGTTTTTGTTATTTGAAAGGCATTGCGTGGGTGGGTCCCTCTTTAAGGCCAATATGTGAAGAAGAAGAAGATAATAACTTTTTAGGGTATAACTTGCTTTGAATTTTGTGTTGGCGTGTCATATAATATTTAACTTGAAGGCCACTTGAGATAAGTGAAGAATTAAATATTTCTAGAATATACAGTGTGCACGAATTCGCAGGTATATAGGAAGAACATTATCCTAGTTTAATTGTTCTTTTATTTGGGTTGTTGCCTTCAAACTTATAATTTTATTGACCATTTAATATTATTATCTTATTAAAGAAGTAAAACAGTGATTGAGACGCAACTGAACAAACGTATATATTACGTAAAATGCTGTTACATAAAATGTTATTTAAACGAAATTGATACCATTTTTAAACATTGAGGCTTTAAGATCCTGTTTTATAACACTATCTAAACAAAGAGAGGTAAATTTCTGTGAAAACATTTGAGTTTTATTCAATAATATTTACTTTCAAAGTTTTTTTTTTGCATCATAAAATGTATTTACAGTCAAAAATATAAAATCATCTATAAAAAATTAAGTGTGTTAATTATGTAATTTAGTACTGCTTCCTAACAACATTTTCTATTACAGTTTTATAAAAAAAATTTAAAAGATATATTGTAGTTAAAATTTCATACAGTTAAAAAAACTACATATATTATTTTCATGATTAAAATCGCAAAGTACTTAGTAACCAACTCATTTTGTTGCGTAGCTATTTGACTTTTGTTTAACAAAACAACCTAATAAAATTATAATTTTTTAAAAACATATAGTTATTTCTCCACTACGCAAAGTGTAAATGAATCCGGGTTCATAACTTATTTACTCCACCACCAAGGATTTTTTAATGGAAAATTCCAAAGAGGATCCTTAGTAAAAAACAAATCATCCATTTGTACACATCCTCGGATGCGGAAGATGCTGATTGTCAGAGGGTGACCGGCACGTTTGAATGGCGTAATGAGATGGTTTTTCAGACGACTCCTCTCCATCCTCCCCCGCAGATAAGGGATGACTCAGGGATTGTCCGCAGTAATGGCCTAGCTGTAAGATCGGCCATTGTTATGCATATTAATGCAATGAATGGATGCTGGGGATCCAACACTCTGTAGTGACTCGTCCACAAATTAGTCAGTGGACGGTGGGGGAATCTTTTGTGTAATGGGAGAGTCCATTTCCTTAATCAAACAGGAATTCGGACAAGGATTGAGGGGGAGGGGGTGATGAGTCTTGGCTACTGGCGTTTCAGGGTTGGATGGGATGTTGTCCCCTAGGTTGGGGTTTGAGATGCTGGGTATGATTGCGAGGGGGCCCGATTTATTTTTATCTGGGTTTATGGGGCGTTGGGTCGTTTGATTTTTTTTTTTTTAAAGAATGTCGTTGATAGTGCGTGTAAATTGTCTCTTGGGGGCTGTGGATGTAATGGATTTGGAGAATATATGGGTCAGGGTTATGTGTACGAAAGTTGGGGAGATCCATTTAGAAATTAAAAGTAGTAGTTTACTAGCCACTAGAGGGTAAAATAGTATGCATTTCTGTACTACTAAAAATTACATTTATTAATTTTATTTTAAACGAGTAAAATATTTTTATGCTTTAAGACATTTGTGGTCAAATCGGAAAATAACTGAGTTTTATAATTGAGTTATAAACTTTAGAATTAAAAATTACTTTTGCCTAACTTCCTTTCTCAATATTATGCTTCGGATGTATTTCATTATTTCTCTTACCAACAAATTCAAAAATCATTTACTCGTCCCAAACTCGAGAGTATTAATAAAAATATGATCAGTCATATGCCAATCACACAGATACCGTTATAAAATTTATATTTTATCTTATTTTTCATCACAGTTCGTTTTATACAATCACCAACACCCTTACACACTCAGAAACAACTCTACACTCTCAACAAAAAAAATCTCAACCCCAAAACGCACATCAAACCCCTTAAAACCCAACGAGAACCATCCCATCCTTACGATCGTAGGAGTCGAAAGCCAGCAAAGCATCAGCATCGATTGCGGTGGACTGTTTGAAGCATGGAGTGGACAAACACAATTAGACCGCCGGCGGCCACAATCACGTCCTGCCCAGTCTCCGGGCAGTTTGTCTTCCTCGCCGTTAAAAGGATTGGGCCCAAGTCCCGACGACACTTAATACCTATCGATGGTCAGTTGGCTCCTCTCTTGACCACCCCCACTTCGATGATTTTTTTGTGTCTTTGTTTTTCGTGTCGTTCTTTTTTTTTTGGTATGTCGTCGGGCTTTATTGTTGGTTGTGAGTTAAAGAATGTTGGTATTAGGGGTTAAATAATTTTTAGTTAAATTAGTAATGCCTATCGTCAGAGTTCTTATTTGCGTTTTTGTTGTTAAAGGCGAAATGCATATCGATGGTCAGTTGGCTCCTCTCTTGACCACCCCCACTTCGATGAACGCGATGTTTTTTTTTTGTCTTGGTTCTTTTTCTATGTCGTCGGGATTTTATTGTTGTTTGAGAGTTAAAGAATCTATAGGTATTTTATCAAATAATTCTTATTTAAATTAGAAATGGGTATCGCATCTAAGGTATCTCCCGGAAGGAAATTGAAGGAATTGCGTATTGAAGGCTCAACCCATTTCTTAACCCTTCAATGGACGTGAATTTTTTTGTCTTTGTTCCTCTGTGTCGTTTTTTTTTCCGGTGTCGTCGGGTTTTATTGTTGGTTGTGAGCTAAAATTATTTGCTTAAATAATTCTTAGTTAATTTAGAAATACCTATCGATGGTTAGTTGGCTCCTCTCTTGACCACCCCCACTTCGATGGACGCGATGGGGTTTTTTTTTTGTCTTTGTTTTTTCGTGTCGTTATTATTATTTTTTTTTTTGGTGTCGTCGGGATTTTATTGTTGGTGGTGCGTTAAATAATGTTGGTATTTGGTTAAATAATTCTTAGATAAATTAAAAAAATACCCGATTGAGGGTAAGTTGTTTCCTCTCTTGACCATCCTCATTTCACTCTACACGTTGTTGTTTTTTGTCTATGTTCCTCGTTGTAGTCGGGATTTTATTGTTGGTTGTGAGTTAAAGAATGTTTTTGTTTCGTAAAATATTTTTTTAGTTCATTTAGAAATACAGGGTCGGTTGGCTCTCCTCTTGACCACCCCTACTTCGAAGGACGCAATGTTTTTTTTTAGCACTGTTGGTAGCTATGTTTTTTTGCTATTAACTTAATAGTACTATTTTCAGAAATAGCATTTTCTCTGACTTTGTGATATTAGTTTTCCATACATAAAGGATTTTTTCAGGGTTACCTTAATTTTTTTAATAAAAAATCGACATGGATAAATAAAGACGTCAAAACTGATTAACCCATTAATTTATTTTTGAACATTTGATTTAGAGTAACTGTAATTTTAACAGTAAGTAAAACATTTTTTTTTATCTTCTAACGACACTTTTTGGTTTTCTCACAAAAGAAATTCACAAACTTTTTAACAATGAAATAGAATAAGGTAAAAAAATTCAATAAAAATAAATAAATATCATTAAAAAATAGCTATAAGATACATAATAACTTTCGCCAAGCTTTATATAAATGAGCCACAATAACACCTTACAAATACTACAGCCTCACGTTACTAAATTATGAGTTTCATACCATTACGTAAAAACATATTATATCTAGCAAACTATCAAAAATTGATATCCTTTTGATTGTGACTTGCCTTTTGACTTCTTGTCAGAATGTCCCCATAAATATTTTAGAACTAAATCCATGGCATTGTTTTCCTGCCACAACAGAACCTTTTTTCCTGCATTTCGCATGTGTTTTTTCATTCACAAAACAGAAATAAAACCCCAGTCATTGAAGAGGGTGTTGGTTCATTCACAGTTGTCGGTTTCGCTGAAGAGGTATTAAACTTTAAAAATATTCTGCGGCGTTTGTCTGTTTGGGGAGAGTCACGCCATTTTTTGATCTGTTGTTCACATGAACTTTTAGATTGCTTATAAATAAGGGTCCTAATTTTTTTTATTTCGTGAACTTACCTTTTATGAAGTTTTCATGGTTTATTTCTGGTTTTCTAAGTTTATAAGTTTCTCTCGACTCGTTTGTCAATCAGATTGGGCACAGCAGTCCACGGCCATACTTGAGTTGTTGTACCTCTGAGTATTCCTTGAGTTAATTGATTATTGTAACTAAAAACTTAACTTGTTTAGAATATCTTCGAAAGAAAATTTTATATTTATGAGTGTTTTAAATATATGATATTCATACACTTAAACTCTTCTATTTTTGGAAAAATAATCTATTATAGGGCAGCTAATCTTTCATAGAACGAAAAAAAAAGTCTTTTTTAAAAATCTTAAACTTATAAATTCCTCAACAATTAGTATTCGATGAAAATTATGGCAAAAGAAACAATACCAATTTAAAAAACACTATCCTCCTCGATAATACTCGGCTTCTTATACTTCATCTATGTATTATTTTCCTGATAGTAATTTGCGGTATAAACTTAAGAATATGCCTCATAATGATGATTGAAAATCATGCCCTTGAATTCTCAAAATGACTTCTCACAACAGAAATATGGATATCATAAGGTCAAGAAAAGTTTTCATATGCCAATTTACAAATAACATTTCCAAATATACCCCTTAATCAACTCAGAAAATCATGTGTTCACGATTAAATTCCGTCAATGCCTTTTTTCATTAAAAGTGCATTACTTGTAAATTGCAACCCCTTTCTCCAAATGATTCCGGATCGAAACTCCTAACACCGTGACATATGAAGCACTTCGCTGTGTTCCCAGTATTGTGCTGATCTAGCAAAAACTTATTACAAAAAAATTATAGCCGTGTAACCGATATGACGTCACGAGTAACAAAACTCGTAAAAGTATAACGTTAAGTTCTGTGTGATCTGTTCTTAGATATTTAAAACAAACTGGAACAATATATATAATTCTTTTGGGAAGTTTTTCGAACGATTGTTATTTTTAAACTTGGTTAAGGGTACGTAATTTTTTCTGTAAAACAATGATTTAGAAAAAACTGCTTTAAGTTTAGCATACTGATAACCACATTTCGTCATATGAGTGCTCGTGGGCAAAAAGGTTAATTGGATGGATTTGGATTGTATGAATTGTTTTTAAATTGAAAACTTGTTTTAGTTTTTTAAGAAAGGTTTTTAGCCAAAAATAAAAATAATGTAAGAAAAAAACATTTAAAAGTTAACATCTTCGGAATTAAATATTTTGTTATTAAATAAAAATATATTATTTTAGTTTTTAAAAAAGGTTGTCAGTCGAATATGAAAATAAGAGAAGAAAAAAAAAATTAAAAACAAAAAAGTTCAATAGCATACATCAACTGTTCTTCAGTAACCTTCCAAACCCCTCATACCTCGTTAGGGCGAGAGAAAAAGCACCACAAAAAAAGCCCAAATTACCGCACCATCAAGCTTTTCTTTTAATGTAATAAGCGGAGAAAATGATGGTCAACAAAAGCCAGATCCAGACTCTCCTTTTGACCAGAAACCCAGATGGGCGTTCTCGATGGCTTATGGGCCCATTTTTACACTTCGTGCGGCCAGCATCCGGGACACAGCGGCTAATAACGGGTCCGGGCCCACAAGCGTTACTGGACCCGCCCCCATGGGCCAAAGCCCGATCCACCAATTATTATCGGATCTTAGATGAGCAATGGGACGGGTTAAGATGCTCTTATTAAGAGAGAGAGGAAAAGAAATCGTAATCTGGTTGGAGTAATTTGAAAAGGAGATAGACTTGGAACAATAAGTTGGGGCTAGGTGTTTGGAAACATTAATTAAACAGGTTCTGGGATAGAACATTGATATGCGGGTCCGGTTTTGTATAATTGTTTTGGTTTGTGTGTGATTTTACTTATTTTTGGCCTTTATCATTAAAAAAAATATCGTTGCAGTCTTTTTTTTGTGCTTTCCACATTTAATTTCAATTCCTACTCAGGATTAATAACGCAAATGTAGTTCAACTAGTGCATCAGGCCTCATTGAAAAGTCTGGTGCATTAATTGGATTGATTACATTAATAACTAGCAAATATAAGATTGGTATAAGACAAATTTTGATACAACTATTAGGTGGGTTAAAAAAGAGAGAGAAATATAGAGATATATAAAACGACAAATCGTAAATGTTCCTCAAAGAGGGCCTGGGACTTATTACTGGGAAAATATTTCTTCTTAAAAATGTCATTTCACCACCCTATTTTTATAAAGAAATTAAACGTTACAAATAAATTCAAAAGAAAACAACACTCCACTTCTATGAGCTAATAAAAAAATTAGGTAAATAAAATAAACTTCAATCAATAGAGCAAGCGTTTTTTCCAGAAAATAATATTTTCTATTTATTTATTTATAAAATTAATTATACAGTGAAAAACCACATACTTTAATATTCCAAATTAAAATTCATATTTTCAATTCTTTTCAGCTTCGAATTTATTAACGTTGAGACAGTAGCACTTGTAGAAATACTTTCGAGCGTGCGAACACGCACAAACCTAAACAAACCGCGTTCAACGAGTCATGATCTTGTATAATTCACGTTCATTTCCCTATAAGAATAAGAATAATAGCATAAAAATACGATGAATTCTCTCCAAAAACACCCTGCCATTCTCCAATTATAATGACTTTCCAGAATTTTTTCATGCGTGCTTTCGTCAATTTTTTTCCAACTCATTCAGATGCTTATTATATTATATATTTTTCATATCCGAAAAACCGCTCGTATGATAAAAAAAAATCACGCATAAATTGAATATTACGTATTCTACATGTCTAAAGCAGGTAGGTATATCGGGTGCGATGCTCCCATTTTCACAAATGTCGCACAATTCGCAGAAAAGTGACCCATCTCTCATTGAGATAACATGGCTAATAAGTCATTTTCCCCGTGTACCGCGCGATGTTCTCTCAAAATCCGTGAAATATGGGCTGTTCACTCAAATGACGTTATTGTTCATTTTTATTCCGACACTGAGCGAAGGCGAGAGTCAAATTGTGCACATGCATATTAATGAGGCATGGGAATTTAGCGTGAAAATCGAATCATTTCATCTGAGGTTTAATCTATATTTAGCTTGTTTTTAGTACTTAGGCACGGGAAACCGTTTCCACTCAGGTACACTTCTGATTTAAAGGACATATCTGAAGATCAGGTGTTTTAATTAAGGAAAACAATCGCAATGGTGTCTCGTTATTCTGATAAATCGTTATACGTGCCCATACAAAAATTACGTTTACTAAATTATTGAAACACATTCTATTTGGTTGAAAGAGACATCAAAATGTATTTCATTATGAATATGACTACTAAAATAATTCACCTTTATATTTTGATATTTGGAGCGGTCTTTTTTTTTAACTGAATGTGTTTACTAAAAAACTATTTAATTCTAATAGTTTTAGCAAATGTAAAAGTTTAACTTCTTACTTGCACTGCAATATTGTGGTGTACGTTACTCCGAAACACTTAATGGGGTAAATGATTCTACCATAAAAAAATTATTTTAAAAAAAAGATTTGAAAGGTATAAGTTCATATTTCCCACAAAACACATTATAAAAGTTTCAAGAAAATTGAAATCATTTGACCATCAACACATGATTAGTCCAAAAATAGCACCTTAACTCTTCTCCTTAATTGCTTACCAAATCACCAATCTCGTTTTTCAACTGTGCACATTTCTTGTCTAATTTCGCCTTTGACCAAGTGGGTGGGAAGATGATAAACGAAGTGTTAAACTTGAACTTTTACCTGCTTCAGAAAAATCAAACGTTGTCACGATTTAAGAAAAAAAAGGGTTATTTCCATAACCACCTCCAAATTATGCTTTGTTTATCGTTTATGATAACGAAGAGAGTCATCGAATACGAGGCGCCCGATATTATACCTTCTTCCATTTGCACTTGTTGCGAAAATAAATCTAGCTTACGTTTTGCATAACTTTAAGAACTCTCATTACATAGGTATAACGAAGCAATATTTCATTCGCCTTAAATAAGAAGGTTTGGTCGGTACAATACTTTGTTTTCCGTAAACTAATTTTGGCATTCTCTGGAGGATCGTGCCAGACTCATTTTTCCATTTGCTTTCTCAACTACGGAGGGGTGGTTGAAATGATGATTAAATTTGGCGGACCCGGGCTCGACCCCCGGTGTCATCAGCAACTGGCATCTCTCTGTAGGAAACACCTCAAGTGAAAAAACTTCGCCAGGTTCGTGCTACAATTCACGAGTTTTATGTTTAGAAAGAGAAAAATGGCTCACGAGTTCTCGAGGCTTCGCTCTGATACTTATCTTCCTGGATAAGCGTGTCATTTCTTGCTGGCGCGCCATTAAGCCAGTTTGCCTAATGATAAGTTTCCAATTGAAGGGTCTGGTTGCAAAACTAACATTTTCCAAAGTATAACTAAGATATAGGGCCCGGTCTGTTCGTTGGCGCCTTCGTCCAATTGAATTACGATCGTCAAATCTCGCCAATACATGGACCGGACCGTATATCTTAATTATACTTTGGAGAATGTGAGTTTTGAAACTAGACCCTTCAGTTCTTTTTATCTCTGACTTGTTTTTTCGGCATGGGAGGTATATTAGGGAGAGAGCGCAAAGGGTTGGCGATCGTAATTATCGTGCCAAATTTCTCGACGAGGTTTGCACTCGGATAATTCAAGAGAAGGGGTGTGTTTTTGTTCCTCTTTTGATTAATAGTGAAGTTGGAATGATTAAATCCATTGCATTTCTTGTTTATCTAATGAAGCATGGTTATGAACAATAATATCTATTGAAGGTTAAGTTAAGATATAATTAGAGATAATTCCATTTGTCGTCTAGACTTTATCGAAACAAATGATTATGAATATAAATTACTTCTACTATTACAATTTCAGTATGTTATTTTATTATGGTTATTGTAGTTTTTTTTCCTTTGGAGATTACAACTTTTATTTTTCTATCTTAAAGGAATGACAGCTATATTTAAATACAACATTCTTAAGTCTTATACATTACATATAAAAAAAACCTCTCTGTTTAGTTAATAATTCAAAATATTTATTTTAATAAATTGCTGAACTAAATATTTCAAACCTTAGCCATGGTTGACTGCATGAAAAGGTGGACAAGAAATCCACACCTGTGATCATCCAATTATTTAACTGTCTTTTCAATTATTCACTTCGAGGAATATTAAAAGAAGAAAACCTTCGGAAATACAAATAAACTATCATTTTCAGAAACCAAAGACAGTCTTTAGAAATCAATAACTCTTTTTATTAATTATTTGCTTCATATTTAACGAACTTGCTTCATCTTCGTCTGTATTACCTTACCATATAGAGCATCGAGTGTCCTTTTCCCCACGCTTCAGCGGTTCTGCAGTAGCGGAATCACTTGGCCGAGTCCTGACCACCCATTACTTGTTTATACGCAAACCAATTTAATCAAGCAATCGTGTGCTCGACCGGTAAATAAAATAAATAAAGAGACACCGGCCATTTTGATTCGAACCGTTTCCCCGATTGGATAACGGCCATGTCCTTGGAAGACGATATATCCGAGCAAGTTCAGCATATAACAAAGGGCCCTGGCTCACAGCAAGGTTATAGAGCTGTTAGATTCTTCCATTTTTTATATAAAAGACTCTAGGAATTCAGTTAAAAGTTCAAATTTGGGCCCACTTCTTCGGAGAAACTTGTAATCTTGGCGTCGTTTGATCGTGCGGTGGCGCGTTAAGTGCAAAAACCTCTTTTTGCCAATGACAGCCTAGAGTTAGGATTGTCACCATAAAATCGGAACAGTGGCGGACTGGTTTTTTCCTGTAATTTGACGTCTTCATAATTCCATTGATTTATTGGTTTTCTCATTCTCATGTTCTACAATGAATAAATTGTTTTTCTTCAATTTCGTTTTTTTATTGTCTGCGGTATTCGGTTATTGCTTCTTCTCATGAAAGGGCTAATAATGTTGTCCGTTGATATATTTAGATCTTTGAACAAGTTTTTAAACCAATTTACCAATTTAATTGAAACAAGAGTTCAATCTTATTCTATTATAAAAATGCTCCATAATTCGTTATTGAAAATTGAGAAGTTAAAACTAATTGTGTACTTTTTAAAGGCGCTATGTTCTACTTCAAAATAAAATGTTATTTTAAGAAAACACTAATGAGTAAAGGAAAATAAACTGTAACTTTTCTTACTTCTTTAAATGAAGAATGTGATCAGCAGAATTCGAAAATGAAAATATATTTAGTAATAATATTATCGTGTTTTTTTAAGTGAATAATAGTGAAATAGTGAATTTTTAGTAGAGAAATAGTGAATTTTTAGTAGAGAAATAGTGAATTTTTAGTAGATAATAGTGAATTTTTAGTAGAGTAATAGTGAGTTTTTAGTGAATAATATTATGGTTTTTGTTAAATACCTAAATTGGTATTTAACATTAACCATGGACATTTTAAACACAATATAATTTCCCATTTCTGCATAAATAATCTACAGACTCAAAATTGACTCTGAAAGATTTTTACGAAGACCATCATATAAAAGCCAAATTTCCTTTCTTACCCCCCTTTTTTTATTCATTATCAACCCAATTTCCGCAACAAAGGTATTACTCCTGGCTGCTTTTCTAGCGGCATGCGTTGCGAGAGTACACTGCAAACAAATGCCGGCCTGTAAGTAAGCAAGCAGTTCCTAAGCGCCTTTGGATGCCCCATTAAGCTCGGTCTCGTAATTTGGATCTCTAATGACGCACTACTTTCTCCCTGATCACGCGTGACGGCTCACGTCTTTTGTTTCTTCTCTGCTACACGATCACCACTCGCCAGTTTTTTATGCACTCTTTTTCTGGACAGGAGAACGAACTGGTCCTGTCCATATGTTATTTGTATTATAGTGTTAGAATTGATAGGTCTACATAAGTTAGCAAATGTTATTATTCTGAAATTCAAAGCAAGTCGAGATGAGCTGTTAAATCGTATAAAGTAATAATTTCCCTTAACAATTAAAATTAAAACTAAAATATTGTCATAATATTAAAACCAAGATGAAACATTTTCAATAAAGAAAAGTCCATCCATAATCTTAATTAAAATTATAAAAACTTTCCTTCCTTGTTGGTTAGAGGTTGGGGTTGCAATTCTTTTAGGGAGGGGGGGGGGGGGGGGGGGGGACGGATGGGTGTTTTGATAAAAAATGTCGATTTTCTGTTTATTTTTTTCTTTTTTGTATTCTGCTTATCTTTATCTTTAACTTAAATATTTTTCTCAGGAACTATAAAAGATATCAACATATTTTGTATTGTTATTTCTTCCCCATTAATAGCCCTTTGATTTAAACTGAGGAATTTGAAATATATCTGCTCAAAAAAAGTTATATAACTTTAAATCTGATTTTTTTGTGTTTTTCAATACACATTTTTAAAAAAATCACTGTAATTTTTTTTTAAAACTTAAATAAAATTATAAATTTTATAAATGAAAAAAAAATGCGTTGCTGGAAAACCTGGCAGGCAGGTGACAGGTTAGACGTCTGTATCCTTCAGAGGGTTAGGTCAGTTGGACAACAACTATTTCTCTTTGTTTAATTATAATTCAACAACAACAAAGTTCGATCAAAAAGCAACATCAGCTACCTACAGTTATTTACAAAGAACCCACGCTTCGCATCCCATTTCTTACCCAAAGATGGAGAGAAAGGATGTGCGTGATGGTTTTTTTCTCATTGTTTCCCTCATTGTTTTTACTCACAGCTTTCTCCTATTTTTTTCTTTGTTCCTCATGTTTCCGCTTTTATTTTGTAAGTCGTCCAAATGAAGGGACCGCTGATGAGGGGGTCTCATTAGCTTGATTCTTTCCTTGCGGCCATGAAAGAGGATCTTTTTAGGGTTGGGCTAATTTGAGCTAATGCTGGTTGATCGTTAGGCTTGGCTAGTAGATTTTGTTTGACTATAGTATTAATTTTGTGTTTGAAATATTTTAATTACACTTTTTTTTGCAGCGTAATAAAATATTGAAATAATTTTGTATAGTTATGTTATATCACTTTTTAATGAAGTATGGGGAACCTTTATTTGCTTACGAAAATACTGATATTTTGTAACATGTTCAAAAAGTAGCAGGTAGTAGTTGTTGAATCTTATTCAAATTTTCTTTCAAATTTTACAATGAAGTTATCAAGTATTAGATTTTGTTAAGTAAAATAATTAAAAATCTATTAATTTAAATCTTATTTATAATTCTTAATCCATGTTTATCTAAATTTACAATCAACAATTTAGTTAAAGACTCAAAGGAAATAAACACCAATAACTAGAAGAGTATTGGGAAGTTCATGATTTGTAAAACAAAGATTTGGCTTAGAAAAAATACTATATTTGTCGATAGTCACGAACTTTCTCTTCCTCTCCAACACTTTTACTCAATAGCCTCGGGCTTGATTGGAAAGAGATGTGAAAAAATAACAGTATTATTTTATTTTCCCTTGTTTTTGAAAGGTTAAAGTAGAATAATTTATTGTTAGTTAAAGCAAATTAGTTGAAACAACCTAATAGGTTAATGAAGAAATTGAAAATAGATAGTATTTAGAAATTAATATTAATTTTTTTTCAATGTTTTATGAAGTTGTCATTTTTTTTGGATAGCCTTAGGTATGGGGCAGATAAGGTACTTAAGTAAAGTCACAAACAGATTCCAGAAAGAGCAATAGAAAAAATTGTCATCTACGGCATAATATTTTTAGCAAATCTTAAATTTCTTCTAAATTAATGATAACATAGTATAGTTTTGTTTATACATATTTAAATGAAATATATAATTTACAATCCTCGTATAGTTTTTTAGTCGTATAAAAAATAAATATATGTTAATTTTGTATGTCAGATACAACTGCATCCTTTTAAATGTAAAATATTAAAAAATTTCTTAGAAAAAAAGTAAGGCTCTTAAAAAAAGTTAAAAATTATAAATACATTTGAAACGAAAATGGCGTTCATAAATATATAGAATTAACTGTTTTTAAAAAACACTTCAAACATCACACCTTTACCTTTTGGAAATTGATGGGCAGCCTGAAAAATCTACGACTTTCGGGTCAGAGGTTGGCTCATTTCAGAGCTCAAAGCTCGGCATAAACACACATATGATCGAGATAAATGGAGATGACGCTTCTCGGGTCTTCCCTATTTTGTTAGGGATGAAAAGTGCATGCTCTTGTCCGAAATCTGTTACTCTGATCATTGTTCTATGTTCAAGAATCATTGTAGTAAATTTAGGTTGCTTATGAAAAATAAGTAATAGATATTGTTGTAAGAGAAACAAGTAACAATGCATGGTTCCTAAACATAAAATTTCAATTGCTCATTTGCAACAATAACTTAATCGGAATATTTTTTAATACGTAATTAGTAAACATCTGGTATAGAAATAACTAATAAGAGGCAAATGAGCCAAAAGTAATAACTTGGTTTGTAAAGTTTTGACTTTTCCTGTTGATGCATAAGTTTTTTTTAAACATTTGTTCAGCAATATTTATTTTAGGTATAAAACTGTTTTTTTGAGTTTCTTAAGCGTTTCAAACTTTAAGAATCAATACATTACTATAATTAATTCGAATTATTGAAACGAGCATGCTCTTAAAATTATCTGTTAACTTTTATACGAATATGTATCCTTTACAGCTTTTATAAATACGTGTTAATCGAAACAAAAGTCACTGTATTAATTTAAATACTACAGATTATAATTCAAGATCAGTTTGTTCCTGTCCTAGTCTAAAACAAGGTGCCAAATAACAGGTTGTATCTTTATTTTCCTCCGCTTCACGTTTTATCATCGCCCTTTGGCACCTCCAAATGGGGTGGGCTCGAAAATGAAGAAACGATTATCACTTTTCGAACTGTCTCCCTGAACAAGTTTAATTGCAGTTAAATCGCTTGTTAAACGGTCCCGATGTTGCGATGTGGGCTGTTCTGGAGGGAGCAATTGTAGTAATTGGTGGGTGAGTGTAAATTATAGTCAAAATTGCACAAAATTCCGTATGCCAGTTAAGAAGTGTGTAAATAGGGGTATATTTAAGTTTAGTTGTTAGGAAAATCTCGTTTAGAAAAAAAAATATTAATAATCCATTGGAAACATTGATAGATTTTAATAGTGAGCACTATGGAATTTTTTATCGTCATTATTTTAAAAAAAAGATTGCGAATATTTATGCCTCCAAGTAGGGTATTGCATTCCAACACAAGTGTATACATTTTTATTCATGTATATTTAAAAATATCTGGAATTAACTAAAAATTCTCCAAGTGTCATAATAAGACATTTTAAACTACCTAATTGTATCATAAAGTAGGTAGATAAAAAGCACTATATAAGTTCTTTTTAACTACCTTCAAGGGAAAATAGGCAATGGCGGCCATTGTAGAACATAAGAGTTCGGTTCTTTATAGTTTAACGCATATCTATTTAACTGGTCCATTATTGAATATGAATTTCCAAGAATTAATATGATGATATATCTATTGAAGATGGCCGTTCCTAAACCGTTTGAAGACGAAACACTTAAAAGAAATACACCACTGAAACTGTTAATCTATTCAAACACAACATCGATCTCAATCTAAATAACCAAACGCACGAGATGGTTTCTAAGAAATAGAAAAAAGGCATCTAAGAGAAGCCGACCCAAATTTTTTTAGTAGTAGAAAGTTTGTAGCCCGGGGGCTAGAAGATCTCCGGCACGCGCAGTCGGGTCAAGGAGGGAGGTACTCGACAGATCCTCACTTTCTCTTCTTCTTCTTCATATTCTTTTTTCTTTTCTTCTTATTTGAGGTTGGATAGCGAAAAAAAAGGCCCCTACTTAATTGATATATCGCGTCGGTGAACTTGCAAATAGCGCTTTGCAGAGTTAGTAAGAGTGGTTCTCAGTGACATGGTTAACTGGGTTTTAAGCGATAAAAAGTAAAAAATAAAACAAAAAACAACAATGAGAGGTTTGGGATTAGAGGCGAGTGGGAATTGGGTAGGATCCGGTCACAGTTGAAGGATCAAGAGATGGGAACTGGACTTCTTGTGTTATGATTTGCACCCTAATGGGGGTTAATGAATGTTTATAAAACTCAAGGACATTTATTTCAACGAAAACTTTCCGAGAACATTGGGAAGTTTTTCATGGAAACGGTACATAACAACAGTTTACACTTTCTTGTTTGACATACATATAACGTAGAAGCGTGAAATTTTAATCATGCCCAACACAAGGAGATTTGTAGAACAACGCGATATTTTCTCATAATAAATCTTCTATTCTTAAAAATTAAGCACTACCTAGGTAAAGAAATAATAAAAAAATTAAAGTGTTTATCTCATAAAACATTAAGCACTCTAAACACCCTTAGCATCAACACTTTTAATTTTATAAACCCTACACTATCCGCCACAATCCACTCAAAAACCTTTCTTCCATTTACTGACGCAATTTGTCTTGATCGGCGCCCACAACCGCCCCGTCGCCAAGTCGCCAAGTGCGCAGTTAACGACGTCCATTAGAAGTCCCCGAATTAAGTGTCACAGAGATTTTCGCCAAAGACTCGTTTAACCCTTTTATATCAAGAGAGCGAAATCCATCCGGCGGCAACTAAATCTCTCTTAACCACTTTTACCCCTTTAAGGGGGCTGTAGACGATCGTTTCTGGTGCAGCCCCAAGGGGCTCGTCTGACAATTGTTGGGATTCCCCCTCGAACGCGGTGGCGAATCAAGCTAAGGTTTATTTAGATAGTTGGGTCACTAAAGTCTTTTATGTACTAGTGCGTTGGGATTCAAGCTCTGGTGTTGATGTAACATGAGGTTGAGGTTTCATGTGCTTGTTTACTGTTTAGAGTTTTAACATTCTTCATAAGAAAATCGAATATTATTTGGTTTGTTTTATTTAGCTCAGTATCATATTATCTTGAGGTTTATTTAGATATTTAAGTCACTGAAGTCTTTTATGTACTAGTGCGATGTGATTCAGGCTTTGGTGTTGATGTACGTGAGTTTGAGGTTTCATGTGTTTATTTACCGTTTAGAGTTTTAACATTCTTCATATGAAATCTAATATTATCTGAATTGTTGCATTTATTTCAGTATTACATTATCCTGAGGTTTATTCAGATAGTTGGGTCACTACTCACTAAAGTCTTTTATATACTAGTGCGATGAGATTCAAGCTTTGATGCTGTTGCAACATGAGTTTAAAATTTCATGGGCTTATTTACCATTTTGAGTTTTAACAATCTTCATATGAAAAATCTAATATTATCTGGTTTGTTTTATTTAGTTCAGTATTATATTATCCTGACTTTTATTCATATAGCTACTAAAGTATTTTATTTACTGGTGTGATGAGATTCAAACTTTGGTGATGTGTTGCAACATGAGTTCGAGGTTTCACGTTTGCAATTCAGATATTGAAATTTTAGATCGATACATAATATGAGAGGCTTAATTCATTTGGTTCTGCTTTACATTATCTCGATGTTTATTAAAATTTCAGATAATTCAAGGACAAAAATTTCATAAAAATTAAGTTTTAATTGTAATTGCGATTATAAAATTTTACTTTAAATTAGTATGCAAACGATCAAAATATTTTGTTCTAAAATTATTGTGAAATATGTCTTTGGCGGGAAAGTACGGAAATTGGTTGAAAGGGAAAATCTAAGATAATGAGTTGTATCCAATAAAAATAAATTATGATTGGTTACACGCAATAATGAATCTCAAGTATACTTGTCGTGAGTGGATCAATGAAATGATCCTAGTTTTTTCAATAAAAAAATAAAACATCGATGACAAAAAAAAACTATATAACTAAGAATTATTTCGTTTCCATAGAAACTACATCGAGTACTATTAAACTAACTAAAAAAACTTATCTGATGGAAAAAGCTCTAATAACAGTAGCTTCAATATCTAATCAATAACAAACAAATGTGACGGGCTTGATAGATTTTTTTATGCATCTTAAAGAAAAATTGTAGAATAATGACGGGTTAGGTATGTACTTAGATGCAGTGTTATTTTACCCTTTCTAATGTTTTTCAATAAATTATTTTATATATCTTTTCTTATCCGCGGGCGAAGATTTTGTAGAGTAATATAAATACATCATCAGCTAGATTGAAAACATAGGAACTCAATTTCCAAGAAACTTGGATACTTCAAATATTCTGCCGGTTTGAATGAGTAAACAATTTTGTAGAGTAATCTGTCAATAAGTTTTCTATATTTAATAATTCATTGATCTGTGAAAATGATTTTTTTTGTAATTCTTCATGTTGAAATGAAGGAAACTGAAATGAGATCTTTGAAAATACAAATTTCTTAGCGTTGTTTTTTTGGTTTTGTCATAATAATAGATTTTTCTCGAATATTCGAATAAATATATTATAATAATATAATAATTATTATATACTTTATTCATATATCTTTGGGGTTCATCGATAAAAGGCACGTCTAAAGGATTTTTTCATGATCTGCATGGTTCATTTTCAACAATCGTGTTTATACCTACGTTTAAATGCTCATATAAAGATTATCAACAGTATCGATACAAAGAAACTAGTAGTATGAAATTTAAAAAAAAACGATTTAACAACGTATAATAATCGACGTACAACACATTGGTTTAATTTTTAGAGGAAAGAATCTGCATATAAAATGTATTTCACTTTTTCATAAGGATGCTTTTACGCATTGTTAATTATTAAAAATATCATTTAAAAACAAACATTTTTTTAAAATTACGACTGTCAGACCCAGTTTACAATCGGTAACTAGTATCCATTAAAAGCTATAATTTATAACTGTTACAAATAATTTAATTAAAGAATACCTTTCAACCAACTTCAACAAAACTGTTATGCATTTCAAGGATACCCATAATTGGACCCCCAATCTTGTAGCATTAAAAATCTACATCTGTAAGCAAGTCTAAATGCAGAGAAGACCTCCATTAATAAAAATTCATTCACTTAATGGCCGCATATGAGACTATCTCGCCAAATTAATGTCCTTGCAAGAAGCAGCATTGAATTAGCGACAGTCCAGAGCGAGCTCATTAATTCATTAGGGCGACAGAGAGCGCCAAACTTTTGTCCAATTTACGAGCGCCAGTGTTAATGAGGTCAATTAAGACAGCCTACTGCTCTGGCCAATTAATGGAAACCCAACTTCTTCGCCTTTGCTTGGCTGCTTTTTACTCTCTATTTCGAGTTTGGCGGGGAATAATAGAGATCTTTTTAGAGAACATGTATACGGAAAATATTACAGAACATGTTAATACATCAAAATTAATGTGTTTCCGAAGTGCAGTTCCAAGTAAAATCAAATGATTCTCTATAAATTTTTGATTTTGAACCTTATTTAATACGATTAAGAGAAGCAGTCAAAAGAAAACTCAAATAAGTTGTTGTTAAGATCCAACTTATTTTATTTCAGATTAGTTTTTTAAATAAAATAAACAAAAAAATCTGTTAAAAACTGAACTTATGTTATGAATCATATGCTATCGTCATTTCCTTCCTTCTATCGGTAAATTACGAAACATTAATTGTAAAAAGTTTTATAATAAAATGAATTTAATTTTTCAAAAATAAAAATATTAAGCTTATTATATTTTTGTATTTCAATCGTATTTTGATCGCAATTTTAAAAAAATACTATTCATGCATTAGTTGTCGTAAATGATTACGTTACGCTATGACTCTACTCAAAATAGGCATCCGAAAATGCTATCTTCAAATTAAGACAACAAGGGAAAAACAACAGTTTAATCTCTTCCTCTTCCACACCATCTTCTCTTGTCTCTCTTTCCAGACCGAGGCACTAAGAATTAATTAATTACTGGAGTTTATTAGTTCTGTGAATTTGACTTCATAACCTCGCTCGTTAATTCTAATTTAATTTTCCGCTCGCTTGTCATGCGTTGTTTTGAGAGCCTTGTTATTTTTTTTCCCACTTATCCCTTATTTTGCTTTTAATTGCGTTCTTTCTTTAGGCTGGCTTTTGTGGAGGTGTTAAGGGTTTTTCGTGATAACAATGGGGACTGGGGTATAGTGAGTTGTAATTGCCCTTTGTTGTTTTATATAAATACCGGTATTGGTTTTCTTTTTAATTGTCGCGTATACACTGAGAAAAAAAATCTGTAACCATAACAAAAAAAATTTTTGTAAAAAACTTTTCCTAGAAAATTTCTAGTAAATAACTACTAAAAATAGTATTGTAAAAACACTTAATATATTTGTGTGAACATTACATATATATATCTTGTATATTTACAAGACTTTTTTATGTATGCTATACATGTAATGTTTTTGTAATTTTACAAGACTTTTTTATGTATGCTATACATGTAATGTTTTTGTAATTTTACAAGACTTTTTTATGTATGCTATACATGTAATGTTTTTGTAATTTTACAAGACTTTTTTATGTATCCTATACAAGCAATGTTTTTGTAATTTTACAAGACTTTTTTATGTATCGTATACAAGCAAAGTTTTTTTAACTTTTCTTTTGTAGGATGCATAAAATGGTCTTGTAGTGTTTTTGTAACTTTACAAGACGAAATTATGCAGCCTACACAACCCAGGTACTGGTAGCAATATTAGCCAATATTTTTAATGTCTTTGAAAAAGTTGAAATTACAACATTCATCAATATTTGCAGATATAGCTCATTTCATATGTAAAGCTCATTTTTAAAAATGTCATTTAAGATAAATGGAATATTTTATGAATTGATTATGACCGTTTGCACATTTAAACAGTGTAAAAATTGACAGGCCAGTTTCTAGAATTAACTCGCTTTGGAGTTGATGTCTAGTATATAGTATTCAATATAAATAGATGTACTTAATATTATTGTTAACTGTTGTTTGCTGTAACATAGATTCTGGAAATTAGATGAAATTATTATTCAGTAAACACAATACTAAGTTTCTTTGCAATTACTGTACCTGCTTCATCCCTAGAACCTCTGCCACTTTGATAGATAGATAATTAATAGAGGTGCCTACTTGTAAAGACCAATAGAATGTCTCCCTAAATTATAGCACACAAGTAGACATTCATGGTGGCTCTACCTCCCACTGTACTACTTTAGTTTGTTATAGTTTGCTTTTGCTATATGCTAAATAATTCAGCATGTAATGTTAAAAATTTTATTGTTATTCACTACCACAAAATTATTGTGATCATAAAAATATTTTAGAATTATAATTTAGAATGACCTTTTTTGGACCTAACTAAATTCAATAAAAAAAAATGGTTTAATCCTATATTTTTGTTTTCAAAAAATTTCAACCTGCCAAATACAGAATTTTATTTCTGTGTATGGACATTGTTTTTACAAATGTTTACAAGAGAAACTGTCTTGTATATTTTGCATTTACATAGGTAATAGAGGCACTTAGAAACATTTTATTTTAAACATCTATTTTGTAAATACATCATATTGTAAGTTATGAAGAAATAAAAACTACAAAAGTACTACAACGACAAAAGTTAGTACAATTTAACATTACTGCACACATTAAAAATTAAAAGAAACTCAAAATTGGTATTTCCAAAAAATTGTCCTTTGTACAACTGTTTGTAACTTTCACAGTAAGTTATTAAAATTTTTTAAAAGAAAGTTAATAGAAAATAATAAAGATAAAACACTTCAGCAATATCATATAAAGGAATACTGAACAACGTTATATCCCAACATACATTAAGCAATATTCATTACTGGGGTCAAATATTTTAAAATTATAATTTTGAATGACTTTTTTCTACCTAAATAGATTCAATGAAGAAAAAAAATGGTTTAATCCTATATTTTCGTTTTTAATAAATTTCAACAAGAATTTTATTTGTGTGTATGGACATTGTTTTTACAAATGTTTACAAGAGAAACTGTCTTGTATATTTTGCATTTACATAGGTAATAGAGGCACTTAGAAACATTTTTAAAAAAAATCTATTTTGTAAATACATCATATTGTAAGTTATGAAGAAATAAAAACTACAAAAGTACTACAACGACAAAAGTTAGTACAATTTAACATTACTGCACACATTAAAAATTAAAAGAAACTCAAAATTGGTATTTTCCAAAAATTGTCCTTTGTACAACTAACTATTTGTAACTTTCAGAGTAAGTTATTTAAAAAAATTAAGAAAGCTAATAGAAAATAATAAAGATATATAATTCAGCAATATCATATAAAGGAATACTGACCAACGTCATATTCCAACGTACATTAAGCAATATTCATTAGTGGGGTCAATTTTAAATTGGACAATGGCAAAGTATCATATTGGGCAATATTTGTCTTAGGGGTAATTTTTGAAATAATTTTTATAGGGATTTGAATTATAAAATGTTCAAGTCTTTTGCAGCAAACTAAAACGGTAATCTAAGAAGTTATATTTCCAAAACATACATTGGTTGGTAAGAAATTTTTGGCAACATAAATAAGTTGAAAAAAAACTTGTAAAATTAATTTTTTTTAAAGATGAATTTGCAAGCATTAATTTCCAAGTAATTACATAAGTAATGCTTCTTAGCAAACTACTGACCTCTTTAAATAAATGAATGTTACTATTCATTATACATTCACTTCATACATTCATTTCAAATGAATTAATTTATTTATTTAAAGAGGAGTTTGCCAAGAAGAATTACTTCTCATGTAATTACCTGGAAATTAATGCTTGCAAATTCATCTTTAAAAAAATGATTTTTACAAGTTTTTTTTATCAACATACTTATGTTGCCAAAAATTTCTTATCAACCAATGTATGTTCTGGAAATATAAATTCTTAGATTAACGTTTTAGTTTGCTGCAAAAGACTTGAACATTTTACAATTCAAATCCCTCTAAAAACTATTTCAAATATTACCCCGAAAACAAATATTGCCTAATATGGTACTTTGCCATTGTCCAATGTAAAATTGACCCTCTAATGAACAACATTGAACATTTTACAATTAAAATCCCTTGTGGTAAATGAAAGTAAGCAGAGAATGTATGATTTTAAGATTTCCAGTATAAAAAAAAATGGGTACATAAGCTTTTGACAAATATAATTTTTAAAAAAATCTAATAAATGTAAATTGTCTAAAAAAAATGAAAAATTCACTTTATGTTAACTATGGGAATAAACACTTAAAATTACAAAAAAAATAAGAGTTGAGATAAATATATGCAAGTCCTTGTCCAAATTATTAGACGCACTGCAAGATTTCATGTAAAATATTAATTACAGCATAAAAATGTCACTTAATGGAACGATTTATATAGGAAGTGATCTACAGTTTAACATCAGACACATCGTGATCATGTAAAGGAACTCTGAAAAGAGTATTTGTTAGCCCTGCATAAGTTAAATAGGTGACGATTTTTTAATTTTAATATACCGAACACTTATTAGTTTGAAAAAATGTTACTCACCCATAATTGGTTTCCATTTAAAGGCTGTTACATTTTTAGATTGATAAATTATGTTAAATACAAAAAAAACTTTACTAAAACTGAAATATATATAATTATACAAATGGAACAAAAAGCTTATTTTCGCATTAAAATTTTTCTTTTCAATAAAATCGTAGATAATAAGTTAAAACTGTTGTTATACTTTTTATTTTTAATTTGAGAGTATGAAAAAGGCAGTGGGGCGTTTAAATAATGCATAAAAACGCCATTACTATATAAAAACTCTTTCGAAACAAAAATTACTAAAAAAAATACAGTGTGTCTAATAATTTGGCCAGGGACTGTATATATATATAGAATTATCGTGAAATTTCATTTAAAACTTTTAAGACAGAATTGGGAATTTTGTTTGCACTAGGGATTTCAGCTAATGCTTGCTGTAAAAAAGTCATACTTTTTAGTCCATATTTGCAATACTGCAGATCACAAACAAAATAAATGCATAATAAAGATATAACACCGGTTACAAAATCCAGATTACTGAGGAGCAAAACATTTTCACCCATAATAGACCAAGAAGAATCCTCTTCCTGGACGAGAACTGCATGTGGCGAGAGTACGCCATTCTCATCCACATTCTTCATACACTTTGAGAATGTATTTGCATCCTTCAAAAAATATCAATTTATTGGAATTTAAAAATAATATTATATACATATCAGAAGTAAAGAAATTGTCTTACCTTCTTTATAAAATATGAGCATTTTTCTTTAAATAATGGAGGCAAGGATTCCAATACGCCTTCCTCAGTGACAGTAATTTTCAGAGTTTTCTCTATGTACGAAACTAAATTTGCATTAGCCACGTTCATCAAAATCTTTGGATATATGTCAATTCCTAAAATCCTTATAACCTCCTTACGCAACTAAATAAATAAAATTACATAGCAATTATTAACCTTTTTGTGCTTAATGGCAATCAAATTTCCTTAAAATATTTTAAGCAAACTAAATTAAAATTTGGACTGATATTTATTGAGATCTGGTTTAGCGATTTGGCTAAATCAGACTTGAACGTTAGGAATTTACAAGCAATGTAAAAATGTCATAAGAAAAAAAAAGAGTAAACTATGTGTCATGTAAATTTTCACAGATTCTTTCTTACAAAATCTTAAACATTATGCATATTTGTATTAATTGTTTAAAATAATTAATGTTTAAACTAAATCTTGTTCTGAAACTGTTAAAACATTATACACAAAAAACACCAGTCTGTAACTAGTTTGTTCCTTAATTTTGACTTAAGCCATGATTCCAAAATATTCTCTACACATTATATTGTTAGTGATGACTGATAATGAAATGTTTTTAGTTCTTTTGTAAGAAGAATTTACTTGTTGACCAAATAAATAAAACAAATTTGGAATACTAAATGGTAAAATAAATTTTTAAATAATTAGGAATTTAAAATTGTTGAAAAAAGTTTTTTTTACTGAAAAAAAGTGTTTTTTTACAGAAAAAAACGTTTGGATTAAACCAAGTGATTTAAATTGTGCCAACCCAAAACTCACATTAAAAATTACCTGCATAGGAGAAAAAAGCATACTCCACTTTTCTTTAAACTCTGCTAGTTTTAGTCTTGAGGACACTATGTCAACTCTTCTAAGATAATACGTTTTATCCATCTTCTGACTTAAAATGTCTGGATTCGGTTCTCTTTTTGAACATTCTTTTATAAGGATCATCTTGTGATCTTCTAAAGTTTGTAGGGTTTCACCATCAGGAATATTAGGAGAATAATTTATCTCCCCACGTCTGGCTTTTTTAATGCATGAATTTCCAGTAGGTGCCTTTGGACATGTTTTAGACCTCTTGCCTGAAATTAGAAACAAAATGTAGAAGTCATTTGTACAGTATTACTTCAGTTGGAACACCTTTTTAAAAAACATGCCAGTCCTTTTTCGGGATGAAAAAAAATTCATGCATTAGAGGGTTAAATTACACTTTAACAACACCTTTAATAAGTATTAGCCCTTAATCATTATAGCAATTTATATGCAAAATAAAAATAATGGAACAATATATGTAAAGTTAGTCATTTTTTAGTTATCTATTTTGTAATGCAACTGGTTGCTGAAACAGGCAACACTTTAGCTTCTAGCTGATACAACAGCTCTGCTGTTTTATCTGGCACGGAATTACTCTGTTATTCTTGTCCTTTTTAATAACAATATAAATAGTTTATATATTTAATGTATTAAGTGTTAAACTTCCTACCATAATGAGGTCTTTTTTAAAAAAGTTGTATACTTTTTAGATTTTTCAAAGCAAATATTGTTATCTGAACTTAATATAGAATTATATTAATCAGGCATGAAAGTGCAAACTAATCAAAAAGGCTGAACACTGAATTCAATTTTTTTGCACTATCGGCGTAACGACGTACAAACCAATTAGAAATTTAGTTATATTAGTTCCTATAAAATACACACATAGAAAATAATGCTTAAATAATGTAATTTAGTTTTACTTTAACACTGTATATCGATGCCATATTAAATCATATTTAATAAAAAAAATCTGATAACTAATGAATTACACTTACTAGATAAATGTAAAATCATAACACAATTACCATTTAAGAGTTTAGATCATCCCATTACGTTGCAAGCAGGGCTATTTATAAAAAAAAATTCAAAACTTTAAAAAAAATTCTTGACTACCTGACTTAAAATTCTGACTTCGGGATTGAAATTCCCAACTTTTGGTCTTTCAATACATATCCTTATTAACATGGTTCATACAAAGTTAGAAAAAAAAATTCAAACACTTTTCCAAAAAAAATTCAAGGACTCGAAATTCACTAACAACCTGAATATATAAAGCTTCTATAAGTGGGCACTCCATTTCTTTTAAAACTAAAAATTTTCTAAAATCAGAAACCACAGTATAAGGCCGAAGTAGAAAAAAGTTCAAACGTAAACAAAAAGTATTTTTTAATTAGAGCCGTTCTTGTGATTACGACTCATGGACACTGAGTCAGACACTTGATCAGAAGAAAATATTCTGGTTGCTCGACTTGGCCTAAACTGGAGCTACAAAAGTAACGAGACACTCTTCCGATCAAACAGAGTCAGAGAACTGTCAATCATTCTGAAGCAATGTGACGCCATCGGTAGGTGAAAATTACTAGGCAGCAAAATAAGTAAATCCGGAAGCTTTATCGGACTCCTCTTCTAATGGGAGATTGCAATGGCTGGCCGAGATTTAAAGAAAACTTAGTGTAATCTAATCTTAATTCATTTTCACATTTTAATTAAAATTTGTATCTTCATTATAAGAATCTGTTATTTGAACTTATTGTTTATTAAAATTTAAGTTTAGTTTCACCTAATTACGGCGCAAAGAAAAAGTAAACAATCGCTATAAAAAATGCATCGCAATTCTAGCGAATCGGTGGACTATTGGTATCGCTGTTTCAGTGAATTTGCATAGCAGATTGCGATGCGATACCGCTTTAATCGAACCCTGGTTTCAAAAATGCACCACTTGTTCAAAAAATTAGTCATCGGACTTTCGGTTTATCGGCTTTTAAAAAATATCGGTATACCGATGGAAGACGATGTTTTTTTATAAGAAAAAATAATATTTCGAACTCAAATTAAATGAGATCGTAACCGAGTTTATTCAGAGACGTTCATTCACGTTCACGATGATCGCATTTGAAATATTTCCCAATTCTTAGCATAATTGCAGTTACGTCGTTATTTTTACAATATAGTTTTGGTTCAAGGCGGATCATTGAACCAAAAAAACTTATACGAATCGTAATATTTACTAGTTCGCAGCGAAATCGCACTAGTAGTGACTCTTTATTTTTATAGTTTTAGTTACCTACCAATCAAATTTCAACACCTCGTAATTTGTGCTTATTTTAAGGTAAAATCGGAGTCTTATTTTTATAGTTCAAGGATAAGGGAACCAAACCAGACCTCGATGCCTCGTAATTTTTGCTCGATTATTTGCGGCGAAAGGGCAATAGATTCCGTTATTTTTATAGTTCAAGACGGATCGGTCAACCAAACCAGACCTCGATGCCTCGTAATTTTTGCTCGATTATTTGCAGCGAAATGGCCAATAGATTCCGTTATTTTTATAGTTCAAGACGGATCGGTCAACCAAACATTGACGTCTAGTGTTGTTTTGACGTAGTGTTTTGCTTTGTCTCGCCTTGTTTGATCTTAGGACCCCCCCCCCTCCCCCATATATATGGACCACAATTTCTCAACGGTTTTGCATCGATCTCAGGATCAGCCAAAATGAGATTAAAAAAGGCGGATTTCCGCCAAAAGGCGGAAAACTTTCATGCCTGATTAATAGTGCAGATAAACAAATAATAAGAATAACATATCATGGATCAGTTGTACATAAAAATTTACAATAAGGATTATCAAATAATGATTTGTTTGACCGAAAAAAATTGGTGTTTATCAAAAAAGCATAAATGGTCAGGCGTTTTTTTAGTTGGAGCATTTAATCTAATTTATAAATGCATGGACATTTTACATCAATAAGCACTACTATAGAATACAAAATTGATAAGGCTACAAATCTAACTTATACATAATTTAGAAATTATAATTTTTATTTTCAGAAAGTTAGTCAAAGAATAAAAAATTAAATGCGATATAAAATAGATGTACTAACATGCTAATAAATATAATTCAAATAAACTTACCCGAGTTAATTGACGTTTCAGCATTTTTAATTTTTCGTCTTATTTCTTGCACTCGATACTGCAAAGCTATTTTCCATGCTGATAAACCGTCACCTATTGGCTCTTTTAAGGACGGAAATGATGCAATGAGGGTTTTTGTTATGTCGTGGTACATTGTTCGGGTGGGATATAACCCATACTTTGTCAATTCATTAGATAAAACATCATTTATTTGGGATTTTAGTCGATAAGAAGGTTTGTGCAATTTCCCAGTAACTACAAATTCCTCCTCTGCAGCTTTCAATTCTTCACTTGTTATTAAATCAAACGAGCTGAATGAAAGTTCAAAGTCATTATTCCAAGACCTGGTTCTTAATCCTAAATTTTCTGTCTCACTGGTTTGGGGAGATGAAGCACATGTTTCCACTAATTCAGAAATAATAGTAGATGATTCTAAATTTATTAGTTTAATTCTAGAAAGATGTTTTACTTCCGAAAACGATTCAAGGTCACAAAAAGCCTGGAATTCTTGATCATAAATTTGCAATTTAATTTCATCCGCAGAAATTCCAAACTCTTCACCAATAATAGCATCAAGTTCTTCCGAAGATAAGTCATCTTTTACTGACAACCGCTTCGCAGTTTGTAGATATTCCAATAAAATTTTCATGTTCTAAAAATATTGATGAATTATGTATAAATATACATATTTTTTGTATGTCTTAGGCTAAATACAAGTTATAGACAAAGGAATATAATGATTACTTAAAGGTAAACATGATATATTGGAAGAAAATGGCCTATCATATGACTTACCTAGTGCTTTGACATATGCACACATTTTATTAAATCTTCATAGCACAATTAAAAGTTTCATTTTATAGGCTGCAATACAAGTCCATAACTCCTTGAAATTGAGTTTCAGCTTATTTATTTATTCCTATAAATGATGATAACCGGTTATACTACTCAACTCAAGGCAATTTCATTTAAAATCTAATAAACAGTCAAGTAAAAAAAATTATTTAAAATAAATCAAAACGTGTAACAATATACTATAATATTAACTTCTCAATAGGTATAGAAACTAAACCCGTCCAGAATATTAAGCTATGATGCTAAAATGTGTCAAATTCGCCTGTAAAACGTTTTAGAGGTAAAATAAATCAAATTTTCGTTTTACAAATGTACATGTTTAAACCTTATAAATGATTTATACATTATCTGCTGATTCAAATAAGGAAGGAATTGCATGGTGCAAGGAGACTCCTTTAATATGTAAACCTTCAGGCATCTTATACACATTTAAAGGATAATAATCCAATAAATTTTCAATTGGTATTAATGAATGTTGATCAGTAGAATCCAGTTCATAGATATGTAAATGTCCATTATAAATTGGAATATAATGCTGGCACCAAAAATAGACTTTTTTGTTCTCAATCCAGATGCTATTAATTTCAACAAAAATAGGATTTGATGTTATTACATCATTCACACAGAGTACTTGATTTTCTGAATAGCTTATGCCCCTCCATACCACTGATTTGGTTCTAGAATATCCTTCTTTAGATTCTCCTGTACATTTATAAAGTTCATCAGATATTGATTTATTAATTTGTGAGTGAAGCACAAATGATGAATTTCCCACATACATTTCGGCATTGAAGAAATTTTCCTCCGATAAATAGTAGGCCATCAAGAGACTATGCTTCTCGGCAACTGATTTTATTACATCTGTAAAATTTCTGGACCTTTTGGCTACATTTTTAAAGTATTGGTGTTTTGCCTCAAAGCGCATGCACCAACAATTGATTAGTGGACCATAGTTTAAAATGGCTTCATAATAATGTTCAATAAAATGATGCTTTGGTTTTAAGTTTTCTTGAGGAAAAATCTCCTTAAATTGGGATAGATGCATATCTACAAGATATTTCAAATATGATACCATATTCATTGTCAACTTAGGTGCTAACGCTATTTCAGTTATTTGCTTTAGTGATAAAAATAAACTCCAACACTTGCAAGAACCATCTTCTGGAATTAGATCTCCCACGATTAATGGCAAGAGTCTTATTAATGTTTGAGTCATTGAAGAAGTTCCGCCAATGTTTTTTTTCTGTAATGCTGCAAGAGAAATTAGTGATGTTTTATTAACTTTATCATTTTTTGCATACTTGAATTTGCTTATTCTGTTGTTAAGCAAATCTAAATCTAAATATCTGTCACCAATAAGGCTCTTAAATATCAGTGCTAATTCATAAGGAGCAATCCCTTCTAGAATGTCATGCATTGGATCGGGTGGCAATCCTTCGCAAACATGAAAATAATTCAAATCATTTAAAATACTTCTGCATCTAATACCATAAATACTTGTATTGTTGTGGTCGATTTCAATCTCCGAAACATGATGATCATAATCTTTTGGCGTTCTTAGCTTAACATCAACGCCATTCCCAATATCAATTTTTTTTATCATACACTGTCGACATATTCGGGCATTATCAGAGGAAAAAGACACACTGAATCCACCAATATAATTTGAAGATAAATTGTCTCCCGAAACATAGGCTATGCTTCCTTTCAAAGAGATACCTAATCGTTCAACGAAAATTCCATCCACTTCTAATGTTTTTAAATCATTCATAAGTGGATCCAATGTTTTTTCAACAGAAAACTCTTTCATGTCCAGGTACTTAATTAAAATACACGGTTGAATTGATTGCAACTGAGATCTGTGACATGGAAGAATGTTTAACAATGTCCAATAAAAACATACTAACTTATGAAATCCTCTTTTTGCACCTATTGGGTTACATAGTTCGATTTCATCTACATAGAGATTCAGTTTTAATGTTATATCTGGTGAAGAAAATAATTTATTTTTTTTACAAAGTCTACCATCATTAAAGTCTTGTAATACGTCAGGTGTTGGCTTAAAAACTTGTAAAATATCCGATATTACACTTGCATGTTTCAATAAAATTGTCAGAGTTTCTAAAATTGGGATATAGGTGTAGTAGCGTGGTATCCCACCTCTAAATCCAGCACTATATTCAATAGGATTAACCTTAGAAAAAGATTTATTATTTGAAATATACTGTTTACGGCGATAAGCAGTTGATAAAATTCCTCCATCCGTAATGGCAGATTCAATATACGTCCTTTTGTGACATACAGCCAGTATTTCCTTAAATTCACTTATATCTATGTTTTTGAGTGAAGACATAGAAATCAAATCATTTGTTTTCAAAGAAGAATTTATTTTCAGAAGCTGACTTATATCATCAAAAACTGCAGTAATAGCTGCTTGGGTCATGTTTAGTTTTACTTCCATTTTTAATGATAAACGAGCAAGAAAGTCAATGAAATTTATATTTGCTAAAGCATCAGTTATGTTGGAATTAGTGTCCCCTAGATCTTCTTCAGATTGATTTTCATCCCCAATTTCAATGTTTGTATCATCCGCTGATTTATTATTAAAAGAATAATAATCATCTTTAATATTCGATTTCGTCCAGTTGGTATGATTCCTATAAATGTGTGTTTGGAAAGAGCTAACTTTGTTGTATGTAAAAGAACAGTTCTTAACTGGACAAACAACATTGTTAAACTTTTTTATATGAGAACACATGTGCGTTGTGACTGCATATCGAGTGTTTTTTATTTCCAAACTACACAATGGACATTTAAGTTTTGCAAAATTCTTGCTTTTAGTTTTACTATGATATCTAAAACAATGGCTAGTTATTGAAGATATCTTTTTAAAGTTCTTTGGACACTCACTATAAGGGCATGACAATATTCTTTCACTAGAGTGATTTAAAGATAAATGATTTGTAAAATTTTCAACGGTTGAAGGTTTATAAATGCAAAAGGGACATTGAAATCTACTTCGTGAATGTTTTTTATAGCCTAAATTCATGTTGCATAATTATACAGAGACAATCCACCTTTTTAATACCTAAAAAAGAAATATAAATGTATACATAATTTAATTGTTTTCATAACCATACCTAATGATTGCTATACAAGCGATTTTCCTGTCTTTAAACATTAACAGTCTTGTGGCAGTCACTGCTTTCCCACACACAAAAATATGTAAAACCCAACTAAAATTCCTAACTATACTGATTACTGACACTAGTTAAATTTCAGTTTTACGTGATTGTAAAATTTGTGGAGCGCGCCCAAAGTCTCGACAGTGAAACGTGCGTTGTTTCTCGAAGTTCAAATGTAACAATTAAGGAAGGATAAGTGTAATGTAACAATTAAATGGGTCATGGATATTGCAGTTTGCAAATAAGGGTAGAAGTAGGTACAATTATAAAAAACAATTTCTAATTTTTTAAAAAACAGGCCTTGCAGTGACTTTCAGCAGAAATATAGGAATTTTCAAAGAAAACATAGGAATTTTTAAAGAAAATATAGGGATTTATAGGATTATTTTCCAGTAAATAAGGAAATTTATCAAATAAATATGGAAATATTTTTATAAAAGTAACAATATTTATCCATATGTTTTTAACGAAGAAAAAATAATGGAAAACATATGGTCCCTGATTTAGTTTTCAAACACATGATCGTATAAAAATAAAAGTGCCTTTCATGATGCCAGAGGTTATTTCATCCCAACATATTTCTTCTCAATTTTCTAAAATCCCTTTATAAAACCAAAACTGGAAACCTGTACGAGTTTGTAAAAAAAAAGTCCGGGCCGGATAAATCAAAACAAATTTTTAAAAAAATTAAACATGACTAATCCGTCTTTTAAATAAAAATATACCAATTCTTTTTTTTTATTTAATTTGCAAGCTTTATAAAAGATCAGGAAAAAAAAATTATAATAGAATTTTTTTTATTAAAATTTCCCGCAAGTTAACAAAAACACAAACTTTGTTATCTAAAATTACATACGATACGTTAATGATATCAAAATAATAAAAGAAAACACTTACCTTTATTATTATATGACCAAGAGAATTTTAGTGAAAAACGGAAATCATAGTGCTAATATTATTTATTTAGACCATTGTAGTTTGGATTTTAGATTTTTGTAGCTGGTTTACTGCCTCGCCAGATAAACTTATAACCCTTAGTTTTACACGACGAACCGGCAAGTTACACTGTTAAATACAAGCAAAGCAGAGTAAGCAAGTGTGTTTTACGAGAAAATCGCAGAATGGCCTTGAAAACAAATGGAAGACCAAACAAATCGGATCGCAAAAAAAAACAAAAACATACGATGATGTCGGGAATGGCGGCAAAAAGCGAACGGGAGGGGGATTTCGAAATCGAAAGCCTAAAAGAAATAGGAAAATATAGGAGCACTGCGAGGCCTGTTAATATTCAGATAATCTATGAATAAAAAGTTACACAAAAAAAGGTGTTAGAATTTTAGAAATAAATCACAATTTACATTTTCTAAAACCTTTATCACTTTTGAACCACACCAACTTCATTTAAAATGTCATTCCAAATTGATTTATGACAAAAATAAATGTGGCTTCAAATACTTTTAATAAAGTTTAAACAGACACAAGTATGAAAGATTGACCTCAAGTCAGACTTTTCTTACAAACGGCAAGTTCTATACGCTTTTATAATACATACTATCTAGCAAAACAGAACAATTTTCATTACATGTTAACGAAATGTTCATGAACATTAAACAATCGGAACAATGCCGAATACAAAAATAAGAATTATAAATAGTATAATAGAAAGAAATAAAAGTTACTCACCTATATTTTATACTTGTATCAAATTATATAATTTTTAAATGGCGTGGCGATGAATTCAGAATAGATCACAAACGAAACTTTAGAAGCGAAGCGATGCGCGCGCAACTTCAAGTCGAAGATGATTGGTTGAAAGAAATTGCGAATACTAGAAAATTTCCTGTAACTGTAGAAATGAAGATTTCTGTTCAGAATTACAAAAACTTTTTTTGTAAAATTGGTTATTTCTGTAACGTTACAAAAACATTTTTTGTATGTTTACAGTATTTTTTTCTCAGTGTAGAAATGAAAGTTGAGGTGTTCATTATAGGTTGAGTTTGATTTCTTAATCCTGATAGATTGAATAAATGTTTTTGTTTGGAATTAACAATCAATATATGTTTTGAAAACTTTTTAAAAATTAATTATTTTTTACTAAAGGATATCTCACCATTTATAAGTTGAATTAATGATGCTTCACATACGAAGCAGAAGGACAGTGGCGTGATAGTAGAAATAATATCTTACTAAAGATAAAATGTTTTAGATCATAAGTCTTTCCAAATTAATGACGATCGAAAAGACAAGCGCCAAAATGAAATGAATTTTAATCTACTTATGAATTATATTGAGTAATTTTCATATTTAGCACTTATTTAATAGTTACAAAATTTATTTTGCCATGCCAAACTCTTTGTGTATTCACTTTAAATATCATAGACTTATTGATTTTTTTTTTATGTTTCTTCATATTTTTATAGTTTTCATAATTTAATTTAAGTCTCTTAAACATGAATAACTTAGCTGGATACAATAATTAGTAGAAGTATCTGGATAGTACAATAATTGGAATGAAGTAGCTGGATACAATAATTTCCTCCCTTCCAAGCCCTTACAATTTCTTTTCCGAATCCATAAGAATATGTGAAAATAGAGTAATTTCCTGAGCAAATGAAATCAAAGAAAAATGCTGGAAAACCGTCTACGGAATTAAGCCTTTGTCCAATTCGCCTCTGATATTTCTTGATTTATTTATTTGTTGAGTTAATGGATTTAACTGATGTCTTGATTCCAGAAGTCAATGGCCAGGTAAGGATATTTTGATTGAAAATCGAGATAAAAAAAACCTCTCAAGTAATAATAAAGTGAGAAAGCGAGCAATCGCAAAGCAATTTGTTTATAAACTTCTACGCAACCATTAGCAATATTATCTAAAGCAAGTTTTAATTTGAAAAGAAATTTTTTATTAAATTACTAAGGTTTCGTCGGTGTTACTAACCTTTTACAAATAAAATTGATTATATGGCTGTTTTTTCGTTAAATTAGTTTTATTGAAGTTCAATTTTTTTGTACCAACACCGTTTTTTATATTTCACCAATATTGAATAAATTAATTCAGATTTTCTTTAACACCCTTTTGCTTTATAAAATGCCTGAAAATATTTTTTTTACATAAATTACAAATATTTAAAGTACGTTAACGGTTTAATGCGATACGTTTGCAATATCTAATTATGCATACAAAGTTAATTAAAAAAATATAATAATCGAAGTCAAACCATCATATTTGATTCTTTCATCTTTTTAGTTTCAATAAATAACGTTGGCATCTTTAAATAACCGACCAACGTAGTCCCAAACTATAAATTTGTAGATTTTGCATTTTTTTTGTTTAAAAATATTGAATTAAAAAACGAGTCAAACCCCATCCCCGAAACAGCCTGTCGTTATCATTGAAATATGATGGTTCCGAAAAGCGTTCTACGACCGAAAAACCGATATTAAAACCGTTAAGCACAAAAATCGAACTTCCCATAATGCCTCGCGAAATAAGCGACAAGGGTCGTCAAAAAATGAAAGCTTTTTTAAAAAGTTTTTGTGTTCATTTTTTTCGTGCACACAAAACCTCGCAGCGATCTAACTCTTCAACAAGAAATAAGTTCGCCATCACTGAAACAAATGATGGTGATGAATTCGTCCTTCCCCCTCCGCAACATAAAAAAATTAAATATTTTTTATCTTCCATTTTTTTTGTTAAATTCTCCCAGATATATTCCAAATTTAAACATTTGAGCATTCCACACCAAACGATTGGAGGTTGTAATTTTTATTTAAACTAGGACTGATTATTCGAAAAGTCTTGGTTAATGAACATCGATTTTGGTCTGGGATTGACGCAAATTTTTTTTGTTATCTTTCTTACAAGTACCGCCTTTTTTCTTATTTTCTTCCAAGTGTGTCCCTGCTATAGCTGAATTCTTCCTTTTTTATATATCCATTCGTAGAAATTTAATGATCTGGTTTGGAAACTGATGATCAAAGAACTTATTTCTAATGAAGGATGTTTCTTTTGAAGCGTTTTTCATGAAGGTTTTTTTAAAGATGGTTTTTGATGATGAAGAGATGTTAAGGAATGAGTGTATTTCGAAGCGGGAGGATATTTTTTTAAAAATATTTCTTTACAATAATACCTCATCGTTGACTCTTCATCAATGTATACTGGAATTTTGTTTCAAAGTATTGCTGTCTGCAGATATCAGTGTTTCATGCTCATTTGTCTTTTAAATCTTGTGGGAATAGAAATGCGCTTTTATTTTAAGTATTTGAAAATAAATGAGCACGACCCCTTTGTAGTTTTTATTACAATTTCACAACTGTGGTTTTTTGATTTTCTAAATAACATGAACAAATATATCATTTTAAATTAGGACTACTATCAAAATAATGGTGTTGAATTGTTAAAACAACGGATTCTGAATTATCACTTTATTACCGTAAAATATAACTTTTATTCTTGTTCATATATTTTTCGAATTCTTCCTCCAAAATAATTTTAAAACAGTAAAAACATAATGATTTAGAATTTTCCCCCTCAAAAACCGTAAATAAGTCTAGTTTATCTGAAAAAAGAAAAAAGGTTATTGTGCTTTAGCTTAAAGGTCACTGCAACTCCAAAGACCACTGTCCTTTTACACAATGTATCTTGTTATTGTGTTTCACTCCCCAAAAAGTATTTTCCCATCTCCAATGAACAATACCGCACAATTGATGAAGATTAAAAGTAGCAAAACGTACAACACGAACCTTTCCCCACACCACGCCGAAGTGTGGAAATTAAAGCTCAGATAAGCCAAAAGTTGTTGTCTCAGCTCTTGATTGACGATGATGGATGGTACAACTTAATTACTGCAACTTATTTAAAAGAAGTTACATGGGCGATAGAAAGGGTGTTTTCTGGTAAATTACTGGATAATATCCGGAATGGAGCATTCGGCATTTAATAGAGATTCATCAGCAACGTTCTGCAACAGCTTGTCTAGTCTAAATTGGCCTTAAGAAATTAGATTTTTTGTGTATAGTTTTTGTTAAGAAGATTCGGCTCTTTGTTAGATAAATCGTGAAAATGGGCAGGAAAACGAGTTCCGTTTTCTTTTTCTGTGAATTCATGTTTTCTGAAGAGTGGTTCAAAAGATTATTTCTGCCCGCTATCTAATTTGGGAAATTGTAGATACGTAAGATAGCTGATTGTGTGAATTTCGAAGTGGGGAAAACGCGGAGATTTCTTCGGAGATATTATTATACATTCCCTTAGAAATTTATACGCCAGCACATTTCCAACTTTAATTTTCTCATCGGAAGGAATAATCCAATTAAATGGTCTTTTGTATAAAATCTTGCATTTTTTCTAGTATAAAATCATATCCCATTTCTTATCTTAGAAATTTAGTTCCGTTTAAGGATTGATTTTTCTTATTGTGACAGAAATTTTATTTAAATGTATAACGTTGAAAAACATCGTGGAGAATTTAATGGTTACGGAAAGTGAAAAGGTTTTACAAATAATGTCTGGCAAACTTCAAACTTCAGAATATAATTATTTTTCCCAAACCAAAATAATTTTATACAATTTGTCGAACACTTTTCTAATAATATAAGGAAGTTGCATTCGAAGGAACCAACTTCGAACTTCGAACTTCAGAATCTTTAATATTTACCATATATTTTCTTTTCATATAAATATCTTTTCAAAATTGTTACTATTTTTTAACTATTATAAATATTTCCAAACTTTATATTGATTATATTTTATAGAGAATCAGCAATAAAAACTGAAAGTTGACCATATAACTAATTACACAACTTTCTCACCAGTCTTTAAGATCTATGGTCAAAGACAGTCTTTAACAGAACAACTTGTCATCGAAGGAACAAATTATGATCGGCGCATTTGACCATAGGAGACTGATGACATAAATTAGACGATTCCTCTTTTTTTTGTCAAGGCGCCCATTGGAAAGACCCTCAATCGATTCTCGACAACTTTTCTTAGAACCTTATTCATTAATTTGAAAACTCAGTAGAAAAAGGGCAGGTGCCCAAAATTACATTATGGCACATTGGTCATACAATATATATTATGGGACATGGGTCGTTTTTCTAATAAAGTATTTATTTGCGCTCTGGATATAAAGAGCACAACAAAAACCCCATCGATATGCTTATTTTTCATCCTTCCGGGAGACACATTTCGTTTGGCTGACCAAATACTGGCCAAAATATTAAGGTCTTAACCAATGAGGCACAACCCTCCCTCCTCCCTCAAGATACAAAAAGAGGGGTGAAAAAATGGGATATACAAAAAAATCCTATTGCCCAACTAACTACAAGACCGGAGGGGGAGGACACACACAAAAAATTCGATGATTTTTTTTTTTGTTCTTATTACTCCGTTGTTGTTCTTTTGGCGAAAAGTGTGTAGAGGGGTCGGATTGAGGGTGCTATCATAATCGTGTTTCCATGGTAACGGTGTGACGGGGTGTTCCATCATTTCCTCCGGATTATGATTCATGACGTGATGTATTATTCCAGAAAAGGGAAGATGAGGAGTTGTCGATCGGACAATGCTGTCTTCTGTTGGAATTTTCGCATATATGCATGTTTGCAAGTGAGGATGCAATCAGGGCGTACTGATTGTCATCGATATCGATTAGATATCGTAGAGATATCTGTAGCATTTTTACAGATTGTTGATGAATCGGTCTCCTTTGTTCTGATGCTAATCCATCTAATTGAAGATTTTGAAAAAACTCAATGAATGGGTCTTCGTTAAAAACGAAACTATGTAATTTTGTTTTTCAATGTATTAAGAAGTTCAGCTAAAAAAATTATTAATTTAAATTTGTAGCCTTATTTTTATGTTTAAATGTCATGAGTTAAAAATGGTTATGTAACATTCCATGATTTGAGACGTCTTTAAATACCGAAGCCTTATAAGCCTTATATAGAATATATATTATAGCCTTATAGAAGGAGTGACGCAAACGTTCTATCAATGCAATCACTACTTGAAATGCTTAAGAAGTAAAACTCTGTGACTGTCAAGGAAATATTAAAAGTGTACATCTACTACCTTAAAATAATTACAACTAAACATCACTACATTTTTACAAAAAAACTAAACTAATTTGCTTCCTTCAGAAAAATAATCTTTACAAAAGAAGCAACTTCACGCGTCTCTTGCACACTTCCCACGTTGACTTATCTCCACTATTTACTCCTACAAAAAATGATAAAAAAAACAGGCGAAAAAAATACAGGAAAACAGGAAAAGAAAAATCAAACAGATTAATCATTAAAAAGAAGGGGAGCTTCCAAATGGGCTTTCGAGTCCTGTCATCCCCTACTCCCGAAACTGCTTTCCCATTCTCTTTTATCTGTGGACGACCATATTTTGAAACTATTGTAACACCCCCTCCCCCTTCTCAGTGATGTAAGATACTTTATGATATTTTACGTACTCTTTTCCCGCTTTTTCCCACTGCACCCAACAAAAACTGGATCAGGATAGCTTTTTTGTTGTTGTTCTGCCCCCCATCCAAAATGGCTCATTTCTCTCTTCTTCGTTCTGTGGAAGTCTTTTGATGATTATTTACTTTTCGTAGTTTTTTTTAAAGACGTTAAGGAAATAATAACCTGTTTGTGTTGAGTATTGCTAATAAAATAAAAAGAAATATAATATTGATATCTAAATCTTTGAATTAATCCTTTTTTTGTAATTTCTCATCACCTAACTTAGACAAAAATATAATGTAAACGATATTTTTTTTTATTCGTGTAAAGAGTCATAACTTGATGACACATTTACCGTCAATTAATAAAGCCATCTTTAATAATAATTTTAAATTTAAAAAAAAAACGCAACCCAAAACTTAATGTCACAGAGTGCTAATATAAAACTGGGGTGAGGAATGAAATGAAATTTCTGGGGAAAAAACAGAGAAAAACGAAAAACTGGACGATAGTTAAGATTCTACTACAGCAATAATACTGCTGCATTTTCTTATGTATTCGCAAAAAATGACAATACGTAATTTTAAATTTTTTAAAAAAATTGAAGAAAATTAAATCTTAAATATATCTATCAATATTACGAATATTTAAAAAGTTGCATACTGAGAATCAACTATTTATTTTAAAGCAAATTTCGATATTTCTAAACATCTAAACATACCCATTGTTTATTTAAAGAAAAACACCCTATAATTGCTTTTTAATCGCCAAAAAATGCCAAATAACTCTGACTTATCAAAGCAAGACCAGACGAACAAAGATATATGCAAAAAAAAGTTTTATAAAAATAACAATAATAAGTAGAAAAAAATCGCCGAATTGCATTCTCACTTCATTGATTGTTTGCCCAGCAAAGCAGAAAGTGAAACTTTTCTTCACCTTAGAACTATGAAAGTCATTTGCTGAAAAAAAAATTCTGATAAAAATATGAATTCAAAATAACGTAAAAATAAGATGTTTTCATTTTACCAAAACTGCAAATAGTTGAAGCGTAGCGTCTCGTTTTAACCGCCAAGAAGCATAGTTTTGCCATTTCTTGATCAACTTTCTTGGATACCGGTTATTTATAACAAAATGAAGGCTTGTAGCAGAGAGAATGGAAAAAATATCATCTAGGAATATTTTTCTGCATGAGCAGACATAAATCGCACACAGCGAGTGGAGAATATAAGAGTGGTAAACTAGATGAATAGAGGGGGATAAACATATAAAGGCCAAAAAATATACACATGAAAAAAAATATTACAATACTCGAAAACAAACGATTCTTTGAGTTGTGCCCGACAAATTATTGGTTTCCTAGAAGATGTACCCAACAAATAAGAATCCAATTCTGAGAACAGTAATAAGGTTAAAGTTTTTCTTAATGTAAGTTGTTTTACCATAACCAAAATTAAATTGTGCTACTATGGGGAGTGGGGGTGCGAAATTGGATTAAAAAAAACTCATTGGCGTTATGCTTCAAATGTCAATTCTAGGTAAAGAAATAGGGAGAGTTGTTATTATGAGTGACTACTGCAATTCGGATATTGTTTTGCAAAGCTGTGGTTAAAATGATTTATTTCAACAACTTTAAGCAGCAATTTGCAAAGGGAGGGAGTTTAAATGGGTATATACGAAAATTTGAATAAGCTAAATAACCTTCATTTTATTATTGGTTGAGGTATATTTTCCCTTCTGCGCGCGCTGCAATATATAATGGTATAACGAATCATTATCACGTTTTATTCTGTTTATTTTTAAATGGAATAAATTGTTTTAGATACTCTGAATTGAAATGATTTGTTTGAGGGACTCAAAAACGTTTCTTCAATTTATTTATTTTTAAGCTTATCTTAGTTGCTATGCCTTTACCTGCAACTAACTCTTTGCGTCTCAAAGCTTGCTTAACTTGCTGTTCTTGTTCAAACGAATTGCAAATAAGATTTTTGAGTTAAATCAATTTATTACATTTAAAATTATCCAGCAGTCACATTTAAGTGTAAATAAATAATTAGTTTATTCATTTATTAAAAAAAAAACTTTTAGTATCGGCAAGATCTGGTAATAACATGAAACTTAGAATTCGATTTAAGTTTTTATTTTTGTGTTAGGTGTCCAAACACTAACAGTTATTAAGATAACTTGTAACGGTCTTTTAAGATTGAATTGAGGCTTTTCGTTTAATGCTGTGTAAATACTTATCGGATACGTTGTAATATGATACAGGTAAAAAACAAAAATTTTATATACGTAATATGTCATAAAATTATATAAAAATAAAACCCAATACAAGTTAACTACAGATGTGTTTGTCTACCTATTTAAGATATGTATAGACAACTCGAATGTGGTGGAACGTGGTTTGTTTGTTGGGTAGAAGGCAATGTTTGACGTAGCTGTGACGTCACCAAAAGCGTGACGTTTTAATTTAGACGAATTAGCTGCAGGGTTATTTGTTTGAGGCGTACAAGAAAACGTTTGACGTCGCTGTTACGTCACCGCAGGCGTGGCCGTACCAGTTGTCCATTTAAACTATGTCTATGGAGTATTTATTTTTAATTAAAATTATGGGTTTGATATTAACTTTTAATAGTAGAGATACTTTACTACTATGCCATTGTTTGATTTTTCTAACGGTGAACATTAACTAGTTAACATAAAATTAAGGAAAGTAAACTATATTATACTCACGCTATGTAATAAAAGTGGTCTTTTGATAAAGAATAAAAACTTAAATATTATAAATTTAACAATAATTCACTCTCTAAAATAGACATTTTGATGTCTTACTCATATTTTCTCTTGGAATAGCATCGAAACAATAGATATAACGTGAGTTCTCCTACTAACATCTGAAAACACACCGTTTCCGGTCGTCGAGGTGTTAAAATTGCATTGTGTAAGGTCGCCAACCTTGATTTTTGAGAAAGAGCACATTATTTGATATGATGCAGTTAATGCGCGGAAAAATAAATTATTTATTTAAGTTTTTTATATATACTGATCATCTAGTTAAGGTATGGGATTGTTGTTGGAGATGGTATATGAAAGGTAGCTCATGAGGCAGCATGAGTTAGGGTAGCTCAAAAATTTGGGTATTATTCCGTGTTTCGGAGAACAGTCGATTTTTTCTTAAAAACTCCTTTGTGTGTTTATGAAGCGTTTATGAGCTCCATAAAGAGCTTTGTTTTGGGGGCTTGCAATAGGTAGTTAAAAGTGTCATAGAGTAAAAGATCAAATACGTTTTTTTAAATTGGATGAATTTTAGGTTTAGGAACATTTTGTTTAAATCGTTACTTTTAAGAGTGTTATTTAAATAGAAAGTATTTTATTATAAAGTTTATTAATAGACAATTGGGAGAGTTAACATTTATGCCATTTACGTTATTTCTAATGATATAGTGTTTAGAGTAAATTCAGGAGCAATTGTTAGAAAATTAAGTTACATTAAAAAAAGTTTTATAATAAAAAAATCCAGTGCAACATTATTTTAATCTATTACAAATTGGGTTCATAGGGATGAATTCAGTAATAGATTTTTAAAATTTATAACTGTATACATAGAATAGTTAAAAAAATAATTGTAAGACGTTGTTTTGCGATATTAACCTTTGTCAGCCATACACGGGGTAAACAAACTCCTTTACGTGGACCCCACGAACAGAGTATTTGGAAAAATGATCGCTTACCGTCTGGGCATATATTATCAAAAAAAGATCTTAGTCAGAGATAATCTCCAAAATGTAGCACGGTACACTGCTTCCCGAGAAGTTTAATCGCAGTTCTTTATGCCCTTCAGAGCTGCAATGTAATTGTGAAGCCATATTGGTTGCCACTTATATCACCTATTATATCAAATAAGAATCCCTAGTTTTTGCGTCTCCTTGATCCGTGCGAATACACTGAAATTATTTAGTCATCCATGAATCGGCCTGCTCGCCTATTGGCTAGAAAATGAGTTGATTTAACGCCCGAACGAACGCTTGTGAACCCGAAGATGACCAATTGATGAAGAGTAACCTTGACAGGAGATGGTTAATTGGTCGGAAATAACAACAAAAACGAAACATCTCCACCAACGGCAAGTCTGAAACGTGTTTCTGTTTCAAGAAAAGTTTAAGCTATCAGCTAAATAGTGTTACAAACTTAATGTTCGTTTCTAATGCGCTCTCAAAAATGCTTCCTTCAATAAACGGAATAAATTTGACTGGCATATTGATGCCTAAATATTTCCGTGAATAGAAACCATTTTCGCTTGTGAAGTATGCACATGTGCATCTGTGCATCCGCGGTCCCTTCATCAAACTCTTTGTCATATAACAGAAGCTATTTTCGAAAATGAAGTAAAATGTATTGTAAAATGAAGAGTTTTCTGACCAAACGGGAACAAACATTTATCATCTAAATAGCATTGCATGTCAGTACTACTGTGTAAAGTAAAGGGTATGAGTTGGGGAGGGGTTGATGGGGAGGAAGGATGAAGATAACGGGAAAAAACTCTTTTATGTATATTCCCTATGCATTTTTTTCACTACATTTGCAAAAAAAAGCCTACCTGTCTGAAACTGCTTCTTAAGGTAATAAGGTAAGGTGTTAAAAGGGGGGGAAGGGTTGGTTTCTTTTTTGGTTATTTTTTGTAAGTGCATTGACACCGATTCTGTAATACTTATGTTTCTTATGATTTCAACTTTTCATATCAAAAATTACGGTATTCCATACATTACCCTATTTAAAAAAATCTGATATTGCATAGTAAATCCTATGAAAATTACTTTAAATTAAATAAGAATATTTTTTTAAAGGTTATTGTTCTCATTATCTCTTAGCTGAAAAACATAAACACAAAAGAATCTGACTAAATAACAATTTTCAAACCTGATTTTTGCAAAAATGCTGAAAATAAAATAACAGCTACAAATTTATGTGCATATTTTATAAAGTTCAGTGTGATTCAGTACACGCAAGCACAATATCCACTAAACGGTCGAACGACTTTTAAAAAAAAACATGTCGCAAAAAAAAACAATGTTTTTGCCCCTCCCTAATTTTTTTTCTTCTTTTCCTTCTATTTTTGTAGATTTTGTTGATAACAAGTTCATTTTCCTGTTCATTTAGCAGCATGTAATTTCACACAGCTTAGAAAAAACCCTCTTCAAAACCACCTCCGACACCAGTGAATCGAATCAACACTTAGACCGCTTCACCGAATTGTAAAATAGAATTGAAAACAGTCTTCTTCAGATCTTATACACCGTCCCGTTTGCTCCCCCCTCCCTTTTCATGCACTGTCTGATGTGACGGAGTATACGCGACTTTGCACACGTGTGCCTATAGCGGACTGAAAAAAACTTGTGAAAGGTTCCTTTTTATATTGGTTCTCACTATTGGTATGTATAAACTTTCAGGAGTAGTATTTTGGCTTTCATAATCAATGCTATAAGCTACTTTACAATTTAAATTGCATAAATATACTCAAAACATTAATTTTTATTTAAAGTTTCTTAAACCTTAAATTTTTTTTAATTTCCTATATCTTTAAAACATCTCAGAATCACACATTCATAATATAAAATCAAACCCACTTTTTCTAGATTTTATATTTGAGAATACTGAATTGCCATTATAAGAAAATCTATGAAACTTTATATATTCAGGTACATATAATAAAATCTTTAATTTGGAAATAAATCCGTACCTTACTGCTTTTCACCCTTTCCATTCAAATCTGAGTAAAATCACAGATATCGACAGCTTCACAATTTGTGCTCCCTACACAAATTATAACCTCCGATACACACCGATTATCTAGTAAGAGGTAAGAAACATTCCAACATTAAATCTTAGCAGAAAAAGGGTCATGCCTATTGTTTTACCTATAACACTTGCCCGTTTTCTAATAAGGTACCCCCAAGGATGAAAACTGTGTTCTAATCGCCTCCAGTCTTACATTACACCATACCCACTTCAAAAAAGCAATCCGAGTACCTCCTAAATTACTCCAGGAGGAATTGCATCGATTGCCAAGGGCTTAGATGGCCGGAAAAATTACCATAGCATCCCTATATCATCCGCCCATTGTTCTTATAAGGGGAGAGAAATATCATCAGCAAAAGACGGACAAAAAAATACGTAACGAGGTGATCAGCATGAAATCTTACCCCGATGATGACTGGGCTGGGGCATTATAAGTGGTATTATTTCGCTTCTGGTTCTGCCGCATATATCTATACAGGTTCCCTTATAAAGTATGACAAATGGTTGGTATAGGCTGGAATCATCGGAAAACTCATCAGGAAACAGCTTGGTTCTTCGGGTGTGGGGAAGAGGATTATTTTGGATAATTGTGATGAGTTAATAAGGATATTGCACGTGCTCATTAGGCGGTCCTTAATTGAAAGTTAAGTAGTAGATTGGAAACAAGGGCTTGAAACTAAAGAGGAATTGTGTTCACGAAAAAAATGTGATATCTAATCGTAATATTTTATTGATTTAAATTGCGATACACAAATTGTTCAGTGCCATATAAATATATACATATAGTATTATTTTATTTTAAAGCTTACTATCAATGAAGTTCCCAATAAATATTTGAAAAGTCCGTGTTCTAAAAGCTATCAAGTAACTGGTGCTATTAAGTAACTGATATAAACTAACTTAAAACTTAATGAATCTACTCAAATCTCTATTTACAAAATATGTGCTATTTTAAAACGACCACGACCTTTGTCCTTGTCTAAGTTCTCAGAAAAACCTCCTCATTGTTTCGAAGCCCAAACATCAACCCAATTTATATCAAGAAAGTAGGCATCCCTCCTCCCATCTCAAAAAGCCTTCTCATTGCCACTTTCTCGACTTTGCGATGCTACACTGACCGTGCGAAGCGCCATAATTCAGTCATTTATTTCTGGGTAATTCTTGAAGCAGACTCTGTTTGTTTTCTGGCAGCCATTGTCTGTCGCAGGTATAGCAGACGCCCATAAACACCTGAACCGAGGCATTTGTTTAGCTTCTTAAGGGATAACTGTTTCTTAACGGGCCCAGACCCTGTATTTTAGTTAGAAGACGATTGAAGACGTTTGTTGGGATTCTCGGAAATGTTGAGTTTTAATCTGTCGTTTTAGCCGTTTCCGCCCATTTGGAATTGTGGTTGAATTGAATTTGAAATTTGATTTTGTATTGTAATCGTGTGAAAATGTCGCTTTGTTGGAGAAAGATAATAAGGATTAAATGACGTATACTGACAGTAAGCGACCTTTTGTGAACCCGTTCTTTAATTCACTGAGATTTCTTTTTTTATTTTAACATTATGACCAAGCTGACCCAAGTGTGATAATGAAATTTCATAATAGAATTATTTCATTTGGGACTCATAAAATTTAACTCATTTTATTTTAATTGGAAATAAAACAAAAATAATACAAATATATGTTTCAACACCCCAATATCCTTATTAGGAAAACAAAAACAAATGTTTCATTACCCTTTACACTTTAAAAGAAAATGCTACCTTGAAACTTTATACCACAATCTACAAAATTAAAATGTTTGCATATTGTATTTCCATAATGCCTTGAATAAACAATTAAGCTCAGCGAAGTTCAAAGAGCTCACACAAATTTATTTTCTGATAACCAGCAAGGAAAACAATGGTATTAACAGACGCTTAAATTAAAATTTTATGAAAAAGTCTCAATAATTTCCGACTAGGATACTTGTTAGAAACAGCAACAATTCTCCTTTTCGTTGTTAAACGAACCATCTCCTCTCGTCAACCCCTTAAACAAGCAAGTTATTGATCCCAGTTTACCAAAGACCGACGTCATTGAATCGCTGACAGAACTGAACTCATATTAAATCTGGAAATGAAAATGACAAATAAAAAATGGAGTCGCATAAAAATGTACGCGTCAATTGATTTACTTCACATTCACGACTTTCTTATTCAAAAAATTGAGAACTGCACCACAAGAGTCTTAGCAATTCGGTTTATATCGACCCGAACCTTAAGCTCCAGGGGTACAATGAATTTAGACATGTAAATCACGTTACAAAAACGTAATATTTCAGCTTCTCAACGCCGCTTTAAATAAATCCATATAGTGAAGTATACGAACAGTTTCTGATCAGGATTTTTTTAAAAAGAGAAAAATAAAATATTAAAAGACAAAAATAAAAAATAAGTGTTTCCTTCCCTCTTCTTATACTTTTTAAGTGACATCCTTTTGATTTTACACGGGGGCGATTGCACGGGCGCGTAACAGGATTACTGTTTAGCCGGTAATGCCATAAAAGTATGTTAGAAGATGGAGTTTAAAATTTGCGATCGATAAAGATTTTTAAGTTGAATATAGAAGTGCCGTTGAATGCGCTTGTCGGGGACGATAAAAATTGTTAGATGAAACGAGTTTTAAGATATCCGTAAGGTACTTGTCAAAGATTGTAACTCTTCAATGGGATGTTAAGGTCTTTAAAACTTCGATCATGAGTTTTGCATGATACATTTTCTTTATTCGAGTAAAAATATTATTTTTCAATATTTTCTGAAAATGGTTTTAGATTTCCGTCAACTTTTATATTGCTAAAATTCCTTTTATTTATTACAATAATAAAAGCGAAGAGTCTAATTTCGCTAACAAGCCGTTTATCATTTTTTTAATATGTTTGTTCCAGGTTTTTAAATTTTAATTGTCAACTGTGAATTAAATTAAAAGATCAAAATAAAGCAAAACCAAAAGTTAAAAAAAAATATTTAATAGAATTACTACCTCCGATTATAAACGGCACCATAAATTCCGAGGCCTCATCTATTGAGACTGAACTAGATGAAATTACTGATATACGCATGTGACTAACATTTTATAACCTTCCTTTTAGACAGACACGTTAAAATTACCGAATCTAGTGGAAGATCCTGTGTTGTGTCAGATTTAGTGCGTACTGATTGTTAATTTCTAGTGGGTTGATGACTTTTCCAGATACAGGGTCGAAAACATCCTGATTATTCTCTCAATAAAAGTATTGTTGGGGTGGACATGCATATTAAAAGGCTAATTAGCCCACGCTGGTTAGGCGACTATTAAGTTAGCTAATCGGCGACATCTGTAAGTGCGTAGCACCTACTGGTTTTAATTCTTGTTTTAAGTGTTTTATTATTAAGAAATCTTAGTGATTTACAGTGTCATACATTGAATGTGGAATGAACGTGTTCTTTATTTCGTAAGAAGTAGTTTATGAGTTTTGATAAGTTTGAAAAGGTTAACAATCTACGTGAAAATCATAGATAACTTAAAATCAACAAGTTAATTTTAATAACATGTCACAAAAAAAATCTTTACTATACTGTCCCATATGATTTATCTATATTATGCACAATATCAAGGGTACATATGCTAAAAAATTTCAATTTTAAAATCATAGATAACTTAAAATCAACAAGTTAATTTTAATAACATGTCACAAAATATCTTTACTATACTGTCCCATATGATTTATCTATATTATGGCACAATATCAAGGGTACTATTGCTAAAAAATTTCAATTTTAAAATCATAGATAACTTAAAATCAACAAGTTAATTTTAATAACATGTCACAAAATATCTTTACTATACTGTCCCATATGATTTATCTATATTATGGCACAATATCAAGGGTACATATGCTAAAAAATTTCAATTTTAAAATCATAGATAACTTAAAATCAACAAGTTAATTTTAATAACATGTCACAAAATCTTTACTATACTGTCCCAGATTATTTATCTATATTATGGCACAATATCAAGGGTACATATGCAAAAAATTTCAATTTTAAAATCATAGATAACTTAAAATCAACAAGTTAATTTTAATAACATGTCACAAAAAAAATCTTTACTATACTGCCCCATGTGATTTATCTATATTATAGCACAATATCAAAGGTACGTATGCTAAAAAATTTCAATTATATTTTTAAATGATTGTTGAATTACATAACTGCGGAAAATTAATATCGTTTTTGCTTTCGAAGAAAACATATTGAATGTAGTTACCTAAATTATTGTTGTCAACCCTTAATGCCTTCTTAGTATAATATATAATCTAAAGATTCAATGATTCCCATATTTGGTATAAATAAGTAAAAAATAATAACATATTTTAATTATTTTATTTTTCTTATAATAATGAATTCAATCCCTATTAACGCTTTTTAAACGCAATACCCTAACAATGATCAAAGATAGAAGGAAAAAAAATCGTTAGCCATCACCCATTTAATTCATTTCACAGTTGGAAACGGACCTAAATCAAAATGAACCACATCACACCTTAGTCCTTAAATGCATCTAATCCAATTAATGTCCCTTGTCAACCAAAGGAGTGCCCGAAAAAAACTTTCAATCTCTAAATGATATTAAAGAAAGTTAAGTTCCATTCGACTTAAACAAAAAAGCTATATTTTAATAAATGAAGTATATAGTGGATTGTAAAGAAATAACATAATCTAACTTTTAACTGGTTGTTTAAGAGGGTACAAATACTATAGGTTCTCTTGTACCTTCCTCCATCCCACATTTCTAGCAAATTTATTCTTGATATAAAAGTCAATGTCTACAAAAATTGAATTTTTTGGGGTAACTGTAAAATAAATGTTCAATTAGAAACTAAACTTCGTTTCGTTTGTTTGCAGTGTGTGCAATGCGTGAGAAATTTCGTTATTTTGGATATAATTTTTTTGATAATTTACTATGATTTTTCCACTGTATTTTTTAACAAATTTAACTTTACACTGACATGGTCATAAACGTTACTCATTGGATGTTTACCAGATTCACAGCAACAACTAACAATAGCTCCGAAAATAAAACAAATTAGATATTCCCCCCAAAAAATAACGAATCAAAGCAATAAACGCAAGGCAGGATTAAAAGAATAAAAAAACCTGCTTCGATCCCAACATTACCACCTACTGCTCAGCATAATGGCTCATAAAGGCGTGGGGGCGTGCTCCGGCCTAACAATGCACGAAAAAATCGGCAAAAGTAATAGCAACAAAGCCAGAGGTGGGTGCGTTGACACCAAAAGCGTAGAAATGCAGTCCGATCTACTACTGAAATCAGTTTTGCATTATTACAGGAAAACTGTTGGTGTGGGTTCATGTGGTTGTTTTCAAGACTTTTATTAAAGATGTTCTAGAATGTTAAATGCTGTTTCGTAATTCTAATCACAGTGGAATTATATTGAAGCCTGGACTGTAAACTAAAGCAGCCTCAATATTCGGTTGGTTAAACGATGCGGTAAAAGAACGATAGGTATATGAGCCCGGATTTTGAGACCAGTAGCACACTAAATAAATGCATCTCAATTCCGAGAGCCATTTCAACTTAAAATAAATATAAAGATGAAAAAAAAAATTTAAAATTTAAAATTTATACTTTTAAAATTCACTCAATTGGAATTCAAGAATTGTCGATAGATAATTCAGGAATGCATGATTGAAACAGAATTCAGGAATGCTTGATGAAACCAGAATTCAGGCATTTTGGTGCAACACAAATTAGAACTTTTTATCGAACCTGAATTGCGAATTTATCAGTAGAACCAGTATTTAGAATTTATCAGTAGAACCTAAATTTTAGAAAATGATTGGTGTATAATTAATGAACCACAGCCTAAAAGGCAAAACAGGAATTCAGTAATAGTTGATTTTCATATTTTCCAAATAACAAGATTGAAGCAACATATTTATATTCCTTGATCATCTTCAATGAGATAGATTGAGTGACTTGAAGTCCAGCATTCGAGAGATCCGGCTCACCTCGTCGGAAAGGTTCAAGCAAGTAAGTGGCGGGTCCAACTCCATTAAGTCACTTCTTAATGAACCTTTTGCCATGAGAGAGATATTTTTTCATCATGTGTTATATGGATGTTGTTACCTTGACTAGAGTTAATGTGCCCCGAAGATAATTGGGGGGTTGTTGTTTTTTGGGAGAAAAGAGGTTGTTTCGAATTATACGAGCGAAAATTTTTTTATTCATTATTTCCAAACTATGTCCTACAAAAAATACAAAATAAGTAAATTCTTTTTAAATAATTGGTATATCACCAGTACAATAATAGTCAAATAAAAAAATCTCTGTTTTTAATCCTCAAATCGACCGTTAAAGCAAAATTATATAGACATTGCATGCAAAATATTTTATCTCTATGTAAAAAAAAATAATATAATTTTATAATAATTATTTGATTGGTTCATCTATTCAATATATTTAAATGTGTTGCGGTTAGCTTGGACACTTATATAATCAGATCTCCCCTTGGGAGAATTATTGGGTATTTGACTTATAAAATGTCACGAAGCGCAAAGAGTCGAAAAATTTGCAAAAAGTTAAGTAATGAGTATATTGTTTTACAGTACACAGTAAAACATTTTGTCACAAAATTTAGTAGTATTGAGCATTACACCAAAACGCCAGCCAGTTTTATTTATGATTTGCTTGGCCTACCTCCTTAAGTTTTTATCATGAATCCATAAAAAAAAACCTCTCATTAAATCTGCTATATTGCCGCGAATTACGCCAAGTCACACAACACAGGTGATATAACTCACATATAATGCCAAATTTCCTAGAAACCGTATAAATAATAATAAATATTAGGAATATTGTAAGAGGTTGCAGCCTGTTCCGAACCTTTCACACGCCCAATGAAAATTCATATTACTCGGAAAAAGCAGGCATTACCTGAAGAACGACAAAAACATTGCATATAAAAAGATTCGAATGAAAACCATATTTTTCTTCTTCTTTTGACGTTTAGTTTTTTTCCTATTAAAAAATATAAACAGTTTTTTTAAAAGCCGGCTTCCAGCTATACGCAATACAGAAATTCACTGATCCATGACTTTAAAGCATGTCATCCATAAGGGCTGAAACTCGCATTAACAGACTACTAAAAACGGCTAATAATAATGAAGGTAAGAGACACTCCTCAAAATACTAATAATAATGAAAGAAAATATACCCTCCCCTTACTCCAAATTGGAATAAAATTGCCCCTTTTTACGAGCGCCAGAAAGGATTAACAAAACCTATTCTCTAAAATGGATGACTCTGAAAAAAAAAATTAAAAGAAAGAACAAAAAATGGACAGGCCCACAAATGGCCTTTTCGGAATCTCACGGCTTCGTGTTTGATTGGGATCCCAAACTGGTCATTTTCTGGTAATTAATAACCTTCTTGTCCAGACCGTGACGTCACACAAAGCCGACCGCTGTACTCCCCCAAGTGCTACACCTACGCACCGTATCCCATTATAGGGGTATTTAGAGTGGGTAAAAATGGGCAAAGCTATAATTTGATCGGTCATTACGAACCTTGCTAAGGTGATTTAGGCTCATTGACAGGTTTTCTGTTGTAATTTTTTCTATCTATGCTTGTCTCTCCCCTTTCCCCTGGAGTTTTGAATATATGATATTTTTGCTCTCTCTTTGGTTCTCTGTCTTTTGCTGTTGGCTGTGAAAACAATCTGACTTGCTAATTTGCGTGATGTGTGAGAAGATTTAATGGTATTGGTAAATGAACGAGAATTATATTTGCAATAGCTGTGTTTAGGTAATGGGCTGAGTACTTAAAAGAATCTTTTAAACGTAAAGTGTTATTAATAGCGTTTATTTTAAAATTGAACGTTGCGCAAAAATAATTTGAAAAGTATTCTTTGTACTTTTAAATATGTATAGTTAATCATAGTAAAAAGTTTCTTAAGAGGCAATATATACTTGCTATATAACTTTCCAAAATTAAAAGTAGGAAATATCTAAACTATAACTAATTTCAAACTATTTCCTTTTTTTATTTAAAATACATTATTTTTACTTTTTTCAGGTAATATACATGCATTTCCATAGTAAATAAAGGTTCAAATGTTGTAATACAATTTATTTGTAATCAAGCATTATTCACAGTAAATATATTTTGAACTGAAACAAAAAGTATTCATTGTGCAATAAATAATAATAATTGAACTTTTGGTTCTTAGATATTCAATAACAGATTAAAATTGCAACCATTTACTTAGAAACGGATACCAAAAAATATACTAAAATAATAAGATTATATCAACATTGGTTAATTGGCGAATTATTTGAACCTAACACATCTAAACTCAACATATTTTTATCCCTATCATATCTCACCTCATAACTATTAATTTACATTCACTGACCTAACCATCAAAACAAGAAAACGCAATAAGACCCAATCCCTTGTTGATAAAATGGCACAGAAACGCAATTCAAGATTGTCTCCTTGATTAAGACAAGCAGTACAGAAAAATATGAGCTTGCCAGGAGTAGCCATAAACGAGGTATGACAGCTTCAGTTCTAAGTGATAATGGATTTAGACGTCTAAGAGTTATCCCAACGATTCGGGATGCTCATTCTCTGGCAATCCCCTCTCCATCCTCCCAGTGTATAAGATGCCTCGGAGCAGATAGGGATGCTTCTTGTGAAATTAGATATACGAATAAGGGCTCTCTGATAAGTGCGAAGCCATTTTAATACCAGCGATCAGTTGGGGGTTTGAAAGGAGAGAATGTTGTTAGTGCGATGTGGGGATTGTTAAAGGAATTTTCTTCCTTGAAAGCTGTTGTTTGTATTGAGCTGGAGTTGTATTCAATTTTGGAATATGATGTACACCATATGGTATATAAACATACATAAGGTATACAGTTTTAGAAATTTTCAACATTTTTTACATTATTATGCTATTACTTATGTTACTTTATTTATCACAAAAATAAGTTTGAAATCAAAAAGATTTGTTAACACACTTTCTTGTCGTTGAGTGCTTCCTTGAGAATTATGGCTTATTGTTTTCAATCCATATTAACGGGTAAAAATTTAGTTACCAGATTTTTTAAAATTTACCTTATATTATTGTTACACGCCGTTTTTTAAGTTCTACATAAGGACAACTTCATTTCAATAAAGATGCTCTTTTATAGTACTCATATTGTTTTTGTACCACTTGTTGCAAGACACTCTGTGTTGATAATGTATAAGCAATTTATGTGGTGTTTATGCAATATTACATATTCTTATTTCACCTAGTACCAAAACAGATAATTATGCTGTATGTTGTATACTTCTAGGAGCGTATTAAAAAGGTCAGATTGAGCCACAATCCATTTGCATTCCTCGCCACTCTACCTTTGTTCCAAACTACGAGGCTCGTCGTTAAAATCTCTCATGTAGCTCTAGTGCGAAATTTTTCCAACCCAAACCATCTTTCATTCCGCAACTATCCACACGTGCAAAAACAACCATCCACAACAACCCCTACCAAAACATCCCACAAAAAAAGCAGCATCTGGATTGAATCCCACTGACTGGGCCTATTGAAAATATGCCCGGGGCGGCGGGCAAGGGGGGTTTGCGCCCCATACAAGCCCTATGGGAACCCAATTGGGGGAAGATAAAAGGAAGTGGAGCCCTGCTTCGGCGATCGCCCATTGATCTAAGCTAATAACTCCCGATTTCCCTAATGGTATCTTTCCTTCCTTCAATCTCTGGTTATTAAGGTGGCTAAGGAAAAGAACCGGGGGTTAATTTTTTTTGGGATATGTTGGTTTATATTGTGGAATTAACTTTTGGGGCATTCTGAAACAATTTATTTTTTTTGTTGTGAAAAGAGAAAGAAAGGGGGAGGTGATTTAAATGTGTCTTTATTAATAATTATTTTTTATCATTAATTTCATTCTAATCTCATTTTTGAGTGAAACGAATTAGGGGTCCTTTCATTCGCATCATTACAAAAACATAAATATTTTAAATACCATTTTTAAACAGGTGCAATGATTTAAGACACAAACTATCCCTTAACGAAAACAACTTGTACATTTCTCTTAGGTTGGATACCGAACATACTTTATAAACTGTTTCGGGCATCGTTGATATTATTTAGCATCATAAGAAAAAAAAAACATCATAAGAAAACTACCTAAAAACTAGTTTATCTAGAAAAACCTTACTTCAATACGTGCTGTTACAATATCCGATATCAAACAAAAAACAATAACAGCCACCAACCGCTCCTCTGCAATAAACGAACAATCACTTTCGGACCATAGTTATAAGCAAAAATCGATATTGCTCACCCTTAGATCGATACTTATCATCCATTCAGATGGGATGCAGAGGTCCGAGCTTTCTTTTCCACGATGGAGTTTTTTTTTTTGCCATGTCCTTTATCTCTCTTAGGGGGTACAAGATGGATTAGAAGGAGAGATGAGTCATGGACAAAAAAATACCTGGGGATAATACAAAGGCTGGTTTCCAATAGGAGTTGGTTTGTGTTGGTCAGTATTATGTTGAGAAATCTTATTAAAGAAAATCATATTATTGTTTGTAATATTATTATAAACTCTTCACTCCCAAAAAATTAATAAGCGTATATTTTTATATAACTATATTATTCAATATTTTTATATAACTATATTATTCAATATTTTTATATAACTATATTATTCAATATTTTTATATAACTATATTATTCAAACAATTATGTAATAAAAAGTATGTTTTGCAAGTAATTTAAAAAAAAATAATAACGTTTAACATTTGCTGAAGGGCCCGTCAATTTAGTGGAATTTGAGGTTTCAAGCAGTAAAAATGCAGACTTTTTGTGTGTTATGAATAGCAAACAACCTATGTCAGTTTTTGTAATTAATTGTCCATTCTAACATTTGTTTTAATGTAAAATGTCTTATGCATGTACCGCTGAAAGAACTTCTTTGCAAACTTTTTTGAAGACCTCCAAAATCTGATTGACCTCTTCCTACGTTATTTTTTGTGCAATTAATAAATCAACTTATTTGGTTTCTATATTTTTATAAAGTTTGTATATTCCTACATTTATTTATGCGTAGTTAATAAAAACGATATTGCGGCATGTGATAAACCAAGCTTTGAAACTTTTTTACGATGAAGAAATTTCAATTTTAAAACATACATTAATATGCAAAGGAAACAGCGTGTATAATTACCTTGCGAAATCTAAAGAACAATACCGAATCATATGATGTTTCACAAAGAAAACACGTCATAAAAAGTACTTTTTTAATTGCGACGTGATTTTCAACTACAAGGATATTTAACAAATCCACCATCTTAAAAGGGTGAGATTACGAAACATATAATGTTAATGATGCCATTGTGATAGTAATGATAGTATTAATAATTTTTACAGACACTAAGCAGTTCAAGCAGGTAAAAGCTATTATTAAATCAAATACAAAATATTACAAATATAATTTAAATTATATTTCCTTCAATAACAAGGAAAAACTTTAATTGTTTTATTAAAAAGGTTAATGAAAAGATTAATTTCGAAATTTATAATTTTAAAAAAAATCTTTGTACAGTTCGTTTTCTTATCTACTTAGTGATCGGAAAGAATTAGATATTTTAATTAGAAACTAACTTTATGATAACATTATTACTTTTTTTAGCAAAATAAGAAGTTTCAATGCTATCGTTAATGTAAGACATCATGTCGGAAATGAATGAGCAATATCAACTAATGTTTTAGTGCGCCATCTAGTGCCCAAATTTGAGAATCATCGCTCATTAATCATAATTTAATCTTAATATCTTTGAATATAAAGCTTTTTATAGCTTGATATATTTCCAACTTTTGTGCGGTGCATATGTATCCGGTCTTTTCAAAATTTTCCTACTTATATTTTCACTTTTTTTATCAATATTTTTTATTTATCCATTTCTCTTTTTAACAGCCTCAAATCCATTATTACTAACTATCATAATAAAAATCGTAAAACTCTTTATGTTATTAAAAGTGACACAGTTTATACAGTAAGACTCGCATTAGTAAAAAGGTAAATTTTAAAAATAAAAGGTATTTAAATTTTAAAAAAGCCGCAAGAACATTGTTATTAATTAATAGGTAAACCCTACATATGCCCCATAACAATTAAAAGATATTATTTATAAAAACTCTGATTATTAGTACTACGGATAAATAATCCATGCTTAGCAATAATCAGTTTTGGATTTAAAGTATAGATTTTATATATAAACCTTTAGTATATAATGTATATTTAACAATTTATGCTATAAATTAATAATTTCTTTCTTTAACTTCTTACTTTACGAAAAGTTTCTTTTTTAATAAATTAATATTTTATTGCGATTGCTATATAATATTTTAACTTTTACAAATATTAAGGAAATATTTAACTTCACCAGTATCATTACGATTTCTTTCAATAATGGCATGCAAAATCGATTGTTACATAACTCAGAAAATATGAATTGCAACAATGTTGCAATTACAATTGAGTATCAAGTGCGTATTTTGAGAAGTGTATCGAAGAATTGTTACTTTGTATTTATAATTTAATTCAAGATATTTTATCTATGGACAGCAGTTTAATTACCTTGTCCTTGATTTTTCTAAAATTGTGTAATAATATCGGAATTATACAATACAAGAAACGAATGACATAATATGTTTCTTACATAAATAGAAGAACAATTAAATTAAACTGTCTTCTTAAAACAAAATAAGTTTTTCTTTATCATTAGTTAATTTCCTTATAGTAATCCATCATTCTATATTTGATCATTAGAAAGTTCAAAAAATTGTAAAATAAGCAGTCGTGGGTATTATTGAAGAATTAATACATTGTCTCAAGTGTTTTTCTTTTTTTCCTACAAGGAAAATTTGATGAAATATGAAAACATATGTAATTTTTGCGTATTTAAATGTTATTAGCATGTCTGCTTAGCATTGTTTGCATTAAAGGAAATGAAAAATTGTTAATGCCAATAATACAGTAACATCAATTTATGGTATTTATTTCTAAAAATATGCATTCACGCATTTTTCGTAATATCAAATTATTTTAATACAGTTATGCAATAAAAAAAGTTTTGCAATGATTATATCTCTTTTTTACGATATAATAAAAAGTCGATTGTTAGGAAAAGCAGAATAATATATATTTTTAAATGGTGTTTAAGCGCAAACTTTACTTCTTAATTGAAAGGAAATTTGTAGATAATTTCCTAAATCGAATATTAATTTTAAATTCAAAACGCTTGGTTTTATTTTCTATATAGTTTAAACTTAAAACATAATTAGTATAATTATATTAATTTAGTTATAATTTTCTAAATAGTTTAACATTTTTCTAAAAAACATTTTCCTTATTGCTTATTTTCCTTACTAAAAATATTAATTATACACCAATGATAAAATTCCTGAAATATGCTCAGTATTTTTGCTTCCGTCTGGCTTGTAAAATTAACATGTATTTTCACCTTTCTATTACACCTAAAATTTATTGTTAATAATTATAATATTAAATTGATATTACGTTCAAATATATACACGAAATAAATAAACATAAACCACCAAATCACCCATTATATTGCTCAACATGGGTATATTTCTTTCCTGTGATAATTGCATTAACTCTTTCCGAGCTATAAACCATATAAAAAACTTCATCAAAAGTCTACATTGTTGTTTACCCACCATATCGCTTCCCAAGACCAGTATAAAAAACTCTGACCCATTAGCCAAGAGCCAAAACCCATCAACAAGAAACAAAAGGGTGCAACGTTGTAGCCATATTTCTTCAACTCAGAGCGAAAATGGCATATCTCCAATGCTAACTTTACGGGAGATACGCCCCTTTGACTCTTATGGTACACATTTCATTGCGGTCCCCCTTATAATTAGCCCGCAATCGAAATCAGTCTTAACACTTTGCCAAATGAAGGCGGGGTGGTGTGGAATTTGACATGGGACAGTAGCGAGCCCATCTTAGTAACGAGGGGAACTGGCAGTTAACTGTCATTATCTAGATCACGGATCCGTGGATACGGTGTGTGGGATACCCTTTTTTAGTTTTCACCCGACAAATTAAGCAACCAAATTACCGGCATTAGCCGTCCATGCTGTATTTTTTCTCCTTCTCTTCGACCTTATGTAGTTTTTTTTAATGACTCATAGTACAAGGGGGGGGGGGGGCTTTAAATGTGCTCATTTTAAATATTAACGACTCCGGTCGAAATTAGCTTTTTTATTATGGTCGTCATAGACAGTGCAGGTTTGATGATTCTGGTGCAAATTGCCGAGATTTACTGGCGAAGGTGTAATTTCTATAGGTGTTGTTACACCTTTGAGGAGTGGTTGAACTTGCCCGTTTATGGAGATAACTGGCGTGTTTTTTTGACAATATTTATGGACTTATAACGAATTATAACGCGAAAGTTAAGTATATGTTCAAACACGGGCGAAAAAGTGTTGGGTGTCCATGGTCAATTATATTGAAATTGAACGCTGCAATATATTTCAAATTCCATCCCATCATAGACATATTGGTGAAAGTTCCTTTATTAACGTGTTCTAATAGCATACGATGTCTTTTACAAATTATTTATATTTTTTACTGTGTAAGTGAATTACTAAAATAGATACAATGTATGTAAAATGCTATATTGGATTCTCTTTTCGATGTTGCTTCTGTGAATGATAAAGTTATAAGTGAAAAAGCATGTAAGGAAGTTTATATTGGCAAATACATTATTTATAGATTAAATTCATCAGTTATGCGACTTAGCTCTTATAAAACATATAAACGAACAAGTAATGCGTATTTTTGGACAATCCGACGCGTTAAGAGGCTTAAAACTCATCAAATTCCAATTTCCTAACCCTTTACGGATATTAAGATCATTAAGATAACACTTAAATAACAGGGTATGGAATCGTAAATAGAGCCATCAAAATAATCAAAACTCGCTTTTACTGCTCCGAGATGTAAGCTAAACTGCAAATTTATTTCTTTAATACCTTGATATTGTTGATATTGGTGGGCAACTGCCAAAGGGTTTGCAACTCAAAAAGTATTTTCGGATATACGCTTCATTTCTTTTCCCATTAAAATTGAAAATGGGGTATAATTACTTTTAATAATGTATTTTTGTAATGTGGAATTTTGTGACAAAAAAGTAGTTGTTGTAAGTGCATTTTGTCATAGACATCTTTGAAGTTTAAGCGTAAAAGTTCTGACCTTTATTTTAATATTTCGGAGTAGTAGAAAGCTTCGAAATATTTTAATTTAATTTTGGTATTGAATATTTCGCCCTTGGAGCGAATATTTTTTTAAAAAAATTCTGTACTTAAAAATCGAAAAGCCGTACTTCCTTCCTAAATGTAATTATTATTAAATAATTTGTGTACAGTGAACTTTACGATACATTAATGTATCGGAAAACATTTGTAGACATCAGGAAGACTGCAAAATTATATCATAACGTAGAACAATAAACGAAGTTATAATTCAAGGATCATTTTATTTTTTATATTTACAATAGCATTTTTCAAGTAACATAAACAGCGTAACTATTTTTCGCGGCTACAATCAAACTTCCCGAGACATTTAATATTGATGGAAGCAGACTTTTTCCCAATCGGGTTTCGTTTTCCACATTTAAACTTCTTCCTACTCTAAAATAAATTGGAATTTAATGGTCCATCCGATGCCATTAACCCAACAGGACTCCGTATTAAATGAATAACTAAAATCCACTGATCTTTGACACTGTCTAGATCCGGAACGCACTGTCACTCCCCATGCAAATAACAACGGTTCCTCCTTCGCCAATATCAAATTGTTTTCGTTGTTGGCGATTAAGGGTCAAAAACCCCTTTGTATCGTGAATGGGTGCGCACCTTTTCTTCTGGAGGTGGAAGTATTAGCCTTTAAACGCTCTTCGACAGGTAAACAAAGGGATCAAAGGGTTGTGTTGTGATGTTCGAAATTGCCGAAGAGAAGGTCGGGGGATTATAAAGTGAGGTTCCAGATTTCGTAATTTTCTTGAATAAGACACACATTGAGTTTTTGAACTATATATTTCCCTAGACTGTATATTTTTTTATGATAAATACTTTTTAACGTCAGTATAAATTTTGTATTTAGTATTTAATATTTGTTAGTTTTTGTAAATTGCAGAAGTCTCAATGCAGTTTAAATTAACCCAACGCCTTCTTAGTGTCATTACTTTTTATAGAATATGTATAAGCAAAATATTTTTTCAATTATAAACTTTATTGCTAATAACATATTAATAATTTAAAAGATAGGGTGTGTTTTTTAACTAAATCAGTTCAAAACATTTTTAATAAATTTACTGGAAGCTAGCTGTAACAATAATAATTGAAGTTGACATCACTGTCACAGGCAGTAGCTAACGCTAACAACTCAAATGATAAATGTTCTAAGCATAAACAAGCTCATTAGTGTAGCCATTTATTATGGAATCTTCGAGGCACATTCCACTAACCCAAAATTCTAATGCTCCCAATAGTTTCTGACAGCCCGAGTTAACAGCATTGCGGAGGGTGTCACACCACAAAATCAGGGAAAAAAGGCAATTAAGGAAGAAAAGCTTTCGAGCTTCCCCCCGAAAGCATCACCAAAAATAACTTAAAAGCAGGATATTGCAAAGATGTCAAGACACAAAAACAAAGACCCCAACGAAGACGGACAGAAAATGGGTATAGGAAGACAGCAGCAAAAATAAAAGATCTTCTTGCTTTGCTTAAAGCCTATTAGGGTCCAGAATCCCGAAATGAAGGCCCTGGGAGACTTAAGGTTGCAAATGTAGGCTGGGGCACCTAATTTCCTAGACAAACGGAAGCATAAGATAGACGCTGTGGGGATGAAGCCAGGCCTTGGCTTAAGTAACAGCGTCCAGTGGTAAATGAGAACTAATGGACTTTTGCCTTGACAGCTCTCGTCAGGACCAGCTTCATTAAAGGTGGCCGCAGTGTCACTGACCAACCGAGGAGGACACTTTCTTGGTTAACGCGGCCATTAGGAAGAGGATTTCTTCGACCCTTATTTGCGGTCTTCTGGACTCGGGTGAAGGAAACAGAATGGGTAGCATTGGTTTGAAAATACAATTAGAAAAATGCAAGAAAGATAGTCCTATTCCAATAGTATTGGGCAAACAAAAATGATGCATATATACTTGCCATAAAATTAAGGGTACTTACGTATTAGTGCCACCGCACTAGAAGTTGCGCTAATGCGCCAATAAAGAACAATTGATTTTAAATAAAGTGTTCTTTTATGTAAGTTAAAGTGTATTTTATGATTTGTCCCAAAATTTTTTGATGTAGATTGGCGGCTCTTAAAAACCACTAAATCTGTAAATGCGGTGGTGTTAATACGCAAGTAACAAATTAAAACATTAAAGAAACAACTTTTTAAAATAAAATTTAAAATTTTACTATTTCATTTTTACTGATTACATAGTTAAAAAATCCAACTTAACCCCATCCCAAGTGCACTTTTCAAATATTATTGGGAATATAAATTCTGAAATCAATTCTCTTTTTGAAGTGAATCTGAAATTTATTGCCTTATATAGAAAGAAGTAAATAAATCTCCCTTTATAAATAGCTCTAAATTAAAACGAAACTAAAACATAAGAGCACATTATTTAAGCAAATGTGACACATTTCACTGTCTTATTTCCACAACTTGTAGCCAGAGGGCTATTCTCGAATTGCAAATCTAAAATTATGTCTTATATCTTCAATCATCAATACAAACCAACCACTAAGAATTTCGCGACCCGCGCAAGAAAACGACATTTTTAAAAGACTTTTCCCCCTTAGGACACTATAAATTGGGTACATAAAGTAAGACAATGTATGAATAAAATCGCAAAGAACTGCAGCTTTTGAGCATCGCATTCATTAAGTTTCATATTCCGTATTTTCGCTTTATAGGCCTACGTAGTTTTTCATTTTATTTCGGTTGGAAGATTCGTACGATTCATTTTAAGAGAATTTGTAGATTCTTCGCCTTTTTTTCTTCGTTTATTTATATTTCGTGCCGGAAAGAAAACATTGGATTCCGAGTGGTTTTCGATGTAACAATGTGTGGTATTAAACGCGTATGAAATAAAAGGAATTCCGCAATGAAACTATAATATACTGGTGTAAAATATAAAATATATAATACACTCAGCAATATTCGAAGTTGTTTAGTCTAAAACAATCGAAAAGTTATGCAGAAGATTATAGTCTATGTTTTAAATATCAATGGATTGATATTTAAGTGTTTTTGAGCATAAAATAATTTTTTATACATTTGCCAAACATACTTTTAGTCTACATTTCTCTACTTTTACCCATATTGTAAAGTACTATACTTAACCAAGTATGAACATAGATGACCTAGGATATTTAAACGAAGATTCATTTTCATTTTACAATGGTATTATTTTGAAGTTTTATATATATAATTTATATACATATCCACGGAATAACCAGAACTTAGGTCAACAACCAATTTGTGAGCGAGCGTTATGTAATTGATAAATATTTTGAAGAGTTTTTCCTTAAAACGATATTGTATAATGTTTACAGTAATTTTAAGCATATTTACTGAAAAAATAGTAAACAAAATTTCTAATTATTGACGTAATCCTATGTCCATATTCACTGTTTTGAAAACTACCAAATTGCGTGCATTTTCTGGGAGCACTCTATAGATTCACTTTTTCCGACATAATAACTCCCCTTACTATATATCAAAATAAAATATCGATAAAAAGCTCAGACCTTGTAAACAACGACAAGCAATCACTCGTAAACAACTTTTTGCATGTTTAATCACTAACATCATTAACTTCGCTATCTATAAGGAACAATATTGCGACGAAATTGGACGATATTCCAATAAATCTTACATTAAAAACCAAAGCACTTACGCAAATTCCTCGCATAGTTACCGCTCAGGAAAATGCTTACAGTAAACAAAGAGTTGGCAAAGAAAACGTTGATGAGCCCAAATATATTACTTTTTCTGCGAGGTACCCGCCGAACAAATATTTAGCTTGCGAAATCAATTTTCCGTCATTAAAAGATAATTACAATAAACATTTTCTGCTGCGGGGAGAGGGACGCAAAAATAACATGAAAATTCAAAAAATTCTAATCTAAAGTAGAAGAATAACAATAAAGGAAAAAAATAAGACGAGCTATCGACATTGGAAATTAAAAGACAACAGCTTATGGGGGAAGGGGGGGGGGGCTAGCATATTTCTATTAAAAAACCTATGCGGGATAAAAGCATGCCACCCATTGATTTTCTGCGGACGATTATTCTTTATCGTTATTCTGTGCCATCCACTTCCCTTCAAAAAATCCTTTACGCAGATCCCCTGCATAAATATTCCAATTAAAAATCCGCTTTTTCTAAAGGGAGAAGCCATGCTTGGAACGCACTTTCCGATTGTCGTTCGAAATATGTTAACCGATATCGGCAGTGTTTCGGTTACGGGGACTGGCGTCAAATTTAATAGCGGATTTTTCCAACTATTTTTTTTTATAAATAATTAAAAAACCAACAGAGTATTTAGTATTTTATTAAACGTTATTAAACGTTAACTTATGCTATATTGTAACTCCCGCATGAAACACTTAATGTGTATTTTTTAAAGCTTAAAATAGTATTTTTAATGTTATTTAAAATAACGTGAAAAAATTAAAGTGAAAAATTATTCAAAAGCATCTTTTTTCCTCAATGTATGATCATCGAACATAGAAATATATTTTTTGTGGAGTATAAATTAAAAAAAAATCATGCACTTTAGAGTTAAAAAGAAAAAAAAAACTTGAAATGCACGACAAATCTTAATTGGATAGATGTTTACACACAAAAACAAATTTTGTAAACTAAAGAAGTCAATAAAATTTCAATTTAAACAGCTTTCGCGTTGGCCGAAAGTTCTTTAATAGGAATTAGTCTAAGCTCTGACGCGACTGTTTTCATCCAGCGCGTTGTTTTCTTAGCAAGGATAGTGTTAAAGGAGAGAAAACAATGATAAGAAAGTCTGGAATTTTAGGAGAAAGAGGAAGAAAAAGAGTGGAATGCAAATCTTCTTGATGCTTCAGACATTATTAATTTCTTTTTAAAGACATTTTTAACAAATAAATTTAAATATAATGTTGGCTTATATTCGGTGTAATAGAATCGTAAATTTCACATCTGATTTTGTATTATTTATTTGGATACGCAATTTGATGTATTTTAAACATTTTATGGCATTTTTTTATTTATTAATTTATCTAATTTATATAATTTTTTTGTTTTTAAATTTAGTTTTTAGTCATTTTTAGTTCGTTAGAATACAGTAATAGACTGCATTTATTTAAAATGGCTAACGATACCTGTATAATTAATGCTGACATGCCATGCTATGAAATCCCAATTGCTAAGTACATGCACTTAAAAAAAAAGAAATTTTTTTTTTAACTGTCCTCTTCTTTAAATAAAACAAAAGCCGTAAAAAAATCAAGCATCGGATTCAGACGGCACAGTTACAAATCGGCGTTCGAAACAGTATACACCCCGCCCTATTCCTTTTAGCCCCCTCATCGTCAACTGATATTGATTGAAATAAAAGACGAGTGACAGACACGCAAAAAAAATCGCGATCGCTCCACTACGATCAGTACAAAAAGTAACAACCTATTGCTCGTTAAGAAATCCTTTTTGCCTTTCTAGCTCGCTTTTCAACCTTCATTACAGGCACTGACTTTGCCAATTCGATTCGACAAGTCGCTGGTGTCGGTTGCAGAAGTTGTATCTCTGGCTAAAACGGTTTCGTGTAAATGGCTTTGGAAATGAGAATTGTCGCGAATGTTTATAAAATTTTGAAAATTCAATTCTCTATGGCAATCTTTCTGTTTCACTAACTACTGATTCTTTAAAATAATTAATTTATTAGAGTAACAGTTATACTTGTATGCACTCTCTTAACCTAACTGGATCTAGCGTTAAAGAGAAACTCGTGAAACATCTGTCTTAATGCATCCATCAAGTATTCTAAATGATTCGAATCATTAAAATGAAAAAAATAATTTTAAACTTTTGTTCAGGTATATTTTTTAATAACAGAGATTGTACAAATTTAGTGTATTTAGATAAGTATCTTTCATAGTGTAATCCAAATTGTTGAAAAAAATTCAGTTACCCCCTTTCCAAAGCAATTATCGCAATGATACAGATTCACCAAAAGCGTCATCCTGAGCTTTACTGATGCTGAATCTCAAATAATGCGTTACCTCTTATTTATATTCTAAATTCTCCCTTTTTGCATGTGAGATCATCGTACGTTTTTTACGTGTCCCCTGTATATATCAATTGGACTGAGTGTGTACTTATTTGGACTCCCTTTGATCTGCTTTTTAGGAGAGTCGCTAATTTGGACGAAATGCGTTGTGGAGGATGTTTCTTGTTGTCTTTGAATTTTTTTTTTCTTTCTGGGATGTGTCAGTGGCAGTAAAAGGTTAATTTTCAAATTGACATTGGGGATTGGGATTGGTTTGAACTTGTGAAGGCTTTTTGCCAAATTGGCACTCGTAAGATCACTAATAGGTTTTATTGTGTGTTAAAATATGCACAATACTTATTGATATCTTCGTTTTGTTGAATTTGTATATGTTTATTGGGGATTGTGATTGGTTTTTTGAACTTGTGAAGGCTTTTTTCTAAATTGGTACTCGCAAATATCGCTAATAGGTTCTAATGTGTGCTAAAATATGCACAAAATTTATTGATAGCTTCATTTTTTTGAACTGATGCTTTCTATACTTACAATAAACATACACTTTTTATGTACTTGAATTTAGGAGAAGCTAATGGAAAGTCAAATTGAATGAAATGTGATAGCTTTGTTTTATAAAGTTCCTTTCCTATATTTCTATCGAAACATAATCTATCATAATGCAGTATTGCTGTTCAGTATTTGCTTTGGTAAAGACTATTCCTTTCGAGTTTGATTTTGAGTCAGAATTATTATAATTGGTTATACAAGAATAACTTTTAGTTTAAATATTAATTTAAGATAGAATTATAAATGCATTCTTCAACTCAAAGAAATTTTAACAAAACATATAAGTAAAAATATCATACATTATATATATATTTTATAATATTATATATATATATATATAATATATATATATAATATATATATATATATATATATATATATATATATATATATATATATATATATATATATTATATATTATATATATATATATTATATATATATATATATATATATATTTTATATATATATATATATATATATATATATATATATATTAATATATATATATATATATATATATATATATTATATATATATATATATATATATATATATATATATATAATATATAAAATATATATATATATATTTTTAATTCGCCTTCGAAACACCATTTGCAAGCTAATTCCAAAAGTAACTTAAGCAATCAACTAGTTATGAAAAACCAAATCTAACTTACTAAAAACCGCAAACACAAACCAAACGCCACTGGATGATTTCACTTCACCAAAAACCACCCCTTGTAGCATGATGAAACAAAATTCGTATCGATCGCCTGCTTACTGTGTCATAAAAATGGCCCCGCTTCGCAATTAACAGCACTGGGACGAGATTAATGGTTGCAAAAGGGAAGCTTACGGGGGAGGGTAAAGAGAGAAAAAAAATTACAGATGAAAAATACTACCAAACCCCTCCCTCTAGGATTCGAACCATTAAAAGGAAATGTTTCCATGGGTATAATAAAAAAATATTTTTTGTTATTAATATTAGGCATTCAAGTCCCAGAAAAAAGTTGCTGGCAGTCATTTCTGGATCGTGATTATCACTGATGTGGTTCGCATTAATTTAATTTCAAATCGGGTTCCATTCTCTTTATACAGGGGGACATTTTTTATTGTTGGAACACGGAACGTTGATTTTTTTGTATTAGTATTTATGTTATTTCTTTTTATTTTATTATAATAGATGGTTTTTTTTATTCAGGCCGATACGCTTTTGTGTACAGTGTCTTTGTCTTTCCTCCCTCCGGGATTTAGTCACAATGTGCATATGTTGTAATGAGATAAGGAAAAAAGATAAAAGATTTTTTTAAAAAAGTTTTTTTATCTGGAATTTTTCTGGGATATTTTTCGGTGTTCTTTTGATGCTAAAACACCAAGCAGATGCAGGGATATCAAAGAGATAATGGGCAAGAGACAATTCCGTGGGTTGTGATAAATTAAGACCGTTTTATCGCTGTTTCATGGGCCTTAATGTTTGAGCTACAATTGCTGTGTGCCGAGAAAATTTTTGTTAAACCAAACTCGTTTTTATTCATAAAAGTATTTATTTTGGATTGAAAAAAGAGAATGCACATTTTTGAACGCAGTTGCATTCTTTAAAAAGTTAAACTGAATATTTAAATAAGTAAAATGATTTTATTGTGTGAGAATAATTAGGATGAAATCATAATAATTTTTGCAAAAGGGAAGTGTATTGTTTGCATTGAATACAAAAAGTTTTTGATAGGAAAACATTTTAAAATGTGCATTTTGGTCGTTTTTTTAACAAAATATTTTTTATATTTAAAAAAAAAATATATAATTACTGTTTTCACTAACATTTGAGATCTTTTTCTTAATAAATTAAAACTCTTATCTTACTCTAAGACTCCGTTTAGAGAAATAGTAATTGGGGACATAATACCAAAGAGGATTAATTCAATAATTCTTTTATGTGTAAAAGTTAAATAACTAAAAATTGCTAATAAATTAATTGAAAAATTACAATTCCTTAAGTTATTAAAATGAGAAAAAAAAACAATTTAAAATTAATGAGGTAGCAATAGAAATTCAAACTAAATAATAATAAAAATAAATAAAAATGACTCTTAAAAATTTATAAAAAAAGTAATTTTTAATGTGCTCGGATGAAGTATGTAATATATAAAAAATACTATTGTTTATGAGCCAAGTAGTATTTATATTGAAATTCAGATGGATATCTACTTGCATACACGAAACAAAAAAAATGTACCCTACTCTATCTTTACTATGCAAAAACATTCAAAACCACTACAGCCATCCCAAGTGCAATAAATGGATAACCACCTCCCTTAAACTCGGACCTACCTACCACAAAATCCTTCAGTTACGAATCGACATTATCCGGCAAGTCCTAGTAGCACAGGCTTAAAAGAGCTCGATTGCCGGACTACAGTGGCAATTACCCCTCTCTGCCCAGAGGGAAACTCTCTGGGTCCTGTAATAGGCGATCAGGGACTTATGGTAGTCCGGCACAGCTATAGGAACACCAGTGGCTATCTATTATTACCTCTAGCCAGTGAGAATAAAGTCCGCCAAGGGATAGTTTTTTTTGGCGATAAAAGACTAGTTGTGGTGTGGAGGTGGAGACGTTTAGTTAGCTATTAGAAGGTTAGTGGAAAGTGTTTAGGTAAAGGGATTTGTTGAACACAGGTGACTAAAATAGTGTATTTGGTATTGAATAGTTTTTGATTGATTTAGTGATTGAATATAGTGTAATGTATATTGGTTAAATGAATTTTAAGTTTGAAATTGTAAATTGGAAAAGCTAACAAGCAATAAAATTTTAAATTGTGTTTAAGGAAATGAAGTCAGAATTAGTTACGACTCAATTTAGTGTTGATAATTTAAATATTATTGGCTAATGACATTAAACAATAAAATATGGGGATTTTTTGTAGTGAATAACTATATTTTCTCCTCTTCCAACTTAGAGTTTCTCTTTAATCAAGAACAATTCTTTAATATTGTAAAAGTTAAAAATATTCAAAATTATTGTTCGTTATATAAAAATAAAACTTAATACACAATTATTAAATTATATAGCAATTGGTAAGAACTTTTTATAAAGCCCCATTATTGCCACGATAAATCCATAGAGATAGTTCCCCAATGGCATGTTTATTGGTTTAATTGTTTCATTTTTGTCATTATAAGTAAAAAAAGTATTTAATATTAACACATTAAAGCAGTTGATATTTAAATAAAATATTTTACAGTGTTATCAGGTTTATGCAATTATTTTATACTAACTACGACTTCAACTAAGATATAGATGCTGAACACAATTTCAAAATAAACTGTATTCTTCTTTTGTTTTTACCAAATCTCGAATGCGTGGGACATTGAATTAGGATGTGGGACACGTAGTACATACACGTAATCTGCCGTAAAAATACACCTAGAAAATCCTATGGGGCAAAATACTTGGTTAAAATATTTTCGTTGCACTTATATCAAAAGAATGGTGAAAAAATCCGATTGGACTGGGATAGGAAACAGGAAAAGAATTTAAATGGAGTATCGCTTTTATTTCTAGTCAAAAACGCAATTTCTTAAACACATATTTTAATTGAACTTTATAAAAGTACACAATGTACGTGATTCTTATTGTTAAAACACAATTTAATGTTTGGTATTTTAAAATAAAAGAAAATTTCCCAAGAGATTCAGGTACATTGCTTGTGAAATGCTTTGCTAGTAATGAGATATTTATTACCTTATTTTTTAAAAAAAAAAACTTTTATCTTTAACTGCACATTTATGCATTGCAAATATTTTAAGTAAAGGCATTGTCTTACTTTTTAAAGTTAATGTTACTTTATCGATCATTACAATAGTTGTAAAGCTCATATTCATCATAAGTTGTGACCCCACATTTCGTTAAGTGTATACTTTTTAATTTCTGACTTGTTTAAGACTGAACTGAACTTTTAAATAACTATTTAACTACACACATGCTCTTTTCCTAACTATTGTCATTACCTAACACTTCTAAAAATTACTAAAGGGACTTCTTCACCATAAGACGATCTTCAGCAACCAAAAGAAATGCCGTTCCAATGGCAAGTAACGAGTATTTCGCACAACAGCAGTTCGCTTCTCATAATCGTACGCCACTGTTCTCCCCTTCATTAAGCGAATAGATTGGAGGGGGCTAACTGCCCCCACCCCCACATTAGTCAGGGGGTAGGGGTGCTCCCATTTCGTCATAAAGAACAGACGATTCTTTTTTGCCACGTTGCATAACGGCCGTTGCTAAGCAACAGCCTCTTTCTGGCCACGGGTTAACTGACAATTAAGGAAATAAAAAGCTTCGCCTACCACTGGCGTGACTTGACTGAATCCCTATTCTCTCAAGATGGACTCTCATCAGATATTACATATATCTGTACACACATTTATATATATGGTTGGTGAGGGAGGGAAAGGACATGGAGTCAGAGTCGTGTAAGTCATACTGTATGGACTTATATAAGGGACTATAAGCTGTAGAACTTTTGCTTGTTGATATTTAAATTGGTGGTTAGTCATAGATACTTTTACGTTCCTTATAAGTTTCCTGAGACAAGGCACTAAATAGTTTTCATATAGTAAAACTGGTTAAAAAAATTAAGCCTTAATATTCTCTTATTGAAGAGCTTACGCTAAATCAAAACTTGATATTTAGTGAATTTGAATTCGATTCTATTCCTTAGTCGTTGACATTTTTCGATAACCTGACTTATCTTACTAACTTTCAAAACGAACAACTTCCAATTTCTAAACAATGTTAAAAAGTGTAAAATGATATTGCCATAAGGCAGTCCGAACTATATTGCGATGCAGTAAAAAGTTAATGCTTTTGAAAACAGATTAATTCATATAAATATAATCCAAGACAGCCAGGAAAAAGTCAAAAAGTGTCCATCCGAAATTAGAATCTACATGACAAAATTTTGCTAAAATCTAAAAACTCTTTTTCGGACTTAGCTTAGTCTGTTTCTAAAGGTACAGTCACACACACATACCGTTCACCTGTTTTTATTCGAGAACGGGAGAAGGGAGGCTGGTTTTTGTTAAAGGTCTTCGTGCAACGCTTCTTCAAGTGGCTAATGTTTGAGCTTTTTGTCATTAGCTGGCGTCGGGATGGTCTTCTGGCACAATAAAGAAAAGGGATGATGGGGGGGGGGGGGGGTATTTTTTTATTGCCCCCCTCCCCCCCAACTCGTTTCAGTTGTTGTACTTTTCTTAATCGTCCATTGGTCGATGATGGGATCTTCTGGGTTCTCCTTCTTCACTATTATCGTTAATTTTCAAAAGGAGATGGGAAGAACCCATCCTGGATGGTGTGGGGGGAGCGAAGGGATCAATAGAAGTATTTCTGTTGTGGTTGGTGGTAGGTGAAAACATAACGCCTATAATGATAAGACTTTGGGTTTGTTTAAAGTGTTAATAGTTTAAATACAAGGAATTTTGTTGTGTTCGGTTTTTATGGAAACAACGCCTACATCAAGAAAATATATAAAGCGTCGTTTTTTTTAGTTTATAGTATTGTATATTTAGGATTGATTGAAATGTGTAGTGAAATAGTTGATGAAACCTTATATGGCCATAAGATAATTTGTTGAAAGGATATACGACGAAAGGAAAATATACCTCCATCTATTTTTAACGCTTTAGTGGAATAATCATAAGGAAATAGTCTTACGGAATTGAGCCATATTTACATTTACCAATTTATATGTGAAAAAAATACCCTGTAGTTTTTGTAAGCATTTTTGTGTATGATACTTGTTCGTTTTATAATAACACATAAGAATTTTTTAATAAATAAAACATTTACATTGTACATTATATACATTTTATCATGCTAAACTGCTTTAAAAGTTGGACTACAATTTGGAATTAAAAGTATTTATTTAGTTTAAAAGATATGTTGTAACGCATCGAACGTTGCGAATCGATATCCCCTTCAAAGTGAGAATTGATAAGTATAAATTGATTCAATCATCCAAAGAAGTAATAAAATAATAAATACATATTGTTATTTCGCAGTGAGATTCATATTCGATTCAGTTCGAAATGCAGAATTGAAATATGAAAATTGCTTGTGAATTATGCGATACAGAATCTCATTATAATTGAGATAGATAACATTCAGAAATTGGTAGGAAATCATCGACTGTAATAGATTATTTGATTCGAAAGGCTGGAAATTCAATTAGGCGGGCAGTCAATATCTTTCTTCGGTATCCATCGATTCCTTAAATATTCTTAAATGAATGATAATGGAGCGAATTCTTTTTCATCAGGAATTGAAATGAGATAATCAGATCAAGTATCAGGAAAAAGAGAAAATAACGTGTCCAGGGGGCTTCATTGTGACGAGATCTTTTGTAATATCTCGAGAATAATTCCGCCCTCGGGGCCTTTCGATTTCGACACTTATACACACAGAAGGGTTCTTAGGGTTCTTATACAAAAGGCATTTACCTCAGCTGGCTCCGGTCTCACAAGTCGAAAAACTATCAAGAAAAAAAATACTGTGAGGGAGGGGGGGGGGGTCTAGCTAAAAAATAAACAAAAGACCAGGGCCAAAATATATTTGACGCCTTCCGCAAGTTGATTTAACAATTCAACCCTAATCGATATTCTATTTCATACAGACAACGATCGAGAATTTGTTTCTTTTTTTATCCCCCCCCCCCTACTAATTTTATTCTTCTTCCAACGAAACAAAAAAGTTCACAAAATAGCGGAAGAATGAGAGAGAGAGAGATAAAAAGGTGAAAGATAAAAAAAAAGTAGAATATACGGCATAATTTCTTCTCTTACAGAAACGTCAGCACTCTTAAAGAGAGAGTAAGGGGATGTATAGAACGAATAATAAATAATAAGGAAAGATGTGTTAGGGGGTTGATGGGGAGGGGGGTAAAGAATGAATACCCCTTCCCCTCCCCCCTCCGTTGCCTTTTACATCATCACAAAGGAAAATGTCTTAAACCATGGAGGAAAATGGGAAACTGTTAGCGCAATGATCAAAGTGCCGTAGCCGCTGTTATCCCGGAGGCTGAGAGGAGAAAAAAACTTACAGGGGCTGTGCTGAGAAGGGTAAAAAAAATAGAGGGGGCATCACTAGATTTGCATATTTAACGAGAACTTCGAAAGCTTTTGGAGAAAAAGGGGATGGGAAATAAAGGGTGGCGAAACGTGATGAAAAATTTGATCACACGAGCTAATTGGTGATGTGGAAATATTGTACGGCATGGTCAAGGGGTTGGGGGCTAATTTAAGAAGAGTAATACCAATACTCGAGTGAATATACAATTATTTTTGGGAGATTTTTATGTTTATTGTGTTTTTAATGATGTAAACACGATAAATCGTACTTCTCTTTTAATCTCTTTTAAAGTGATTTACAGTCGAATTATGTAAAGTTTAAAAAATATATAGTCATTCATAAATTTTATATAATAAACCCTTTACTAATAATTATAATTTGCTGAAATTTAGATATTTTATATAAATTGTAAAACATGTCATTTAAAAAATTAATCAAAATTGCGGTGCCGATTTCATATTCAGCATGTCATTTAAAAAATTGAATCAAAATAACTGTGCCGATTTCATATTCTAGATAAGGATCTAACTCCTTCTCACTTTGAACTTTTCTCTTTCTCAAATCAGACTGAACTAAAATTTAAATTGCATATATATTTTGTAGTTTTACAGTAATTATTTTAATAGCTGACAATAAAGTGAAAAACATTTCTTCATTTAGGATAATAACAAAACAGATCTTATCCACTCAATAACGTTCAATAAAAAAAATTATTTAAACCAAATTCTAAATTTCTATTGTTTATGTTTTAAATTTCTGTTATAATGATCTAAAAATCCATCCTCGTCTCATTCTACAATGACATCCGAAGCGACAGATCCTGAAATACAACTTTCACCTTATCTGCTGATCCATAATCCGATAGCAAATAGCATAAATAATGCCTTATTTTTTCTCATATCCCAACTTTAATTTGTAACAGCGTCACATCACCCAAACAAAAGAACTAAAAAAAATGAATTAGCGTTAGGTCCTGATAGCAAGGACATCAGAATGAGATACAGTCTTCGTCTACAACAAAGAAAGCGTACAAGGTAGACCGCAGCAATCCTCTCCCAAACTAGACTTGATGCATTTGGGGTGTCTTGCTTGTGACATGTGTAATGCGTCACCATCAAGAGCTACCCTCGATTTCTACCAGGTGATGTATCTTGTGGGGCTTGTGACATTTACCCGCTGTCTGAATGAAGTGAGGGAGCGTGTTACAATGTGTGGTTATGGGCTAGATGCAAAATAATATTGGGGATTTTAATGCAGAAGATATGGAATTGAATATCTATTTAAATTTGGTGAATAAATAATTTCAGTGCGGGTTAATATAAGCGTATTTTTTAGCTGCATAACATAATTTTGTTTTTGGAATAACCTGAATAATATTGCTGCTCTATACAGCAAAATGTTTTTCGACTAATTTTAACACACTATTATACATTAATTTTAATTTACAAAAATTAAAACATCCCATTATTTCGTAGAATTTTTCTCCCGTTACCTTCTCAGAAAAAAATATGTCTGAAAAAACTTTCAATATTCAGCAAAAATTTATTATTTTAGTAATTTACTTTATATATGTTCAGCTTTTGTATAAAATTTATAAAGGCGTTTTTAGTGTCAACTAACTAGCCATATACCAAAGAAACACTAATATAGTGTTCTTAGATACCAAAAATAATATAATCCACGCCAACACATGGCTTCAGTAATCTCACAACAACATTAAACACATGGATCTCCTCTTATTAAGCCCTATTATTCCAAGACAGAAGAAGCTGTAATTTTTTCGCCAACAGTACAGCAGAGGTGGCAGATGTCGCTGACGCTCCTTACATTCGCAGCACTAATTAGTGGTATTGAGTCCCCTCGCCCTGAGATCCCCCAGACCCACGGGGGTGGAAAAGAGAATGGATTAGTAGTGCATATATGGGAGTTCTGCGCCAGGGGGAAGGCAGTAGGGATAAGAATGAGGGGTATTCAGGCTTGGTGCCAATAAGTGCTGATACTAAATTGCTGGGATGGATACATCCATTGTGAAGGGGTGATTGGGTTTGGGGGGGGGGGGGGGGGTTCGTGTATTTTCATAACGTGAAATATTAACAGGATTTGTGTTGTTAGTCAAGGGTGACTATCGATGGAGAGTGTGTTATGCTGTTGTAGAATAGTTGTAAACGAATAAATTATTAATGGAAATGGTGATAGTTTAACGTCCACTGCACTGAGTTACTACTAAATTTTGGCAACAATGCCAATTGCTATTATTTATATTTTACTATATAGAAATACAAAATATGTAAGGTACATTAATGCCTACCTTATTTTCAAATATAGTCATTTTCAAAAGCTAAATAATTCTTTTATAAAGTTTTATGGAACACATTATTGGTTGAGATTCTCAGCGTATATATTTATAACAAATTTTTTGACGAAAGTTACTTTTTTGCATGACAAAAGCTTAAAAATAGTTTATGTCTGCCAAATTAACTCCCTAAGTCTAGTAAAACAATTTATTAAAATATTTTTCTTAGTCCTTGACGATATATTTTTAATTTAAAGTAAACAATTATGTAAAACTAATTTTCTTTTAGATATAATATTAATGAAGTTGTTTAAATTTGTGATAATTATATATATATATACACGATGTCTTTTATCGAAATAAATTAATGTTAACACCATATAAGACTTACCGGTAGAAACGATTTGTCACATATGAACCAACGCATGCTTTCATGTCACAAGACCCGACATGATACGTTATTATAAGAACTCAGACCATGATACATAGGTCGATGTCGATACGGCTTAAATAAAAGCTCCATCTACTTATCTATGTTGACAAACCCTATGTAGGTCCCACCTCCCTTATATCTAGCCCCCTACAGTTTCTCCCTCTGCAACTTGTTTCAGAGGTTTCTCATCCATCTTTTAGCTGTCAGTGGACAGTCTCACAGACTCCATTGGAAAAGTACAGGAAAATATAAAATATCATAGTGGACCTAGGATTTTCCTGTGATTCCCATAGTGTAATAATGTCCTGGAAGTCAGGGGATTGGGATAAAAATTTTATGTACCGTAAATTTTATAAGTTAAGGTTCTCCATGCATTTTTTTAATACATGGATTATCTTATTAGTCAGAAAAGGTAGCTTTTATCAAAACTTTTATTTTATCTTGTTTTTATTTGAAGTATGATTTTGATTAAATATCTTGTATCAAAGTACGTAGAAATATATTGGTATTGATTTTGATAATATTAAGCAGTTAGAATTATAAGTTATTATGGGAAATAGAGATTCGCATAGCAATATATTTCAAATCAATTTAAAAAATTTAATAATTTTAATTTATAAAATGTATATAAAATTTATTTGTAGAAAAAACAACACATATATTTTAAATCAAAGAATTAGTTATGTATTTTTCTGATCAGATATATTTATACACCCAATACATTTACAGCTGTCAATGAAATATGTATTTGTTTTATCTATAGTTGTAAAACTGCGCCCACTTCTTTATTAAATCTAAATTAGAACAAGCGATATATTTCAGTTATGACATAAATATGTTACAAACTAAAATAAACAGTGCCAGATAAGCTCAACAAATCCCCAACAAGTTTCTCCCAAAACAACTACAACACCATAAAAATGAATTATAGAAAACCGTATCTCGCATAACTCACATCTGACCATCTTGTTGATTCCAATCCAAGGCAACAACGGGAAGGGGAATAGAACAAAAAAAAATCTTATTTTTTCATTCTTTTCGCTTAGTAATGCAAACGATTCTTGGACCAATCAATAATCATCCGGCACAATCAACCCCTGGACAATGGCCTAACCGAATTTTTTTTCTTTTTCATCGTTCCATCCCTGCCCATCTCCCCCCACATCTCTAAAAATGGATGCTTCCAGATTTCATCTCTCGAATATGTATCCCCCTCCTCCCCCCTCACAATCGCCGCAGACTAATTATGGACTATGTGGATAACAAACGCCATCAGCTAGCGTTGCTTTTCTTTATTCCTTTATTATTCTTTTTTTTGTCTGCCCCCACCCCCACAATGTCAGGTGTCCTTGATAGCTGGTCACGTGACTCTGCTCTCCCCCCTGTTTTTCTGATTAGCCCCCCCCCCTTCTCCGGAGAAGCGTCGGTATCCATGGCAACTGGACTCTCCCTTCCATCCACGTGGGAATGAGGCGAGGTTTGTTTGGCGACCGCTGGTGTTTTGGCGTGGAGTTTCTATTTACTTGTGGTAGGTTTTGATAGCTAATTGAGCTAAATGTTTTGTCGCAATTATTGTTGTATAACTTTTCCCGTTTCAAAATGTTCCCCTCAAACTACTTCTAGATGTTGACGACCATTACAAGATAATATGATGACCATTACACGAATGTCTGAAACAAATGGCTTAGTATAATATTAATTTTTGTTTTAAATTAACTCTCTCTCTTATTCTTATTTAAAACTATAAGTATTTTAGTGTTTGGCGAACTCTGGGTTTTGACGTGGAGTTAATATTTACTTGTGGTCGGTTTTGATAGCTAATTGAGTTAAATTTTTTGCCACAGTTATTATTTAACAACTTCCCGTTCTAAAATTTTCCCTTCAAACTATTTCTAGATGTTGTTTAAATATGATGACCATTACATAAATGTCTTAAAACAAATTGCTTATAACAAAATTAATTCGAATTTCTTGTTTCATATTACCTCTATTTTATATATTTTTTTTAAAACTATAAGTATTTTAGTGTTTGGTGACCACTGGGTTTTGGCGTTGAGTTAGTAGTTACTTTCAGTCACCTTTGATTGCTAATTGAGTTAAACATTTTGGTCACAATTATTGTCAGACAAACTTCTCCTTTTAAATTTAATCCTCAAATTATTGGTAATCGTTGTTTTAATATGATGACTATTAACAATATGTATTAAAAGAAATTACTTCCTACGAAATTTATTCGAATATTTTATTTATATTACCTAGTATTTATTTTAAACTTTTGGTATTTTATAAGTGTTGTAAAACGAAAAGTGTTAAGAAATTAAAATTAAAATATTGATTAATTTTAAAAAAGTTACTTATATTTGATTATTTATTTGCATAAAAGTAATTAAAATTTGTTAAGGAAGATTATTGTACTCAATTAACTACATTAATATTGTCTATAAAGCATTAGAACTCATACTAACCAACAAAAACGTAGATAAAAATACTTAGCTTCAGTTAGAACAATTGTCAGTAAAATTGTAATAAAATTCAAACGTATAATCAAATACTGTAATTTATACGTAATACTTTACAGAACTTTATAAAAATTGCAATTTTAAAATACCAAAAATTTCCGCGCTTTTATCTTCAAAAGCAATAAGTTTTACGCAAAAGGAAAATTCAAATAATCGAAAAAATCTTTTACCAGCCAATTTATAAATATATAATGCGATTGTCATACATTTTATGTAACCATTACATAAAACTAAGAAAAATTTCATTTATTTCTCATTACCTTTTAGTAGTTTGATTCCGAATTAAAATACATTGAACAATCACATTTTTAACGTCGGTATTCTCCAATCTTTAACGTCGGTATTCTCGAAGGTATAGCTTTATCTCTTTAAATATTCAAAAAACTTAATAAAGTGCTCACGAATAATGCTGATTACGGCGAATTTAAATTGAGGGCTCCCTTAACTGTCAATGTAATGAAAAATCATTCTCGTTTTTAAAGAGAATAGAATTTATAACGAGATGAAAATGACTAAAAGGATTCGGCGATCATTTTCTTTAGCAACGAAATTATAAAATGGGTAAATGTTCTTATTTACTAGTTCTTTAATTTAAATAGAAACAAGTTAAATTATACATTATCTTTTAAAAAATACATGAATCATTTTGTGCAAAAAAGTTTACAATTAAAAAAATATTATTTGTGTAAAAAAAATTATTTTATTCGAATAGAAAACCGTAATTACATTAAGGTTAATGCTAAAATTTTTAATTAATTTAACGATTAATGTATAGAAAATCTTTTTTTAAAGTGCATACAAATGTATTTTTAAGCAAAATATTTCATGTTTTGTTTAAATTCTTTTATAGTAAACACTATTATTGTTGCACAGATTTTTTATAGATTTTTTTTTTTTAATTTAATGGTCAAAATAGAAATTTGTCTTCATGTTTTTCAAAATTTTATTTTATTCTTATAGAGATGAACAAATATTTCTTTCATTAATGGAGTCACATAAATATTTGCTCAATTTATATATATTTTAAAACTTGTTTGTGTTTTTATTTTAAACTAACCATTACAATTCCACTGTCAAAGGAAAAGACTTGTCGACAAAGAACTGCAACAGATAAGCACTATTTTCCTAAGCACACAACTATCAACACAATACCATTTTAGTGAATGAAAGAAACTGTGTGTTAACAAAAAATCCCAAATTTTAATTCCAATAGCCTTACGGTGGCGTCCCTTCGCCAATTGGCTTTGTATTGAACAAGGTGACAAAAGATAGCCGTCCTGGTTTGGTAACCCAAGCGCGGCTAATTCGAGATTTATTTTTTTGTAAGCTATTTTTTGTGCTAGGACCTAATTTCCTCTCTTTCCCCTATATAACGATGGAATGAAAATAATAAAAATCGGAGATGGGGGGGAGGATGAAAAAATCGCTGCTCCCGCGTTAAAAACGGTAAACACAACGATTTTTTCTGTCCCCGCCCCCCCCCACATCCTATAATTTTTTGCTCTTTCCCTATTTTTTTTAATGCTTTTTATAATGGCGCCGTTCCATGGTTGCGATGTTTATAGTCCTTTCGAGAAAATGAGTTTTCCTCTAAAGCTTCCAAGTGCTTCATTAAAGCAGAGAAAGTGCACATAGAGATAGAAAAAAAAAGAATATTATTAAATACGCGAATCAATCGTTTCATCTTCTATTTTTTTGCAATGTTTTGCTTATTTCTATGGGTGAGGTTGTCGAAAAAGCATTAAAAAGCGAGAAAATGCCGAGAAATATAATGGGGGGGAAGGGGTATTTAAAGAGTGGTGCGCATTCCAAAGATGAGTTTTCATGATTCCGTACAAGTAGGGTGTTGAAAGATAAATGTGACTGAAACATGTTTTGGGGAGATTTCTTTTTATCTTTATTTGTATGATTTGAGATAGTTAAAGTTGACATTTATTTTTTTCTTCAATACATAAATGTTTTTAGTTTTGATGCTGCTAATAAATAGAAGTTTAATAAGTGTATATATAAATAAAGTTAAGGATAACTAATTTTTTTTCAAATATAAAATTAATATTGAATTATGGTATTCATACCAGAATAAAGTAGTTTATATGAAATAAACAATGAAAAAAATCCTTAAATTGTATTTAAAACTAGTTCGAAATACCATAATAATCATTATTATTTTAATACCTCTTTGTCTGTTTAAAGAAATCTCTGTTAAATTAATTAATTGTACAATATGCTGCAAATTAAATTCAAACTAAATATTAAAATAATGAGTTTTTTCATGATACGTCTTCGAATAAAACATTTGTGTTTCCTTTTAAAAATATTTTAATATGCTGTATTCTTTTTGTGTCAAACCATTTACAATTATTGCAAAAAAATTATAAAAATATTTTATACTAATTGATGTATTGATTGTTACTCCTTAAGTAACCAAATAAATTATTAAATAACTAACATTTTTCCATATCTCACGCAATCGTTTTCAACCAAAACAAATTAATTCAAACACCCTGCAAACGTCAATCTCCTTGATTGTCCATTCCTCAAAGACAAACAGGACACAAACAAGCGCGACCCACAAACTCTCCAATAAAACAAACCAAATGCAAACACACCCGTAGAAATGTGATTGGCGGCACTAACTCACAGTCCGAGAATGGCAAAAGTTGGACAGATCTCCGTTGCCCTTAACAAGGAGCGGAATTGGCTTGACAAGGTGTTAAGAGATGAATTTTGAGTCAAATGTGTTTGAAAATAAAATTTATTGTAACCTACCAAGATCCATTTAGATACTAAGTATTGTTTATTAAAATAAATAAAAATAGTTAGTCGTCAAAAAATATTCATTCTCCACTGAGATTATCTAAAAACTAAATTTGTCAATAGGATTGAGCAATCAGGAACCTGATATTGATACTGACCATTGTGGTAACTTCGGTCTAAGCTTTGCTTCGTAAAGAAAAAAAACTAAGTACTTGGTAGCATTTAGTATCATGGCTCTTTTCAATGAATGGGTACAATATATTGACCTATTAGTAAATATTGAGTTAAAACAAACAAAAAAAGAGTAGTAAAAGTTTAGTTCAAAGGTTTTCTCGAAGTATAAAGATGCGTATTCAGACTTTTGAACCTTCAAAGAAATCATAAAATTTCATTATGTTCCTGAACTTCAGTAATATTTTTAATTAGGCATTTATAAAGAAACAACTTTGTCCTAACTCATTTTCAACGAAACTGAAGAGTCCCAACAGATTGTATAACCAGCCAAAATCTAACCGTTACAAAAAGTAAGAGAATCTTATTTCGCAGAAACTTTTCCAAACCAATGTGACCAAGGGCAGGGCTGTTCGGTTCCCAGATTTTTTCGTTAGTCATCTTGATTGATGAGAGTCAAGATTTTTTTTGGTATTTTGGTGCCGAATTTTGGTGCTGCGACGTCATCCATAATGAGAAGGATTGGCCGGACCAGGTCTTGTCACTGTTTCAGCATTGTGGTAATAAAAGGCAAACAAGGCATATTTTTTTTATGGGGATTAGGCTTGTGAGCTTGAATAGTTAATGTGATCGATGTCATTAGTAGGAAAAAACATATTAGGGGAGTGTGGTAAGGTTTATTGTTTTTTGCAATATATTTCATAACATATAAATAACGAAAAAATGTTGCAATAGTAAAATGCGTATAAATGTATGAAGTTGAATTATTACTGTATTTTAAATTGCGAAAGTACATAATTTTATAAATTCTCTTAATAGTAGATTTTAAAATATCAAATTAAATAATTAATAATAATATTCATATTAAATTGTACTAGGCAGTTTAAAACTGTAGAATTTTGTACTAAAACGGCGCAATTAGAAAATAGATTGGTTGTAATAATTAGTTTTAATTTAAATATTCTATCTTAAAGATTATCAGAAATTTAAGGAACATTCGTTTCGGTGTTAAATTTGTGATTTCAAATATTTATAATGAATTTCCCGAGAAACTTGAATTATTGTAAACCTTCAATTTTCAAATTTTTAAGAATATTATATAATAAAATAAATAATTAAATTTGGAAATATTTTGTATAACTTACAAAACATATATATTTTCAATATCTTTTGGAATCCAAATATATTTTGCAGTATTTTAGGTCGAAAGCCTTGCTAAATCACAAAAAGTGAATTTTTGACTTATACATTAAATTACATAATAAAACAGCCTATACCAATTCTGAATAATGAAATTCTAAAAAAATAAAATAAAATTCATTTCTTCTCGCCAAATTCAATTTCCATTCCAAATTACACTGAGCGTAATAAACATCAAAGGAAGGAGTCAAAGCGAGGGATAATTACTCCTTAAGAAACTTTTTTCCAGGCGAATTCTTATGATTGTCGTACAAGAATGTGAACCAAATTAAAGAACAAATTTCCTCTTTGGACTAATCAGAAATTTCGCATCCTATAAGAGACACGAGGTGGAAAGTGAAATTATTTGCATACGAATGAAGATACTATCGATTTTTGTTCTTTTTTTCCCGTTTCTCGTATGTTTTTTTTTGTTGTTGCCACCGCTCCTGATGTAATTTCCCAGGTGCTAGAAACACCTGACACAGCGTGAGGGGCGCTTTTCGAGATAATTAAAATATGTGTGAAGAAGAAGAATGTCACTTGATAGGGGAGGGACTGCCAATCTCTCGATACGATGTGCAAACGATAATGGTACAAGAATTGCAAGACAAATCGTCAGTTGTTCGATTTAATTTTAACAATCGGAATAGCAAGCTAAGGGTAAATTACTAAGAAACTATTTTTTTATTACAATTATATTTATTTTAAATGCAATAAACCAAACTCACTATTGAAATTAGTATTGAATAGCCAATAAAATGTTTACGTCGAATTATAAATAGTATTTGGAAAACTTAACAATTATTAGAAATTATTCTTTTTTTACATCAAACACATAAAACAACACTTAAAAAAATATGTTAATTAAATTTAAGAAAATAAATTTTTAAAACTATTAACAGAAAATGATGGTCATTCAAAATTAGTTTTATTTTAGGCCTTAAATATTAAAATTTAAAGAAAAGTTCTTAATTAAAATTAATAATTAAAAACAAATTAAATTTTCTTATTAAATTGTAGTCTTGAAGTATAAATTGAGTTAATCAAAAACTAAATTATCGACATTAAAATAAACAACAACCTAAACTTAAATATTTATATAAACGTTATTTTTTTTATTATCTAACTTGCAATCAACTAACTAAATTAACAAGTATTTTTTATTTGTCTTAAATGTGCCAAAAACAATTAATCTACACTTTAAGCCTTAGTTATTTTAAATTTTTATTATTTTAAAATCTTGTGCCAGTTTTACTATTAAGTCAGCTTTCCATAAAGGGTGTTAGTAAACCGTTTCTCATTTTCACTGCAAAAAACTTTTCTTCTTTTAAGTGAATTGTTTTTATATTTTTTTTTAATCTTAAAATTCATTTCGCTTCCTAATTATGGAAACAGTTATGGTTATAGACACAACAAAACTCCTCCATTTAATTATAAAAGATCCTTTCGCCATTTTCTCAAACTTTGTTGACTCTAAAACACTAATTTATAAAAAAATAATCTTTTACGTGGAGAAAAATGCTATTTAATAAGAGTTTTATTTCCAAAATTCTTCGCAATTTATTTAAATGAATATTTTTTGGTAAAGTTATGTTATTTATATTTTTAAAAATAATATTTAAATGCTAATACACTTTTGAGGAGAAAGTCTGTTGGTTTTCTAATTAATATTTTGTGATAAAACATTTTTGTAAATAAACGAATTTAAGCTACTTTTTAAGATTTTAGTTTTTCAAAACATAAAAATAATGGATCGTGAACATTCATACTAGCAAATCTTTTTTTTTTTTTAGTTTTTGCACTTGCAAGAAATTGTGGCTTAAATAAATGGTAAATAAATTGAATATAGTTTAAATGTTTAATTTAACTGTGTATCTGAAATCTATATCCTAAAAAATACTGTCCATTAAACCAAATATAAATCCATTACGAATATGCTAGGTTTAAAATTTAGGTAAACAATTAATTCCATAATATTTATTCACACTTCTTTACGTATTAAACTATTATCAATATTTCAAATCAAAATTCGACGGACATTCATTTAACACAGTAGTACATCGAATTCCTTTTATATCAACTAGTCTAGTTACAGGGAAACTAAAGGGGAAATAAAGTGTGGGAAGTCTCGCTTCTATTGCCTATTCTAGTGTGTCAAGGGAGTTTCATTGCGGTCTATACAATAGGGGATTCTATTGCGGTAATCACAATTGCAGGATAATCACTAAAATCCACATTAGTGCTTGTCTATCGACATTTCTTTTCCGCGCTTATGGTTGGGTTTAGTAAACGGCTTGACGTAGTTGAGTTTTATTTAATATTTTAAATATAATTATATTTGATTTCATTTTTACCAGTAAAGTGTGATACAAATTTACTTCTATTTGATATACAGTTAATCGTTAGATAATCATTAATATTCTTTTCACGCTTGTTTTTAATTTAAATCTTTTTATTTTTAGTATATTATTCTAGTATAGTTAATGCAACATAACTATCCGTGTTTCAACTTTATTTATAAGGGCATTGATGTATAGCATTTCAGCAAGATTTTAGAGCAACTCAAAACTTGAAAAATAAATCGCAAGTTTAAGATTTAAATCAACTAAGTTAAAAGAAAAATAATGAAAATTATTTTACAGTAGTTTTTTTTTATCACTTTTTATCAAAAAAACCTAACGTAAATTACTGTCGTTTTTTTAATCAAAAACCAACAACCTTATTTTATATTTTCTTATTCTTGGTTTAATATTGCAAATCTTTGTCATCTGAATTTTAACGTTAAATATATCTTTACGTTATTGTTTCAACTTTACCTCAAAAACTACATGCACACATCACACATTCAAATTACATTTTCGTATTCTTATTGGAATTAAATTTATATCTTTGTAATTCCAGAATCGAATAAAAACGCGATTGAAATCAGTCCAAAAATGTATCACTCTAACCACACTCCTTATTCAAGAGAAAAAAAATCATTAAGAAATTACAATGAATTCTAAACCATACGCCTTTATCCTGAACATACGGAACGAGAAAAAAGGAATAAACTGAATACGAAATAGCTGAATCAAACTATTTCTTTAGCTCAAAAAACCCATTTAAGCTGAGACCGTTGCAAGAGAAATAATTTGCATGTATGAACTAATGCAAATACAAATCTTATTTCTAAAACTAAGTACGTTGAGCATAATACAGCTTTTATCAGCAAGAACCCACCGTTCGCGTAATTCTCAAGATGTAGACGTCTAGAAAAGGGGCTGCCAAAAAAGTTCGAATTTAATCTTACAGACCGTATAAACAATAATTCTTTTTTGTTCAATATTTTTGGTAATTAAAACTTATAAGTATTCGATTTTTCACGTAAAACAGTATATGATTAAATTACTTGAACCAAAGCGTACAATTGGCAAACCTCTGATACCCTTATAAATATTCAATAAAAATAAAAGTTTTTTTTTTTTAATTCTGTGATCAAACTTTATAATTTTTATTGATTAAAGAATTGTAAATTGAATTGAAGTTAAAGTGAAGAAGCAATTTAGATTATAATACATATTTATATTTAATCTTTTACAATATGGAAAAACATTCATAAACAAATACTATATAAACTAGTATTGAAAATCAATATGTTACTAATTTTAAGTATTTCTAGATTAAATACTAAAACAGGTTAAGTAGATTGATTACCAGTACAGATGAAAAAAAATATTATTTCAAAACTTCATTCATTTACCTTAGTAACTGATTAGGACTAAATTTCCATTTATTGTTCAAAGTAAACAAATCTAAATGCAACACCAATTTATGTTATGTTATTTGATTACCAATAGAAAAGTTTTAGTTTGAAATTTATATCGTTTACAGAATCGATATTCCCTTATACCTAATGTGTGAAAAAAATGAATATATCTTTATGTGTTTTTCTGATTTCAGTTCTCGGAAATTTCCGTTGCATCTTTATCGAACTCCAAATTGCCGTCCCAACTGTTGCTTTTGAAATTTCCGAACCGTAGAATTCGAAAACTCGCTTTTATATTACACATCCAAGAGCTAAAATAAAATATCTCATGAATATTATAATAAGCAATCATAGAATTCTCTCATGGTTTACGTTCCTTACATTTGAAGTACTGGAATTCCATCATTTTGCAAAAACCAACCATTTTTTATATTTCATGAGTTTTTTTGTTTGTTGTTGGCGCCTATCTCTGATGGCGTAAAGAAGTAATCAAATAAAAAAAATATTTTTCTTAACTTCTTCACTTTGAATTTTGTTTTGAAATGTTAAAATGGAGGGGAGAGATATATACAGGAGTGTTTTTGAATGAAAGTTTCTGAGAAATTTGTTTATTTTCAATCAGTATATTTTGTACTATGTTGCGTGTAAAAATCACAGGAAATAGGTACTAATGGAATTATGTTTGAAATAAATTTAAACCATGTTATTATAATAAATCTGGGTTTATTGATTTTCTATAAAATAAAAAATACTTTTGAATTAGGTTTTTTTTACTTATGTATATATTTTCAAATTTAACCAATTTCCTCTTTTCTGTGATATTATAATCAGTTAAACGAAAGCCAATTTTAGTCATAGTGAAAATGGTTTCATAAATATCACATGACAAAACATTTGTTTTAATTCAATGATTCATATGTGCTGAAATGTACTCTGCCTGAGAGATACAGACGTACAAACCCGTCAATGAACTAATATTTTTCTCAGCAACACAAATTTTAAAAATACATTAATTTTTAAAATTTAATTAATTTTAAAAAATGTAAGCAAGGTATTTAAAACTATTTACTACCAAAATAAAATGTTAAAAATATCAAAAAATAAAATAACCGAGTCAAAAATTAAAATTTAAATCTAATGCAGTGAAAACAAGTTTACACTTTAGACAAAAAGTATAACCTCAGAGGGCCACAGCGAAGCATATAACTGATAATAACTCCTTATTCCACAACGAAGAATATAAATGAAACTTAAACAGCCTGTGCGTATAGTATCTGTGTATTATTCAAATCCTAAATACTCTTATTCGAACCCCAAATTTAACATAATAGTCATATAGGAACTAAATAAGTGTATTTATATTGAAATCTTCATCTTATGCATCCAAGAGACATTTAAAGATGTCTGAGAGGATGGAAAGACGACATCTTGGATGATGGAACTAAGGATGAGCCCAGTGGCGTGATGTCAGGATAAGAATTGGGCAAAATAGATCAACATTTTTTTTTGGTACTTTGGCCAGTAGCGTGCCACAATTTGTCACGCGACCCACCAAAAGACTAATTTCTTCAGAAGGGCAATTATCTGCTACGAATGGAAGAAAGTATTGCACAAATTAAGTTCGACACGGAATGCTGTGGGCTAAGAGACGCATAAATACAACAATTTCGGTTGGTAACGTGTTGAGACTTAAGAAAGTAATAGAAGTTGTTCATGATGAGAGGAAATGAATTGATATAAATTATTTAGTCGTGGGATTTTTAAGATGTGATAATTGATAATGCGATATTATTGTGTTGTAGCCGTGAATATAAATATATATTTATCAAAGTATTTATCTTGATATGCTAGGTTGAATACCAATGAAAATATAAAAATAGATTTTAGAATCAGGAAGTTATTAGAAAACTTTCGCGTTTTATGAGATAAATTTATTAGCTTTTCTATTGAAATTGCAACGACATTAAATTGCTAATAATTATATATTTTGGTTAAAGTGTGAAATAATAACGTTATTTATCTAAAAAGGCAATTCAAAAAGATAGAATTAGCAATTCAAAAGGCAACTCAAGCAATTTAACTAAAGTACATAATAATATAATAAATTGATTTTTTTTCGTTTAAGCTAAACATATGCATACTCAAATAAAGATCTTTATTATAAAGGGGTTAATCAAAATGTTTACAAGTAGTTATTTTTAAACTACTTTTTGAGAATATAAGTACTTAAATATTTAACGGATTTACACCTAAACATAAATCCGAATTTTATCCTAACTCTCCTAAATTTCCCAACTATTCCTATCCAGTGTAAAACGACACTAGACAATCGATATCACCTCCCTTCGTTACAGCGAATTTACTGTCAACTTTAATTGATGCCGAGCACTTACCCTACCATAAACTAAATGAGTTATTTAGCCCTTGAAACCTAACAGGGGGCGATCTCTTTAGAGAAAAGCTATTTCGGACCCCCCACGTTTTCCTACCATTAAGTCCTAATCCCATATTCCTAACGTCACCGTGTATTGATTAGAGGCTTTGGAAACGCACTGACTGAATGTACGATTTGCTCTTCTGAAATCTCCAGATAAATCGGCGCACTTATATTTTAAGACCCCCTCTGTACCCCTGCTTACTGCTATTCTGTTGGAACGTGAAAGAAAATATTACTTGGTGATTTTCACATGTTTAATGTAATAAACAGAAGTACACTGTTAAAAAATTTGGTGAAAGATGGCACCGAAATCCTGCCACCACTATATAAAGCGTGAATTTACCAATTTTGTGGTAAAATTACAACTTTGATTCACCTCAAAAGTGATAATTCAACGCTCCAAATGTGGTGGCAGCTAGAAAATCCCTGTACAATCTTGCACCAAACTTTTTAACAGAGTAGTTTGTTTTTCAAATCTAAAACTTTATTGAAAAAAAAATGTAAATTTTACTGGAAAGTTCTTTAAAAAAAATTTTATTGTTGGTTTAGGTAATCAAATTTGGGAAGACATTGCTTTTATCAATTTTTCTCTACGTGTCGTAATACTTATGATCTTATGTTAAGAAATGCAAAAATTCGGCTTTTTTAATCTCTAATTCATTAAAATATTATAATATTAAATTTCTTATACTTTGGTGATTAAGGTTTGTTTGAGATTTTGTTGATTCACAAACAGCATTTTCTATAGAACAGAACATTTCAGTGAATAATTTTAGAATACATTTGAACTATGAACGAAATCTAAAGAGAACTGTTTTTTCTTAAGACTGCTTATTTCAAATCTATACTTAAGTCCCAGTGTAGGGATGGATACAAGAAAAGGATTTCGATTCACTCTATTACGTTGCATAGTCCTCTTCATCATTGGATGTCGCATCCCAGTGGATATGAGCCCAAAGATAGATTTTTATGTTTTTCTTCTTAGTTTTGGTTTTTAGCGATGTAAATATGCGTGCATAGGCGGTTTGACGTGGTAGCATATTATCCTAAATTTGTTTAACTTTTTTTATTTGACCTTCGAGGAGGCTTTTTAATGCATGTAAAGATTAAAAGTGGCTATATTAGTGGGAGTATAAATAGGGATTTGGTTAGAGAAAGACGATGGATATTTGAAAAAAAAATATGGTATCTTAACTGAGGATGTTTTAGGTTTAAGATATTTGTTTAAAAAAGTAGCGCAGTGAGATATTCGTACAATGTAGTTAAGGAATTATAAAATATATATCGAGTTCTGTCTTAATAAGAAAGAAGTATTTTTTAAAAAAAAAATTGTGTTCTTTAGCATCAGTATCAAATGCACAAATGATTTTTATATAATATAGAAGATAAATAGACTAAAAATAAAAGTGCCATATACGTTTTAATTAGTTTAAATACTTTCATTTCTAAATAATAACAATAATAAATAAGAATTAAATTTTTGCACTTCTTATAGTTTATTTATTAATATTTGTATGTCAACGAAATTAGTATGCATTACGTCATTGAAATTAGTATGCCTTACTCAAATTAGGGGTGTTTTTCGTTAATAAAAAGTAGTTCCCTTGACAAGGACTATTTAGGTCCATAATAACACATGTTAGTTTAAAATTCATAGATTGTCAAACAACCAGTCCTATTTCGCACAAATGAACCCATCTTTTTACATCACAGATTTCTCTATTTCATTACAAATACAACATTAAACAACCCACCTACACTAAAACGTCCATTTCCTACAAAAACTACTTCCATCATAACGAAAATACAGTCATTACTTAAGTTCCAAACAGATAAAAAAACATTTCCGACAAATAAGACAAAAAAAATCTTTAATAACAATAAAGAAAAGCATAAGAAATAAAGAAACACAATTGCATCAAAAGGTGATTTAGGGCGGTTTACACGTCGACTGTGTCAATAGGGACACAAATAAAAGCCCTGGCATTACATTAAGCAGGGGCGGCCCCTTTTCGGACGCCCCGTGTCGCGTCATTAGTCCAAGGGGAGAAAAGATGACCGCTCAAATGGGGCGTGCGAGGCCCCGTACGAGTTTTGTTTCTGGAAAGCATTGTCACGGGATACCTTGGATATTAGTCACAGAGGATGGTCAAAGTCGTTTAGGGGTTTTTAGCAAGTGAAATAATGTCAATATGAAATGCGTGTCTTAATTTATGTATCGGAGATGATGATGATATATGAAGGAAAAGTAATGTGGTAATGCGATCGATAATATAAATATGATATCAGTTCTTATAAATATAGAAATAAGATCAAAAGAAATACTAACTTCATGTATTGATACTTTTCTACAATGATTGCAGTAAATAGGTTCTGCTGTGACGGATGAAAATTTTAAGTAAATCAAATCTTTAAAAACAACTATTTGGCAAATTTAAAAAATAAAAAAAAAACGCTCATTCAGCTACATTTCCATTGATAGAAAAGTTTGCAAACATCAACTAATTGACAATGTAAAGAGAGAATTTTTAAAAAATAAAATATAATAAACAGTTAAAATGTATCAATCTTTCCACAGTAACTCATACATCTGCAATGATATCTATTAAAACTTGAACCATTACACACAAACCTATTTCTCCAACCAATACCCCTGCGGTTTCATTTAAAGCTGGATTACTTGCCACGGGCAAAGACACTTTACGAAAATCCTATTGATTGACTAGGAACGAGTGTTCCACAAACGATGATGGCTTGAAGTCAGTAATTACAGCGGGGAAGCGATTAGGAAGAGCTAGTCATTTAACAGATCCTAATGTAAAAGACAAAACCTGATGGCCAATTTCTTCAAATGAGGGGCTAGGAGTGGGGACCGACCGATTTGAGCGAGAAATTTCTTTTTTTTAAGTCTCAATCCCCTGTTAATGTTTCGGTGGTTTTAAGGTGGGATTGGTTTGGCTGAAATGAGCTGGGTAATATTGGGGGCGAGATTGAAGTTGTACAGATTGTTTTTAGTGTTTTTTCGTATGTTTTAATTCTTGGTGTAGAAGTTTAAAGTGAAGTTTTGAATGTGGACATTTTGAATAAAAAATGTAGTGAACTGATGTACAGTAAAGTTACTTAAAGTGGTTAATGTCATATTTTTTTTACAAAATACTGTGTGCAACAATTTAATTTAGATTAGAAAGTTTTAGTTATTCAGAATTTTAATGAAAAGGAAAATAAAATATATAGGAGTATCAAATATTGGAATGCAAATAATGCCTTTATACAATTAAAATTTTAAAATGATAATCATTTTTAATAAATAATAATTATTTTTTCTGAAAATTTCATAGTAAAATGATGAAAACAAAACGCAATATTGCAATATATTTACTAAAACATTTTTAACATTCACGTTTAAACTAATTGAAAACGATCTCCCAAGTTAAAGTCAATAAATATAAGCCAGCCGTGAAACTAAAAAAAAATGTCTTTACCCTTCTACGGAAAAAAAGTGCAAGCAGCACTTTACGAAAACGCGACAAAATAAAACGGAGAACGCACCAGAAAAAGCAAGAGATCGAAACAAAAAAAAAAGAACTTTATAGTACAGTTTGTCGTCGTAACACAGCACTAAACGTCATCCGCGACTGTTGCAGTTCCGCACTTCACCGCTGGCGGCACTAAAATCGGAGATTGGAATCTGCCCGAAAAAAGTCATAAGTCACTGGGTCCAATGAATAGAGGGGACTTGTGCACGAATTAAACGGAACAGCTGTCGCAATGGCTTCTGAAGTAAGAGCCCCAAAAAAGAAGAGAAGCCACTGACGTTTTTAATTAAAGAAAAATGTTCTTTTATCGCAGTAGGAAAACTTGGCATTTAGGGAGCGCTTTTCGGCCATTTAAGGTGAAGGATCCGGATGTAGGATTCGGTTAATGGCTGTTTTGGTGTTTTTCACATGTCGAATGATTTTAAGGAATTAATTAAAGTAGGTGTTTTGAAGTTGTTTCAAAGCAATCCTAAAATAGTGGAATGAATACTATCTATTGTTGTATTCCTTCTTCTCTTTTTATAAACTACTTCATGACTAAAAATGAATTTCTTGCCGCTAGACACATTTTGGGGCAAATATAACATATGCATTTTTACAAACTAAAACTGCACATGCATTGATGTTGCATTTTCTAAGAATATATCAACACAAACAACAACCATCAATTGTTTTTAAACGAAGTAAATCGATGAAAAACTCAACTTCGATAATCTCGATCGATATCTTGGTACTTTTAGCAAAAGCTAGAACCATTTCTAATGGCTTTACGAATTCTTATTAAATTTTCTCTCTGGCAATTTAGTGTCTCAAAACATTTCCCTCCCACCCAAACTATCTTCTTCTAATCAATCATTTAGGTTAACCTGCCTTCACCTAGTTGCAGATTACTGTGTCTTGAAATAGAGTTAGGGGTCTTAAATGTGGAGTAAGGGTGGATTTTGTGATAAAAATATAGTAGCAAATATATTTTATACTTGCTACATATTTTTTTCGCTTTTAAGAGTTATTTTTTTATTTCATACTTAATCACAATCTTCTTTAAATCAAGTGTTACATTATCTGTTACAACCATAACATGGCTTATTTTAACTTGCATTGTATTTGATAAGCAAAAAATGGTAAGATGATTTAATACGTTTTGTAATTTTGTTGTTCATATTTGCATAAAAATGCATGGGTATAGAAAATTCATATTTGCGTATTTTTTAAAGTATGCTTACGTTGCATTGCTTAAAAATGGATACATTGTCAATTATATAAGTAAAGATAATTTGCATATGCTTTAGAATTAAATTTGTTTAAAAAAACGAAGATTTAAAACAAAAGTATGGCATGTTTTTAACTTTTCCAAAATAATATATTTTTTTTAGTAAGACAAAGCTGCTGTCTAGATGAAAATAATAACGCATATCACGTAATCCTATATCTTAGTCAACTGCGTTGATTACCTATGTTCTTTGTCATGTCACAAAAAACGCTAAAAATACTCCATTAGTCGCGTATGTGAGGTCATGAACTAAAGACATTTAAAAAAAAATGGTGATTTATGAATTACTGATGAGAACAATATGGAACAATGTCGAAGGTCATAAAAAAACCTCTACAAGGATCTCCCCCGACTTTATTAAATTCAGCTCACGTTAATATCGTTAAACTCATAAGAACAAGATACGGTATGAAAAGAATGAACAGAAAAAAATCTATCATTTAACAGCAATCAGGAATGTATTCCTGACAAAACCAATTGACCTTACAATTGGCCACGTGTTCTGAGTTAGGGGCTCTATAATTAATGCTTTATTGGTCTCCATTTAAGATCCGAACTTGGTGGCTATTTGCCACGCAAAACACGATTGCGAGTTATAAATATTCCGGTCCCAAAACATTGCTCGAATCTTTATCCTTTCTTAAGATGATGATTTATAGATCTGCCAACAGTTTTATGTCATTTATTTTCATCAGAAGTGATTGTGTATGTCCTAAGGGGAGACTGTCCAACATGGAAAAGGGGATGGAAAAAATTTATGTTTTTTTATTGATTTTGTATGTCACTCTCGTGGCTTTTAGGTTTTGGGATCGTTACGATATGTTGTTCCGTTTTGAGCTTTTATGTTGCAGTGCTAGGATTATACAGATTAAAACTGAATTATCAGATTAGGTTTGTAGTTTTTCAAGAAAAAAATCATATTTTTTCTCTTTGCACTCAAAATTAAACGCTGGATGGTTTATTAGGAAGAAACCATTTGATTTTTTCTTAACAATAATTGAACAGCAAAAATACAAATTTTGTTAAAATTCATGGATGACAGTTGCATACAATTTTTCATCGTAAGAATATTGTTTACTTAAAAATAAATCTGCTTTTCCTGAATTTTCTGAATTGATAGTGATTTACAACATGGAATGGAATTGCTTCATATACATTTTAAAAACTATGTAGTTTTATTTCATAACAATGTGACAAAAGTTTTTGTGTGGATCCGCTGATATTAGTAATAATTAAACTAAAGTGAATTGGATGTTTTCAAAAAGTAATGTTCCCAATCTCTATCTATTTGCTTTTTGAATACTCCAGTTGTCAGATTTTAATAAGTAAATTAAAAAAATGAATAAATTAGCATTAATTTATCAAAAACCTTTTACTCAAACGTCATTATTTTGTCCTCAACAGGTTCCCAACCCGGTGGAGGAATGTTCTACGACTCCAACATGTACAGCACCCCGCTGTCCCTCCTCCAGTTACCTCCAACAGCCTTGCCAGAGATAACCCAGAAGCTGACTCAGCCAGGAAACACCACGGCTCGATTCTCACAGGACGGCAAGACCCTTGAAGACCTGAAAGGAGTCGTGTCCGCTAACGATTACCAACAAGCTGCAGAAGCCGAGGTGGATGTTGGGTATGTCTGCAAGAAGTGCCAGTTGGTGCATCCCGCTGAGGTTTTGTGCCTGAACCATCAGCGCTCCAGCTGTTTCGCCAACAATAAGACATCTGGAGAAATAGCAAAAGCCATCTTAAGGTGGGTTTGGTTTGTTGATGAATTATGCTTAAATTATAAGTCATAATTTGAATTTTTTAAGTAAGCTTGCGTAACTTTTGATTAAACTTTGTTCCTTAAAACTAAGATAAAACATATATATTTAAAATCTTGAGGCTCTACCTTCTCGAACAAGTTAAACGTTTAGTAGAAGGGTAGGATAGGTTTGGGTCACTATGACACGTAAGATACAACGCTATCTCAAATAACGACAATTTTCAAATAGTCCCACACATTAATGGAATTTGTTTTTGAAATAATGATAATCAAAAAATGCTTAATAGTTGTAATGGTTAATGTTTTTTTTATATCAAACCTTGTATATTTATGATAGTTTTGATAGCCTAAAAACAACGAATTATATGTATTTCTTTTTTTCAGGTTGGTCCAAGTTCAACTGGAGTGCCGGGCCTGTCGCGAGCGATTCCCGACTCTTCTGGACTTCAAATTCCACTGCAACGCGGAGCGTCACGTCAAGCGTGTGCATAAACTTCAGAGAAGCGAGCAGATTACACCACCCACCAGCAACTCCATGGTGCCACCCAAGATGCCCCCTTGCTCGACTTCCTCCCACTTCGCCGCCACTCCAGTGGCACCCTCCATGACACCACCCCGCATGGCACCTCCGCCTCTGCTTCTACCCCAGACTGGAAACGACGTCACGACCAGAAACGGACCAGACGTCACTGCCCAGCATCTGATGTTCTCGTCCGATTTCAGGAATGATCTCGACAGCGCCCTTAGGCTCGGCCTCGAAGCTTCTTCCCTAGATCTGCCCGCCTCCACTAAAGCCAGCCTTTGTTTCACCGGAGAAGCCACCCTTAGTCCAGAAGCGAAGCGTCTCTAATGATTAACACATATATTGCTGAACAGAAGAAACCCCTCTGAGGTTTCACTACTTATGGTTAAAGTTTTCCTATAAAAAATGAAGAATCTAGTTCCTAATATACAAGAGATTCGAACGTTTTACGCATGACTTGTATCTCGAGGCAATAAAAAGTGTTATTGTCCTGTTTTTAAACTTTTCGATGGTGTTCCTTTCGAAGCCGAGCCCGAGCCAAAAGGGTTAAAAGTTGCGACTGAGCTTCCTACGGTCGCGACTAAGTTTCCTATAAATAGATATATTATAAATAGTAAGTGCACCAAGTTCCCTTTGGTTGCCTAAAACTGCCTGATCTGTCTCCGGCAGAAATCAAGAGTTCCTAGCTTAAGTAGCTCAAATAACGCAAGAAGCGAAGCGGTGGACCAATATATTTCGCTGCAAGAAAAAACGCAAGGCTGCAAGAGAAGGCTGAAGTCGAGCGTTATGCGAGTGGCTCCAGTGCTCGTCGATATCGTTACGTTTCCTACAGGCCAGTTGGGTCCTGATGAATGAAGGCATCCTATATTAATCTGAAGATTTATTCCTTTTTTGTACATATCTGTTGGTTTTACATTTTCATTGAACATTTTAAACAACGGCAACTATTGAAACACTCGTTATGAAATGAAATTAGTCATTCAGTTCCTTAAAATTTCAATGAGGATAAGTTTCCATTGTGTACACTAAATATTATATAGCTTTATATAATATATAAAAATATTTAAGACTTTGTTAATGCTTTTCTGTTGAATATGATTTATATCAATTTCGGAATCTTCGTTGAATACCAGCAATAGTTAAACATTTATGGTATTTTATTTCTTGGTTGCCAATACATTTCAACAAGTCTTGATGACTACTATAAAAACTGGGAGATTGTGCATCAAGACTGATACCGCAATTCTTTATTTTAGTGGTAGGCACTTACGAAGATAACTACATCGTGCTCTTGCTGCTGTGTGTCATCTAGATGTTTTTTTCCTTCATAGTATTATTCCTTTTAGGATTAGAATTTGTGCTTTTCGGTAGATGTTATGCTTGGCCTTCGGTTCTTTCGCATACGTAAAAAAAAGTGCACGAAATTTCTCCAAACAAGTGTATTGTTCATTATTCCAGTACTAGATGTAGTCTTCGGCGTGGTTCGATACAGAAGGAAATACAACTCAACCGCTAAGAGGACTTTCTGCTGGTAGGTTCCTTTAACAAACCATAAAAAAATTTGCATCTGAACTTATCCTCAGAGAAAGAGCCTGGTTGAAAACTGTACAAAAAAAAACTGGATTGATGTGGAATGAAAAAAACGTTTTTGGTGTGGTTGTGCCAGAGTTTGATACTATGACGCGTTCCTGTAACACAAAATATAATCACTTCTAGTAGGCACAAAGACTAAATGACATTTTCGCTGTGTCCAACTATTGGCCTGAGGTCAAGATAAAAGTTCCTGTGTTTTCTTTTTTACATCGAAGAGGTTCTATTTGCAACTCGTTCTATTTGATGTTCTTCTTTGAAAATTAAAATGAAAAATAAACAAAAAATAGTATGTGTGTGTTTGTGTATGCGTATCCAGGTGTAGAATGAGCACTTGTGTATTTTGTCCTCCTAAGTTCAACGGGACTCATTAACTTAATTAGTGAAATAAGCGATAAAGAACTTTTTTGTTGAAGTTGATATTCAAAAAGTTTAACATATGAAAGTTGTAAACACTTAAGTTCAAGGTATTGTCTTCATCATTAAGAACTACTTATTACCCATATGTTGAAGAAAATTTTGTTGGTTCTTATTTACAATTTATTGTTATTAATTGCTTACAAAGTTCCTAAATAATTTATATTTATTAATATGATATTTTTGAGTTGGATGTTACTGTAAAATGTAACCTGCACCAGAATAACTAACTATATTGAAATATTTTTTTATTATTTTGAATTAACGTTTATGAATTCTTCTAAAAATTTAATGTACTTAAGTAATTTTTCGGATGCGAATTTAGCTTAAACTTTTTACTATGATAATTTTATATTTTGTGACGTGATATAAAGTATACGATTAACTAAAATCTTTAACATGTACATGGTTTAATATAGTGTTCGGTTATTCCTTATACATTACTTTTATTTTTGAGAGAAATTGCTTTTCTAAATTGTACAATAAAAAACATTAAACTTTCATTAAAAATATTTAAAGTCAATTGAGTTACATTTTATAATAAAATCTTACTCACACATAGTTTTAAATTATGGTACTGCAAACTAGAAACAACTCATTTTTTCTGCTTGGACTCATCGTAACTATTATCATAACTGTCATTATAGGGACAAATCACTTTTATTTATTCTATACATAATAGAATTTTCACTAAACAACAAGATACTATTTTAGTAACTGACTACTACATTACTGGTTTTAAGTTCCTGGTCTTTATGCAATGAGACTAAGCAGAGCATCCTATATTTTGTCTGCTAATTATGCGTACTTTATGCAAAGCGACTGTTGCTATTCAAATTTTAATGTCTTTAAAAGAGTTTCCTAAAAATCATTCAACATTGCAAATGTTCCTCGAAACTTCAAGTCTCATATTTACAATTAAAATATATTCACGTCGTAGCTGAATTTAGTATTTTATTACACCGTTGTTGCAATACATTACCTCTTACGAGAATTTTTATTCGTTATTTTGTACTATACATATTTGCGTTGGGTCGATTTTAATGAAATGTTTAGAGAATTAATCATTAATGATGACGACAATTATGAAAGATATTTTTGGCCATACACTATTCTAACTCTCACCTTTGAGGCAACCCGTTTATGCCCATGTATTTTTATGGCATCTCTTTTTTTCTATCCAATGAAATTTTAAGTTTGACGCACGGGAATTTCATTTGTAAAATATTATAAAACCACACTGTTATTGGTGTGCGCTCATCCAATCAGCATGTTTAATTGCTGCGGCCATCATCCAATGAAGATGGTTGAATCAGTTCCTAATACTATAAGATCTCCGAAGATGTTGCGAGACCTAACTACAAGATTAATGTGTATAGTACTATATGATATAATGCTTGGAGTTTGTTATTATTCGACAATTCAGCCTTGTACTGGAGAGAAGTTAGACATCTAAACGAGTTTAAATTTTTCGTAGAAATTTAATTTATAGTCCATTCTTTTCAGAATAAAACACATAAATACATTATGTTAGATATCAGCTTAATTTACCTATTCACAATTAAAAAAAATAATAAAAAATAAAAAAATGCCTATATTCTTGAATTGGTATAAAATCAATCGTTGATATTTAATGTATCATTTAAAATATTAAAAGGGTTGAATGATACTTTTAAAAATTTTTTATCAATTATTTTGATGTTATTAAATATTTAGGCATCAGATGAAAATTTATAAAAAGTCTATGAAATAAGCTATCATCAATGAAATTAATGAAAAAAACTTAACAATAATCTAGAAACTGAATAAAATGAGGAAAAAAAGCGTAATAGGTGGATTAAGCTGAATTTTGCAATAAAAGAAATATGTTTGGTGTACTTTAATTTCAATCTCAATGTTAATGTGTCCAAATCCTATCCGAATTGGTGTGAAAACACTTCACAAAGTAAAACTAATTATTCGTGGTATTAATTAGTTATCCACATTCATTTATAAAAGTTTTTCTACCTGAAAATGTAATTTTTTTTTAGTCATACGTCAGAATTTCTTTCTTGTGTTTTTAAATGTATTACAGTAATCACTGGAAAGTATTTGTGAGCGAATGTGATGAAATCTGTTCATTATTAAAATAAATAAGTTTTTATCTAAGCTTTATAATAATTTTTGTGTTAAAAATAGTTTGTTGACTATATTTCGTTTGAAATAAGCAAATTAAATATCTAAACCTGTTGTTTATTTATATTTCATTAATTTGAATATTCCATGCTTTAGTAATTCCGTTTCCAAAAAAATATACCAATCGGTATAACTGTTTTTTTTTGTGAAAGAATAACTAAATTATATCATTTAAAAACAATAAATAAACGCGGAACAGATTTTGTCACAAATGCAATACTTTGTATTTGAATAACCTTTAGTTTAATAAAAGTAAGTACTACAAAAATAAAATATTTTAAAGTATGTCTGAAATTTTTAACATCAATAGAAAATATTGACAAATTATTTAAAAAATAAAGTACTGAAAAATACGTAATTTTTGTATAAATAAATTTTAAAGGGATTATAAAAAGTTAATGTAATTAATCTATATTTCAAAGTTCAAAACATGCAATCATTTCTATTGAGTTTCAAATTTCAAACATTCTAAGCATGAGTTTTATTTTGATAAAAATCGCTCAAGATATTTTTTTCATACAAAGGCAGAATTCCTATGTAAAAAATGGCTGAAAGTTCATACAATTGTAATAGTTTCTTGTACATGTGTAGAATTCTCCGTTTTTTATTATTTGGAGCAACAACTATAAATGGCCTAGCAGAAATGTGAAGCTGATTCATATATGTTATACCTGTTTATTTACTATTATAATTTTTGTTATCAGTCAATTATATATATAGAAGTTTAAAAATAGCCTATTGCAACCTGGTCAATGACCATAAAATAAAGTTCCTAGATCACAATATCTTGTCCGATGATATATGCGAAATCGGAGCAAAAGAAAAATTCTAGAGGTGCTGCTAGAATCATACCTGGCATCATTGTTAACTAACTTGGCATTACAATAAAATGTAAGCACATTTTGTCTTAAAAACAATATAAAATAATATTTGATATTGCTATTGATTAGATAGAAATAAAAAGTTTTGAATGTATCGGTTCTGTTTCTCCTTTTCTTAACCAAACATTAAAAATACAACACTGTTAAAAATTTGGTGCTTGGTTTCACCATAAAAAAGGTTCCTAGTAGCCAACGGCTGCATGGTGAATGAATCACTACACTTTTGGTTTCAGTTGAACCATCTATCAGGTTTTTGTTTCCAAAACCTGAAAAATGGTTCAACCGAATATCAGCAATTTGGGCAAACATTTTATCACATAGCCATTGCAGCTGCTAGGAACCATTATTATGAAACCAAGGGAAACATTTTAACTGTGAAGCAAATACGTTAATAATTGAAACCAAATGAAGTATTTTTTTATCAGATATAGATCCATTCAAAAATAGTTTTTAAATTTTACGAAAAAAGTAAATTTCGAATTCAGTATCAACATCATTGTTTGGCAAGTAAAGTTTAAAACTTAATTTATATGGAACGGTATGATTTTTACAACAATTCTATCAGGTTGCAATTAATTAAATTAACTTTTAACTATAAAAACTAGTGACTGTCTAGTTCATCTAACTGTTAATTGTCTAGTACGAGGCTGAATAGGGAGAGTAATTTCGCTGACTATTTTGATAGTAACCCTTCGCCTAGTGGGGTTACTGATATAAACAAAGTGTTCATTGCCACTTGTTTAGATGTAGTTTTTATGACACGCGACCGACAAATAAGTTCTTAAACGGACACAAATTGCTAGAACATGTGCTCTGTTAGTAGCACTTTTAAATACCGTTGGCACTAGTATCATTTCATGTGTAATTTTTTCAATCTCATATATTTATATAACTTATATGTATGCGACAAAAAGAAATATCATTGCTTAATTAAATCACTCAGTTTTACTAAATTTGTCAAATGATTGCTGGATTACCAAGTTATAACTTTTTAAAAAATATATTATACTCCCTTAACTGATAACAAAAATACTTTTTAATTATCTGATAAGCTTAATAATTTGGTCCTCTGATGTTATAAACCATCACTAGCTCTGCTAGGCCTGTTATGTACTATTTAAACGAAATGTTTCCTGTTTGAAAGTGTATTGTCTGAAATTGCTACTGACTATTATTGACTTACGCAAACTAACTATTCCTACGTTAAAAGGACCTGGCCAGAGTTAGATGTTGTTTTATATACACTATTGTGAGTGCCGGTCTATTTTTGGTATATATATCAGTTTCAGATGGTCTAGGTTTTTACACATGGCTTACTGTAGATTGATTATGGCCGTGTCACAATAAACAGTGGGATGTCATTAATGAAAAACTTGTCTGTTGTTATTTCTGAAAGAAACACAAAAACAAGGTTGCTAATCCAGGTTATAAAACAAGGCTACTAAAAGACAAAAATATATTTTAACATTAAAATCACATGAAAGTGCAAGAAATTATAATCAATCTAAAATCTATCAAATTTAAACAAAATCTATCTTGGTATGGATAATTTACTATCGTAAAATAAAAAAAATAAAGATTTACCTTTTATTATAGCCTAAATAAACAGAAATAAAAATAGTTTGGTATGAAAAAAAACATTTGTTTAAATAAATAAGTTTAGTAGAGGATATTCATTTCTATATAAGTGTTTAGTTTATACCTACACACACATGGTTATTAAATGATTGGTTTATTTTTTTATTAGTAAATAAATATACACAGGACGCTATAGTTTAATTAATCTAAAACACTAAATAAATCAAAAGTTAGAAAGTAGTTATATTTTTATAACGTTTCACAGATAATGTTTAAAGTTATACTGCCGTGGGCGGGAAAACTGCAGTCACCACAACAATGAATAATTAATTTTTTTCCAAAATAATTAGTCTGTTTTTTTGTATGTTTTCTTATAGGTTATAGTAATTGAGAGCTTGAAACAATGGTCCAAGTCATTAGGCCAGTTACTGCAGTTTACCTGCCCAGAGCAGTATAGGACATACACTGTAAAACAAAATTACTGAAATTAACGGGAAAAGTACCGGCAGCAGAGTTGCCGGGACTTTCCCGTTTCGTTAAGTATTTTCCCGTGTATTTACAGAAGTTCCGTTTCTTATTTCTCCGTAGTTAAAATTTTCCATTTTGCATTTTCCCGTGTTTCTACTTAAGTTCCGTTTCTTTTTTCTCCGTTATTAAAAAAAAATTCCAATTTGCATTTCCCCGTACAGGTAATACAGGTAAGGTAATCGTTTCCGGCTGCCTATTTGTAGCCTCCCTCAGGAGCTTTAAAACGGCCAATAACGCCTCGTAATTTATGACCCTGGTCAAGTCACGAGGTCGACACCTGAGCGGGCACCCAACGGAACTTCGAGCGACATCGTACGCTAACGCCGTCGGGACTTCGGACTCCACAGATTTAACGAGCACGTCTGTTCCAGTGTACTCGGGCCCATCCGTGAATTGAGAATTTTTCTACTATTTCCAGCACAGATCCGATTTATAGGATGACTGGCAGTAGGTGGGATTCGAAGCCCCGCACTCCTGAGAAGGTTGAATGTGAATCTCTAGGCTGATGCCCTAACCACTCGGCCAAGGACGGGCCTGGTAATACCGGTATTTGATGTTCGAGTTTCGATGTGTATATTCTTAGTGCATTATCGCCAATTCTACGATATGGTAATAAAAGTATGGCAGCTCTAAAAACGGGAAAATTCCGTTTTCATATCTTCGCTCGTGGTTTACGGACATTTTCCGTTTTTAGGAGGAAAAACCCGTTTTCAGAAGGAAAAAACCCGTTTTCAGTCGTTACGGGAAAGTTCCGTTAAAATCAGTAATTTTTCTCCTGAAATTTCAGGTTTTTTTAAACAGTGTAGGTTTATGTAATAAACATAGATTTTAGGTCAAATTATTAACATTTCTCTCTAACCTAATCAATATCAATTAACATTCCTAGAAAATTAGAATTATAGAAGAGTAAAACACATGTATATAAAACCATTTATATATTAAGAAAACATTTTTTTAACTATCACTTTATTATTGAAAAATTATAAAGTGTTCTTATGGCTTTATGTATTATAATTTGAGGTAATTACAAAATATATGTAAATTGTTTATTTATTCGTTTTAGAGACATTGTTGGTTCTGGAGCTGGTTTATATCCTTCTAATAATTTGAATGCTATTACGATAGCTAATGTATTTCTAATTAGTATTAATAATTTTGCCAATTCGGGTTTATTTATTAAAAAACAATTAAAACTAAATTAACTGAATAATACACAGAACATTCTCGAAATCGTGTAAAAAAATAAATAGCATTATTATACACTAAAAATATAATTCTTTGTAGTTTGTTAGAGCACATGAAAACATGTTTTTATTACTTTTCAAAAACACAACATTTCAATGAAATCCTAGGAATAGCAACACAAGCTATATTTTCTCAAAATTAGTTTTGTTACAAGTTTAAAACTGGGTACTCTTTATAAAAGGCAATAGATCTCTCCTCTTTATTCTTTTGAAGAGAGGGGATGACAAATGAGATGGTGATGCTCTTGAGCTTCTTCTAGGGATGAAAAAGGAAGCAACTGTTTTTTTTCTAAACCTGTTCTTTTATATGAACCAAAGTAGTCCAGTATTTAAAATAAGATTGACCAGATCTATTCAGGCTCAATCCGAAATTTAATAGTAAGGATTAATTTTTTGTCGTTATTTTCAAACCGGCTTGGTCTAGTCTTTTTTTATTTTATTTATTTTAAGTAAATAAAAAACTGTAGAAAGCTTTGTTTTGATAATTTGCATCAAGTATTTTTAAATTTTATAATTGTTATGCTTTAGCTACCATTTAACATTGCTACCATTTAACATTATTGAATGAATTAAATGTTAAACCTAAATAAATAAAAGAATTTAACTAATTAAAATAGTTTCTTAAAAAAACATATTCAGACAAATTTTACCAATAACACAAAAACACCACAAACAAATATTTATCACTTTTAAAAAAGAACCATATTTCCACAGCTTTCAAATCGCATTGCATCAGATATAAGATAAAATTTACTCTCTACGAGACAAACGAGGTTTAATATTTGTATCCGACGGTCCTACCTATTGCAGATTTTGCCTGTCTAAGTAGCACGTTCCGCTATCTTTCAGCAAAGTGTTAAATTGCAGGCGTAATTTCGATTCACTTACAAAGAACAGGAAGAAGCTATTGTAGTTTTATGTCCAGGATTCTTCCTTTTAGTGTAGCTTGCAGCTGTGTTTTATGCTTATTTTTTGTTGGGGGTTGAGTATTGCTATATTTTCGAAGGTACTTCATGGACAGTTTGTAAGGGTTTTTCTTGAATTGTCGGGGATTATTAAATTTTGGAGAGGTTGAGGGATGGTCATTAAGTTTAATACAAGAAAAGTTTTGAAAATAAAACTTAGTAAAATAAGAAGTAACTTAAAATAAAAAAAAGTAGTAATTATACATGAATTATCATCAATACTATTAATGCGCAACTGTGTATCTGTCTGTTTGTCTGTCTGAAATCTATCTCTGACTGAATCACAAAACTTAAAGATTTGGGAAAGGTTTTAAAATAAGCAGAGTAGATCTGGAAAGTTATACCATTCCACTGCTTTAAAAATTTCTGCATTTTTTCCGTTCTGATTTTTTAAAGTCTATCTCATAGAAACTCATTTGAAAAAAGTATTTTTAAAATATCTTTCTGGATTCTGAAATAACAAATGAAAGTTGTTTGCAGTTGTTCCCCTATTTTAATACATCTATGATACATGTGATGTGTAAATAGGATCTGTTATTGGCGAATTTTAATGATAATGAAAAATTAAAGCCTTTTGGTTGTATATATCAAGTTTTGTCAAAGTAGAATGCTTTTCCGATTTGTCAAGTTTCATTACGTAGCGAAAATCATCAATCACTATATTATAGCTGTTTGTTGTATTTTTAAGGATATACCGGTGTAACACCAGGTATGAAGGGCTAGTTACTTAAAAAATTGAAAGAATATTCACTTACGTTATTACAATTAGGTTGAGAAAATGGAATAGTTTCGTATTTTCTTTCTATATATTTTATTACTGTCCCATAAAAGCATATTTGATAATGACCTATTAGTTCAACATACTGCAGACAACTTTAAAAAAATTGTGAATTTTCTTTGTGTAAGAGATACATAATATACACCAGTATCATAATAATAAATAATAATTTTACAAATGCAGTAACCATTTTAAAGTGCACTAGAAAAATAGAGCACCCAAGATATCAGCCAATCAAAAAATATGTAATACCGTTGGTAATGCGTTTCTGACTTTTATTTATTTCACTTGTGTACCCCAAAAGGGGAATCGATACATCAATGAATCCGCAAGTAACAAATATATATGAGATATAACTGAAATGTCGTAATGAATGACTTGTAAAAATACATAATAAAACTACTTTTGATAAACTTTCGACTGTGTATAAACAAATTACTAGTTAAAAACTTGACCTATTACTTTTTTTCACCTAACAACACCGTCAACAGTACACCCATATGAATTACTTTATCATCAAAAACTTCATTTATCCGCTGCGAAACTTTTTTGGTTAGCAACAATTTTTAACCATTATCACAACAATTCTCCAATTACAATAACTATTTTGAACTCAAAACAGTAAAGTAGCAAACTAAAAACGTTAGCGCATCAGAAATTCATAACGCGATGTCCCTATTACCAATCATGACTTTAATTTCCGGAGCTATTTACCCGAAAAAGGCGTACGGATAAGTATCCACAGCTAAAAAATACATCGACGCAAAACAAAATCTCATAATGAAGTTTTTCCCAAACCAAATTGCAATCACAGTTTGGCCTTGTAATAATAATACACCTTACCTTTCAGTGATTCAAAGGGAAATTAAATATTTATAACTTTCTTCCCTTTTTCCGATGTTTTTGAATTATGTATTTTTACCAAAAATCTTTTCCAGCGGACAATTATGAGGCTCTTAATAACGTTGCCCATTATAAATAGTTAATGAAGAAGGAAGGAGAGTCCTCCATGTCATTTGGATTCGTAAATTTCGGTTTCATTTTAGGAACAGGTTTTTTAAGTTTTTAAATTATTAAAAAAGACAGGATAATAAAATTAATGTAAATAAAATTTATAATTTCAAAATAAATTAGGTATTATTTAAAATGAGATACATATTTCTTTATTACCCCTCACTAATTATTATTTATACGCTTCACTTTACTATAACAATTATACTCGTTAAGAGGTCTGAAAAAAACGTTCCACGGCCATTCTCCATTTTTTGTTGTTGATATTATTGAAATAACTTCTGTCACTCTTCCTCTTCTGTGTCATGGACTTCTTCAAAAACGAAGACATATTTTTATTTAATATATATTTTTTATGTATATTAATTTCATTTCACTTTTGTATGTATTTTTTTCTCTATTTTGGACAAAATTAAAGAAATTAATGGCATTCTAGCATGCGTGCTTTAGAGAAACATTTCTACATATTAAACATTGCTCTAATACTTGTAGGAAATCACTTATTTTGGCCTTGCATTTAACAAAAAACCCTCAATTTTAGAACGATATCGGATTATTAATTATTTTTATGGTAGCAAATGAGTTTCCTACTGCCCTTATAGCTCACTTTATATAACTTAACCAACGCGATTTTTCCCCCAATTAAATTAAGAATAACGATATAGAAAAAAATGAATGTGATTAATAACTCGTAAGAACATGCTTTTGATAGACAAAGCAAATTTTTTAACCAAATTTAGAAACTTCAAAATTTTATTACTTTCAAATTATGTAAAACTTTAAAAATTACTTAAAATCCCTAATAATTAATTCACATCCTTCGTTTCTAATATCCTTATAACAAACCACTCACGTGGCAAGACCTGATTTAAGAATACCTTTTAGTACTGCGAGTGAACAACCTCATGGACCTGATTTAGCTCTGATTGTCATAGGAATGCTAACAACAACAATACATGCCACAGTTGATGATTACCGACATTAACCAGCCAATGCTTATAGATTTACCCATTAACGACCGATTAATGAATACAATCAACACCTTCTTTACTAAATTGAATGATAATCTTCTTTACTAAATGAAAAGTGAAATTAGTTTTTAGCTTCCATGCTACGTTTATAACATAAAAAGTGGAAGGTATTATAATCGTTCAGTACGTCTGTCTAACCCTCTGTCACCCACTTTCATAAACTGAACTACAAATTCTACGGACAAGTGTTATACGTCAAAAAATTCAGCGCGTCGAAATTAGAATACATTGAAATTTTCAGAAAAGAATTCGAATTCGAAGTACTTCAATTATTTTAAAAACTGCAAAATTTAATGCTCACTTAAAAAGCATAGGAAGCCATTTTTATTAGAATTAAATCACCATTGCCATTCGCAACAATCGCTCGAGAAACTTTAATTCTTTTAGACAATAAATTAAAATAAATTTATTTTTGCGTCATCGATCAGTTGGAAATGACGTTAAATATATTTCATTACGAGATTCTTTGTATGTTTATATGAAATATTTTCATTCTATTTAAAAGCGAGGATATTTCATATTTATTCTTTGAAATATAAATTAATTTTTGCAAACGATAAGTAATAATTATTGAATTTTCGAAATAAAATAAATGAAAGCCAAATAATAATTTTCGAATAAAAATAAGCCAAATTTAGCATGTAAATGTTTAATATAGAATTAATGCTGTGTTTGGCGCCTTTTTACCTGTTAAACAAAAAAGTTGTGTGGAAGCGGGTTAAGTGACAGATTCTGTTACAAACCTACTTGTTATTATAACTAAATTAATCCTGCATAAATTGTACAGTACTTTGCCCTTTATTTGTCTAATATTTTGTTAAAATAAACTTAAATGGAAATCTTTAACTATCACGATTGGCAAGAGTATGACAAATTTTCTTGAAAGTCGTCGTTAGTGAGTTAGACAAGGGACAAATAACATGTTCTTCTGTCATGAACATCCCTCGTCATTTGGACACGAAGTAAAGGGGCTGAAATATTTATTATCTTCTCTCTTAATGAAGTTCGATAACAAAAATACATAACAGGGGGCTTCATTATCTTTTCCTGTGTGTTTTTGATCATCGTTATATCAGTGCTTTGAAGACACAAGTACGCGTAAATGGATCGTTATTTTGTAATTACGACACGGGTTTTTGCAGGTACTGTGCCGCAAATATGCGCGTTAAAAGCCGAGATTCAATCGCGGACGTTGTTTTTGATTACTTTTCTGGAATATCGAACGGCAGCAAATATCGTGTTTTTAGGTAGTTTGGGATAAATTGATTTTATCTGTTGTATGCAACTTAACGAAATACGTTTTGATGGTTTCGAGTATTTCGAACGAAATTCAATCGATAATTTAATGTTTCAAACCCTGATGAAGATACGTAATGTTGAAACAAGGTTTTACGGGTCTCAACAAATCATTTGACACAATTTAGCTTTTAATTCTCAAAAACCTTAATAAAACTGCATAATTGAAGGGTTTAGTTGCAAAAATCACTTTTTCTGAAGTATAACTAAGATTTAGGATCCGGCTAGTTCATTGGCGACTTCATCCAATTGTATTGACGATTGTCAAAAGTCGCCGATAAAATCTATGGAGCCTATATTTTAGTTTTTTTTTCATATCCCTGGGTCAAAATTAGACCAGTTTCATAATGTTTGTGACCCTGAGAAAGTCCAAAAATAAAAGTGGGTCGTCGTTGATGTCCTTCCACGTCAAACCGAGGCAATGGAGTATGTGTTCGGGACTGGCTTGAGCACTACCACGACAGTTGGGGCAGTCTGGGAACAGCTTGGTTCCGGTCTCAAACTTCAAACTCTTTGTGTGTCCCGTCCTGAATCTGGAGAGAGCATTTTGGTCTTGCCTGCATAGTTGCAATTTAGAAATCGCGCCTGGTTTCTTAGCGCCATACCAAGAGTGCTGAAGGGGACTCCAGTCTATTGCTGTCTTTTTGTAAATGGAGCCAATTTCTGAATAATTCAACAGGTTGTCCCCCTCTAAGATCTGGTCACAGCCTGCCCTTGCAAGTCCGCCAGCCAGTTCATTCCCAGCTATACCGACATTAGATGGTATCCAAACTAAATACACTTGGAAAAAACGCGAAAGTCTATCGAGCTCCTCGATGATCGCCACAGCTGTGGTACCTCTGACCCCTCATAGAAATTCTTCAAATACTGTAAGGCACTAAGGCTGTCGGTCATTAACCACACCTCCCTTTCATCGTTTTCTATAACTCTGAGGGAATCAAGAATAGCGAATAGTTCAGCTCTATAGCTTGAACTGTTGTTCGGTGTCCTTCTGCTGATATTAATGGGTTCCTTGTTTGGTCGGAAAATCACAGATCCGCTACCGCAGGAACCGTTTTCCAGTTTGCTTCCATCTGTAAAAATACGTGTGGCTTCAGGGGGAATATATATTAGACAGCATCTCGAGCCCTAACATCCTCATAAGAATTGGGTTGTCATTACTCTTGGTGATCTTATAGGCAAGGTCTTCATTAAAATGCACATTTGATAGATCAATAAGGGGGTTAATGGCAAAGAAAGGGGATGTAGGCTCAACATCAAATTGAAACATGTCACATCTGAGCGCCCTACTGAGTGGAGATTCTTTCTTTAACCTTTGATTGCTTTTCCAACTTTTAATGTAATTTGCAGTTCTATGATTACAATCGTAACTGCGAAGCCTGTTTAAGTAATTGTTCATAAGGCATGCCTCCTGCATTCTCCTGCATTCTAATGGAATCAGCCCAGCTTCAAATTGCGCAATGTCATTTGGGCAGGAGTTTCGCAATCCTGCAATAATTCTTGCATCACTCGTTTGTACTTTGTTTAGGTGTTCAAGAGAAGAGATGGAAGCCGTGCTAAATATTTGAAACCCATACTCAATGATAGGTCTAACAAGAGTCTCATATGAAACTTTGAGTGTTGCAGCATCTGCTCCCCAACTCCTCCCAGAAATAAAATTTAACAAGTTCATTCTTTTTCTTGCCTTTTCTGCGATAGAAGTAATGTGCCTACTGCAATTAACTTCGGGATCAAGGGTTATGCCCAGATACTTGGGAAACTGATTAAATCCAATCTCTTTTCCTCCTATTTTGATGTTGGGCACGTATTTAAAAAGCCTTCTATTATTCGTAAATGTAGTAACCTCAGATTTTAAGGGATATAATAAAATCTTACAATCTCTGAAGAAGGAGTGTATGTTTTCCAAAGCCTCTTTTGAGCATTTCTCAGCCTGTACGAGATCTCTCGGGCTACACCAGACGATAATGTCGTCTGCAAAGAGCGAAATCTCAGAGTTTCCTGTAAGACAAGAGGAAATTCCTTGTAGGAAAAGTGCAAAGAGTGTTGGACTCAGGACCGAGCCCTGAGGAACACCCTGTCTAATCATGCGAGTTCTTGAAAAGGATTCCTTATAGTTTACTCTGATATTTTAGTTATACTTTGGAGAATGCGAGGTCTGCTATCATACCCTTCAATTGTACTTATTTTATAGACGGTAACAATATAAAGTATGTAAATTTAAAACAAAGCCAATATTTACTGCAGCTCTTCTTGACAAAACAACCCTAAAAAGTTAGAAAAATATATTAAAAAATTTAAAAACCTTTGTAAATATAGGAAAAACAAATAAAAAATTGTTAGACCATATACCAATTGAAAAAAAATTCTTGTGGGTGACAGTTGCCGTGTGGCTTCAGAAACCAATCAATTGGCGTCCAATAACAGTTTATTTTCAATAGGGGAGACCGGGGCTAGTTTTCCATGTTTCTTCTTTTTGATTGTGTGTTTTTTACTTTTATTTATTTTGAAGAAAAATAAGTTATCATAGCCTTCAATGTGATGCTCTTGCGCCCAATCACCGCTTTTTTCGAAACTGAGTTTGCAAGGTGCTTTGCAAGGTGGGAGTATGTTGCTGTTCGTAAAAGAATTAGCTTAATTAATTTTAGTGATTATTTTTATTTATTAATATTATTTTTTGTTATTCGTCTGAAAACATTTGAGAAACACTTTAACTTCTTCCTTAGCAACGGAGCATAGCAACGAGGTGAAATATTTTGTTTTTGGAAAATAATAAGTTGGAATTTTTGTAATACAGTTTATTCTGATTTGTTATTGTGCAGTCGTAAGAAATAAACGCTTGTTGTTTTTGTTTATGAACTAAATTATCTTCATCTCGAGAACCGGTGGTTCATTTGATGGTTGGCGTCCGTTGATTAGTACCGTAAATTACAGAGTTGTTTCTGGAGATGTATTTCACTACTATTGTTAATTATTAAAGTTTTGGGACTCTTGATCCCTCTATTTAAAATTTCTCAACATTTAACATGTGAAAATTGAAAATAACATTAATCTATATTTGTTTTTTTGTTATATTTAGCTTTATTTCACATGTAAACATTCAGGCACCTTAAACCATGCTTTTACATAGTATAATGTGTATGCATTTTTTGGAACTTTACTTTTGTAGGTTTAAATATATGTTTAAAATTACTAACATGTAAACACCACTGAATTTACACTATTATGCCCTTATAAACTTTGCCCTCAAAGATCGGGCTTATTCTGGTATTATAATCTGATTATTTATGCCAAGACGTTTCTAAATATGCATAACACTGCTAATGTTAGTAATATTTAAAGATTTTGACCAAAAACAGGTATCTCGAAATTTGACGACCAAGTTCAGCCAACTACCATTTTCAGACACAGATACCTAAAAATATTAGTTTATGTTATTTTTTCAGCTTAAATATATTCTGGTGCCTGAAGTTCTTATTGATGTATCACTTATGTTTTCTAATGGTAATTTAAGGCTTGATCCTAGTACCTCCCTTCACTACTGAAGTCTCAAGCTTAAAGCTACACATCTCAAAAAATTTATGACCCAATTTGTTTTTTATTGGATTCAAGTTTGTAATGTGAATGTCTTTTTGAAAATACATAAGATTGATAAGATTGCCACTTTTAGTTAATATTTAGTAAAAAGACAAACTCATATTGGAAGATTTGTTTTCAATAATACTCAATACATTCTCATATTTGCCCAAATAATCACAAACATCTTTTACTATGCATTTTTTTAAGTTCGCATATATGTATTCTTCAAGCCAAGTGGTTCCTGGAGATGAACCACACTATCATTGTTAATTATAAAATTAAAGTTTTGAGACAAGGTTATTGCTTAAGTATTTTTTATGTAATATGTGAACATTCAAAAATGACATCCTAGTCCTTTTCTTTTAGTGTGCAGTTCTTTTTTTTCCCATGAAAACATTCAATCACCTCAAATCTTTTACACACATTTTTTTAAAGAATTTCTATTACTGCAAGCTATGTGTGTTTGAAGAAAATATGTATTTCAATTTTCAAATCCAAAACCCATTTTTAAAGATTAGGTTGCTTAAAAAAAGATTGTTAATATACTCAAGAAGAGTAAAATAAACGCGAAAGAAGATAACAAATATTAACGACGAATAAATATCAAGTATAATAAAAATATAGCAAATATGAGAAAATTTGCAATCATTTTGGTACGCTGAAATCGTAAAGCGTGAAAACATTTCAATAACCACAACAAACAAGAAAACCACGTGGAACAACTAGCCAAGTGTTATTTTTAACCAATCATGATCAGCTCTTTCACTAAACCCCGTGCCGGTATACTCGCTGTTCAAAATGCGTTGTGAATAGCGATTTTTCCACCTAGGTCGAAACGGTTTCCTCTAGGGTGGGTCAACTCGCGGGTTCCCCTCTCACCTTAGGATTACGGTGAATACGGGCGTTAGGGACTGTTTTTTTTTTTTAAAAGTATTGCTAACGATTGCAAAAAAAATGTATTAAACTATTAGAACATTTCGTTTAATATTTCAGTTAAATATTCATATTCAATTCATGGAATTTTGCCATTGAAAACTGTTACATTCTGAAGGGTCTGTTGTGCAGTTTTTGCCCAACTTTGATGCACTGTATCTCTGGAACCAGCTCAAAATACAATACAAAATTTTTGTCACACGTTTATGTCATAAAGAGGTACTACCTGTATTAATTTCAAATTTTTTCAGTCAGTCCCTTTGAGATATTTTTTGTTAAAAATGGAGAAAATACGATTTTCAGCAGTTTTGAGAAATTGTAAAAAAATAAAGAAACAACTCCTCAAGCTTTAAACTTCTACAACAAGTAGTTCTATAACTTGTCTAAACAGGAAAAAAAATATTTAAGGCAAGTCTCTTTTCCTTTTACCAAATTTTCAGCGCTAAAACTCCTTTTTCATTTATCAGTTGTGATTTTTTATCTCTCGCTTCGCTTCCGTACTAATTTGGTAATATTATGAGCTGGAAAACTATTTATAGCATCATTATGATCATTTTCTTTTTCATTTCGTCTTGATATCTATAAAATCAACAGAGTTATATGCATTTAAGTGAAAGTAGTTTTCAGTCAAAAATCGGCTTTGAAGCAAAGTTAAAATGGCAGCCAAAAAATATTATGAGCTCCAAAAAATTTTCTACTTTGGCTTTGAACTCACCTAGTATTAGGAAATATATGGTAAAAAAAATTAGGAAAATGAAAAATGTTGAACAGCAGGTCTGGGTGATTTGTAATGGATTGACCCCATAGGAAAACTCTCCCCGGTTTTCCCACTATGCATTAAATAAGGAATCCGGTTTTCATGATTTTTACATTGTAGTTTAGAGTAAGTTATATTAGTAAATATACTTCTAGTTTTTTAGAGAGTCCATTTAAATATTACATAAGTTTAAATCACGAGGACACGGCCATTAACCTATAACTTTTAAGGGGATACGGTACCCCAAAATTGGTCAAAATATCGATTTTTCTGTTTTTACTTCTTATTATTTACAATATTTTCTGAACATTTACTGAACGTTTCATAATGATATCTTTTGTAGAAAAAAAGTTATTAAATATTTTCTGGAGTGATTCCTATAAGTTTGAATCCGTATTTCGTCTGCTTCCAACGTTTTTTCTCGGTTTCGCGTTTTTCAATTCTTGTGTTTAAATATAATCCCTAAGGCCTTTTTGGTAATTAAGTTAGAATTTTGAAATTTGTAACCTGTGTTCTTATATAAATGATGCACAAATGGTGCATGGAATAAGGTCTACTATGTGTGGTTTTTTTTTTTAAAATTTGAATTCAATAATTTGTAATTTTTTTTGTGATTTTCGGTATAAATGCATGTTACTTTTTAACTGTAGCTCACATTTTAAAACCCATGCACAGTTCTTGAACAAATAGTACTAAAAACAAACTATAAATGTTTGGTGGAGTTATTCTCAAAATTGAAGGAGGAGTAGCGTCTTAAAAAAGTCCAAAATTTTGACTTTTTTTTAAATAAATTAAAAACTACTTCTAAATATTTGTTTTTATTGCTAGAAAATGTTTATTTAGAGTGAACATTATATAAAACCATTATAATTTACAAGTTTATGTTATTATTTCTAGAAATAATGTTTTGGGTACCGTATCCCCTTAAATTTCTACTAAATAATGTCCATTGCTTCGGGTGCCTAATGATTACCCTAATGATTTTTCAAAAAATTATGTTTTGCTGAGTTAATAATAATTTATTATTAAAAAAACCGTCACTGAATATACATCGCAACCATCTATAATTACAACCTTTAAAACATATTTTATTAAAAGAAAAAATACATTTTGTTTTAAATCTAAAGGGAATTACAGCCACTGAATAATTCATTGCGGAAACGAATAATACCTGATAGTACTTCGACAAATTCTGTGTGACCAAGATGTATCTAAATCCTTTATTAAATGAAATTTAAAATTGAAATAAGGAAGAAAATTCATTATGGGGTGCAGCAGGATATGAACTAGCTACGATATCGACACACAATCTTATTGAGCGCTAAAATATGCATCTAAATTCAATTAAATTAATACTCTAAAGATAACTCGCTTATGTTTGTAAGGATAAAATGCCAAACGAAATTGCCTATAAATAATTTATTACTCTCGGTAGTTTTTCTAATAACAGACAATGCTTTTAACAAAGGACCCTAATCAATATTTCTAGAAGTGATGAATTGTCAATCTCTTGTGGTCCATGTACGCTTGTTTTGAATTACTTTGAAATAACAGCAAATTTGGTTTTATTATATCCAAAATTGTAAAGGATATTGGTAATTGTATTAGGTGTAGTTTTATGTTTAATACAACATAAATACAAATTGTGAAACAAGTAAGAACAGTATAATTTGAAAATGTCATTTCAATAAAATAAAAAAATTACCTTGTAAATTATGAAACTATCCTAAAGTTTATACTAGACCTTCAATCATATTTTGCGAAATATCCCTAAATAGATAAAGGATATATTATTTTTTTTATTGTACATTCATTATTTTGTAATTTCGCGTTGAATTCAACATCAATACAAATGGTGAAACAAATAAGATTCGATTCATTTTAAAATGTCATTTCAATAAAATAAACTATTGCCTTGTTGATGTTGAAATTATCCTAAAGTTTAAAATGAACCTTCAATCATCTTTTATTAAATATTCCTAAATATATTAAAGGTGTTTGTACATGAATTTTCATTGTACATTTTTTTAATATTTAAAACAGTATAAATACATAAAAAATGGGCGTTTATAAATGTTTCTTATATTTATATTGTTAACATTTAAAATTAAACCTTTAAGCCCTAATTAAAATACACTAAGCTTCAACACTTGTTAGTTTTTTTAGGAAGGATATTAGGATGTTTTAAACCTATTATATTCCTTACCTTTCACTTTTATATAATCCCTTTCAACACACTAGTTTTAAATATTTTTATTATTGGCCTATGCAATCCTTTTTAAAATACTTCAAAATATACAAATTTCTTTTAGTGTGTTTATCAATTGCTTTTGTTTTACATTTTGCAAAGATATATTTTTATTTTGTAGTTGAAAAGATTTGCTTTCAAATGTAATTCAAGAGGCAAATTTTTAATAACTATTTTTGTAAACACAGACTTTTCATGTATTTGTTTTTTGACGTTCTTTTCTTAATTAATGTTTTGAACTGAAGTTTACTAGTTATATAGTTACTAATTAAGCAATTTAAACTTAGATATACGTGATAGTTCCTTATATTTACTTTATATTAATTAGCAGCATTTCTGGTAGTCTAATTTTACTTTAAAGAAAATTATTATGTGTATTTCAACAGTCGCGTTGACTTTTTCAAACATAAAACTGATGCTTTCCATAGCGTAACACAATTGAGTTATTTGCAATTAATGAAATACTCCTGGGTTCCAAAATTCCTCTCAAAGTCACAACTCACCAAATTATTTTTTCCCTACAAGTTTTAAGAAACGATATGATAGTTAACCTGCTAAATTTTAAGAAAATAGGACCACTTACAGATACCTTAATATTTAGCTTCTTATCAAACTTTAGTGCAGGTGTTGGCTCCTTTTAACAATTCATCAACTCTCACAACCATTATTATTTAGCGATGAAGTTTTAAATGTGTCGCTAAATGACGTAGTTTTTTAATTGCGCATGCGCATTCTCCATTTTTACTGGAGCCGACTAGTTGCACAAATTGTGATATGTTTCTACTACAGAGAGATATGTTTCCAGTTACATATACTTCAATGGAAGTCTTACGGTCAGTAGACCAAAAAAGACAAACGCAACAATCCCCGCGCACATATTTTAGCCTTTCAGTAATGATTTGACTGTATCCATTAATTTGTAAAAATATTTTGAATTATTTTTTTACTACCTTTTAATATCAGGTAGTTGTTTTTAAAGCATTTAATAGCGTGTGTTGTGCACTTTTAAAAAGAAGACACAATAGTTTTCGGCACACTTTTATCTAGGATGTATTACGGTAACCTCTGTTTATTTTAGTTTTCCCACTTCTACGAAGTGCGTTTTTTCTGCCGAAATTATAACAAGAACAGTGCTTATAACTTGAAGGTTAAAAGGCCTTGGTGTGTTTGAATATTTATTTAGAGTTTCGGCGTTGCGTCCTACATTTTAAGTGAAAACCAAATGTCGAGTTAAAAGACAAGCCTATTATTTAAAAAGACTTTTATAAAATATATATGAATAGAAATGTACGTTTTGTTATGTCGGTAAAAAATCTTGTTACATTTGGAATATCAAACTAAGTTCTATAGTTTTATTATTTACATAAATATTTTTTAAAAAATATATTACTCTTCAGATAGAAGTAAAAAGAAAATTCTATTATAAAGCAAAATACATTTTGAAAGAACTATTAAAACTTAGATAGAAGAAAATAGTAGAAAAGTAATTGTGCTGAACTAAAAAAAACATTTAGACACTACCATGAAATATATTTTTTGCAAATTCGAATTTTATCCAAATGACTTCTGTGCGATTTCTATACATTGTTTGATTTTATTTGAAATTCTACTTTTCACTTACAATTATTGACTATTACAAATTATTGAATAAATCTAAATTAGACTTTATACTGAAAGATGCTGATTAAATTTGTTATATGGGGAGAGGTGTTTTGCCTTAGTACATAGTCTTGGGTAAATTTTTATGCAAACTTTATTTCAAACTGATTAACATCAATTGAAATAGCTTATAAAACAAGTTAAAGTCAGTTCCATTTGTCTCCGAGAAACATTTTTGCTTATACAATTCTTTAGAGAATTACAATATACTAAACTTTATGATTTGAACGCAGAAATGTTTCTAGGTAAATTAAATATTCTGTTAAAAAATCCCTGATAGGCTAGGATTTTGCAAAATATGCAAACAATTACATTTTAATTTTAGAAAATTTAGAGGTATAAAAAAAATTTGATTAATATGCAGGTCCTTTAAAAATTAAAACTTCAGTAGGCTAAGTAATTGTATCATTATTGCACGAATTTTAAAAGTTATAAAATTCAACCTTTATAATGTGAAATATTTCATTTTCAAAACAAAAATATTACAACATATATAATTCATAAGCGATGATAGTTGTATAGACATTTTTATTTTTCTACATTTCATGAATATAAATTATTTTCTTATATAAAGATCCAACCAACCGTACGTACGACATTATTTTATTTGCATTACAGGTAATAAATCATTTTTATAGTTTTTTAAAACTAAGCAAATGAAGTCATAAAACCTATGTTCACATTCTTCATTACTTAACAGAATTTCAATTAAAACTCCTCGAATTAAAATTTATTATTTGTTATCTCTAATAGTGAATAAATACGAAAACAAACTTTGTTAATCTCCTAAAAGCAACACAATGCATTAAACGTTTTCAAAAGATAACAACGATAATTTTAATACGTCTTTTAATCGCACATTTAAACCTGATTCAAATCATCATTTCACAAGCAAACAAAAATCTATTTATTTAACCTAAAAAAACCCTCTATATTCCTAACAAAATGGGGAAAGCAAACATTTCATTCAAAAAATCGAACCCCCTTTCTCTTATTTAATCCTTTCAGCCGTATTTTATTCCTACGCCAGCGATACCCTCCTTCTTAATGCAATTCATTACAAGTATATGGACATGCGATGCTACGCAGAGAAGAAAACATTACATGAAAACTGCACTCACACTGCGTAACATTTACTCGTAACATATTTTTCTAATCTATCTCTCTTCCCCACTTTTTTAAACGATCCCGCTGTGGCTTATGTGTAGCAGGGCAACATTTTAACGTAATATCCCTACCCCACACATTTTCTTAAGGGGCACGCGAGCTTAACATTAAGATTGTATAGAAAAATAACGTCAGAAAAAAAAGGATAATATCAAAAAACGAATGGACTAGTTAAAAGTTTTTCTTTCTTGTCTGTATTGTATACTGGCGTGTTTGGGACTGAACAGAAGAATGGGGTATTTGTAGCATTTTTGGAGAATAGTTATTTTTTATCCTTTAATGTTTTCAAAAGTTCTTTGATGTGTCTTTTAAATAAGAATTTTAGCGATAGAAAAGTATTCAAAAGCTAGAAATAACGTAAATTTAATTAATGCAATCAAGTATATTATATCATATGTTATTCAAAATAATGCATATGTGTATAGGGAGGTTTGATATAAAAGTATTTAAGTAAGTGAACGTTTAATATGAAACTATTATTACCATCATTGAAACGATTTTTTTAATGAAATTTCACGACAAAACGAATTTAACTTTTACTTTAAAAGGTTTATTTAACAATGTGTTAAGAGTTAATAAACTGCATCGATATGAATAGCATATAAACATTAGCATGGTTTAAGCATATAAACATGAAGTTTGATAGATAAATGATAGTTGTTTAAGTTATATTCTAAATAGAAAAAAGGGGGGATGCAAGCAATGGTTTGCAATATTAAGCTTTATAATAGAAAATAAGTCTTTGCATATCAATTAAAAACCTAAAATATATATCCCATATCAACACCTATAACATTTGATTAAACTTTTAAGTTACAAGAAAAGCAACAATGCATTTATTTTCTCGCATCCCAACCAGAAAAAAACTCGGGCATCTTCGATATATCACGAGTTAACAATACGTTTTTTTTCCGTCCGTTACTTTTAAATGCGGCATGTTCACTTATTTCCAACTGCCCTGATATTCTTGTTTTTAGGCTTTCTGGACGTGGTGGTTCATCACTTTAGCCTACGGGAGTTTTTACACGCGATTGTTTTGGTGATTTCGCGATATCCCCAGTTTTTGTGTTCTATAAAAAAAATAAACTGATCTACAAGATGCGCGTTTGACGTGATTGGGAGTCGTCAGTAGAACCCAAGGGTGTGCAAGCAATTATTTTGGTTGGAGTTGCTTTTTTGCATCAAGCAAAGCGTGGAAATGTGAAAGAAGTGTCTATCATTTTTGCTTGTTTATATATATGTTCATAATAATTCAAATACATTAGTTAATACTGAGAATTAAGTTTAATAAGTACAGTTAATAATTAAATAACTAAATAATAATAGACAGTTTCATGTATTCAAGTGTTTATTAGGAATTAGTTATATGATAATTTAAAAAAAAAGATTCAATACAATAAAATTCTTAAATTTGCAATTAAAATATATTTTAATTCAGTTGTAGTTTAGATTTTACCAAACTGTTCGACAAAGTTTATTTATTATTATTTTTTTCCCAAATGTCATACGTATTTTTGAATTTTTTTTACGTGATATGGACATTTTAAAATTATATAATTCTATTACCGTAATAAAAATACGATAAAACTCAATCAATAAAAACAATTTTTAACCCAAAAAATTTATATAAACGGGAATGCTGCAGTGAAAGATTAGCTATTTATTTAAATTTGCATTTTCCGTGAAACAATTTTTCTAACAATTGGTATTTAGGAAACATTTAAAATAAAGTTTTGTTTTCCTCAACTTTGGATCTATTCACACAGGACTATCATATGTTTCATACCTCTTTCTTAAGATGACCTTTATTATTTTAATTATTTTGTTTCTGTTTCAAAAGCATTTAGTTTTTCATATAAAAGTTAAAATAATGTTTGCAATGGGAGGGGGATGAAATGTTATAACTAAAACGAGTACATTTTATTTTGAAAAGTATTAAACATTCTTAATGTTTCAGTAAAACTTAAATACAAATTAACAGATAAGTACATAGATTACAGATAAGTACATATATTAATATGTACTCTGATGTGGAAAGACGAAAAATTAACTTTAAAAAAATTCTTATGCCATATTTACTTTTAGTTTGAAATTTTATATTTCTTAATTCCAAATGCACTCTTAGTTTTTTAATGTAGTTCTGTAATGTTCTAGCTCTTGCCCTCTCAGCGATAAGCAAATAAATAGAAGTGCCAATTTGTTTTCACTGCATGGGATTCAAATTCAAATTTTAATCCAGTAATAAATAAAAATATTTTAAATATACATATGAAAAAAATATTTTGAAAAACTCTTCGATACTTAAAAAGACATAACTAAATAAAACTGAAAAAAATTGTAATTTGTAAAGTTTATGTGTGCCATTGAAAAACTGACAGAAAAATGCATTGTATTAGAAAACACGTACTACACTGCTGAAATTCAAATTATTCGTTTTAAAGGTAATGCATTTAAATTTAACTGTATGTTCTCTAACGAACGTATCGCTTAACACGATATCTTAACGCAGAAGTATCTTAAACGAAAGAGGCAATATTGGCTGGTCAAGCTGGTCAGTTGCCAGTGAGGCCGCACTAAACAGGAAGAACTGGTTTTTAACAATTGCAGTCTGGAGTCACAAAGAAAAGCTGATTATCTAAACTACAAGTCATAATTTACTGAATTAATGTACTTAACGAATCCAAATTCCGAAGAAACTCAAATTTTTAAAGAGTTCGTTCAAAGTAATTATATCTTATTCAGTATAATTCTAAAAAAACTCTTTTTTTTAATACTTTATATAATTATACTTCATTTCAAAGAAGTTGGAAATTTACAAAATAATTGAAAAATAAGGATGTTATTTTCCTAATTACGCAAGTTTTTTAATCAAAGTTCCAATTTTACATTTCTACCATTTAAATAATTCAGAGAACTACAAACGGACTCATTTCCGCAATTTAAATTTCGTAAAATAATTACGAAGTATGCGGATAATTTCCTTCCAGTTATAAAAACTTTAGGGGCGATAATTTTTTTGCGAGATAGGAAATAAAAAATCTTTGGTTAAAGAAGAATGAAATCCTCTGTACGACAAGTGTAATTAAAAATTCTTTTTTAGAAAAAAAAATATTTTTTTTATCTTCAAGTCTCCTTAAGGTTTTATCTTGGAGTATTTTTTTCCTTGGCTCCTTTATCATAGTAGGAGAAACAGAGAAACGGTTTTTTCAAACCTTTTTGTACTTTTTCTAATTTAAACGCAGCTATTTTCTTTCATTTATAATGTCGTTATTATTTCCCTTTGAGTTCTTTTTTTAAATGATGGATTAGAAATTTCTCATTAAAATACACCAACAGTATAAAATACTAAGTAATGATGTTATTGATTTTCTTTGCAATTTAACTTTAGTACAGATTCTTTTTAACTTTAAAATGTACTACAAAGAATTTTATTTTTCTTAAAATTTCAATAATTGCTTGCAATTATTCAAATTTTAATGACAATTTTTAGGTGTTTTTCATTGCAAGTTAATTTTTTGTTTAAAGCATTTTTGCCCTGTTTTTAAGAGAATGAATGATGAATCTCAGATAAAAAAAATACTTTAAATTTTTTTTTAATTTAGTTTATCTTATGGGATACAAAATGTAAAATTAAAGAATGATTAAAGCAGTTACATACATGATCAAAGTTTTTTTTTCATACATCAAAGGTCAATTTTAAGAGAAAAAGTATTTAAAAACACTTCTCGATGTTTGGTTTAAATAGCAATGGTTTTTATAGTTAATACAAAAAATAAATATCAATGTTAATCTGTATAGTGTGAACATAAGTTTCATTCCAGGCTTTTCTGTTAAATTGTAGCAATAAAACATTCATATAATACCTTTTTTACATTTACATTTTACTTTTACATTTTTACCTTTTAATTAAATGAATTTTAATTAAATTTAATTTAATTTTATTTTAAGTTAATTAGTTATCACAACAAGTAATTAGTGATTAAGGATCTCCATAGCTCAAACTATTAAATGAAAAAGTTTAAATTAAAAAGAATCTATCAAATGTGTGTATTGGAATACTAGTTTTTTTTAAATCGATATTTTATTTTTCATCCCCCTCGCTCTCGGTTTACTCTTATCCCTTGAGTACGATAAAAGCAACGTCATTCATTGTAATCTCCACAACTTAGTAGGAAATAGGTCGATGCTCAATATTATTACGTGGGACATGGAATCTTTTTCTATTAACGCACATACCCCGCTTCAGTAGTTTTCTATTGGATAGAGGGTGCAGCTAAAATTAATGCTGTGTTCTAGTTATTGGTGATAGATTAGAAAATGTAATGTTCAATGCTGATATTTTTTCGAACTCTGGGCTTTTATTTACTTTGTTATCGTAATTGGATTGTGGAAATGCATAGAGGTTAAATAAAACGATAATATTGTTTATCACTTATTTTATTATTAAAAAAAATATATTTTTCACTGATACGAAATTGTTTATATTGAAACTGAAAAAAAAATCGTAGCAACTTCGTTTGCAAGATAAACTAGTTTTAAATGTTAATTGTGTATGTATAAAAATTTTTCAAAATTCATGATAATATATATATATATATTTTATATATATATATATATATATATATATATAATATATATATATATATATATATATATATATATATATATATATATATATATATATATATATATATATAATATATATATATATATATATATATATATATATATATTATATATATATATATATATATATATATATATATATATATATATATATATATATATATATAATATATATATATATATATATATATATATATATATATATATATTATATATATATAATATAATATATATATATATATATATATATATATATATATATATATATATATATATATATATATATATATATATATATATATATATATATATATATATATATATATATATAAAATAAAAAATTCTTAAAAAATTCTAAACCCTTGATTAGTAAGGGTAAGAGTGAGCAATAATAATCACTATTCTGATTAGCCTCTTGTTTGATGACATAGCTTAACACAGCTGCATAGACCTCGTTATTTAGAAACAGTACTTCGAGGTACATCGTCACTCCGTTGAGGTTTTAAAGTTCCTAAGTTGAACCTAATAAGTTTACAAATATACATAAAATATATCCTGCTCCAACGATAAATTTTACTCAACCCCTTTCTAACCCAGTAGGAAGAATCCTCCGGAAGAAAAGAACAACGCTCTTTGGATCTACTACGAAACAAGCAGGAACGTAATTCCCTTTTTTGTTAAAATCCCAAAAAGCTATTTTCTTGAGCATTCGGCGCCGATTTCCGTTCTCGAAAAGGAGACGAAATTAAAAATATAAAAGCCTAATGTAATAACTTCCCCACCCCCAGAACGTTGACAACCTCTGCAAACATAAACGTAACAGCAAAGAAGACAGAAAATAAAAGAGACATAATATTAAATAAGGATTGAGCATGGGGTGGGGGCACCTAGAAACGAAAAGGTATAATTTCCGTTCCTTTCTGGACCGTTTTTTCTGTCTTTCTTTTCATTATTTCGCTTTATATTTACTATTATATTCGCTTTTCTATTTGTTTCGGGAAGAGAAAAAAAACAGGGTCCCCTTTTACAATGGGTATATAAAGTTTTTCGAGGGTTTTCCACGATTGGATTCGGTCACAATAGAAAATCGACTCGGAATGCTCTTAAAAGAACAAAAACGAGCCGAAATTGTGTTTGTTAAAAGTTCTGGCGTAGGATCTCCTGTTCGGTAAATATATCGGACATATTCGATTTTGACCACTTTTCTTCGAGATCGAGAAAAAGGGAAAGCGAAACAAAAGAGTAATCGTTCTTTAAATGGTGAGAAAGGTAACGAACAATTGAATTGGAATTAAGTTCCATGGGGAAATGGTCAGATGTGACTTGTTAAGTAAGATCGATAGTTACTATATTGTATTGGATAAACTGCATTTGTTTAGGCTTAAAGAACTGCGCACTTTGTAAGCATTAAGTAGGAAATATAATGATGTTTTCAGATTACGATTGAATTACGTGAGCTCGAAAGCAATTGAAACGCATTAGAGAAAATGGAATGCTAGAAATTACATATTATTTGAATTTTTACAGTAATCACTACTGAAACGCGCAAGTTTGTTTCAAATATTTTTTGGAACCAAAGTTGAGAATGAATGACTAATACATTTTTGCATTCATTAAGATTTCTAAAGTAGTTATTTAGAAAATGGCAAAAAACGACCAACAACAGAGTAATGACATCATTATCATGGCTAATACCAAATTACTTTTCGAAATTTAATGGGAGATTGCGATTTACTAGTCGTTATTTTTCTGTAGATAAATTTATGTGCATACGGTTTGAACCAAGGAAATGTAAATTCTATAATCATTAAACGATGGTTGTGTTTAACTATTACATTATACGCAATTGTATAACTATGTTTCACTCTTCGCTTGGTTAAAGAAATAATTTGAGAATCTTCAAGGCTATTATTTAGGTCGTCATCCAATGACGACAGATTAATTTGGATGCATGTACTTAGTATAATTTTCGAAATTATATATAAAAATTATCAGTACTGTTTTATTAGTAATATAACGAGCTTACAGCTATTTTGTATATTGCATACATATACCCGAGTGTGTTAAGGGTAAAAATTATTTGTAAAACATATTTTTTCCTCGTAAATTATACAGTATTTTTTTGGCCCATCAGCTGACAGATTTTTTTTTTCAAAAAAAAAAAATTATTTTCAAAAAAAACAATTTTTTTTCAAAAAAACAATTATTTTTCAAAAAAAACATTTTTGTTTCAAAAAAACAATTTTTTTTCAAAAAAACAATTTTTTTTCAAAAAAACAATTTTTTTTCAAAAAACATTTTTTTACATCGCGAAAAAAATCAACATTTATAAAGGGCAAACCAACATCAATGTACTGCTTTGGTTGACACTTTGTATTTAAATTATCCTGAACAAGACCGGAGATTCGGAGCTTCCCTTGTCTGTTTGCGTGTCAGCATGGGCAAGAAAATAGATTCCTAATGCTCTTTATAGAATTGTATTTCTAACGGGAAAGTGTTTTGATTACGTTTCCAACAAATGCAATATCCGGCCTGGTTTTAGGTTTTTATTCAGAATGCGTAGAACCTCTTGAGGGTGTATGCAAACAACGGAAAAAATCATTTTGCTGTTGATTGTTTAGAGGGAGCAATGGTTTGGGAGAATGAAATGCTCGATTTATATTTGATATGTAGGTTAAATATAAAAGGTTGCGTGTTTATAAAATGCATACAAATACATTGCGCCAAAGAATATTTAACTATAATTATTATTGAATTAAAATATCTTATTTTGAAGGATATTTTAATACTATTGTAAATATATTGTGAGAAAATATGTCTGCTTCAAATGACCAAACATTCTGTAAGTAGTTATTTGCATAACACTTAGACTAAATGAATTATTTATTTTTACAATATATTACAATTTTTACCAATTTTGAAACTTCGATGACGGATACACTGAACTTGTAACGAATGTATTAAAATTTTTTTGGATCCACGCTTTAAGTTTTTTCAAATCCTAAAATTGCATTGCGTTTTACGCTAAGTGTTTCGAGTGTCGGTGACCACGTACTCTTTGGGATTTGTTACATGAATTCGATGATAAACGAGAACTGATGGTGGAAAAATTAATCTTTCAAAAACAGTTCAATTTATTAGGATTTTTAAATAATTTAATTTGAGAAAAATACTTATTATTATGGGAGTACTTATTTTTTTCCCCCATGACTGCTTAAATCCTTGTCATATTTAAGGAAACCAATGCGTAGCCTTTACATCTTAAAAATTACAAATTCTGATCACAATTTATGTATTTTCAAAGCTTGTATTCACATCTTAAAACTGTTTTAGCGTTTCAAGTTAAGTAGATAAAACTAAATGTTCATTTTGTTAGGTCAATTGATTCATTAAACATCACGGAAAAAAATATTTTTTCAATTTAAAGTAAATTTGTCGTCATGTTTTAAAATGTTTTTACGGAGTACGTATGGAGTGACATTTATTTTATGATTTTTTAATAAAATGAAATTTCAATACGTAAAATGAAGTTTTCTTTAGATTTTAAAAAGCAAATGATTCATCATATGTAATCAAAAATCAATATTACAATTAAAAAGACCAGTAAATCAACATAGGCGCTTTTGGGTTTCCCATTTAGTCCCATTGACCTGATTAATATCATCTCAATACTTTTCAGCCTTACATAAATTTTATATTAGTTGAAAAAGGTAATTACAGGTTTCTTAAAGTTGACAACTTAAAACCTGTATATCACATTACTTTACATCGGATATGTACGAACCCATATTTTAAACTCATTGATCTGCAGAAAGCAAAAGGATCGCATTTTAACAGCCAAATGCCTTTTCCTGGCCAAAGAGGGGGTTCAAAAACATATGACACACACACAACCCATCGCTAAGTGCCATTTCATTTGATTGCACAAGATAAGTGTCAGTCATTGAAAACTACATTTGAATATGGTGGGTTGTCATGGCGACCGAGTCGGATTCAAATGTCAAATTGAAATGTATCCGCCATTTTAGAGTTGGTAATGTAATTTTAAATTAACTGAAATAAGTAAGGTTGAATATATAAATGCTAAATTGACAATAGAAATATATTGGTAGATAGATTAAAAAAAATGTTTTTTTAATTGGAAATTTTAGAAGGTGTGAAAACTAGAAAAAAAACTAAATTTATTAAAAATTCAGAAATTCAAAAAAATCTGTCATTTTTTTTCTTAATTTCTCTTAATTCTTATTTAATGACTGTTACTGGAAAATACATTTACAAACTGAATGAAAATAATTAAAAAAATTTAGAGATCTTAAAGTTTACATTAAAGGATTTTATTTTTAAAACTATAAAATAATAACTACTTTTAACTTGAAAATTACTTTTAACTCAGCCTTTGATAAATATAAATAATTAGAAAAAAACTTCTTTACAGGATAATTCAAAATATATTATTGGAATTTGATTTATTTTCAGTTCATTTTATTTGAAACACAATAACATTTAATTATCTAATTAGTTTAAGTTATTTTTAGTCTTATCATTAATTGCTTATATTTATCACCATATAAGTAGTTTTACTTTACATTTATTATGGTTATTCATCACATTACGTTTAGAAAGAATGTAAAATATTACAAATTATGTTAAATATTATCTTTATGAAGTTATGCTATTGCTTTGAAATTTAATGTTTAAAAGGAAAAGAGCAAAGTAGAGTGGGGAATAAATGAAATTTTGCGATATATCCTCAAAAAATGTCTCCTCTGTGGCAATGTCTCCATGTGAAAGTTCCCAGTAATGTTCAGTACAATGATATTAATTTACAGATGTTTGGCTTTATTACATTATTTGATTGCTTCATTACTCTATTACTTCTTTACCCTTTTGACATTCTTTAAACGTAATCCGATTGTTTCATCTTTTGTAAAATGTCATGGTTGTCAACGATTTTAAGGTCCTATTTCACATAGAGGAGTCAATTGGTTGGTATTTCCATTGGTTAAATATACATTTAGTCCTTTTCTGAAATTTCACATAGTTATACCGTCAAATTTTGTGTATTATTTTACATAGATGAGTCAATTGGTTGGTGTTGCCATTGGTAAAATATTCCACTAGTGCTATTGTGAAATTTCACATAGTTATCAGCGATGAATCATATTTCACAAAGATGAATCAATTAAAAGATCAGTTCAATTTACCAGTCACAATAGTCACAAATATAACTTAGTAGTCATAGCCAGTTTAACTGGCACGTTTGTTATAACCGTAAATTAAGGAGACAAAAATGGCGTCTTCTTCATGGTTTGGCTTTCCGCATTTTTTAATGGAAACCGAGCTGGAAAAAGACATCGTCAACTTATTTACATAAACAGGGGCTTCTCTTCACGGAAAGAAAGTGTTTTCTCCTTTCCCATTAGTTCGGTCCAGGCGATTTAAAAACGCGGCTACTTCTGCTCAATGACGTTTTTTTTATTTTACGATTCTTTATTTTCATTATTTTAATACTCATTTTTTGGCGAATTTTTTTTTATAAGATTGGTTTCTCGGTTAGGGTTGCTACCTTAACAGTTATTGCTGGGGTCGTATTCGATTGAAGGGTTTGATGGGACAATGATGATATAAAAGGTATTTTTTGTGTCCCAAATTTTGCTTAAAAATGTAAGTCAAGGATTTAGGAAATATTATGTATATTTTTTTTAACGTTATTGATTTAATATTTTACTGCCTTTCTTCTTGCAATCATCTAAAATTTCACTCGTATTTGTATGTTATTTAGATTTTTAAAACTATTATACAGGTTGTCTCTTAAATTTTAAGGAAAACAGGTTTTAAACAAATACTTTTTTTTTTAAACTTTCCCACCCCAAAATGGGTTTAGTTCTTTTAGAAAGGTTTTCTTGTTCAAAAAATCCAAGATTAAAACTCAAACTTTCTAAATATAATTTATTCACAAATATTATGCTATATACGAAATATTTTTTAGCATATCAATAATATTTTATGTGCCAATAAAAAAAATGTAATTTTGCAGTCCCAGTAAAGTGTGCAAGTAGTAAGAGTTGAAATACAAGGACAAGTATACGAACATAATCTGCTCCGCCTTTTTTTTGTTGTGAATGTAACTGCGATGCTAAAACCATTTAACGTATATAAATCTCGTTATCTCTCTGTAAATTTGGCCCTCATTAAATATTAAAAAAAATCTGAAATACTAAAAATGAAAATGACACCAAACATCCCACATTTGACTAAAAAGAAAATTCCCACAATCCCATTATAGGTCAACGCATTATCCGTCCATTAGAATTAGCTGGGAATTTCACGCACGAGTAGGCGCATGGACCTTGTGGTGCTAAATTGCTCTCAATTGCTCTCACCTGCCCCCTGCGACAGCACTACACTGCAAAATTTTACACTCGGTAGAAGAGAAAATTGCTCTAATTATACCGATCTATGTCAATAAATCCCGTGTTCAGATTGGAAATGGAATATAAACATTTGCACGTTAGTGTATAAATGGCTTGTTTGGAAATGGTATTGTTGTGTCTATACATGGATGTCTAATGATATTTTTTATTTCAGTAAACGCGGTTTGTGTGTGCTTGGAGTTATTTAATTACGATTGTTTGGGTAGAAATAAATCTATTGTCATTAAGGATAGGTTATTAGAGTCAATTTTCAAAGTGTTTATTTAGAAATCAATTTTCTCGTTAATGGATTGGTAAACTATTTTTTTAAAAAATGAGCACATATCATTACTCTTTCAATTACCTAACATAAAATACACTGATAGGCCAGTTCTTTATGGTCACCTGATGGTTTTATGTGCAACCACAATCCTCAGTTTTATGCAATCCATAACACTTCAAGCTGGTAGAGGAAATATCATGGTTTGAGGGATGTTTTATTGGGCATTGCATGGGTCGCTTGCTTCCTATTAAACAATGTCTGAACGTCCAATAGTGTTAAAGTATTATCGCAGATCAATCACATCCAGATATGTTAATGGTTTACCCTGCCAGGGATGGATACTTACAGTAGTACAAAGCTCCTTTTGTCATAAAGATCACAATGTCCTCAGATGGTTCAGAGCATGATAGAACTTTAACCTTGATTCGTAGGCCTGCACATTCAGTTAAGAATTTGTGGGATGAGATCGAACGGAAAATCAGACAACTGGATTCAGCACCATCAAATCTTGAGGAATTGGAAAGTGAAGTCCATCTAATGTGGTTTAAGATTCCTCACATTACTTATCAAAATCTCATAGAATCTATGCCAAAAAGAATTCATGCAGTGGTAAGGGAAAAGATGGTCAACTGTTATATGGAAGGGTGATCATAATAATTTGGCCATTTAGCGTATAAGATAATGTAAGTATTGCAATAGGGTCGAAAATACAAAATGAAGATTTTGCGTTTTCTACACTTTTTGAATGTCATGATTCTGAAAAAGTGGTTTTGAAACACTGGTCTACCTGTCAGACTGCCTGTCTAAAACTACTCTACAGCTTTAACTAAAATATCAATTGACTTCAAATTCGGTGTGCGAGTCAATAGTACCTGTCGAACGTCATAATATGGTTATTGAGAAAATCGCGCATTCGCAAAGATTAGCTGCCGTAGTACTTTTAAGTTTTAAAAGAAAGTAATGCTGAAAAACTAAATGAGTTATAGATTTCAAATTGGGAAAGCGAGTTCCAAGTACCTGTTGGTCACCATAATAAGGTTTTTTTTAGAAATAGAGCATGGACAAAGGGTAATTGCCATCGAACTTTTAAGGTTTTAAGGCTATTTTGAAAGCAAAAAAGGGCTACAGATCTTGAACTTAAAACCCGTTTTAATATTACACGTCAAACGGGCCATTAAGTTTTCGAAAAATTCGCACGTACAGAACGGGGTGATTCATAATTTTTTTTGTTATGCGTATAACTTTGGGTTAAGGCCATTGCATTTAAGTCTATGAATTATATTTAAAATATATATAAAACATAATTCTTCCTTATGTTTAATCCATTTAGTTTTAGAATAAGCATTCTGCGATTCATAAAACTTAATGTTAAAATGCCATATTTTTTCTTAACTTTTGTTATTGGTTAACTATTCACAGTACTACAAAGATCCGACGGTTAAAGGTTTATTTCTTTAAGTTTTACGTATTTGTAAAAAAAATTAGATACAAATTGATAAAAATAAATAATAATTCGATACCTAAATTCTGTATATAACCCTTAAACGCTTTTGTCTTATGGATCGATGACTGTTTATCTCGAATCAAAAGAGAAAAACTGGTGCCAAAACCCATTACCACTATCATTCCAACATTTATAAATATTAATGCCAAACAAACCTCTCTTCTCCTCCCTTATCAAATAAAATATCCAGCACAATTCAAGAGAATCCACAATACTTTCAAAAAAAGATAGATAAAAATGGAAAGCTATCAGCGTCACTTGTATCCTTAAAACGTACTTCAAAGTCAATGCTAAAGTCTTCGGTAATGTCTTTATAATGATATCTTCTTCTATCTAAACCGATACAAACCAACGGAGAGTGACTACTAAAGGACACGAACGGACTGACCAATCAGTTGAAGTGTAAGTATCCGTGCACGCCTATGGTCTGGTAGCCTGGTTGTCAAACTTGATTTAAGTTTGAATTTTGTTTGCGCGACGCGAAAAGCCCAGTTTTGAAGGATAGCGGATACAAACTATAGGACAATATGTTTTGATGACATTTTTAAGAAGATATGGTTATGAAAGCTAAATTGAGTTTTTGGATGGGAAATATAAGGGATAAAAAATAGGGGAAAATATGGTTTTAAACAGTAAACACCCCGTGGCGGATTGCTAGCCTAAAAAAAATCTTGTAGAGAATCTGGTCACGTATATTGGGAGAAAAAGAAAGTCGGATGTTGTTTTTCAATAGCATTGTTTCGCGTGGAGATTTACAGTAAGATTTTATGAATATTATTGGATTTATTTGTTATATTTGTAGATATCAAAAATATAAATATATTAAAATATCTCTTAATTAAAGCCACTTTTTACTTACAAAAATATTTTTTATTATTGTGTTCACAATGGCTGCTATCCAACTATGGGTAACTATGATGATGAATACTAGTAAAATTACGCAGCACCGGTATCTCAATAATGAGTTATACACAGATAACATGTTAATGAAAAAAAGATTGGAAAGTATGTTACCTTTTTTTCTAACGTTTCTGGATATAAAAAATAAGTTTTAACAGTAAAAGTAAAAAAAAAGTGTGTGTTAAATTCAAAGATGTAAATTGAGCATAGATTTTAAATTCAAATTATTTGGTGATATAAATTTTTTGCTCTAAGTTAAATCTTCTAATGCAGTTTTTTCTTTTAAAAATTACTTAAAAGTATCAAGTAATAAGTTAAAAAAAATATTTTATGAGACTTTGAATTTTTTGAATATCTTTCCATTACTTAACTTTTAAAAAAATGCGAAAATATCCTACATATATGGAAACGAAGTAGTTTGAAGCATATTGTACTAGACACGCAACGGTGGAAAGTTTATTTATTTGCATTTTTCATTAATCTCACATGCTGAACTACGCTCCCCTTTTTTTAATTCACTACATCAACTCCTCTATGGCACAAAAATTTCTCTAAAAAAGAGATGAGAAGTAATTTACATACTTTTTCACATCTTATTTTAGTATAGGATTCCTTTAAACAAATAAAAAATACATGCATGTAATTGTTTTCATCCCCTGTTGTGTGATAAATAAAGTAGGCACGGTTTTTTCCGTGTATTTGAATAATGTACTTTTCTTGCTGTTCGGACGTATTGGGGTGAAAAATTCCTGTTTTAAGGTCTGTTTTAAACTCTATTATTGAAACTTGAAAAATTAACTGTAAATAAGTGAATACATTAAATGTATATAAAATAAATTTTATTGGAGAGAAAAAAACCCACCTAACTGCACGTTAAAAGGCAGTAAAAGTTTGTTTGTATGGTTTTTGAAAAATACTTTACATGTGAAGAATACTTTTTCTTGATATACAAATGTACTTGATTGTAAGGAAATGGTTTTCCTTTTGGTATGTTTAACACTCTATTTATTTAAAAGACATTGAAAAATATAATGTTCGTCAATTTTAAAGTTATTATTATTAGTTTTTAAAATATAATTCATAGTGAAGTAAAATATCTGCTTTTCTTAAAGAGTTATGCATTTTTAAAATGCGTAATGAAAGTAAACTATTCTAATATAACTTCGAACTTTTTCGGTTATAATATTTAATTTAAACATTAATATTTTAAATGGGTTGACCTTAAAGAGTATAGTGCGGGGATAGTGGCAAAAGTGTTTGGTAAGGCGCCATATAATGATTTTTACTGTGGCGAACACGCTAATAAGTGATTCACTATAAACTGAAGAAAATGATTTTTCAGTGTTTATATAATTCCCATTAAAAGATATTTACCAAAGTTCACAAACAAAACGCCAGCTTATGATTTGAAATATTAATTTCAATTATAGGAAATTTTATTGGCATAGTAACAAGTTTAATACACAATCGCAACTATTTTCCTGCTGAATGACAATAAAAAAAAGACATTCTGATAGAAATGTTCAACAATTATTTATATTATGACTATATGCCTAAAAACGTGTTGAAGAATTGTTTTCATAACTGGAAATTAAATAATCTGACATTGATTTCATAAGCCGCACTTTCATTTATATTTTCCATAACGTTAAATTAATTTCCTTCTTCAAACAGCAGCATTTGTTGCAGCATTTGTACACCAACATAGCACAAAATACATATTGAAGATGCCAAATACTTTCACAGAAAAAGAAATCCACGCTCATTCAATTGAGTAAAAATTACAAGTAAGCAATGAGAAATGACATTAGTAATAATAATAGCAAGACATCGGGTTAAAAAAATCTTTTGTTTATTTAATAGATTTTCTCAATCCGTTCTGTGGCAGCTAAAATGAGTAAAAATTCTGTAGGAAAATAAAGATAAAGTAAATTTAAAATGAGAAGGAGTATTAAAAGAGTAACGAATTTGAGAGCTTGCAGGAGGAATTGAAGATGATAAAGAAACACAGGCAAGTTTCTGACACTAGTTATTTTAAACAAACAAAAAACACGAACTTTTTTTTTTAATTCCTTACAAAACTTCCATCTAAAGTCAAGAATATTTTATTTGGATCCATGGAAATAAACTCATTTTTGTCACTTAACTTGTTTTAACTATATATTTTTAATACCTGTTGTCATATAACTAATCCTGCTTAGAAATATTTTATTTGGATATTAGTTAATAAACTAATTTTTGTTCTTCATTTGACTTTAAAAAAAACTCTTCTTATAAAATCTAAACTTGTTTTTGATGTATAAAATTTTGTTTTTGGAAAGACCAATGTAAAATAGATCTAGAAGGTCAGCAAAAGTATTTTATTGAATACATTTTATTGAATACAATTGTTAACTCTTTGTTTTAAAAAATAGTGTATGGTGCTTATATATTACTACCTAATGCTTGAACATATTTAGCACTTAATTCTTTTGTAAAAAGAACAAGATGCTAAAAGTTTATGAAAAAGTAATAGAAACATTTACCTTCTACTCCCACAAAAAAACGCATACATAGTAGAAATCGCAATATAGTGAAAAGAGTCCTGCACACTCAGTTTCCTATTACTACCTCCTATAAAATGAGGAGAAAAAGTTATTTTGAACAAGACAGAATTGAGACAAAGAAAAAAAGGGGTATAGTACGGGGCAAGGATATTATAGTACTGCCTTTTTCTCTCTCTACGACCTCTTGTCTGCAGCATATTGAAATTCGACTAGGGTATCCAGCAAATAGTGCACGGCCTGGTAGAAATGAAATGTCAAGTGTTGAAAACAAAGGTGGTCCTAGAGTAATAACGTAGGGGAGGATTATTTTTTTTTTTGTCGTGCAGGATTATTTTTCTTTGGCCCATTTGTTCAGATAGACTAGCGGAAATGAGGTGTCTTACGAGTTGAGAGATTTTTTTTAAATAAATGTTGTATTGAATTAAAGTGATCGTAACGGCGAGTAATGGTGGAGAGCTGGATTTAATTTAAGCGTTGACAATATTAAAAGGATGTGTAACATTGGAAGTAGGAGCTAAATGAATAATTTCTAAGGTTTTATTCTTGTACTTTTTAATTTTTCGTCTTGTTTTTGTATTAAAAAATACAATATTAATAAATTAACTTGCATGTGTTTTTCTTTAACCGTATATTTTACTTAATGAACTAATAATAGCAATTTTTATAAACTACACCACATCGTGTGTATTTGTAATGAATAATAAATTTAAGAAAAATATTTTATGCTACTGTTTTGTTTTTGGATAAACATCTCTAAATACATTTGATTTTTATGAGATATGTGTAACTGATTATACAGCATCTATCATTAAACATAAAAATCTGTTTGTATTTATTTAAAGATTATAGGTTATATTATTTTTTTGTCAGAAAGAATATAGTGTAACCAAAAACATTTATATTACACCTTAATTTAACACAGTTTTGAAATTATATAAAACATTAAAATATTTCATTTTAACAAATGTTTATTTCAACAACATTGTACAAATTTTGAGAAATCTAACCTAAAAAATAATTTTGCAAATAACTTTAGGAAAAATATTTAAGTGTTAAGCTGATTTTTAAAAAAAAATGCACATCATTGAATAGAACATACATATTTTACACTTTAAATAAACTTAGAGTAATTGCTTATAACTTAGGCAATATATTAAATCCGTTGATTATTTACGCCTAACTTACTTCCCCAAAAACTATTATTTTTGAAAATAACAGTTGTTTCTTCACAAATTTGCAAGCTAATTAACTCTCTAATTGCCCACTTTGAGTAAAATAACATTGCGTTTCGTAAGACTGTGACACAATGTAACATGTAGATTGTTATTTTGATGTAGTTGTTTTTAAGTAACATTTGGTTTTACTGACTAACTGCCCTTTTCTTAATGATAAGATATATGCTAATGGTTGCTGCTATATTTTCTATTGTATAATTGAGTTATATTCTAAAATAATAGCAAAAGTTCAATTTAACGACAATAAATCAAATTCGTCTTTAAACTGCTTTTATGATATTCAATGAATTTCAAGAAAACGAATAGCTTCCCAAAATCTGTCTTTCCCTGTTTTCCAGAAAAGTGCTATAAAAGGGGATTAAAGTATTCTAAGTGATTTTACTGCCTAACTTAAAGCATTAAAAAGTGGTAATTGGATTAAACCGCTGATTATTTACATTGGTGCAAGTGACATTGAATATTGCAGTGCAGAAAAAGAATGTGAAAACAACAGTTTCAAGTGAAGATAAAAGCTATTTAAATTTTACTGAGTGTCTAGAAGTAATTTAATTTTACTCAAATAATTCTTTATATTTCCACGATATCGAAAATTAAAACAATTATTTTAGAACCCAAAACCATCTAGATTTGAGCTCGACTCTCTGACGACCGGGGCGCGAGTCACCCGGCAAAAAATAATTTCTTCCAAACAACATTCACGGATTCACCCCTTCCCCCCCCCCCAAAAGTTGAAATGTTTGGGTGCAACCATAGAGATCCCCAAATGAAAGACCCAAATTTCCACCAAATTATCGCCAAATCACAAATGTATTTTTTACGTAATTACAATGTTTTCGCAACAATTTTTTTTTACGAAACGGAAATCCATCACTTTACAACGTTTCAATACAGTGGTATACCTATGTAAGTCTTCAAGTATTCTTAAAAGTTTTTCTTGTTAAATATTAATCAAAATATTATCAAAATTTACTTATTGAGTTTGTGTTACAGCATAGCTAAAGGAAATAGCTATGCATAATAATAAAATTTTTTAATCCCCTTAAAAAACACGCCAAATTATCATTCCGGAGGAAAAAGATACCTCCTGTGAAGAAATACTACTAGACTTCGATATATCATTCCATCTGCTTTTCAGACGATGCATGGATTGAAAAATGCTGGAAAAGCTTCGAACCACGATTTTTTTCCTAACAAAAATCATTCGGCAAAAATTTATCAAATCATTCGTCGGCAAGTATCAAATAAAAAAAAATGGAATCGAACCAGCCACGAAGTTAAAAGAAATCATGTAAGCTATAGCTGGCAATCTTGAAAATCTCTATCGCCGATATCATCTCCTTGTGTGTGGAAGTCATAGGAAAAAGAAGCGATCAGTCAACTACTTTCAACCCCTTTTCTTGGCTTTTTGAAAAAGTGGAAAATGATAATCTGGATCGCCGGAAAAACCAGAAAAAAAGACCCAGGACTCCTCTGATCCAGGAGTTATGTGGTAGGGAACTCCTGTTTCTATTCAGTTTGATACGTTCTATTCCGTGTGTTTCCATCGACAGCCATATGCAGATAAAGTGATGGTTTGAAGCTCCAGACAAGTTACATGATGTATGGGGGTGCTATGAATAATGTTTTCGGCTTTGGATCGCTTTGTGCAGCTAGAAACAGTTTATGGATAGAGAGTCCTTTAGAAAGAGATATTTTGTGGTTTATGTGGACTCAAAAGTTTGTATTTTGACTCAAGTTCAGTTTTTCTAACTGGTGTAGAATGGTATTCGTAGTGAAATATAAACAGTTTGCAAGCTTTGTTTAAGATTCTTTTCAGCGATAATGATTTAAAATATTTTAACATTCCGTTGTCGATTGCTTTGTGCAGCTAGAAACAGTTTATGGATAGATTCCTTTAGAAAGAGAGAGAGAGATTTTGTGGTTTATGTAGTCTCGAAAGTTTGTATTTTGACTCAAGTTCAGTTTTTTTAACCGGTGTCAAACCGTATTAGTTGCGGAATGTAGACAGTTTGCAAGCTTTCTTTTAAATTCATTTTAATGATAATTAACTAAAATGTTTTTATATGCTATTTTTAGTAAGACTCGTATACGTTTGTCTTCCCTATGTATATAATGTATGCAATAGAAACTAACCTATCCACCATTAAAAATTTTAAGAAGTAAAAGAAGCACACCAAATTGCAAATCATTTTTATTTATTTTGAAATGTTTAAAAATTGATTGTATAAAGTTTGACACATTTAAATTAGTACACTCTTAAAACAAAAGAGTGAAATTCACTCCTATAGGAGAAGTGCATTTTCGGCACCGGAAAGGAGTAGAAATTAACTCAGACTGAGTTAAAACCGCTCGTTTAAGAGTGAAGGACGCAGATTGTTTTTTTATTTCTTTTACCCACTCCGAAAAGAGTGAATTCACTCTATAGGAGAAGTGCATTTCGGCACGGAAAGGAGTGGAAATTAACTCAGATTGAGTTAAAATCGCTCGTTTGTTTTAAGAGTGTACATATCTGTGGAATTTTTTTTCATTTTAAACTCGAAAAACATGAAAGATATAAAACGATTTTTTCTGTAGTTCCGATGACGAATTGACCAATATTGAAGAACAAAAATTAATCTCTAGAAATAACTTCACTCCAACTCAAGTTTAAAATTGTTATATTTTGTCATATGGTTATAATCATACACATGAAGAGTGTAGGTGCAAAGATTACATTATTCGAAGTACAACTAACATAAAGGGTCCACACACAGTCCGTTCATTGGTGACTTTTGATAATGACAAATTCAATTAGGCGAATTCGTCTCTGAAGGATTGGACCCTATATTTCAATTTTACTTAGGACAACGTGGACACTGTATCCTTTGGAATACTTGATTCGTAAACCTAAAATAATATAAAATGTCATTAATTTAACGTTTTATGTTAAGCATGTTTGATTACAATGTCCAAATGTTGAAGTTCGGAAAAATGCATTTAAATTTCAAAATACTTTATCAAATTCTACAAAGAAGATAAGACATGTGTTTGTAAACTGTTGGTCATTGGTTGCGAGGGGAGACTCGAGATATTTGCCCCTTTTGGTGGTATGTGTCCTAAATTTAAAACTAGGGAAAAATATGCCGATGATACTTTAATACTCACAATATCAATAAATTTATTCCCTTTTCAAAGTTCTATTACAGAATTTCAGTTATTATTATTTTTTTTTTAATTATGATGGAATCTTTGTTTTCTTGATGTCTAACTTCTTTTGGGAAAACTTCTACTATTCAACTTTGAAGTTTTTCAAAAGTAAAAAATATATATTTAAAAATACGTATTTTTAAAAGTAATTAAATATACTATATAAACAAAAAGTATTACCTATTACAAAATAAAATTAAAAAACATGGGATGTTTTTGCAGAATTTTAATTATTTTAATGCATTTGCATTTACGATTAAGAACATCCCATCAATAAATGAGACAATAGCCTGTTATTTATTTGTTTTAAATTGAAATTTTTATTGAAAAAATAACGTTTAAAAATATTAATAAAATTGCCCCTACAATAAAAGATATTACGGCTTTTCACTACGACAATTTTTTTTCTGGAAAATGTATTGAATAAAATAAGGACTAAAATCTGAAAAGGGGATCAAAAATTATTATAACGTACCATGTGTTAATTAAAACTATAGATTGATATAAGTATTTCATTAAGCAACTCATTTTATTACATTACGCAACAAGTTTTTGATAAAAAAATTACTATGTTTTAAAACTTCAGTAATTATACTTTTAAAAATATTTTTTCACTTGTTTGAATCAACTATTTTTATATTTTAAAAATAATTTGCGTTGTTCGTTGCATTAAATTCAACACTAACTTTAATTGAATTATTATCCAACCATTTCAAATAATGATGGTTATTACTATGTAGACGTTTTTCAAGTATTTGACATAATTATTACTTATGTATTAAAAGTTTAGCTTGCAAAAGTGCTTTATGTAAATCCCTTTTATTTTAATTCGGATTTTATTTCTTTCCAGCAGCATTTCGCATTCGAAAATCGCCAAAGAAGATCAATACCTATTTTATCCGATAGATGGCACAACAGGTTTTGTATCGAAATTTCATAAAAGAATCGTTCTTTTTCGACTTTTGAAGTAGGATTGGAAGTAGAAATTTCTTTTTTTTTTTAAGGATAGTTAATTATTGAAAAACAATCTTTAAGCTTCCCTGCAACATTGTTGGGTAGAATCGTGAAAAATTGTAAGAATTGTATGCACAAAGTAAAATATAATGGTGAAGGAAAACAATTTAAAAGAAAAAAAATGTTTTATAAAATATTGTTTTCGAAAATACTTTCGTTTTTCAAGTTTAAATCGAAACAAATGAAAGAAAAATTAAAGTCATAGCGAAAAAGTAAACTTTAAATGTAATAAGTATATTTTTTAAAAATAAATTGTTAACAAATATTTCGGCATAAATTATTAATTACTAAATTTAAGAATAATTAATTATTTCTATCAAATTTTTTTAATTGTCTCAATGAAGTACATAAGTGAACTCAATCTTCATCAATTATATTAAAAATAATTTTTGTAATATTATACTGTTGTTTAAGTTTGAGTTAGATCCCAGCTCGGGTGTTTTGAGCTGGGAGAAAATAAATTGTTTCGCGGGCCTTGATTGGTGAATCAATGCCAAGTAGAAAAAGAGCACCAATCGAAGGAAAAGTAGGAATGAATAGTGGAAGGAACTACGTCACCAGAAACGAGCAGATTTACAGTGTTGCGAATTTTTTGTTTACCGGTGGCTAATAGCCCGCACTTACCTCTAGTGTGAAGGCTAAACAAAACAACGCATGCAATTATTTGTAAGTCAATTATTGTGTGGGATTCATATATTTGATAGGGGCCAGCGTGGCTAGGGTGTTACATTCGAGGTATATGTCCTCGTCTTACCCCTTCAATTCTTTCAACTGATTGCACTAGAAAAAAATGTCCGACAAATAAACAACTTTGTCATGCATGGTATACTGGTGCATGTTTTGTTAAAAGTAGCTAACTAGTTCTAGTTGCCGCCAAATCAAATGTCTTCGGTAAAAAATTACGCCCAATAAACTTCATGTAAATCTAAAGTTAATCCCTCCGAATAATTAATTAAATATTTCCTTTGTTCTCGACATATACCTCAAATGAAACTATTTTTATCCGTGAAACAAATCTATAAATCTCCGGCGTTTGATGTGCTACATTATTTCTGTATTTCTCCCATCTTTATTTTCGATCCTCTCGAATTTCTTGTAAAACCAGCCGACTCCACAAACCACTCTGCTATTGTTTTGGTTCAAAAGACACAATAATAACTCCTAGACCCTAACTTGATAAAAATAATAATAACAACTCAAAGGCTAATAGAGGTAGAATTTGGTCTTTTTTTCTTTGGAGTTCTTTATTTTTATCCTTTTTTCGTCGGGATCAACTGGAGAAGTTATGCTTTTTTTTATTGAACCGATTCCTTCCGGGTAGCCTTGTATTTTCTGGCACAATGTTTTGATGTTTGTGAAGTAACGATAGTATGTTTCTTCCTTGTTTTCCAGGCTCTAGCGCTACGTTATTTCTACCAACCGAACTGACAACTCCCCGGATTTAAATAAGTAATAATTATTTTTCTAGATTAAGGGCCATAAGAAAGTTTAATGTTTTCCAATTCGGAAATCTGGCAATTTGTAGATATGACAAAGAATTTCGGAAGGTAGTTAAAAATCTGGAATTGTCAGGTTAAATACGGAGAGTTGGCAGGTTTGCGTTAGGCGTCAGGTGTTATACTTGACCACGGTTCGAAATTAATAGGGGATTCTTCCGAAATCTACATGTAACTCCAGCAATCTAAAATAAAAAAACTTTTACAATCAAAATATTTTTATTAGTTTATGTTATTTTGGTTGAAAGAATGGTAAGTACCCATTTCAATTTTTCAGTTATTCTATTATTCAGAAAAATTAACCAACATAAAGATTAATAGAAGATAAATAGAAGATTTTGTACAAATAAAGTATCTGGTATGTAACTGCAAAATAAAAATAAAAATATTTTAGGGTTCATTGAGATAATAGTTTTTCGTTTGTCAGCAATTAGTTTATAGTCTAGTAATGGATTAATTGAAATGACTAGTTTTGTAGCTAAATATGTAGGATTTGAAATTTTACCTTCAAATATTCAAAGTATATTTCCCGAATTAAATAGTGTGTCTGAAAAGAAAGCATACAAATGTCACATGCCATACCACATGCATCAAATATTACTAAAATGAAACAATTATATAATATATCTGTTTTAAATATACTTGAAAACCGTAACGAAAACAGGTAGAGTTTATACAAAAGTTCACCAAACAAAAAGATCATATGCTAAAAAAAATATTGAAAAAACATAAGTAGTAACCAAGCATCCTATATAAATAACATAAAATTTACTCTCTTACGAAAATAAGCACAGTTACGAAGCTTTTTATAAGAATTGTTCTTTTTTAAACTGCGATTAATTACTATCTTCTCCATTGTCCACTAGAAATAAAAATCTATTTGATCATTTCATTAGAATATTCACTTTATTTTTGCTGAGTTATCGTAATGAATGCTATCTTGCAATGCTTACATATTTGAAAATCGGGCGTTAAAATGATATTTTATAAAATAACATATTTTGTAGTTGTTTGAAACTGTACGGGTGGTCTTGTCTCTAGAGAAAACATTAGCTTTCATAAAAAAGTTTGCAGTGTAAAAGTTTTTATAAAGTCTCCATCTCTTTGTAGCCCAACCTTCAAAGCAAATGTGTTACGTTAAATGTTATTGATGCTAAGATTCATTTTAAATTTCATTTCAAATTTCAGAAAAGAAGCATATAAATATTTAAACTACTGCGATATTTAGTTCGCGAATTTAATAACTTGTTAATTATTTTATTGAAGGTATCCAAATTTAAATAACTTTTGAAAATTGAGAATATTAACGTGCCTTGAAACAAGATAAAACAAATGCGACTTTTTAAAATTAAATTTTAGGTTTTTAATAAGCATTTAGACAAAATGTTCACCTAAGTATTTAGAAAAGTATAATTTTCTTTAATCATCACACACACACATTAATTATTTCAAATTAAACTCTTAAAAAGACATTTTCAAAGCTTTACTACTTTTTTGTTGTTGCTATATTGGTAATACTGTATGGTAAATATATATAAAAACAAACATACTTTTTGCAAGGTTTTAGCAGCTTTAATTAAAAAAAGCTAACTGAAGAGCCTTTTTAAGTAGAACTTTTATTACAATTACTTTACGGAATTCTTATTCGTCATTCTGTTATTTAACTGTTTAATTAACAATTACCGGTTTTTAGTAATAATTCCCAGTTTATTACTTTTACAAAACGTATAGATAAAATATAAGATTACATCTTATATAGACAATAAAAATGATAAGTTTCTCAAGCGAGAGTTAAAAAGCGCGTTTCTACACTTTCGGTAGCACTACTGCCCTCTGCCGGCAAAAGGATACACTAGTGAGAGGCGCGTAACGAGTTTGCATTTGAAATCTTGAAAATGCATAGTATATAGAGAATTTAACCTTAAAAATAAATAACGTGACTATATAATTTAGTTTTTTTTTGGTAAAATTTATCTCAGATTTGTACCTACTTCATTTGTTCATATTTTTCTTTAGTATTATTATTATTTAAATATTACTATTAAAGCTATTAAATGAGAAATCCGAAAACATAAAAATTCGAATATTTTATTAAGTATATACAATAAACTTACTTATATATTATATATTTTCTGAATAAGAAATAAATGAAATAATTTTTTTTTTTTGCATCAAAATTTATAAATTGCTTTCTGAATCTGTAAAATGTTTTTTTTTTTTAAATATATTGTTGATTTTAAAATGCGTTCAATACTTTTATTCATTTAGTTGTAAAATATCAAATCATAGTTTAGCTCCACTTCAAAATAATTAATTTATCACATAAAAAAAATCTATATTAGGGTCTGTATCAAATTTAAAAAAAAATGATAAATAAAGCAGAATTAAAAAAGTATTCGGGAAAATTGTTGAAATTTGGTAATTAACATGTATAAATAAATTCCCATTAGCATATTTCTATTACTAATATTTTATAACAAACTTGGTTGAAAGATGACAATATATGGTAAAATATTGTATTTGATAACGTACTGCGCTAGTAATAATGGATGCATTACTTTTAATGAGCCTTTAAAACTCATAAAAAATAATATAATAATCTCCTAAAAATATAATTCTCATAAAAAATAACAAAAGTTTTAATTGCTCGTACGTTTCTTAGGATTTCTTTTGAATTTTTCAGTTATGAAGATAAATTTGGAAATAGATACTAATATATTTTTATATTTACATGAGTTTTGTTCGGATTTTCATTCAGTATGTAGACTGATGTATTTCAATTTATCCTGTATTAATAGGTATTTTTTTTACAATTTGAAAAGTGTGTTGTATTTGTAATTCATAAGGAATCAAATTCATTTCATTTTTTTGTTAGGCGTTAATTATCGATTATAACATTCTTTAGAATTTAGTTAAAAAACTTTTTGATCAAGTTGATTAAATAAAATTTCGAAATATTTTTACACTAAAATAAGAACTGTCTCATAATTTCAAGATGGAAACATTACAGTGCATTTATTCAGTATTATAGTATCATTTACGTATAAGTTTGTGTGTGATATCATTATGGTGGCAATTTCCAACTTGATTGGTTAAGAAGCTAATTTTAGGTAGTTTATCGTTATGTATAGGTAGAACCTATACAAAGAAAGTAGACACGTATATGAAGTAACTGATGGTTAAACCTAAGGATCGGAGAGTATCGTATGTTTTGGGGCAATGTTTTGGACAATCTATCTGTTAGAAGTAATTCTGGGGCTCAAAATTTTATTTTGATTGCGAAAGAAAAAGTTTGGTTTGAATACGCACTGTTAAAACTGGTTTATCAAATTCGAGAATAATGATTATATTTTTAAGAACACAATTGGTTCATGAAATAGCTCTGGAATTTCTGAAATTTGAGATCATGCATGTCCTCATTTTGAAAATGATTGATAAAAAATTGAACGGATGGTGGCAGTGTCTATGTGCCGACGCTGGCTTGATCTCACGATGCGAGGACCCACGCTAGCCTAGTTCGAAGCGTAATCCCACTCTGCCATGTTTTGTCGATTTGTAGTTAGTGTGTGGAGAACCGCCACTAGATATGTTGAATTGTAGGAACATTATAATCTTAAATTTGAGGTCTCAAAGTATTTTATTTTGAAAAAAAAATTCATAAAAAAATAAGAAATCCAAGTATTAACAGTGCTGTTCCTGAAATGTGTCTTTTTTAAAATTAATACTTTTTCACACTTCAAACGCTTTTCTACTTAAACTATTTGAAATATTTTGTTATTTTACATTTCTTCAAAAACAAATTTTGCAATCTAATTTTTATCAGTATTCTTTTATATAATTCTACAATTCTTTTATACTTTTCTTCTTTTATACTTTTAAACAATTTATTTTAATTAAATTTGTATTGTTTCATAATTTTAGCCAGGAAACAACTCACTTTTTTTCTAGTTGGATAGACCTAGCCAATTACCAGCTTACAGGAATGTCGTATTGGGCAATTCAAATATATTGAACACTTTAGGCACAGTTCGGGGAAAAAACATACATTAACTCCAAACGCACCTCGGAATTCCAATTCCATGGACCAAAGTGAAAAGCCTTTCCATTTGGAGACAACTTTTTCCTTAAAGTAGGTCCACGCATATTCGAAATATGATAAGATGATTTCTCTGTCTCTCTCGAAAGGAATAAAAGCAAGCAAGCCGCCAAGTATCAGGCATAAGAAATTCCCCCAATAGAAATTCAGGCCATGAACCCTATTTGAAATTGACGAAATTTATTTCTCTACTTTCTGGCCCGGGATGCAAATCTGGTATAGGCATAGGATCATAGGCACAGAGTTTGGTCTTTAATCTGCAGCGAGATTTTTTTTATTTCTTCCAGAGATATATTTATTTTGAGAATATGGTATTACTGGTATCGTATGGAAATATAGAAGATGCCACACTGCACACAACATCTGAATACAGATTGCATCGGAGATCTGGTGGGGGGACTCCAATAGGCAATATTCGTGTTTGTTTTTGTGTGCTGGGGGTGGGAAGATATAGATTTTTTTATGGATGCGCTGAACTTTGGTGGAAGGAATGCATTACATTATACATAGATTCTTTCAAATTATAATTTAATAATTTTTCATTGAAAAATCGTTGTACTTTAATTGACGAATGACGTTCACTACTGCAATAAAGAAGACTTCAAATTCAAAGTTTTAGTGTATTTGCCAAAATTTTATTTCAATATGTATGTAATGCGATGTTTTTTGTTTGAACAAAGCGTTTTGTTTGAACTGAAGCGTTTTTTAAAACAATTTTTGGTGGAATAATCACTGATCAAGTTTCACTGTACTGTAATAATGCACTTTAAAATTTAAGAAAAGTAAAAAAAATCAGCTTTCATTTTGATTTTTAATTTAAAAAGTAGTTTTAATTTGAAATTTTAAATGTCTAAATTATTAATTATTTATTTTTGTTTGTATAAATTTATTTTTATATTGTCATTGCTTAAACAAACATTTTGCAATGAATTTCTATTTTATAATTTCATTTTACCCAGTTCTCATGAAAATTTCATAAGGCTTCCTATTTTCTTATTTTCAAAGCCTCAAATCATACAAGCGGCATAACATTTAGGCATTACTATTTCTTTTTTCCTCCTATCAGAAAAATTTCAGAAACGCCAATGAACTGATCCCTAAGGAATTTTAAAATCCTTACCGCTGCAAAATATTTTCCCTTCCTTTTCTTGTCAAAAATAAATGAACAAACTTTAAAAAATAAAAATCCATCTTCAATTCCGGAGTTATGCGCTCGAACTCCCAGGCCCCACGCAAAAATATTCTTTTCCAAACCAATCAGACTTGGTGGAAAGCCCATCCATAGTTCTACATCTACAATTTCTCCCTCATCCCAAACTCGGACTTTGTATTTCTTGGTGCGTTGTTATTATTGGGCCTCTCTCTTTTCCTCTGTGGCCAGTAGATGTGAAAGAAAGGAAAGAGGTGATATGCACTACCTGAGTTTTTAGATGAATGAGAACATATTTTTCTTAAAACAGTATAAATACAATTGTTATGTTGTTTGTTAAAACCTTACAGTCAGTAAGTTCTTCAGTCATTGTCTATACATTTTTCCAATCATTCAATTGTTCAATTTGAATTTTCAAATCAGGTAAGCTTGTAATTAATTTTTTTCTCAACAAACCTTTTTTAAAACAATAAATGAAATACATATTGAACAATGAGAAATGAACAAGCGAATTAAAGGACAAACAAGTAAAATATATAATGAGTATGCTGATGCTGAACAGTAACGTGTAAATTATTCAATATTGAAATTTGAGGTTTCAAATTTTTCTTTGCTAGAGTGTGCAGTTTCTCTTTATTTCCATAGTTTTTTCATGGTCGAACAACGGATTATTTAGTGTTAAAATTTTAAAAGATATTTTTATTGTTGTTAAATTTAAGTTAGGGTAAGTTTTGACACATGTGGAATTAATCTTCTTTAGCCAAGATATTTATATTTCACAAAGTAACAAATCAAAGAAGGAAACTAGAAACAGCTATACTAAACAAGTATTCTCTAAGCAGATCACAGTTTCCTTTAGTAGCCGGCGCACACGGACATTTCAATTTATTTCGTTCGTTTTTTTTGCAAAAGAGGGGCGCGGACATTGAAGGCGCTGAATTCCCTTCGTTTCATCTATTTCTTCTTTTGTGTATAGTAATGGGGAAGGCAGGCGAATCAGATTTTACAATTTCCTTCGCTCCAGCCAACCAATTATGGCAGATGAAATAGAAGGTTTGCTGCCGTTGACCAGAAACTTTATTTTTCTTCGGCAGGGGGGTTGTGTTCATATTGCTTTGACCTTCTGTGTGTATAGGATTTTAAATAGGGGTTGAAGGTATTAGGAGTTAGCTAGATTAAAAAGGAGTAAGTATAAATTTCTTAAACTTACCAAATATGTATTTTGAGTTATAGACAACAACAAAAAGACATATTAAAAATGTCTGTACTTAGACGTATGTGCATTAAAATGTATATGTAGATTTTTGAATAGGATTGTTTTAGCAACAATTCAGTTTAGCAAGATACAAATTTATATCCATTAAATCTGTGGTTATTGTTAAACCAATTTTATGCTAAAATAATGTTTGGTCCTACTAAAAAAGTAAGGCATTTTAATGAAAATAATTTTATTAAATGTGATTAACTGAGTTATTTAAAGTTGTGGTAGGTTTCTGAATTGCAAATGTTTGTTGGGGGATTATTATAATTATTTTTCTATGGGTTTTGTGTAATTTGGTTAAAAATTTACAATCACCTTAAGGTTTTATATTATTTGGTTACACAATAATAAGTAACATTAGAATATTTTTAATATAAATTATTGGTTTCTCGTTTAGTTGCTGAAATAGATAAACGACTTTTTTTGCATCCACACCACATTTAGCTAAAATCACTTTAAGTAATATAAACTTTACGAAATCTCATTAGGCAAATATGGATTTACCTATGCAGCAAATTTTATTGTTGAATTATATTTGTTTGCAAAATTTTATTTAAACACATTTTGAAATACATTAAAGAATACATTCGTATTAAAACTTGTGTAGTTTATTTTTCTTTATAAGATTAGAAAATGATTTATATTTTAGTAACCTCTGCACCGCTCTTTAATCTTTCACAATACAACATTTTTAATATTTTCAATATAAAAATATCTTTCACTTTCACAAATATTAAAAAAAAATTCGAAAAAGAAATGACCTGTGTGTGTGTACCTGTTTCACTTTTTTAATCTTCATTTCCAGAGAATACGATTGAAAATGTGGAGAGGCTCTATTTACTTTCCATTTTAGAAAATGACTTTTAACCAACAACAACAACAAAAGAAATCTAAAATGACAACTTCTCTGGACTCTTTCATTGACTTCAAAAAGTGATACTTTTTTTTATGTTTTTTGAAAAGAAAATCAAAGTCATTTTTTATTATTATTTTATTACTTTATTCGTATAGGTGTAGTGCCAGTCAGAGTTGATATTTTAGTATTTTTTGCCGTTTGTTTTCTTTTGTTATTTCACTCGGTGGCGGAAAATGTCCAAAATATTGTTGCACCATTCTTTGCCCTTAAAAATCTTTTCTTTTTCACTTCTGGAGATAAAATTGGTTGAATTTTGTTTCGACGTTTTTTATGTCACCAGTGAAGTCTAATTCAGTAATCTTCGATGGTCTTTCAATCCCTGTCCAATCTTAGAGATTTTAAACTGGAGCGAAGTGGCGGAGCACCCCCTAGGCGTAGTGACAAATAAAAATTTGAAAAACTTTTCTTTTGTGCTCGTGAAATGATGTTGAAGTCAAAGGAATTGTCTGAAACGAAAAGACAAACATAAAGCTTTATCTCAAACAACATTAAGTTATACCAATAAAAATATATTTAAAATGAAAAAAAATGCCAGTTTTCTAACAAAAAAACACAATTGCTTTTTTTGCTAAATTTTATCTTGAATTATAATTTATGTTTATAACCTTTGTTTTAGGGTGACCAAATTAACTAGGAATAAATATTTAAAGTGTTGTGACATAACAAATAAATACTACTTAAAGCTATTAAAAATTTTACTACTTTCGTATCAATAACACACAGAAAAATTATATGACGAACAAAAATATATAATTTTTCAACTGTCTTAACCAGTGAATTTTATTGTACTAGATAATAAATAATAATATTACAAAGCTATCTTTGTTTTTCTGTTGTAGTGTGAAATCTCAAAACATTTGGAATATAAATGAACATTTTTACAAATAAATTTAACTGTAAGTATTACTGAAAACAGTTATTCAATTTTTTGACACCCTTCGCACATCCTCATTTACCTTTTCAGTAATTCCAAACAAAGCTATAAGTACACTATCTCCTTAATTAAATCTTCTTTAATGACGATTTATATGCAGCTATGAGAAAACAAGGTAAATCAGTGAACAATCAATCTGCAGGTATAAAATCAAAAACCATCTTTTAGCATGGTGTTACGTCCTAGACAGTATGTCCCCTTTTTAATAAGTAATACGCTTTTTACCACCTCACTTAAAGACTGCAGTGTAAAAATAGTGCTGAAATTCCTCCAGCTTTATGGAGTAATGCTATACCAAAATTAAGGAGTAAAATTACACAAATAAAAGGCTTACTTCATGAGACTGGTGGCAGACAATGCTGTTTCCCGTTTAAGGACGTTACGTCGCAAAATAGGAGTAAACATCTTTATTTGTAACATTACACCATAACTTTGATGTAATGTTACTCAGTAAATCTGGTGGCACCAGGCTGCTACCAGTTTTACGGAGTAACATTTTGTACAATGTACGAATAGCAGTTTTCAAAGAACGAATCTGGCCATTTGCATTAAAGATATACCAAATTAATACCGTATCTTACAATTAACGCAGTGATTCGTACATTTATAAATAGTAAAGGTAATTGAGTAAAACCAATTTCCCCAACCTGTTGTTTTATAATTATGTTAGTACACATAGTTAAACAGTTATTCGTATTGATATTTAGGGGATTATATGTAGTATAGTGTGCGTTCTATGGAATTAGACCTTCTGGTTCGTACTCTTGCTATTGGTCGTCCATTTGTGTCATAGAATTCCTATACCTTTTGTAAAATATTTTAACAAAAACCGTCTACAACCCAACTATTTTCCTCCCCCATCCCAATCTCAGCACCAAACAACTCCGTCAATCTCGCCACAATCTGACAACCCCTGCTAACGACAAGTATCCGCGTAACAACAGTGCTGCATCTCTCACCTTTTCAATGAATCATCAATCGCGTTAAAGGCTTCGTAGGAAGAGCAAGAAGATAGAAAAGCGTGACTGTCCGTCCGGCTGTCCGGTTTTGATCTCATCTGAACGCGGTCACACCTTTCTCTTTTGCTTTGGGTTCTTAGTTTAGATGGAATAATGCGTTCTTTCCAGAGTCGTTGTGGTTTGTGGGATTTCTAACGTCAATTTTTTCAGAATTTTTTTGAATATCTTTTTTCCGAGAGTCGTTGTGTTTGTGGGATTTTTATACGTAAATTTTTCAGAATTTTTTTTGAATCTCTTGTTGAGTAAAGCAGTTAAGTGTATCAAGTGAATTAAATGTTCAGCTTCAAAGGCTAGTATTTGCAACTTTTAAGTTTTATTTATGCAAAGTAAGCGTTTGGATTTTGTGTTAATGCCGTTTAGCGTTTGAGTTATCTACAAAAAACGCAAAAATTTCAGTTTTCTACGACTATTTGTTTTCTTTAGTTCGTCCATCCATTTAAATTTATAATCCCTTTAAAAATTTTGAAAAATCTAGTTTTTTTAATTGAAAAATTTTAATAAAACCTTATTTTAGATTAAACAAAATATTTTAGAGTGTATCAAAAATGGTTCGATTGTATTTGTTAAAATATTCTAGATTTTAAAAAACATCTTTTGTAAACTAATCTTTCCCTGGATTCATTGCGTTATAACAACACTTATTATTTAAAAAAAATTAAAAATATTTGACATTTAAATAACGTTCTAGCAAAAGAAAAAAAGGAATCTAAAAAAAGCAATTAATATTCCTATGAACACAATTTCAAAGCCTAAAGACCTTAATAAAAATAAAGATTCGCTAGAGTTATTTTATCCCTTAATTAGTTACTCAGAAAATGCCATCTTTACAAGAATTGCTGTTTAAAATGGAGAATATCCTTCTCATCCTAACACCAAGTAATTTCTAGCCAATGGTTTTTTCTTTCTCAATGATTGTGGTCCCTGTCCTGATCTGATCAGTGGATCACGCGAATGCAAGGAAGGGCCTCACGCGATGATTTTGTCTGTTGGGCAGTTCACGCGATTGGGCTGCTTGTTTCTTTTCGAAACGATTTGGATGCTGAGGGATGGGGATGTAAGGTTTTTTTGTTGTCATTATGTGATTGCAGGGGATGTGTTGGTATTGGAAAACGAGGTGCATGAAATGTAAGAGTCAATGGCCATGGTATAAAGTGTAAGGATGTTGCTTTAATGTAAAAAAAAGAGGGAAAATTTACAATATAATGCTTTGGCTAACATGTGTCTAAAAAATTTACTAAAACATGTTTCTCTATAATTCGTATAGTTTTTACTAGTTTAGTATAACGCGTGTTTTTCGATTCAGAATTTTAAATTTATTTAGCAACCAAATCAAAATGGTTGATAATATGTTGTCATAAAAATAAATGAAAGTACAAAGTGTGTGCTTTAAAAAAAACAAAGAAAACAAATCTCTGGCTCCTTTACATTTAAATTTATACAGTTTAATTCAAAATGGCTGAGTTGTCAGAACGTCGACCTATCATAGAAATGTTCTGGGTTTTTCCAGATATCTTTTCAACGAATTTTTGCTGGGAAAAAAATCCCAGCTGAAGAGATACAATATTAGTTTACGGCCACTGCTCTTACTATAACGGGAAAATAGTTTAAAGGCTTAAACATAATTTTATGGGCAACGGATACAACCATATTTTTTTGGCCGGGAATTCTTCTGAAGGTCAAAAACCCGTAAGTTTACTGGATATTTCGCAGTGTATAAAACAATTCCTGATTTTCAAGCGAGTATTTATCAGTATAAATTTCAAGCGAGTATTTTTCAGTATAAAAGTAACTTTAGTTTCATTAATATACATATATTAGTCTCTTATAAACAATTTTAAACACAGTTTTTTAAGCATAAGATTCGGAACTTAATTAAAAACAACTGTTTTTTTTCTCAACAAAGGTTTTTAAGAGAGTTGTTTACCCAAGCAAACCGGGTTTTGAAATGTAAAGTTCAGTAATTTGAAATGTAATCAAAAATGAAAAAAATATATTAAAAAAAAGCTATTTGAATATATTTTAACTAAAATAAAATTTTATCGAATAACAAACATTATCATCAATATGTTTTGATTTAAAATCAAAAATACATATTTATAATGGTAATGTTAAAGTTGATTAAAATATAAAATCAACATTTCAAACTTTATTACCGCAAGATCTCAAAAAATTACAATAATAGAAAATATACTCAACGTATTTTGTCAATCAAGCAGTATTTATTCAAACCTTTTTCTTATTTCCTCACTAAAGAATCGGATAAATAAAAGAAATTGCTTTCAAAGTACACACAAGTATTTCCTAATAAGAAAATGCCCCCATTTTCTTTCAGACTTAAAAGACACTCACATCAATTTTCCCATCTCATATTTCAGCTCCTCTGCGTTAATTTGAAAGCGGAGGAATAGTTTTTTTTCTCCATTGTTACTCCCATAAAAAAACCGAGGGTAAAATAAAGCAACGTCCACATAATAAAAAATATCCACCATTAAGCACAACTCGTCTAAGCTTGATAGACAAACAACCGTTTTCGTATATCCGCGGTACCAAAGTGGCGGCTGTAATTTAATAGTTCAGAAACGTATAATTTGTGGTCACTTGCACTATTAGTATGTTTTTTCCCTTTGATGGGTACAGTATCTTAGAAACAGTGAAACCGAGAAAAAGAATGGAAGAAGAAAGAAAAGAAACTTAATAAAAGCTTTGAAGAAGAAGAAGAAAAGAGAAGAAATAAGAATTATTATTGGATTTCTTTAAACGTCCGATGCAGTGGCCGGAGTAAATTTGCCAGAACCTTTAATCGGAGTTGAGTTGTTGATATCCTCCTTTCGATTTATTTGATTATGTGGAGTGTTTGTGTGGGACGCGTGCCTTTCTCTTAACACCGAATCGTCTTGTAGAAACCGCAATTTAGGAAGTAGGGATGGCAACATTTATTTGCCGGGAGTCTTTGAAGCTTGAAGGAGAATGATATTGATGAGGTTTACTAAATGGATGGGGGAAGAACTGAATAGAGCATTAACTACATAGATAAATTATGCCAGGAATTAGGGAAAGTGCATAATATCGTTAAATGTTTGTTACATAGTACGGTAAATATGTTTTGTAAGTGTATTCACAAAAAAAAAGTCACCAGCTAAATGTCAAAATAAATATTTTGCATTTTTTGTTTGTTGAAAAGGTTTTTGGAAGTCAGACAAATGCTTGAATTCCGTACTAGTTTAGATAATTTTGTTACCTGTCATATTTAATCACACAATTTAAGAACTAAATTAGATTTTCTTGAATTTTACTGAATTTAAATTTTTTACAACCAATAAATTCTTAACTTCTTGCTTGGGTATATATTTTAAAATGTGGTAATCGAGGAACCTCATGATACAATTCCAACCGCAGTTGCAAATAGTTTGTACTTCTTGATATGGGTTTTATTAGAAGTTAAGGGCTGTTTAATCGTTGATTTTTTGAAAATTAAAAATAGTAAAATTAACTTTATTCTTCTTTAATTTTTATTGTGTTAGTTTTTATCTTTTAATATGGTATATAAATGTTGAATGATTTAATACGATTATAGCAAAAGTTCAACAGTACAACGAAACATTAGGGTAAGAAAATCTTTTTTATTTGCATACATAATCCATTTAAACCAAAATTTCTCTAGTGGTAGAGAATACAAGGATGTTTTTGACGTACATACTGGAAACCAATGTATCTTAAGAAATCAAAGAAACAACATCTAAAAAGTACAGGAAAAAGTTCAGATTACTTTTCCATGAACGTCCAAAACGAAATAAGTCCAAGAGAAAAGGACGGACCCGTAGCATAAAAAACTCCAGAACAAAATAAATGAAAATTCTAAACTCCATCTATTGCATTTCTTTTTCACTTTCCATTTGCAACTGATTTCGAATTCAGCAATGAACCCCTAAAAGAAGAACCGGGCTTTAAAATAAAGTAAAATAAAATATATTTCTCTTCGGACCCTATAAGTGAAATTGAGTCCAGAATCGTGAGCATACACGTACATTCCCCACCCCTTTAAAAAGTAAGAAAATTTTCTTATATATTCTCTTATTCTTTTCTTCTCTCCCTATATTTCTTCGGTAAAGGCTATAGCTTCCAGCAGCAAAAAAATGCGAAATAGAGAATATATTATTCACTTGCGCTGCCCACGGTCCATGCTAATGGCAAGGAACTAGTATCCAGGACGGAGGTTCATCTTTGATAGATTTCTTTCACGCCCCTCTCCCCCCCACCCCGTCCTATCCTGGTCCTGGTCCTAGGATGTGGGGTATGATGCCCTGGCTTAGACGGAAAAGTTCTCGTTCTTTCAAAAACTTAGTTTTTCATATACATGTTAGTTTAATGGCCCTTATTATAAACAGTGACACAAAAGGCTTCATAAATTGATACTTGAGAAAACGGGCTAAATATCTTAAAAGTTTTTATACTTAAATATAGTAGTAAATATTCATGAAAAATACACTGATGTTCGAAATTACATGTATGTGTATTTTAGTAGTTAAGTATGTGTTTTTTTAAACGAACTGAATATACCCTTATAATTTATTTTCAAAAACACAATAATGGGTGTGTAATATTTTCCGAAAATGTATACGGTATAAAAAAAAAACCTCAAATACAGTGAAAACTTAGTATTTTTCATTAACAATATATATTCAAGTAATCAAAACATTAAGTTGTGTAATAAAAACACAATTTCACCATAGTAGATTAAATGAAAATATTTTATTATGTTTTAATATATTTTTATTATGTTATGTAATAATTATTTATGTTTTTGCGCTAGTATTTTTCTAGACTAGAACCAATTTCGCACCAAAAACAATTTTCTAACAAACATATCTTAAATGAATCCACAGTTAATGAAACATTATCAAATAACTAATAAATCTTCATTTTTTTTAATTCACCAAGCAGTTCAAAAAGCCCCATCTACTATTTATTTCTCATCCTACCCAGGAAAAGGGGGGTCTAAATTTCGGCCGTCTGCTTCTTTTTTGTTTCGCCCCCTCTCCCCTAAAAGGATGAAATAAGATTTTTTTCTGCATTTCGGAAATGTGGGAATGCAGATAGTGGACGGCATCGATTTATGCGCAGAAATACTCCCCCCTCTCCTCCCTCCCTCTGACGTGTGGGAAATCAAAAGTACGATTCAATGAGGGTGCAGTGGGGAGTTTGTGGAATAATTATGGATCTGGGTTGGGATGGTCAGTTTTCCACCTTTTTATTTTTTAGTGTGACGTTTAAACTGAAACCGTATGAGAAATGAAGGATTTAAATTAATAAAGTTTGCCGATTTCATGTTTAGTTTATTAGTGTTTAATGCCTGTACTTAAATTATTTCAATATTAATAGTCCCATTGCTGATTGTCTAAAAGTTTTAAAACCACTCTCAAAGAAAAGAGAAAATTTTATTTATGTATAATTTAATATTTCATACGTCTGCCTTAAGTTAATAAGACCCGTTAATCCTCTAATATTATATTAGCTGGAAACAAAAACTAAAAATCCCCAATACAGTGTGAAAATTTCTGTATATAATTACGACACATTTTTTTTTTTTTACATCAGAGTGCTGTTTTTTTCATAGCAAATTTATGGGTTTTTTTTGTCGTACAGGTTGCATGGATAACTAACTATGATGATGTTTAAACAGAAGATAGGCGCAACCCCAATCGCTGCCAGTGAAGCCAATGCTTTAACCAAAATTCTGCAAAAAATTTTGCATCATATGGAAATTCACAGCACATGCTGATGGCAGCACGCTTACCATCACACTGTGATGGTAAATTAAAGTGTTTTTTTTTCAGTTGGTTGGTAGACATATATATTCAGGTTTGTGTGCTTGGTCAGAGACCCGCTTATAAACCTACGTCAAGTAAGATAGACACAACGGACAACACACACACACATATTTTCAGTTTATTACAGGGGTTTCGTGAACGGCAAGTACTTGAGCGTTAATTATGTGGCGTCCAATGACAAGAGTCGCTCGAAGTTTCGTTGCTGGCTCAGATGTTGACCTCGTCACTTGACCACGATTTAAAATTGTCAGGTATAGCTTTAAAGCTCTATTAGTAGAAAGGAGGCTAGAAATAGGCAGCAGGTATTGTATCACCTTGACCATAATGAATGTCATACATCTGTAAGGAATCGATAAAACATAAAATAAATAATACTGTTCACATGCAAACACGTTTACGTTCCCCTTTTATTTTAATATGAGTAATTCCATATATTTCTGCAATAGAATGGTAAATCAACAATCAAATAATGCTCTATCACGCAAGTTTGTTCCGAGTGAGTAACCAAACACTAATTTCTGCAGTTTTTATTTAGTTCCAAATTCAACTAACAATAAACATGTATTTCAGTTTTTACAATGAAAACATATTATGTTGAATGAGGTAACATTAGCGTGCAAATGGATATAGTACAATTGGACATAATAGGGTTATTTTCTAAATTAGATGAATCATACAATATTTATTTCGCAAGTAAAGTGCATCGTAATTATAGATTTTTCAAATCGAGCAGCAATGGGTATATTTGTAGATGTGTAGTTGTTTGAAAACGTTTAACTAAAATAATTGTAATCAGTCGTATGGTCTTGAACTTATTTTATAAATCAAATAATTATTCATCTATATTTAAAAAAATAGTTTTTAAGCTTAGAACTCTAACTCAAATTTTATTGAGTTATAAGTATACATCGTAAGTGAAGTCTAATCTTAAAAGATTAATACATTTTATGTCGTGTACAATTTTGACCTTAATGGTTTTTTTTATTTTATTGAAGGTAACAAATAATGTTAAATGTACTATTTTATAATAATTTAATGTATTTAATCCTGCAATAATTTAAGATGATTTTTTAAAATTCAGAATGCTTTGCACACAAATATCCTTCCAAAGTAAATATATTAAATTTCGTGTTATTATTAAATCAAATAAAAAAATTAAAGTACTTTAAGTAAGAATAGATAAATATTTTTAAAAAATCAAAGATAATTTTTTAATCACGAATATAATTGTAAAAAGAGTTGAATTCATGATGCAAAATCACAACTTTAACAATAGTTAATCGTTTTGATTACAATTAATAATTGAAATTATTTAGACAAATAATAATAATAATAATAGTAAATATATAGTAAAAGATTGTAGTATTTTTCATGAAAATACAGAAAAACTATTAAAGTACATAACAGCGTGCATATATTTTTTCACGCATGGCTTACAGCGCTTCGTGAGAAAGCGTATTGTAACATAGCACAGTGTCTCTTTTTCCATTGAGGTTAACGTGCCAGAAAAGCCACTTTGACACGCAAAATATCAAACAATAAAAGTTTATGTAAAATATTACATTTTACTTTATTATGTTGTTAACATCAAGTGTATGAAAGTATAGTCACACTATATACACACTGGTGAAGTATATCACCTGGTGGACAGTGCAATAATTATTTGACAAGTGCATAATAATTGTAAAATGTATGGATGTTTAAAAACAGCTGCAGAACAGTCTTCTTAATGTGTCCAATAAAAACGTATTGATTTTGTTTGTCGCGAAAAATTTTAGTTTTTCGACTACATTTATGAATACTTTTTTTTTAAATTTTAAAATAATTCAATCGTTAGGTTCGTGAATATAAATGCTAAAATACAGATGGTTTATACATAAATACTGTTTCTTCACTATTATCTCTTCTTTAACACTGTTTCCAATCAAATTAAAAATTACTGTACAATTATATTTCATTTTTAGGAGTAAATAATTTTCCAAATTTCTCGCTCCTTAAATAAAAATGTTTTTTTAGTTTAAATATTTACCTCAGACAATTAGTGTAAAATTATTATTTTTTTTAGCTTTGGTAGGGAATTTTTTAAAACCCGTTTGAGTTACGTTGTGCCCACTAAAATAGTAAGTATAATTAAAATATCATTTACAACACACCTAATTTCTTCAGTAAAATAATTTTAATATGTTTAACATAATAATACTTCTCCTCCAAGCAAACTCCTACTTAAACACAATCAACCCCAGACACCTCATACAAACCCTCAAAATTCATTCAGCAACAAAACCACCAAAATCTCTACCACTCAAGACTTAACTCATAATGAAGCACGTGAAGAAGTCAACATAATGAAAATGGATATACGACCCGGGCTCTTCAAAAACCCAAAACTCCATTATCCGCAAAAACGTTTTTCTTAATTTACGCCGAAGAAAACGGATATCTTGTAGCACCTAATCGTTTCTCGGGCCTCCAATCTTTTCAAAATGAGACGCATTATAATAAATAAAGGTTATAATTAGGCTTGAAAAGCTGTTCACTTAATGATATAGCTGTGACGAAGGGTAAGGTTTTATACGTGACGGGTTTGTGTCACTATGAGATGCGGGGGCGTATAGAGAAAGCCGCTGAGAGAAAATTGGTAAGACGATGCGCTTGGTTATGAGATATTTTGTTGAAATAAGATTTCATTAGGTTTTTTTCCCAGTAAAAATGATGATGGTTTAAAAGTAAGATAGTTCTGAACTAAGTAGTTTTATTTATATAACTTATATCATACCCCTTGATTAATTTTAATCGTAAATATATATATAAACTATAAATTTGAAAATACAAATTTTAATAAAAAACTTTACAAAAAAATTTGTTTGGAGATAGACATTTTGATAATTTTTAAAACCTCGAAGAGAGAGAACATGTCAAGAATTCTGTCATAGATATAGCACTTTTCTAATTGGGCATGTTTAAGGTCTTTAGTGGCAATATATGCTGATTGAAAATAAATTATTTATAACGCCTCGGTTGGTGAATTGATGTCACTTGGAAACCGAGCACGAATTGGAGCACTACAGTTGGAAGAAATTACGTAAACTGAAACAAGTTAATTATTAATAAATGGAGTACACATTTTTATTAATAAATAGAGTAAAAATTTTTATTAATAAATGGAGTACAAATCTTTATTAATAAATGGAGTAAAAATCTTTATAAATAAATGAAGTTCAATTTTATTTAGTTAATTTAAACTGTTAAATATTATAAAGATAAGGGGTACTTTAGTAAGCACTAGGTAAAGTGACAAACCTAATAGTAAGTGAAATAAAAAGTACAATGAATAAATTGGAAATACTTTTTCAAATTCTACAAAGGGTGCTTTCTGACCCCGACAGAATTTTTATTTGTTTATTTAGATTGAACCAATTCTAAAACTCAAAACATCTACGGACTTATTTTTAAACTACCATAAACAATGAGCTATATTCTTATACGGAATCTGATCACGAACTACCAAAAAAGCTTCTTATATCATCCCTCTCTGTTAACTTCCGCCTTAGCTGACCCCCGCTTCTATTTCCCTTTTAATTATACACAGGGTGTAGGCGGTAGTTATTCTATCCATTTAAGCCAAGCGCAATTTACTCGGAATGCAGTAATTATACATCGATGGAGCCGGGGCCATAGAACCGACCTTTAGCAATCCCTAATTGCCTAATGGAGGGTGACCATTAACGGGCTTGGCCGTTGATGGAAGTAGAAGAAGATTGGGGCTGCTATTTCATGATCGTCCACAAATTATTCAAAGTGAAAAGAGGTTATGGAAGGAATTAACTATTAAATCGTGGTTTTGGGATAGCTGTAGATGGATGTTAGTTGTTGAGGTGCTTTTCTTTGTGTGAAAGAGGTTGTTTGTATTCGCTGTTATAAAAAAGGTTTTAAACGCAAATTATAAATATACCTGTAACGATTCAGCGATGTCGAGTAATGGCAACAGTCAAATAAAAAATTAGTGAAATCAAGCAAAAATTCTGTAGGGTTAAAATAAACGCCACTTGTTTAATTTTATTTCAATCCTGCAAGACTCTGTTAGTCCATTGATGTCTCTATGTTTTTTTTCAGATTTAATATCAATTTTAAATATGCCTATGAATAAGTTTTACATCATTCTGACCCATACGTAGATCTCATATTTTACGGCCATTTTGAAATATAACTTAAAAATAAGGTTTTTCTGAATAAAAAACATACTTTTTAACAAAATTAAAGGCTGTGTTACCGAATAAAATAGTAATATTAAAATGTTTAAACATAAAAACCACAAAGTTATAAGATAAATAGTTATTAAAATTTTTATTTAACTTAACATTTTCATGGCAGTGTATCGTAGAAAGAAATTACACTCTGAATACCAGTATTAATTGTCGCTTAAAAGAAAAGTAAACTTCAAATTTTAATAAGGGAAAATAACTGATTTTTGGAAGCATATTTAATAACTAAACGAAAAAAATAATGTAAAATAATATAAAAATCAAACGATTTTATTATAAAAGGAAAAAAAAAATTCTTAATTATGAATTTGAAAATGTTTACATTTCGACATTAGCGATTTTCAATGTTGTACGTTTCTTGCATTTTATCTTTATCTTTTTTAATGTATATAATCGTTAAACATTTTTTAAAAAATCATCCCAAAAATGGGTAATTATAAAAGTATGACTTCTTCAAAAATAGTTAAACAGAATACACTTTTACATACATTTTTGAAAGTGCAAAGTTTCGTAAAGAAATCCTTACATCTTGGACCAAAGATACCCGCATTCATCGGCAAAAGTTTCCCAGTGACCAATAATTAAATATAGCATAAAAATATGTTTAACTTAGATTAAAACAAATGGTGTAATATTCATAGGCATAAATAAAAGAATAGTACAGAGTATTTTATTTAGCTATTTTCAATATTTTTTTAGGTGTTCTAGACAAAAGTTGGAAGAAATAGATTTTTGTCATTAAATGCTCGTAAAAATACAAACGTCAATTGTGGTATTGCCAAAATTAAAAGGATATTTATTTTTTACATGAAATGAAAGGCAATGTTTCCACCTTCCCAAAAATTTAAAATAAGTTAAGAAACAAATATTTTACCGACGCGTGGACCAAAGTTACCCTTCATGGTCAAAGATACCCGCTTCGACGGTATGTAATAAATTAAATTAAATTTTAATGTATTGTTATATTTCGCTAATATATTTTTTCAAAGTATGAAAACCGATTCAAAAAGTGAACAATAGACATTCTAAAATACCAGAAAGAATTGTTTATTATTGTTTTAGACATTTTCAACAGATTCTAGTTAACCTAAAACAACTATATAATACTTACAATTTGTTACAAAATGTATCATTTATTTCTATTACAAGAAAATATTTTATTCGTTAAAAAAGATATCCCTAAGCCACACAGGCAGTTTTGGCTTGTGTACAAAATAACGAAAGAACCTCAGTATATTTTTCTCACATGTAGCTATATTTTTCTCCTTTATATGTTACTGGTTGTGGCTTGGAGATTCCTACTCTCCGAAACACGTGGTTTACCAACGGTTTTCCCGGGATTTGTTTTTATTTTCTGGTCCTTTCGTGTTCTTTTCGTCGATTTACTTTGTGGTGATTTTTCTCTTCTTTTTTCAGTCACAATACACAATGTTAAAGACAGCATTGTAGGCCTGGATTGTATTTCTATTCAGTCTTTATTGATGTTGAGATCAATCAATCGAGTAGCGGATATTTTTTATGAGTAAAATATAACTCAGTTGTTGATCTAAGAGGTTTTCAATTGAGAAACAAACGAAATATTATTATATAAGAAATCAACTTTGTGTGTTTCTGTGCATGTATGTTAAAGATGTTTTAAACGTTATTAACTAATATTATTACTTTTAATGTCATCGTCGGGTTAAATTTAATGTTATCGGCTTGTGCACGTTTGTTTCTACAAAGAGAATTATTATGTTTTGAATAAAAAACTAAACTCTGCACTGTAAAAAATCCTTTTTATTTACATTCGCAGTGTGATGGTACAAATGCTGCCATCATTATGTGCTGTTAATTTACAGATAAAGTAACATTTATTGTTTGGTGTAGGCGAAACCGTTTGCTTCACTGGCAGTGATTGGATGCATCCATCTTCTCTGATTAATAACGCTGTTGGAGTAAGTTGTTTATGAGACTCTGTACGTCATAAAAAATCAATTTGCTGTAGAAGAAACATTTTAACACTATGATGTAAAAAATAACAGCAAAATGTGCTGTAATGATACGTAATATTTTTACAGTGTGATTCAAAACTTTTAGAAAAACAAAAGAAGAAAGGTTCTTAAGCTACGGTTTAAAATCGCATACCATTTTAAAGTTGACAACGCCTTAATTGTCTTTCTCTATATTGATATGTCTAGCCAATCTGTCCATGCTTTCGTATCTAAAATAGCATTGCAATAATACCAAATAAAATATTCTATAAATAAATTGGGGAAACATATTCGCATTATGCAATTCATTCATCACGCCACTTCAAAATTCAAAAAGACCCTCTTCCATCAACCAACTTTTTATTCAGCCAATAAACATAACTATTTATCACCCTTATTTGAGTAAACCCCTTATTCCACAACATACGAGTGGCGAAAAAAAAAACTTCACCAATGTATCAGAATAAATCTCTCAAACAAATGGCGGACAAGCGTGGCCATCCATCGAATTATAGAACTGGCGCTTTCACAGCCTCAAGAACATGTCTCTGGTAATTAATGGCGGAAATTGGGACTTCTTGTTGAGACGTTCTTCACTAAACAGATGCTTTTTGGATGGAACACGAGTTCCTGACGAATTGTGATTTATGCCTCCTCGTCCAATGTTCGAGCGAGCGTGTTAAAAGGTAGAAATATTTCATCAAGATTTTATTGCTTTCGCCGTTTTGAAAGAAATTGATTGCAGCTAGGAATGGAAGGAGAGGCATAAGTTTTTTCTGTACTTCTTTGATAGAGGCTCTTTAAAGGTAAAGGTATTTAACCCTCTAAAGGAAACAGACGTATCAAACCGCCAACTGGATGTCAAGTTTTCCAGCAACACACATAATTTTACGAAATTATAAATTTAATAATATTATTAAATTTTATTTAAATCATAGAGGAGCCATTTATTACCATCTACTACAGAAATGTAATCTTTTAAAAAATTCAAGAAATGAAATTTTCAGTTAAAATTTTTAATTTAAGTCTCATGCAGTAAAAACAAGTTTACACTTCAGTCAATTTCCTAATCTCTCAGAGGGTTAATAGTTTAAAATATGAAAAAAGTACATTTTTAGCCATTTAAATATACTGTATAGTTCGAAAAGAATTTGTTTTTAGGCACTGGTAATCTTTTTCTAGAAACTGAAGCAAAACTGAAATTTGGATTATAAATTATTTTATTTATTTTTTCTACGAAAAGATAATAATTTTAGGAATAAAAATTGAAGCAGTAAAAAAAAATATTTAACAAAAAAAATAGATTAAAAATTAGAAAACTAGAACGATCAACTATTTTCAAATCCTTCTCAAGGCTATTTTCTGCCCATTAACGTTCACTGTCCCCACACTCTTCGCTGCGCTTGTATTATGCGAGTGTTCCTCTCAAATACTCTTTTCTGATCAGTCTAGTTACTGTTTAGTTAGATCTAACGCCCGTAGGTGGCGCCACCTAAATATTTGAAAATTACTGAATTAGTACCGAATTTATTTACTAATGACACATTTTTGAAAAAAAAATCTACAGCTGATCTACTTTTTGAGAGTTACTTAAAGTTTTTCTTTTTAAGCAGTTCTTTTTCGAAGCTTCTTTCACATTTTTGTAAAATCAAATTTATATCAAATGACAATAGTAAAACTTTACATTGACGTGATATTAATCTAAACTAGTATCACTAAGAGATGAAATTGCGAAATTCAATAAAAATATTATTGATATTAAATAAAAATTAAGTAAAAAGAAGTAACTAAACTCAAAATCTACTGGGAACCAGAAAATATACCGTTTTTGTACAATGTCCCCATATGAATTCGTCGGTCAAATGACAAAACCATACGAATGTGCATATTGTAGGGATTTGCGGTTTTTGAAAAATAAAACCTCTTCTCAGTTTAATCGGTTCTTTTTTCCCCTCCAGTATTAACCGGGAGCAGTTAATAGTAACTAAAAACAGGTCCTTTGAAAAACCGGTTCTAGTTGCTTGGTTGGTTAAACGACTCCGGCTGTCTATTTAGGTTAGGTTTGAATTATCGTCGCACTAGAGCTGCAAGGGGGCTATTGGCGATGGGCGTCATAATTTAAATCCACAATCATGGGGCGAGTCGACAAGTGAGTGCAGGTGTCACCCTACGCAGATTTTAATGGCGTCATCTTACGCAGCGTCGGGACTTAGGAGCATTAAGTGTACTAACTCTACTGTAACGTGTACTAAGATGTACTACACTAAGGCTTTGGCGACGGGAATCGCAATTGAGAACGCTAATCATGTAACGAACCGATACCGATTTCTCTACTTAAAAAATATTTCGAAGGTATGATTTACGAATACTTCCTGAAAAATAAAAAGAATCTTAATCATAAAAAAACGCCTTATCAGAAGAAATAATTTATATTAAAACCCCATTTTACATTTGTAAACAATGAAATTTAAATTAAAAGTTACGTCAATTTTTTAATTAAACAAGAAGTTCTTAAAGAACTAAAATAGCCTACTTTCCTGTTACTTAAATACTTACTGAAATTCTAATCGGGAAAAAACTAGTTTCTTAACAGTTAATATCATCAACAACCGTTTCTACACTAGATTTATACACATTAGAAAAAAAATCCCTAAACACAGCATCCAGCTATAACATAGACTTCTAAAAGCCAAAATCAACAATATTTCTTAATATTCTTTCGCAAATTAACTTAATATTATTTATCGTCTGCTCAATTTATTTGTAGTTCGAAGAATAATTATATATTTATAACGAAAGTAATGAAACTACTCCAAACTGCATTAAAAAAATACGAAATGTAAATTAAAGCTAAGCATAATATTGTATGCAAAAAAAATATGCTTTGCTGCTTTCTTGGTAAACAATAAATGAACAATCAAAGAATCACATTGTGCTACATTTTATGACGTCATTCCAAGCTGATTCATGAAAAAATTATTTTGCTTCAAATATTTTAAAATAAATAAAGTTTCTCATGCCATAGTTGATTTGGCAACAGTGATTTAAATGACTCAAATTGAATTCCAATTGCTAATTCAATGGGAAATTCGCCGACAGATAGTAAATTTTGTCCATACGGACGTACAGACAAGCGGACAAAAAGTATGAAAGTTGGGTCTCTGAGGTCATAGCTTTCCAGCAATAAGAGAATTTTTAAGATCAGATGTATAGAACCGATTTTGGAAGGGGGGTACGGACAGACAGACGGACATCGACCGCATGTCAATACCTACTTTTTCATTTTTTTTTAATTATTTCGAATTGAAAAAAAAGTAGGCTAAAAATAGCACTTCCTGTGCTCCTTTCTGAAGATGTTTGTTCCCGCGTAATGTTTCATAGGAATAGCATTACCGGTGGCATAGTTCTTGATGCCTTAGGGCATTATCCGCTGCGAAAGTGTTAATAAATAATGAACTCATATCATACAAATCCATTATGATATATTTTATGACGCCATAATCTATCTCTAACTGCATTAAATTTTTCCTTCAGTTTAGTGGCTCGTCATTCGACTGTGGTTCTTATTATTACACCCGTCGCCAACTGCCATCGTGTAGCTGGCATCGTGTCTGGAGCGAAGATAATGCAAACTAATAAACCTTCAGTTTGGGGCCGTAGTGAGCCTAGTGGTCAGCGTCTCGTCTAGGGATCGGAAGGTCCTGCGATCGAGTCCGGTACCACTGAAGACCTACGAGTATATGCGGAGTACGTGCTCGTTAAATCTGTTGGTCCGAAAGTCCTTAAGTTCCCTACCAATCAATACTCTGGGTGACAAGCATTCTGGATCCTCTAGTTGGCTCTGTCTCTAAAATTAGATGGATCCACTTATGTGTGTGTGTGTCGTGTGTCTGTCTTACTTGACGAAGGTTTATAAGCGGGTCGCTGACCAGCACACAAACCTGATATATATGTCTACCACCACAACCACCTTCAGTTTAGCAGGTTAAAATGTTTATTCAAACCGGTTCTTCAGTTTTAACCGGTTGACTTAAAGAAATGTTTTTGACCATTTAACTGAAGCCAAAAACCGGTTTAACCGTTTTCGGTTTTCTATCCCTTTGTACATTTGATTTTTTGCATATTCGTGGTTTTGTCATTTTACCGACGAAATATAAATAATATCTTACTGATAAAATTAAGCCAAAATATCAATTAAAATAAAGACACACTTATATTTACAAGATATATTCTGAGAGGTAAAAAAGACATCCAGCCATATACTAGGCTATAAAAAACGTTTTGACGAAGGAAATATAATAAATTCTCTCCCTCCTATTTACACCAATAACATTGCTTTTTCTTTGCTAACATCGCTTTTCTTTTCCTTATTATTTTTTTTATAAAAGTGGCAAATGTTATTATCTTTTTTGCAAGAGAATATACTCGGTATACGGCTTTTGGTGTTTTATTCCAGTTTCTATAACAAGCAAATCGTATTTTCTAGTTAGGACATTTGTGGATAAAATGGAAGATGCTTCAAGAAAGAATACAGGAATAAACTATAATAAATTGCAAAAGCCCACGCAAAAATATTTCTATCTCGTTAGAAATTTCTTTATAGAAAAACTTGATAAATTGTTTTCCTTTATGACATAGAAATTGTATATTTTTCGAAGTGAGATACTTTTTTGTTGCCAGTTATGACGAACCTAGAGCTGAAGTGATAAAAACTCAAGTAGGATTTTTTTTATTGAAAATTGATAACATAAAGAAAGATATCTCATGTGAACCTTTTCAAAGATATGGATTATGTTTAGTTATTAGATGTTTAAGTTTCCAATTTTTTAATTGCTCTTGTTAAGTGGATTTTCAAGGTGACCATTTTGTAAATCAGTTGGTGGAAATCCCACCACTTTTCAAAGCACTCCTGCAAAGCAGTGTAATTTTATTGCATACATGAAAAAGAATAATTAACAATCGAAGTTTTAAAGGCTCTCCTGAAATCTTGATTATGAATTAAGAGTCTGACTACTACTGTATGTTAGATCCAATAAGAAAAATAAGATACACATTTAAGTTTTCCTCTCAATAAAATTTAAAATCGTCGAACTTTTTACAATATATTTTTATCTTGTTAACTTTGCGTTTATTTATTACAAACTGTTACTGCTTTTTTTAAAGATAATTTCTAGACGAGTGTTCAACAATGTATGTTATACTAGATAAAATAAGAATTTGCTGTTATTAAACATTCATGCAAATTCAAGTGTCTCAATTTCTAGAAATTATTTAGATGGTTTAAGAACAATAATAAATAGTAAATTTTACTGAAAATACAAAATAAAAAATAAAACTATTTATATAAACGTGCAATAAATTAGAAAACATTAAACGTCTCTATCATTCTTTTAGAAACATTTATTACTAAATACTTCAAATAACATCTCTAGATAATATATACTAGTGTAATTTTACTCCAATTCTCTACAAGCCCAGCTACTAAATATCTACTAGAAACAATATAACGGCAAACATCTAACAAACCGATTGAGAGGGAGAAAAAAGCCTACTGCGATATATAAAATAAAAGAAACCTTAGTAGGAAAAAATAGACCTAGACGCTGGCACAGACTAGGAGCAGACATAGCTGGCCGAAGAAAAAGGAAATATGTTGTATATATAGAAGGGTTTGCAGAGATAGATAGGTCAGATATATAGGGTAAGAAAAAAAATGTTTTGTTGGTCAGCCAAGGTCAGGGGTATTTTCTGTGGGATTCTATTAAAGAAACGGTTGCTGGTCAGTCAACTTTTATTGTTTATATATAGTCGAATGTAGAAAGGGATTTTGTACAATGTTTTGTTTTGTATTAAATAGTTCTGAGGGGCTTAGGGATGGTATTCTTATTGTTTAGTACTTGGGGTTGATGTTTTTTTTATTCAGTGCAAAAATAAATTGATCACATGTACGGATAACTACACATGATTTATGATTTTGAAAAAAAATATGTAATTTTTTTAAAAAGCATATAACCTTAGAGTTTATGTTACCTTGATAAGTTTTCTCTAATAGATCAAATCAGTGTTACCATTGATAAAAAGTCCTGAAATTTTAAATATGTGTAATTTGTAAGGATTTATCAAAGATGAAGCTAAAGACCCCGAAGAGTTCCAATTGATATGGTTATAACAGATTCTTTTTTATTATCATTGAGTTATCATTGGACCCTCTTTTGCATCCTCCGTACTAAAAATTATAACTATAAAGTTGTTTTATTTTTAACTTTTAATTTGAGGAAAATGGGCAATTTTAGAACTTTAAAATAGATATATTTGTTTAGTATCCTTAACTTTAAAGGCTCAAAGATAAATCCTTTTTAATTGTTGGCTTGGGCAATTGGTAAATTTATGGAAGAGATGGACACAATCCTTAATTTGGGGCATTCAAGATTATGAGTTAAATACAAGTTAAATTTGGTTTCAATGACCTTTACGGTAAATTAACGTTTATATTTTGGTCTTAAAATATTCAGTTCAAAATAAAAAATATGTGTGTCTTACTTTGTGACTATTTTACAATCATATCACGCGTTCAAAATTAGTCGATTTTTTAGATGGAATAAATTCATTAAACTTTATTGGAAATTATACTTTAAATATCTGTCTGATGTTCATATTTTTTTGCAAGTGTTCTGATATATGAACATATGATGGTTCATTAAAAATTTTTGTTAACTATTATCTTTTCTAATACACTGCTCAAAACAATTAGGGGAGCACATTGCCTACTTATGTTAACCCTTTTACTCCTAACTTTTTATTTTTCATTCTAAAAATCTAAAATTTGTGAAATAGACTCATTATGCATCTAAAATGAAATGGTAAAAAACAGGAGGGGAAAAATCTTCTAACTGAAATTGAAGAGGAAAAATTGGAATCATAACTTTTAAATAAATGATAACAATAATTTTTTCAAAATTTTATTTATTAAAAAAAGTTGAAATCAATTTTTATCATCTAAGAATGCAAGCATTAAGAATTTAGGGACAATTTATTTCATAAAATGTTTTGGGAGTGAATTTTAGTTTACCATGTTTTTCATATTTTCATTTAATTAAAACATATATTATTTGATTCTTCCAAAGACATGATTCTTCCTTCTAACGATAAATAAGTGCAAGCTTAACTTAGTGAGAAAAAAAATCGCAAGATGATGATTCGAAATGGAATCATTGGGGATGAAAGGGTTTTAACAGTGCGCTCCCCTAATTGTTTTGAGCAGTGTATTTAATATTGATTTTGTTGGAAGAAAGCTAAGTAGCACAATAAAGAGCTAGCGCGGGATACTTTTAAGTTATACATGATATGGTATTGGATAAGTAAGAATTTGTCAGATCTTTTATTTCCAAAAGACAATGATATTTTTAAGAGAATGTTTTCAATGTCTATTGAAAAATAAAAGACAATAAAAAGAATAGCAACATAAATTGTAAACCTACCATTTTCTTATCAAAGAGGTAAGGGATTTGCAAAGAAGGATAGCGTAAAATAAAACTTATCTCCCTCCTTATTTGTTTCATTCCAGTTTCAATATTCTATTTCTTAAAGGAGAAAATACCCTATATATTTTTACACAGATGGGAAAAAAGGAGGACATTTTATGTTCTTCAAAATCCAATTAAACTCCCGGCTCGCCTGTGTCAAACCCAGAAACTGCCCCTAACCTAAACGAAAGGCAATATAAAAGGAAAGGACAGATATGTGCAACTCAGAGCCAAAAAGACGTAACTACATATTTTGTAATGTAAATCCTATGAAAGAAAGAAATGGGCCTTTCGTATATTACTTAGATTGGGCCAACTTTGGACCTTAAGAGTAACTTTTGCCAAAGCATAAAATCAATTTATGACTTGTTTTATTTTTCTCTTTTAAGTCAATGCAGTGACAATATTGATAGAAATGGACAATAAATTTAAATACGTGTATTTAGTAAGAGCTATCGGAAATCAAATTTGGAGGCAAAGTTACCTTTATGTATACATAAGTAGCATTAACCAACTACCTTTGTTCTTGTCTATCTGAGTTACGTGGCAAGCATTCACATTTTACAAGGTTGGAAATCATATCGTTTTATCGAGTTTATTTATGCAAAAGTAATATTTTAAAATTCGGATTTAAGTTGTTATACGGGGATTTGTACGGGGTATCGGGTATCCGCAATTACATTTTTGTTGTTCTTGAGATAGATGCTATTCTCGGTTACTTACCCCAAATATAAATTTCAAACACAAATTTTCTTAATAAATTGCTATCGAAGGAAAGTTTTTCTAATTGGTTTAATATGGAAGAAGCATAATTTATATACTTTGTTCAGAAATATTTTTACATTTTTTTGTGTTAGTTTTTTTTGTGTTATAAGAATCAACGAATCTAACTTATAACCTTTTAGTTTGGTTTTAATTGATTGAAAATTAATAACACTCTTAGTGGCTCAAACTAAATTGTATCATTGTGCAAATTACCTTTCAATCCGTCGACTACGACTTAGTTAATACCATTAACACTTTCATTTCGGAAGTAAGACGTTAGCTTTATGTTATTGAAAAATTTATTTTCCGCATATCCTAATTTTTCCGACCTAAAATTTTCAGGACTATGGTATTCACTTGTCTTATATTTTGTTTATTTAAATAATCTTAAGCTCATTTTCGCGTTACAAATTTTCTTGCCAACCACAGTTAATGTGTTCACTCAAAATTGTGAAAAATCTGTCATTTCGTCAAATTTAGAGTTATTCCTTTCTACCTCGGAGGCTCAAGAGACAAGCCCAAAATAGAAATAAAGAAACAGACAAAGAGAATAGGAGGGGGGTATTTAGGCGGAGTCGAGCCTCCATTCATATTAAACCCCTTCTTACATATTCAATGGCGTCTGCGACTCCGAAGAGAAATGTCCTCCTCCCCCATTGGACAGATCCGAGAGCATCTCCTAGGCAACTAGGAGACGCATAAGGATGAGGATGCTAAGAGGCAAGGGATGCTTTGGCTCTCAAATCACGAGTCATCCCCCTTTATGTAGATTCGGAGGAATCGGACTGATTGGGATTGGTTCTTCTCGCTCTTCTTGGCCTGGAATGTGTCTCTTTCATTCGGCCACCGATGGGGAAAGCGAAGAAATATCGTAGAGTTGGGGTGTACCAGTTGTGCTGATTGGGGAGTAACTGTGTTTTTCTGAAAGTTGAAGAAATCATGTTATTAATGCGAATCATACATAGTAAGACATACGTATACATACAGATATACAAAGTCAGTAGACATACATACGAAGTCTATGGACAAACATACACACAAAGTCTCTCAAATATTTTATGGGCTCAATTCTGCACATTAGAAAAGAACTATCTACATCCAATGTTATATTAGGTGATATATAGGGTCATTTAAAACTGATGAACAGAATTAAATGTCAGTTGATTAGCAGCATGAACAGAACAATATATCATTAAAAATACACTATTAAACTAAAAATGTTATTGTCCAAAAAATAAACAATATTACTAATCATGAGATACAGAAAAGAAAATTACACAGTCAATTTTTTAAGCAGTGTTGCTTAATATAAGTTGATGATAAAGTTTTCATCTTATAAAAAATATTGGTTGATTTTGGATTTCATTTGTTTTTAAGGGAATTAATTTTTAAGCTATTCTTCGAGACATTCAAGCGATTGCAGTATAGAACGTAAATAACCTATTAAATTGATAAAGAAATACACTTTATTTAATAAAAATGACTTTAGTTTATGCAAAGGAGGTTTAATTTAAATAACAGTGTTGCATGTTGAGTTCTTGAGTCTTTCAGAACAGCGTAGTTTAAAAAAATATAACAATGAGTGTCTCTTTTGAAAAAATAACAAGACCATACATGATCTGTTCACAAAATCTAACCCAACTGCCACATCTCTAACCACCCCTACCATCTTGTATCTTATTCGATGCCTTTAAAGGCCTTCTTTGGAATTTTCTCATTTCTTTAAGGCCGGGAAAGTGTTTGTCCCTGGAAAAGCCTCTTCTTCTGCAAATTTAAATATTTACTGGGAAAATCCAAAATCTGATAGCGGGTCGCCTTTTAAGGGATTTGCATATCCTGGATGCTTCTACCTGTCTTGGGAAATCTCTTACGTGAAGGATGCGGGATTTGGTATTCTAAGCAGTTGGCTTTTGGTGGATATCGATGCAGAGGGGGGGCTAATAATGGTAATGGGGGTCTTCTACCAAGAATCACCCAAAAAAGTCCAAAAATATAGTCTTTTATTTAAAAAAAACCCTAATGTATGTGAATAGCAAGAGATTTTATGCTTAATTAGAATTTTTTGGGACATTAGTTCATTGTTTTATTAAAAAACACCTTATACAATTTAAACTATAAAAGTTAAAAAATCTTACAGTATGTGAGATTTCGCAGTTTAAATAATTGATGTTTGGTAGTTAAAATTCTAGGGTATTTTAAAAGTAATGAGGTACGGGAGAGCCCCTGAATTAAGAATCGCCTGAAAACATGTTGTAAAAAACAAAATTATTTTAATATTGTTAATTTGTGCATGCACATAAAATTGTACTTTAAAGCACCACTAGCAATTATTAGGAAACATACTCACCTTTCATATGTTTTTCATATATTTCCCTCACATTTGTACTGAAATTGGCTGTTAAATTAAACTACGAAAAATTTACTCCCCTATATAGTAATACAAAGTAATAACACATTAAAAGAGTAATCTTTATTTTGCATTTAAGCACACATACTTTACAAAACTGTAAAACTTCCATAAATTAGTCTTAAACTTTCACCGTTTTCGAACTTTTCCGTCGTGGAAGTGTTAAAAGTTTCTTCTTTTACGTAGAAAATATTCGCAAGAAAATTAATAAAAGGTCGCACATCTGTCCCCAAAATATACAATTCAACTCTTTTCGAGTAGGAGTGAGGTCCGAAGTTAGCAATAAGAATCGGTTCTTCTTTATTGAGTTCACCCCTTGGACTTTGGTCACAACTGACACATGTGGACAAGTGAGGTAAGTCTTAAGAAAGGTAAATGGACACGTTGATGCAGGTTTCTAGCATTGATATTAATTTTTAGTTTTTTTTATGATTGTTTTGTAATATTACCACTTGTAAATGTTTTTGTCATAATGGTCTTGTTTTCTTTGACTTTGATGCCTTAATAAATAATATTGTATATTTTTTTAAAAGATGAAAAAAAAGAAAGGATAGCCTTGTAACAAAAATTTCCGCATTAATAAAATTATAATTAAAAATAAATTACTTTCAAATTAATATTTATTTTCCCTAGAATTTTTAACAGCAAGTTTTCTTTAAAATGTGTAATATAAAGTACTAATTCAACTAATATTGCTTCAACTATGATTGTACACAGCTAGCAACGGATCTATAAAAATTACTAACTTATATTTAAGATTGAGAGAATTGATTTTAATATACAATCTAATATGAATATATATATTTTGAAATTCTTCAGTAGTTAAAATGCTTAGAATTTAAAAATAATAATTAAATTAGACGTTGTTAAGGGACTAGAATGTCCTTTACTGAAAGTACAAATAACTTAACTTGTAATTTGGAAATAAATGACAACTAAATAATAATGTGTTTTCTTACAGAAGAAAACCACTGCACCATTTACAGAAGATATTGCAGTGTAAGTTTGTAAAATTTTAATTTTATTTTTAAAAAACTAAGATCGCATTTAATTATTGTCTCTAAAACTTACGAAATATCGAAGCATAATTAATAATTGGAAAAAAATCCTAGACACAAGTTCAAGTTTTCATTTTTCCTTACACAAACTTTAAAATATGACACTGTAATAAAAATTCATTATTTTGAAATTATCCCACTTTTGCTCGAAATAATTTTTATACATCGTAACGGCCAGAGGATCCAATGAAGCAGATAGTAGCTCAACTTTTTCTACTTCCTAAACCCTTGAAGAAATTTCTCTCATTTTTTTCTTCATATTCTATTCTTCACTCTACTTTTTAAAGAAGTAAAAAAAGGCTTCTTGACTTTGGCGGGTGTATAACTTTTACAATTTATCATAAGTTTGAAGTTTCCCTTTCTTCTTCAATTTTTTTTTTGGGGGGGGGGGCGCTCCGAGTGAGTTATTTTCAGTTGAGAAGATAACAGATAAATAGATAATTTTTGGCCCTCTAAAATAACTAAAAAAACTAAATTATAACTTCCTTGTTTCGGGAACGAATATTTCCGTTTCTGGAAAAATATAGAAGTGCATTATATTTGATAAAAAGGATTGTTTCAACGACACACAGAAAATTATCTTATAAGTTATAAATTTCATATTTTTTACTAAATCTCAAAATGCTATTCTGTTTGATTTGTTGACTCCAGAGTTGTGTGACTGTATACACATAGAAATTTTTTCCATTTCTATATTGCTTATTAGGATATTTTAGATCTATAAGTGCACTTTTACAATAGCCCTTATACTGTACAAACGCACAAACGCAAAAATCTTCGTCCTAAAACTAATACAATGAAATAGATTTTTTATTGGTTATTTACATATAAATGACGATTACTCAGGAAATTTAATATATAATGATATAATAATTGGATTAAGTATATAAAAAAATTACGCACAGTACTTAAATCATACATCAACTTATATTCAAGGTATTCGCTAAAATATTTAGGAACGTATATTTTTCTGTTTTATAAAGTATCCTTTCTCATCATAATATATCTATTTTCATAATGTAAATTTCCTCCTGAAATAAAAGACCCCATCTTCCAATGGCTCCAGAAATCAAAAGCCAGTAATAGTATATACTTTACTTTGATGATACCCTATTTTAAAATTGAGAGTCTTCAACTCCAGAAAATAAATACGAAAAATACAGGAAAAAAAAGAAAATGTATATCAAAGAAGTGGATAGAAAAAACCCTTTTTCCCTCTATGCGCATCTCTTTTTACATTTTCTTCATCTCCATTTGGGCAAGATTACTCCACGGAAGCTAAAATAAAATGAAATAGTAAAGAAATACGGTTTCAAATTTTTCCACAAAAAAAAAGAAAATGATAGGAAAGAATCGAAAGGGAAATGACTAACATTCAAAGTTGGAGGCGAAGTCCGAAGGAATAAATAAGACGAAGAATAAAAATTTGTTACTCAGTTCCGATAGGGCCTAGGTCCAATATCCTCACATAAGAATACTGGCCCTTAGTATACTAGGTTTCAGAAATATCCCTAAGAAGTAAACTTTTCCATGACCGCTTGAGTGATAGATCTGTGAGCCGAGTGGACACTCTGAGGATTTAGAAATGCGTGACCAATACTCTGTGCACGATTCTGATTCCTATTCCCTCCCCCCGTCCTTTTTTACTCCCTCTCCCACATAGCCTTGCCAATATCCCTTTTTGGCAATATCCTGGAGAAAAGAGTTAAAATAACATTTTTTTCGTCATATTGCGCATCAGTTATTTTGTGATGGTGAGATTTAATTCTAATTTTTTGAAATATCTATTTTACTTGTGTTGGCACAGTATATTGACGTTTTTTTTTATATATAAATAATATATTAAGTTGTATTTTTGTTTATAAACTACAAAAGTAGCAAAAAACGTTATTATATCACAAATCTTGCGATTTCTTTTTTTTTTCTTTCGATATTTCTTATATCAATCTTATCAAATGAAATGGCATTTAGTGACATAACAGTACTGGTATCATAAATAAGTGGCAAAAAATAAGTATGCCCTTAGTATACTAGGGAGCAGAAATATCCTAAGCCATGACCACTTAATTGATAGATATGTAAGCTGAGTGGACACTAAAGACTTAGAAATGTGTTAAAAATATTCAATGCACGATTCTGATTTCTATAACCCCAGCAGTTTTTTAAAACTTTCTCCCCTTAGTTAAGCCAAAATCTTTCTTGGCAATGTCCGAGATTACGTTAGCATTTTTAGTCATCTTGCGCATCAGTTGTTTTGTGATGGTGAGATTTGATTCTATATATATAATTTCGATTAAGTCATTTTATTTCTGTTGCCACACTTATATTAAACTAAGTTATTTCAGTGAATTTTTGCTTAGAAACTTTCACAATAACGAAGTACGTTTGACATATCCAAGTATTTTAGGGCTGGGGAGCCCAGTCGGTTAAGCGTTCGCCTTGCATGCGGAAGGTCCCATGTTCGGGTCCGGGCATCGTCAAAATAACTGCCGACCTATAAACGGTCCGTGCAGCCAAAAATGTCCGACGAATAATACCCCGTGTAGAGGGAGTGCACGTTAAATATGCTCCAAACTTGACGCTGCGTACACGATGTCGCCCTTAACTGTTGCTTTGGGTGCCTACTCAGGTGTCGGCTCGTCACTTGACTGTGATTCTAAATTATGACGCTCGTCGCCAATAGCCCTCGTGTAGCTCTAGTGCGACGATAATTGAAAACCTACCTACCAAGTATTTTATTTTCTTCTACTGAAATCATTTATATAACCCTTTTAATTTTAGATGATATTTACTAGTAATTTTGTATACATATAAACAACTGATACTTGTCTAGTTGCTTCGATATTAGTATTTTTAAAAAGTTTGGATATTCTAGTTTATAATAGAAAAGTTAGTTTTAAGAAAAATAGTAAAATGAAGTTGTGAAGCGAATTCTACAACGGTCTCTGTATGTGTACAAATGTATATCTAAAATATATAGGATGCAATGTTATAAGTGTTTCGTTTTTAACCTAATCCTATGGTCCTCTTCGCTCAAAATGTCTAAATCTGAAATCCCCGAAACGTTTGGATTTTGTACGTAAAGGAAAACAGCATGTAAGAAAAAAAAACATCTTATGAAATAAAACGAAACAACAACGGTGCACATTATCTTTCCTTTATCCATTTCATACCTTAAATATTTTACATTGTTATTGAACATATACATATTTATATATCAAAATTGCGATTTTTTTTGTATGGAATATTCTACTATACATGCGGTATAAATATTTTGAGAGTTAGACAGTTTAATTTACCAATACTAATATAATTGATACTTAACTGTCATACGTTTTTAATTATTAAATATTTAGTATTTTTGTAATTAAAAATAAATAGAAAATTAAAATATTTTTTCGCCCATTTTTACTTTTATTTCAGTATCACATGAAATATTCAATTGTGAATTGCAATACCCTTGTAAAAATGAATAAGATCAGGTGGGATAAATTGGGACAAGTGGGGTTAAATGGATAGTTTTTGAAAAAAAAAACCAATATTTTTTTTAAAAGTTTTTTTTATGATTATAGTTGACGATTATCTTTGAGCCTCACTTTAAATATAAGTTAGGATTTCTCGTTTCTTTTATCAGGAAAAGTGTGTAAATGACGTAGCAACACTTTTTCCTTCAAGTTTGACTTGGATCATTTTACTTATTTAATTATTTATTCATATCAATTTCAAACTTTTTATTTAAAATATCAAAACTTCTACTCTTATTACTTCCTTATCACACGCAAAAAAATCATTTACATTTCACTGTTTAAAAGAGAGGAATAAAATATCTAGATACATCCTAAACTTTTTAGTAAAAAGCCTTGCCCCCTCAATTGAAAGTGACCAGATCCTTTAGAAAAACTACCTCCCAAGCCTTCATTTAAAAACTTTTCTCCACTAGCTTCCTACTATTTATTTTCTCATTCAACTACTCGAAAAGTCTTTAAAATGGAAAGTAACACAAGCAAAAAAGTTTTTTCTTGGAACTTCAGGGTAGGAGTACCTTTGGAACTCGTTAGGTGTTACTGTTTGAGGAAATTCAGAGTTTCGTAGTTAGTCGGGGAGTTTTTATGTAAACCTCAATAAATTATTTTTTCACTTGAAACTTTTTAATAGAAAATTTAAGATACTCTCCTCAAATGGATTATTTTTTTGTGTTAAAAAAATTTGGAATTAAAGAATTTTAGAAGTAATAAAATGAGGATGTCTTTCTTAAAAAAAGTTTTTAAAATTTAAATTGAAACAAATAAGTTGTACTTACAAAAAAATACAAGTCGATGTTACTAACTAAAATGAGTCAGTTAACTGTTCACCACTGACTAACTTACATGAGTCGAATTTGACCTACCAAGGAAGTTAGGCTACTCATTAGATGTGTAAATTTGCTTGAGGTTTTAAAAATATTGCCTGTTTCCAAAGGTGTATCGATGATGACGTAATACTTTGAACTTACTTTGAACTATTAACTGTAACTGTGCTTTTCTTTTTGTAAACAAGTAAAATTATTATGCTGGTATGTTATATTACTCAGTTGAGAGTACTATTACTTTTATTGAATCAAAAGTTTATGATTTTTCTCTCTGCATAAACTATTTGCATATGCTTTTTGTAAAATCTAAAGCAAACTACGAAAAAAGTAAAATAAAAAATGTTAAATTTTATTATGAAATATTTAGAAATGTATATTTTTATTGAAAAAATTAAACGAAATATAATTTTAAAATCAATAGGTGAAGGAACCTAACTTTTATAGCTGATTTTCCATTTGCAGATAACTAAATTATAGAAAGGGATATAGGTAAATAAAATAATTGTGTCAAACTAATATTTTATTATTACATTTTTATTTGCCGAATGATGCTTTTAAAATTTGATGGAACATGTTTGTCCAAATAATGCAGTAACTTTATTTCATATCTAATTTTTGTACATAGTAAACATGCGAGTAAACTTATCTCTTCATACGTTTTTAACGTAATATTGGGTAATGAAAAGTTTTTAGTATAATTTACCTTACTTAGGCATACATTAGATTGTATTCTTTTTAGCACACTTTTCATCTAAAAGAAAAAAAATCAATATAAGTTATAATTGCAAAATAAAAAAAAATTATAATTGCAAAATAAAAAAGTAATTGATATTATATTTGAATATATTTTAAAAATTACACGGTCTTTTACATTGATTGCCATTCTAAAAAATAACCATTTTATACAACAAATGCAGGCAGAGAGAAAGTAATCCTTTGAGTTATATTGGGGTTTTGCCAGTCCAAGTGAGAACTCTGACATATTGACTGCGTTAGAATTATTAAACTTTTACTTCAAAATAAAAAGAGTAAAAATAAAAAAATAAAAATATTTCGAGATTTTCGATATTGGTCCCTCCGCCTGGACATTTCAATTCTTTACATCCCATGCTTTCTTGCCGGTGTTACTCTCTTATTATTATTTAGTTTTTAGTGCCGCGATGGAAACTGTCCACTACTATAGAAGAGCGACTCTTTCCGCTCGTCGTCATGGCAACCAATCTAAATCCCAAGTAATACACGAAGAAAACGTCAAAGTTGTCAATAGCAACCGCACTTTTAATAACTAGGGATTTTCGCCCTCCTGGACTCTCTCCTGGCAACTTTTTATTATTTATTCTTTCTCACCTTTTCCTCGCGTACGGCGAGATTTAGACAAGATTTTTTTTCTTGCCAACGCTAGGTAATCATGGGGACAATAAGTTATGAAAAAAGTTGTTAAGAAAAAAACTAATACATTTAATTACCGTTATGTCACGAAAAAAGTTTTCTTTGTGGCTTGATTTGTGATTGACATCATTTGTCAATAATGAAATAGCTTTTTAGTGTGGAAATATTATTTGGGCCATTGTTATTTAATATTTAGGAATGAATTGTGTTAAAGAATTAATATATAGTGATGGTTCAATTCTTCTAATGACTATTTTTTTTAAATAAAACTGTGTCTGCAACTTAAAATATAATTTTTTTTAATATCAGGTACCTATTTCTTAAATACAAATTCAGCAAAGACTTCTGAATTCTTCTCTTATTAGAATTTTTTGACAAATAAAGATTAGTTATTGTAGTTAGCAACCAACTAACTACCTAGCAGTTAGTAGGTATACTCACATTAAGTAGGTATACTGGCATATACCAACTAAAATTTATTTAAAAACAATATTTTAAAATGGAAAGTGTTGATTTCTCGATATGAAAATTTCTAGGTTTTTGCCTTAAAAAATTGATTTTAAAGATTATATTTTATAGATTATAATTTTTTTAAAAATAAAACCATGAGAATTTTTTTTATCTAAAATAGCAAATTGCAAATACATATTATATTATGTTTTGAATTTATCTTTATTAATATCACATTTCTTATAAAAGGGGAGGGAGAGGATGAGGAGTTTTTAAGCCCCGTTAATTTGTTGAACAATGCTAGCAAAACGCATAAATGTACAGTTAAGCTATTAGACATTATTAATGATATTCATACTAGCATATAATTAGTAATTTACACCTGAACCAGCAAACAACCTGAATGATAGCTAAGGATGCATTACATCGTTTATATCAAGATAAATAAAAAAAATTATATGAAAGGAACGTGTACAACAGAGCATTAAAACTTCAAAGGATCTCAAGCAATCGGTAATTCAATTCCAATAATTTAAAATATTCTGTAAATTTACTTAACTTAATAAAAAAAGATTTTTAAGCTAGGTCCGAATTTTAATTCTAATTGAAGACAATAAACATTAATAATTATAATGCGTTCACAAAAGTTGAGAATTGTATTTTTAGTGACAAATTCAACATTTGGTTATAATTCAGAGATTTCGCGTCGATGTGTCATAAATTATCCATTTTTAAAATGCAATTCGCCGAAACAGGGAAATCCAGTACACAAAATTCCGTTCTATTTAAGACCTGAATAAAATTATTCGGGATTTCTTTTCAAACGTACCTACATTCTTAAAACATTCGGATCCCTGTTTTGTCGTTTATTTGCATTTTAAATGCATGGGCGATTCTCGAAAGAGGGAATTTCAATGCAACATTCTGGCATTTTTGCAATATAAAACAGCATCGGCGCTTTCCGATTCGTGCACACAGAGAATAAAAGGACAAGAGAAGAAGAAGATGGCTTTTGTTGCAAAAAGTCTGTGATCGATGATCAATTTCTCCAAGAAAGCATCGTCACGTTCGTAAAGAAATAAATGAATAAACATTGCAAAAAAATGGGAGAAAACATGGAAATTCTTCATTGAATTGAAAAGTTTTCCAATTTTTTTACTGTAAAAAATTTCGAAAGTGACCAGTGGATTAAATAATGAAAATAAAGTGTTTTCAGAGAAGTAATTCAAAAATGGGTTCAATAATAAAGTTTTAAAATATATTTATTGTTTAAACAATGCATTGCGATCATTTAAACTTTGGTCGACCATAACCTTGTAACTGAATGCTAGCCATTATGCATTCTAGTTATATGTCCTATGAAACCTTATTGTTTTTTAGAACTTATATTCTATTACCCAAAAATTTATAGAGTTATAGGCAAGAAAAATTTAACTCTTATTAAACTGAATTAAACAAAATGAAGACATTAATCCATTAACTACTCTTTTGTGAGTACCTTTAACACATTCCTTTTAGCATTGTACAGAATAAAAACGTTAGCTTTAGGGTTTTTAAAATTAGTTTTTGTGTAAAATTGTCTTACATAAAATGTTTCGTTCTATGATCTCTATTTATCTCATATTTCGTTTATTTAGATTAATAGAGTATAAAGCTGATTTTCAAATGGCAAATTTTCTTTCCAATAGCCGTTAATGAGTTGAATTAAAAGACAGCGTTACCGTCAATAAAGCTACCTCTATATTAAAATAGCTGAAAACATATTTACGAGTAGATTTAGTGTTTCATATTGGATATACCACATTGAGGATGAAAAGATCTTCGGTGCACTGAGAAAGAATCCCAGCTGAAAATAAGGTTCTTAACCCTTACAAATCTATCAAAAATAGATTCCTATCGCCCCTATACATACCAGATCCCATGTTCCATCTCGATGTTTCTCTTACTATCACTTTTCGTTAACGTAGAACAATTTCGGGTCCATCGATGTGACTGTCACACCTAATTGCGTCCGGTTCCAACCGGTTCCTCCATGACGTATCTCCACATGCGTAACTTGGTAAATGGATAAAACGTCCGCGTCGCTGGATAAATGTCACTCAAAGTAGATTTTTTCGTCTGTTCCAGGGAGCTAGCTGCTTTATGATTTCTATTGTCCCCTGATTCGTTTTGCTTGTCTACGTCGATCTTTCTCCTGTACTTATGCTGTCTTGATGTTCTGCTGCGTCTTGAAAGAGAGTCCCTCCCGAGAAGCTCCGCTGGAGCCCTTCCAGAATTCAATAGGATTTGGAATTTGGAAATGACAATTTTCCTGGAAATTATGTTTTTTCGGGATTGTTTGAATTTATTGCTGTCGTCGACTTGGAATGAATGATTCAGGTATTGAACAAACGGAATCGAGATCTGGATTTGGGAGGGTTTCAAATATGTACCTTCATAGAGAAGGGAAGATGTCGTACTTTATAACAATGGATACATGACTTTTTCTACTAAGTACAGAAATATATCTTGTTTGAAAAGATTTTTTTTAAATGTCATGTATTACGAAATCGAAATGAAGAACAATGTATTCCACCCAGGGAACACACATTTTTCTGATTTGTCAGAAGTTTTCATCCATTCATATTGTCATAAAAATCTTTATTAAAAAATACATTAGTTTGTTATAATTTTTGCTTTATGTTTATTTAAATAATATTCAACGTGAATTTTAAAAATAGCAAACGAACATTTTAAAAATTGATTTTAGAAGATAATAAAAAGGCTATGCAAGTGTTTTAAAAATAATTATAAATATTGTATAGTTAAATATTTAAAACCCATTCGACCCAACCTAGAGCATTTATGTACAGAGAAGAAAAGAAATCAGTATTTGGAGAGAAAAGAGTATCTTTGAAGTTAGTGCTAAGAAATGCACCTTTGCGTGTGCACTCAGAAACGGTCAGCACAAACTAATATTTTTAATTTGGCTAATCAAAGCAGCTAAAATCAATCTATTGATTAAAGAAATGAGTTTAGATAATTAGTTTTTTTCCACTATGCGTGAAGCCTTTTATAAATCCATAAACCATTTGAAAACTTTAAGTTTAGAGACAGATGTATAATTTGATTTTAAGTAACCACATGTATCTAGGTATGTTTACTACTTCTAGCAAAATCAGAATGAAATATAGTATGGTTTTGACATTCCCCCCGTTGAATAAAATCCCCGCCGAATTTTAATACCCATCCGGTATTCCCAGCGGCATTTCTTTGGATAGAAAGCAGCGAAATCAAAAGGGTGGCCAAGCGCACAAATCTGAAATGGAAGAAGAAAGCGGCTTTGAGGTGAGGGCCAGGGGACGGTCTGTCTAATAATTCAGCCTCCCATTTCTGGAGCACGCATGCCTTGGAATTTCCCTTTTTGCATCGATTTGGCAGAGGGTCCGCCATCTTGTTATCTTCTCCCATTTTTTTCGTTACTCGCCTTCTATCAGAGTGAGGGACAGGCGTTGTCCTTAGATGACCGACTCTCTCAGACGTGATTTACACGGACCGTCGCAAAAGATGGGGAATATAAGTATAAGGCTGCTGCTGTATCCTCCCCCTTGCCCCCCTCCTTAAATTTTATATATACATATAGGCTAAAAAAGAGAGATTTCTATTTTTTTAGAGAGAAAAGGGGGTGGGAGGATGTAGCTAAAGTAAAAAGGGCGAAATGACGGGGATGTGCGCGTTTTTTTCTTTACGCTTTTTTTTTTTATACTTTTGCTTTTTCAATGTATCCAGCGCATTGGAAATAGTATTCTTATTTCCCTTCCTAAGATATTTCGCATTTTAAGAGAACTTTTATATTCTGATTTTTTATTTTCAATCATTCGCGTTCCACCTTTTCTCTTATCATTTCCCTTTCTCGACGCTTTATCTTTAAAGGGTCCCCCCCCCCTTTATCTTTATCTAGGCATCAGTTTTCGCTGTCAGGATTTTTCCTTTCCATCTTCCTTGGGCCCTTATTCATATTGATTTAAAGTACAAAACACCTTGTTATTTTTTATTAGTTGTTTAAGATACTCTGAACCAGCCGCCTATATTTAAAACCACAAAAAAGTTATACATTTGAAGATGATTAAAGATTATCCATCTGAAATGATTTTAATCATTCAGTTTTAGATATCATAAATAACACATTATTTATCAATCATGTTTCCCCGAAAACTTAGAACATGCTACAAATGGGAACAATTCATACCAGAAGATATTTTTTATGAAATCCAAACCAAATACATAGTAAAATACTTCAAAGACGTTGGAAATTTAGCACAAAGGAGGCTTATCCTCAAAACTTCAGAATTTTTTATTAATTGTTATACAATTTATTTGAAACGTTGTTTTATATGGGTGCAAGCAGCTTCGATGTTTTAACCTATTTTCTATACTATGAACGGAAACGCAATTGAAGTTAATGTTTTAAAGACCCATTTTTTCATCTAACGATTCAAATATGTATAAAAATTTGTCTTCCAAATGGAAATTTAAACAATTTGTATGTAATTTGTAACAATTTGTATCAATTTGTATTTGTATTATCAATATTTGCTAATTCATAATGAAAATTTACAATGACAAAAGCAAAGGATTGAGAAATTAAGAGGCCGGAAAACTAATCTAGCACAAAATATTGATCTTCGATTCAAAACACTGAAAATAGCACATGAAATAGTAGTAACTGGACTAACCTGTAGAAATTAAACTATTATGTACCAGAATTCTCAAGCTTTACCAAAAAATGATAAAAAATGTACCAAAACAAAAACAAAATATGAAAAATTAAGAGGCGAAAAAAACCAGCTTTACTGTTATATGAGGAAAAATACAATGACAAAAAACAGGATTTGGAAATGTAAGAAGTCAGAAAAACAAATCCAGCACAAAAAGGAATCTTCGATCAAAAACACAGAAAACAGCACAGAAACCTGTAGTAACTGCATTCTCAAGTCAACCCATGAGCTTCGAATGTGTGCTTGTTCCCAGGATGGGACAAGAGGGCAGCAGCATACTTTTTGTTCGAAAAAGAAGAGTGTTGATGATGATGGGAGTGTCTTCGATTTGCAAAGGGGAGCGACACTGCTCTTTTGGATGTATGGATAGCGTCGTTTGTTTTTCCATTTCATGTAGCAAAGCACTGCTCCTCTCTGGAGTCATTACGGAGTCAAAAGACGTTATTAGGACGTGAGTAGTGGTGCTTCGAAAGGTGGAGATTGGGAGTCCCGGTCCGAAGAAAAGGAAGAAACGAGCGGGAACATCTGAGTCAAAAATACGAATAATTTATATACAACATTTTTTGAACGTTTTTTATGGAACATTCTTTCAGAACTGAATTTTTTTTGACTGAGTTATTGTCATATACCGGTGCACTAATCCTCTCTGGAGTCAAAAGGCGTTACTAAAACATGAGCAGTAGGGCTCCGAAGATGGAAAGTAGTTCCGGTGTAGAAAGAAAAGAAACGAAAGGGAAATACATTCTCAAAATATTTGTCCATAATATTTCTGAAATACCAAGACTGAATTAGATACTGTTGAATTACGTATAGTAATAAGACATTTCACGTTTGAAGGCAATCCGTAGAAATGCAGACAGTTAATATGTGGAAAGAAATAATTATTAGTTTTCGTTTGTAGTATTTAAAATATATAGGTGACATGTAGCAGAAGTTATCAAAGTGTTGTAAGTATTACTTCAGGATTGTTTTACATCTAAAAAATTTATTCAACAACTAATGCTCCTATTTATCAAGAAAAAATTGCTGCATGAATTTATTTGTAAACAGTATACTCCCAAAAATTTTTATTTTCGTATATACATAACATAAATCATAAATTAAAATGCAAAAAAATGAAATCATTTCATAAATGCTTAAATATCTACAACAATGCATACCGATCAATTATCCAAACCACCAAGTAATTTTTACTTAAATCAACTACTTTAACAAATGACGTGACAGCATTTTATAGACAATCTCATCAAACAAGTTATATCTCAATCTGACGAAGTGTTTTTCAGCCGAAATTCGCCTGCCAGCGACTGACACTAAGCTTTGCAGTCACATCATCCGAGAGATTACAAATATTTTCAGCACTCAAAAATATATTTCACTTACATTTGATGGCACCGTGTGCCTGTGAGGCTCTTTTCCTGATTCAAGAAACTCCATAGATTAATTTCCTGCTGCCAAGAAGGGATATGAGATGAAGAACATAATGTTCTTTTTATCAGTTATTTAACATAACGGACAAAAAATGCATGATCTTATTTATAAAAGTGGCCTACGTGTAGTAGCTCTGGTGCGAAGTTAATTAAATACAAGGAAAAATAGTTTTATTCATAGAGCAAATTTTTGTTTAATGTATTTAATGTTGGTTATTAAAACTAAACTTCTGGAATTTGTTTGTTTATGTATCGTAAAATTGTTCAGTATTTAAACCTGTTAACTAATATGCACCTGTATTGTTTTTATTTGTATAAAGTACCAATGTCTAATTTATCATACATAATAAGATAATTTTCTTTGTTTTTCATGTTTATAAACATTGATTGAGTTGGAGAAACCTACCAACCTCGGTTTCAGGTGTCCACTTCTTATAAACATTACACACACAAAAAAAAACTTACAATAAAATAAATACATATGATGAAAATAAAGCGAATAACTTAGCGAAAACAATTAAAGAGAAGGTAGTTTATAGTTCCGCATGGGGAACACTAATCCAAAAATGGTAGCAGTGTCCAGCCGATTGATTGTAAAATGGAACGTTGAAATGTTGAAATGTAAATAAATAGTGTATTTTTATATATTCGAAGTATAACAATAATAGATTGATTATCTTGAAATATATTAGTAGTTTCTCAAATGATAGGAATAGGAAATAGCTCTTTAAAAAATAACTGAATCGAAATTAAACTATTATCCAAAGAGAAAATAAACTTTCCTTCTCGACTAGAAACATGACTTTTTCCGATATCGAAGATTTTCAATATTAGCCCTTGGCGTGCCAAACATTGGTTTGGAGGATAGCGCCCGCAGGTTCGGTAATTGCATTTTTTCCTAGTTCCCCTCACCCCCTCTTGCTTGAATCCAATTTTACATCACACCGTAAGGAGGAAATAAATAATAAAAAATTGCGATTACCCATACTCACCTTAGCGTAACGGTGTGTAAGATAAATTAGCTCGTACCACCATCTATCTCTTTATCCCCCCCCCTCTTTTTTTGCTCCCCATCCTCATCTTGCGCTTCTTCTTCTTTTGAGCCTACTTCATCAGAGGAAATTCTTTCGATCGCGATGTTAGTGCTACTGATTCATCGAAGATATGGTTTGATATGAATGCATGTGACACGCTGATTTTAAGTAGAGTATAGATCCAATTATCTGAAAAAATTGTGACTGATTCAAATTCGGAAGAGCGAAAATTCTGATAATAGGATTTTTCCCAAAATATTAAATTAATAATAATTAATAAATTAATAATTTATTGTATCTATCTCCTTATCTAATTATTGTATCAGTGGTGTAGAAAAATATTAAAAAATATATTTAATTAAACAAAATGGCAAAACATTTACATCTTAAGAATGTTGATAGATAGGGCAGAATGATATTATTAGAATTATTAGAATGATTTCGAATAATTGGAGGTCTACCGTAAGATGGGTTTTTAATTGCGAGTTACAAACTAAGCAGAAATATGTAATTCTTTATCACAAACATTTACCAAATTCTTTTATCAACATTTTTAGATTTTTAAAATATTATTTATTTAAATGGGCATTAATAAATCTTTAATAGGTAGAATATTTGGCAACGCTTTAAAATTTATCGTTAGGACATCTGATTACATATTTAATACAGCCACATTATGTGATTTATAAGGTGAGTATGAATTATAAGAAACGTAGACACCCGAGCTACAACGCAACGCAACCTGCAAATCTGCCAGTAATTATATGAATACGAAATGAATAAACGTGCAACAGTCCCCCTATACCCATAATTGTTTAATTATGTGTTTTCTCTACATATTAGGTTACTGATGGCAAGGAAAACAAAAGAGTGGGGCAAAACTACCATCTCAACAACTTCGCCTCAACTTCCAGTGCTACTTTAACTCATTAGGAGTTGGCAAGAAAATTGAAAATACAAAAATAAGCTTTCTGCTTAAGTTTATCAAAATTAAAAATATATAAAACAACGAGCAAAGTACCAAACATGTATGTAGGACTAATTAAGTTATATGAAAAATGATTAAAAAAAACTTTAAGTTACCGTTTAAGTTGTTAATGGTATCAATGAGTACAAATGAGTCGTTAATGGGTTAAGGCTATAATTACGCGGTAGTAAGATATTTAACAGCAAGTATATATCTTACTACCACGAGATAGCAAGGCATTAAAGTAGAGACTAAAGGTTTTATTAAAAAAATCTATAACGAAATTTGACTAACATGTAAGTTACAGCTTCGTCTAACCAACGTAACTTCATGTAGAAATGCCTTCCCCCAATCTTCCAATAACCTAAAAATAATAATAAAAAATACCAGGAAGAATGGATGGATAAAAAAAATAACGGTCTATAATTTGTGACGTTAAAAGAAGGTGGCGAAAAATTCAATTTATAGCTCTTCCTAAATGACTTTTTCGTTATATAAGAGTTGTGATTTTATGATCTGAAACACGCTATCAGAAGTTGCAAGCTGGATGGATATGGGTACACCTATATAGATATACCTTTTTTAATATCGCCAGGAAGAGTGACTGTCTAAGATTTTTCGTTATATTGGTTTCAGATTAGTCACTTGTGTTTTTCGATATTTTGTGGGAGATTTTGGTTTCAAGCTCAGGTGGGTCCAAAGTTATAATGAGAGTGCATCACAATTTTTTTTCAGGTCCATTTACTGCAATATTGAGTTATAGGAAATTGTTATTCGTTTAAATACACTGCTTGAATGAATTCAGAGTACTTAAATAGCCGTCACTTATTTCCATTTTTTAAATAAATGAATTCAGACTTGAATACTTGTAACGCGAAACTTAATTTCTTTTAACTGTTGATATACGTCTTTTTATTTGCTTAGCAGAGATCAATGTAGAATTTTAGAAAAAAGTTTGTGCACTGCAAAATAGATAATAAATAAGATTTTAAAGTTTGCAAAACAAGTTGGTAGTTAATTTTATGTAACACACGATTCTCCCGAATCTATTTGATGAATTAAAAAAAACAGAAATTTACGAGTTAAAAAAAATCAATCTGCTAAATATTATTCCAAAAAATTAATCAGCCACGGTTATAGCTTAAAAATATAATATTTTACATAATTAAAAATTCATACAAGATTCGTAGTTCAAAAGTTAGATACCTATTTACCAGTTAATAAAAAGAACTATTTTATGAATAATGGGAAAACTTTTTTACTCTAATTTTTTTTATGATATTTTCTTTTTGGGACACCAGGATAAACTTTTCTATTAAACTTAATTTATTACTCGTCATACAACCGCAAAAACTAATTTACCTTGCGGCAAGCAAAAATCTATCAATAATTCTCGCTACAACCTAAACTGCCATTTCTACAACTGTCATAACCACAGATTACAGAGTGTTTTAAAGTCTCGCTGAAAAATGTCTTCAGCACAGCCGTCTGCAGTCATGTATACGCTTTTGTGTATGGGTAAGCTACGCGAAATCTTTCCCCTTTCATTTCCGGTTACCGACCGGAAATAGAATGGTCGGCTTGTCACGTGGTTGAGGTATACTCTCGGACCCAGATCACTTCTTCGTTTCCTTCCCGTCACACCTTGCGAGGCCCGTTTCAATCAAACAGAAACGGACAGTTGAAAACGATTTTTTTGGGGAAGTCCTAGAACTAAACGATAACTGTAGAAAAGTTGGGATACTTCTTTTTCTGTATCTGTCTGTTTATTATTGTGTTTTCATTTATTTTTTTCTTTCCATGGTCATTTATCTTTTTCAATTTCTGAAATATGAGAAGAGTTTCCTTAGATTTCATCATTGGTGTATATTTTTTTGAAGAATCTGTTGTATTTTTAAAGAAAATAAACGTCTTAGGTAACAGTGTTCTTTATAATTTTTTCACGGAACAACATTAAATATAGGCACATACTAAGTCGTATTTCTTTGAGTATTACAAAAAAATTAAATTCAAACACTCCTTTTTTTTTCAAATGCTCCTGAAATTTACAATTCATTTTCAATTACTACTGAAACCATGGAAATACATGTTTTACTTCTAGCTATATCCTTAGCCATCTTTTTAATGGCCGTATCGTTTCATACATAGGTTTAATAACTCTTTCTATTTTGATTCCACCGGGTTTAAAGGGTAAAACGGACACTTTTACAATCCCTAAACGGAGGGGGACTCAGAGCACATTGATCAAAATCTATCCGCTTTTACCCCAAAACCACTCATACATACTCCCTAAAATTTATTTATTATTGGCAAATAAAAAGGTAATTAGGTAGTAGGTCGGCAATACACTAAATTGAGTGTATATTACTAAAATTATATTACAAAAAATTCTATTTTTTACAAAATTATTTTATCATAAAAATATTTTCTAGTATAAAATGTGAAATGATTCTTTACTCTAGAATAAACTCTATTACCAAAACGCCTAATTAACTATCAATAATTTTTCATCACGACATTTGCATTATGCTAATACTTCCTACCATGGCTGCGATCTTAATATATTTCAACAAACAATTAATCTTACAAATTCAATCAAAATATTACTTACATCAACCCTTTTACATTTCAACCGTAAAGCCACACTTTTCACCACCACATAACAACACCTGCCACTTTCACCCTTTCCCCCCAATCTACCCGAATCACGCAACCCTTACAGCCCGATACATCCTCACAATAGCGGGCATAACCGCCATAAAAAGACCCTCCAAATTAGAAATTTACCCCCTACTGTACCCTCTTCATACCCCTAACTACCTCGTTCATTGAGAAGTCCCCGACCGTTTTGCAGCAGGCAAGGGTTATCGGTAGATATGCAGATTCACCTTATCCAGCTTGTATTGTTGTGGGTAAATCACTTCTCTGTAGGACATGGCATAGTAACCTAGATGTTGGGGTGGGGGAATGTTGGGGCTAAGTGGAACCCTTTTGGTTCATTTGAATATTTTTTTAAAAAGTTTTTTAGGTGTAGCATCGGTATTTTTTAATGTAAAGCTTGGATTATGTTGGATATTTCTTGAATTCTTTTTTCGTTTTTACTTTTATGACTGTAAAATTATCCTATGTATTCAATAATTGAATTTGTTTTAATAAATATATGAACCATTAATATGCATTTTATTCTTTATTTAATAAAGGTCAAAAGGCAATTTTCTTAAATATTTGCAGGATTTAATAGTTTGGTGCAATAAAAGTAATATTAAAGTATTTAAAATTATATTTTAAAAAATCAATTAATTTAGATTAGAATACTTTCTACATGTTTTCCAAATTTCATCATATTTTTCGTAAATTTTTAGGACACAAATTTACCCTCTGAGGAATAAGCGAAACTTACTGAAATGTAAACTTTTCGTTACTAAATGATACCAGAATTTAAATTTTTATAAAAAATTTAATTTCTTTAATTTTTTTAAAATATATTTCTGTAAATGTGTTTATAAATGATTCTCCCATACATCAAATTTTAACATTTAGTAATATTATAAAATTTATAATTAAAAGAAATTATCTGTGTTGCCAGAAAGCCTGTTAGTCAGGTGACGGGTTCATACGTCGCAGAGGGTTAAGTATGAACGATTGAGGTTGCTATCTCTCAGATAGTTAAAGATTCATATTTTCTTTTATATAGCAATCGATCTATCAGGCATTCTATTGGGCATCAGCTTCTATAGGGTATTATATGCTTAGGTGGGTAATTCAGTAGATTGTGAAATTAATTTATCGTTGGACAAGCCTCAATTTCATTTTTAAAATTTTGCTGTGAAAACTCTCCAAACAGAATATTTTACACACCAAAACTGCATTTTTATCTAAAAAATAAATATTACATCTACAACTCTCCCGATAGCTTGTTATTCAAAATTCAAAGTGAAACCCAAACATGCAAGATAAGCATCAGACGCCAGTTCTTTTCGATAATTTTCTTCCCACACCCCAGTTGGCGTTATCCTTCCATTCCCGTATTGACACTCAATTTCACCACCAGAAAAATTCAAACGTCATCATTTCTATCCCTTCAGTATGGAACAAACCCAGCCTAACTTCGGTTGTTGACTCAGCAAAAAAATCTTCCACCACCCTTGCTGCTTTGCATACCCAACGATGACAAGGGGCTGAACCTTAAATTTGAGGCCCAAGAAAATACCGCACCAGGCATAATGAGATTCCTAAGACGAAACTCCGCTAAAAAAGATATGACTTCAGCAAGATTATTTGCGGTGCGCGCCAGTGGAAAATTTAAGCCAGGGATGGCGAAAAAAATTCTGAATTTGAAATGAAGAAAGTCCCATTCTTGTTATTCTTGCATAAAATGGGCACCTGGGGCATATGACTCAATCCCAGTCAGTTTTTCCACAGAGTTTTGCCGCCATCTCCACCAATGGGATTACTTGTTTGAGATCCAGCATTCCCCTGGTTGGATCCCTTTGATGTTTGCAGAAGAGTCGTGAAACGCACTCTTTTTTCAACAGCAGTTGACAAAGGTTTTTGTTATTTTTAAATTATTGAATTGATAGAATAACCAGCTGCTTACAATAAGATGAAATTGAACAAACATGGGTATGAACAATGTGCACAGAATTGAAACGTTGTTCATTCTCATATTTGTTTAAATTCATATTTTTGATTGGACATAGCTATGTAGCCAGTGACCAGGTGAACTGAAATATATATTTGCATTTTTATTATTGAACGTTAAACACACAGCGATCTTTTTTGCTTGCATTATTTAATCTGCATGTGAAGTATCAATTTGAATATGAAGAAAAAAGTTAATGTAATTATTACTTAAGAGCTCTATAAACATTACTTTGTATTTAGTTGTGCCTTTTAGTTTAGTTGTGCCTGTTTTGTTCCACTTTTGTTTGGGTATAATCTGAAATGTTGCTTTTTATTTTCCTTGATGATTTCGATTGTATAATTTTATGTGTTGTCTGGAAGGGCCCGGGCCCCTTGGCAACCAATGTATTCAATTTTGAAAAATTAAGTTTCTTCTTCTTTTTTCTAGACTTCTTTTCAATTTATATAGAAAAACAGAAAAGAGAAATTAAGTCAGTGTAGACTTATTTTCCAACTGTTTTGCTTAACAATATGAGCTCAATTCTACACAGAAGAAATGCCGCATAAAAACATCTTAGGTTATGAAAAACTAAATTACATAGAAAATACATAACTTTTTACCATGGGACACATTTATTATTTTATGTGAATTACCAAACGTTAGTATGAAATACCAGCAGTAGGTGCATGCTAAAGAACAAGTGAAACTCAACATGGTATTCCTATTTTACACCTCTAGTTGGCAGTGCCAATAGAAAGGGGTTTATGCAAGAACACGAGGAATTATTGGCCCCCTCCACTTCATAAAGAGTTTTTGCAGATGTTCCTGGCGTCGGTAAAATAAGGTGACTCGCTGCTGCTTTCGATCCTCTACGCTTGCACACACGCCCAGTGTTTTGTTTTCCATATGCGAGCGGTTTTACATAATCATATTTTTTACCGTAGGGTTCCAAGATTATGAAAATTGTGTTTGGGTGAACACGCAACCGACTGATTGGGATGTAGATGGAGAATGCGGTGTGTTTGGAAGGTTTTTACGTGCGTGGTAATTCAAGGAATGACTCATTTCTTATTTTTTCAGAACAAATATTTGGGATTTATTCTAATCGGGGCATAAGTTTCATTTAATTTTTTGAGTTAATTGTGTTTCATGAAATAAGTATTTCGTTCTTCCATGATTCAGGTTAAAACTATATAAATGAACAGTTTCCTTTTTGGAATGTTCACAACTTATATAATATATTGTTAATATAGATTCTTGATAAAGGAACATATTTAATTAATAATAGTTGGAAAATATAGAACAGAAAATACTATATTACATAGAACAGCAAGGGCTGAATAATAGTTTTATTTATAAGGAAATAAAAGCTAATTCATATAGGCCATGAAGAGCCCGTCAAGTTTTTTAAAACGCCGTTTAAGAAGAATTCCATTATATTTATTTTATCATTTAAAACACACTATGCTTTTAGCCATGAATGCATTTAATATATTAGTAAATATTTAAGTATGGTTAAATGATCTATGTTTGGCATATGTAACAGTATTTTAATAAAGGTAAACTTAGAAAACGTCCCTTAGGCTTTTTGCAACACCACATTTACTCGATATACCCCAGCCTAGCACACGGTTTCTTGGCTGACCCACCCTACTTTTCTAATATAAGGAAATTGCTTTCTCCCATCCAACTTTAATCTCCCGAATGAACACAAGACCTCCGGAAGAAAGAAGAAACAAAATTTCAGCTATTTAATAAAACTCCCCTCTCGACCATCTCATATTTCAACTTCCTTTCTTTCCTGGCCGACCCCCCTGTGTTGACACATCTCTCATACCTACTCCTTCCCGCGTCCATTTAAGTCCACGACAAGAGAATTACTTTGCCAATCACAATAAGTTTTTTTATAGATATATTTTCAAACACAAAAGAAGGACAAGAGAAGAAGAAAAAAAAGATAAACTTCTCTCTCTAAGAAGAATAGAGAGGACAGTTCATCCTTGTCAATTTCTCCTTCTATCCTTGAAGAAAAACTAAAAACACTGGCAGGAAAATAGTAATAAAAAGTAGACGAGTAGAGATTTATATAGAACTTTATATGAAAGAGAGAGGGGTAGGGGGAGTCTTTAAAGTTAACTAAGACTGGGCGGTGAAGTGTTATATCCAGTTTCTAATGCAAGGGCTTTGTCTAGATTCTTGAATTACTTGGAGTGGGAAGAGTGGACGGATCCCCTTCTTTATCCTTCTGAGTGGTAGTTATATTTTGAAGGATGAGGGAACAGTCTTCCTTTCTTAATTTAGAATCCCGGTCTTTTTCTGACGTGGTCAAAAAGATCGATGGGTTTTATCTCTAGAGTTGTTGTTTAATTACATTTGCAGAATGGACGGCCATTCAATTCAAGAAAACTGAGACAAGTGGAATGAAGTTCAATTTTTTTCGAAAAATCCTTCATTTTTAAGTATTTAGTTCATTAATATTATCAAGAAAATTAATGGTTTTGGAGAAAATTAATTGATGTTTAGAGTTAAGTGATGAGCTATACATGAACATTTAATATTTATGTCAACACTTTTGGAGAGAATACTTGCATCCAGTTTCTAATGCAGGTCTAGATTCTTGAATTACTTGGTGTTGGATAGTAAAGGAATCCTCTTCATTATCCTTATAATTATCAGCTGTGTTTGAAAGACGGCAGAAAAATCATCCGCTTTTAATTTAGAATTTCTTTATTTACTGAAAACCACGTAATAAAACCACGTACTGAAAATTATATGTGTTATATCGAAAACTATTGTTTAATAACATTTGTTGAGTTTAAAAAAAACATTTTTAGTAAAATTTTAAATATTTCATGTATCATTTCCAACTATTTTTTACACAAATATATAGTATCAGAATAAGTTGGAAAACTCAGAGATGAAGAGTTGTACTGATTTACACTGATTCAAAATATTGTGTTGAATCTGTGGTTTTTCTGGATATTGTTAAGGTGAAATTACAATTGCAGAGACATTTAAGTCTGTGCAAACAAAGTAGTAATATGTCTTGAAAAGATATATAGATAAAAATATATTTTGTTATAACATTTAACATGAACATTATGAACTTTAAAAGTTGTGTTTATCATATATACGCAGATAAACCTAAATTTAGACACTATATATTGCGAATCAGATAGAGAGAATAAAATGTTTAACTTCCGCAAAACAGATTTCTAATACTTTTAAAGTGTAGTAAATTATTAAATGAAATGCAATATCTTTTAAATTAAGTTATATTTATATGATTCAGCTATAGCTATTTTATTCTAAAAAATAAAAATATGCCTTTTTGTTAACTAACAACAATTAACGTCTAACAAACAAAATAACTTTTGCACCCTTCTTCTGTTCTTGCGTTCTTCTTTCTTAAATATAAAACACAACAAATTTCGTCTATCCTTACCCCAAAATCTACACCTACTATTACTTATCCTGAGAAAACACCCACGTTTCATCCCCGCAGATAATTATATTGGAAAGGAATCGATGAATAAAAACGGACATGATAGCCGAAGTCCATTAGCGCAGACACTAAATAATAAAGATAACTGCAAAAATGTCAGCTTAATGATGCGTCATTTCTTCCTGGGGTACCCTGGTGCTTCTTTTAATTGCGATCTGTCTTTCTCGTCATGTACATATATATACTAAATATATTTGTATGGGGATAATATGTGGATCTGTTTGGGGTAAAGTGGTCAATGTCCTATTGAGTTAACATTGCAGAAAGGTCGCTTTTGCGAGAACAGTGCGATATGCTCTGTTTCGTTAAAAGAAAGTCAGGGGTCGAAAACCTTATTATAATAATCATGAAGTATGGTCAATACATAGTTGTCTTTACTTGTTTATGTTAATGTAATTAGGTTTTAGTCTATTAAAAGTTAGTATTGTGTAAATTTTTTTTTAAATATTTTATCTATGTAATTTATTTTACTACGATACAGAAGAAACTTCCCATAAAAAGTTTAATTGCCCGTAAATTTTAGAAAATCATAAATTTTGCAAAAATTGCTTTGTCACCATATTTTGACTTTAATGGTGCCTTGACGAGTAGAAGTTTTAGCTATTTTTTAAAGTACATAGTTATGTAGAGAAAAGTGCCATGATTTATTAAACATTAAATTCAATAAAAAATCATTTAATTTTAATTCGAAAGTAAGCATGAAAAGTTAATCAACGTCGAAAAATACAAAAACATCTCAAATGACAATAATAACAACACCCAGTGAATAAATATTTGAGTGGGTGATATATGACACGTTGATTTATAAACCAAGTAAACAAGTTAAAACATCAAAATAACTCTTTTCTAAATTAAGGTTACCTTGAAAATATACTTTATGGGAAGACTAACCCCGGTCTCCCCTTAACATAAAGAAATAAAGTTGTTTCGAATAAACTTCTGTCCTGTAAAATAAAGCAACACATTTTTTAAAAAAAATTTTAAAAATTTTTCAATTGATAATGTTGATTTTATTTGGTATGTTTAAATTTTTTATTATACTTCAAGTACAGTCCCTGGACAAATTATTAGACGCACTGCAAGATTTCATGTATCAATCAATGATGAACAAAATACTTTTAGAAGGAGATTTGTGTTCCTTAACTTAAGCTATTGAATGGAAAATACTATCTGCTATACTTAATACATATATCGACATCTTTTTTAATGACATGACATTCTTTAGTACGTTTTCACCATTACTAAAAAAAATACAGTGCGTCTAATAATTTGTCCAGGGACTGTACATAAGTAGCAAATCTTTGTATATTTTCACGATCTATAAATCCAAGACGCAGAGTCATAGAACGTTTTCTGTCAATGTATCTTCACCGTTAAGGTAGTTCTGTAGCGCAGAAAACAACGCGCAGGGGCATTTTCTACGATGGTCATTCGCTGGTTTCGACATAACCTAACTTTCTCACATAGCACTTTAAAATTAAAATTAGCTCTATAAAGAGTGCATATTTAATTTATTATTTTTAAATAAATTATTTATAAGATGATAAACTATGAAGAACTACAAACTCTTCCACTAAGTTTTACTTTTTAATTTTTTTCTCTTAACACCAAATGGTGTAGCAAATAGTTGTTTAGACTTGTAATATTTTTAAGTTAGTCTTTCAATGTTTAGATAAAAATATACATAAAAATCGCAAATTAAATAAAAATATTATTTATATAGAATGTAACTTTTAGCTTACATTAGTATTGTGATTTTTAAAATAATATTCATTTATGTATCGAAAAATACCTGATGCAAGTTAAATTATGTATTTATTTTTCGTGAAGAACTTTGAAAAGTATTAACTTAGCATAAATAATTTTCTTAAACTTTGAAATAAATAAATTTACTCATAACTTTAAAATAGTAAAATATGACGCATCTAAAGTAAATCATAGAAACCGGACGTTTATTTTTTTAAATCTTAATTGTAATATACTTTTTAAAAAAATCGTTTTATCAACTAAATTTCCATGCAAACTAAAAGAAGTATGTACGACTTCTTGAATTGTATATAAATTGAAATATGTTTCAAATAAATAAAAAAAAATAAGCAAATTTAAGCGATTCTTCAAAATGTGTAGTTAAACCTAATTTCGATTCACGGGAAAATCTCGCCGATGAATGCCGTGCTTTATCGACGATTCGCGGCATGCATATTGTCTCTCTACGTAAAACAGTCCGATCGATGCAGTTGGAAATAAGTTATGGAATCGTATTCTCGTATGGCTAGAATCATGATAGATAAATAGGCATAAAAAGTATTGTTAACTTCATATTTTAATGGGTTTAGTAATTTTAATGTTTAATTTTGTATATCATTTTTGTTTTATATGCTTAAATTCAACACTGAATTTTCGCAAAACTAATTCACGTTTTGATGTCAACAAAAAGGTAATAATTTACCATTGTTATTTTTTTAAATTTCATTTTTCAATTAGCAATCACGTTGACGTTGACTTATAAGTAAAAAATTACTTAAGTAGTTGGTAGGGATTAGTTCTATTGTCAGAGTTACACTGATTGTACGAAATTGTCTCTTTCTACTGTAGAAGTCTAAAATTAATAGTATACTCTGTTAAATTATCCCCAATTTAATTGGAGGATACGAGCAAACGTATCTTTACCACCAATCCAAAAGGTGTAAAAGGTTATACCTTTTCCAACATTTTATGCATTCATAAGCGTCCGAAGTAACTAAGGAAACTATACAACAAGGTATCATCGATGAGTATTTCATCGTTTTCAGATGATAGAGGCTTTAATATGTATAATTATTTTTAATAATATTTTTATTATATATTTTCTATTTTAAGTGTTAATGCTAAAATAATTAGCGTAGTTTCTATTTTTTTTACTTACTCAGTTAACATGCGAGCATATAAATAGAATTGTTTTACAATCCAAGAATTGTTTAGTAATATTACCAAATATGAATTTTTAATAGCAGCTTGAAACTGTTAGAAATATATAATTGTAAAAAATAAAGATTTTATTAAGTTTAATAAAAATTATGTTAATATCTTTATAAAATAAGGCTATAATAATTTGAGGTGTGTAATATAGGTGTAAAAGTAGCTAACGAGGTTTTTTCTTTGTTAAAATACTAATGGTAAAAGAAATGTTTCAACGCTTAAATGCTATTGATTAAGGTAATAAAACACTTATCTTTTAAAGGAATTTCAATATAACAACTAAAAAATCTTCATTGATTTATAAACTTAAATTAATTTTAATGCAAAAACTTAAAAATTAATTTATCTTACGAAATTTAATTGCCACGGGAAATCACCACACAAGAAAAGCAAGCCAGCACATAAATATCTCCACTCACCAGTCCACCCTTTTCAGGAGTACTCTAGGACACAGTTTATTGTGTTACACCATCTCAAGTCCCCCTAGTGATAAATGCCAGCCCCCTTTCCCCTCCCCAAAGGTGGACAATCCCCCGCCCCCCAAACATTTTGTGCGAAGTAAATTGGATAGGAATCTAAACCACCGACTAACATTATTAAGGCGTGAGGAAATTGATAATATCACTATAAAATAACACATCCTTCAGCAAACCCGTTCTAATGGGCTAATATAATGGTTAAAGAAATGTTTCAATGCTGTACTTTAATTGTTTATTATTAAAAACACATATATGTTAAATGGCTTTTAATACAATAACCCAAAAAATGAATCTTCATTAATTTATAAATTTAAATTCAGTTATAATAAGAAATATACACCTTAAAATTATTAATTTTATCCTGCACCTTAAATTTATCCTGCGAAATTTAATTGCAACGGGAAATCACCACACAAGAAAAACAAGTCATCACATAAATATCCCCACTCACCAGTCCACCCTTTTCAGGAGTACTCTAGGACACAGTTTATTGTGTTACACCATCTCAAGTCCCCCTAGTGATAAATGCCAGCCCCCTCTCCCCCCTCCAAAGGTGGACAAGCCTCCCCCTCCCAACATTTTGTGCGGTCACAAGCGTCCGAAGTAAATTGGATAGGAATCTAAACCACCGACTAACATCGTTAAGGCGTGAAGTCCCCTCGTAAGTCGCTCATATATCTTTTTTTCGTTATATGTTTTTTTCCTTCTTCGTTATATCGTAGGGTCCCTATTCTTCGTTTTTTTCTAACGAGTCTAGATCTTATTTCCAGCAATGGTGTGGGATTTAAGAGGTTTTTTCTTCGCACATGAGTCCGAGGGGTGATTACTCGTAATTAACTAGTTAGTACGGGTGAGATGGGATCTTAGCATTGGGTATTAGAGAGAGATTTGGTATGGGGTGTGTAAATAACGATCGCAGTTTCTTGATATAAAATAGATTTTATTTATAATGATTCTGTCGGAAACTATACAGCAAATATTTTTTTAAAATCACGTTAATAGATTGCGATGCAAAATCTCTAACACCGATCAAATTTTCTTAAAAATAAAAAGAATAAAGTACTTGAAGTTAGATTCGTACATCACCAAAATGTACTCTATGTTGATACATCAATAAATAAATGTGTGTTCTTAATTAAAGTATACCATGCAACATATTTGTTTTCAAAGTAAAAACCTGAAACTGTTTTAGTTGGATATATTTTGTGATAAGAATTCCTATTTTTTTGTGCTCTCACCAAAAAACATAATTTTAATTTTTATTCGTTGAATTAATAATTTGTTTTCCTCCATAAACTATCTATCATTAAAAATGCAATTACGGTATGAAAACTTGATAATGGGCTTACTTCCGGAAAATAAAAAATTTGCGAAAAGATATATAAATTGCCATTGAGAGTTCAATAATTCATAGATAAAAAACAAACATCATAATAAATGAAAGCAAGAAAAAAACCTATATAGCCTTATCTTATTAATAACTCCATACACAAAATTTGAGAGCTTGATGAATTAGAAATGATGGCGCAGAAACAAAACTAAAAATAAGAAACAAATTTTGATAAAAGTCATTCGTCACAAAATCCTATTTATTTATTTCTTCATTTCTCTCTCTCACTTCCTAGATTGAGAAAGAGGATAAAAGATGAAAAAAACCTCTAACAAGAAATAAGAAATAACAAAAAATATTCCTTAAATTTTCATGGATTTTTCCATCCAAATAAATGAACTGCCCCTTCCAATCTGACAAGACTCTCGTAAGTGCGATTTTAAGTCGTGGTACCAGAATAACAAAAATAAATAATGCAAAAAATAGTCCCTTAGTAGAAAAAGGGAAAATGTCCTTTGTTAAAATATTGCACGTTAGCCTTTCTATTTCTAAGGTTGAAAAATAAAACATGCTTTGCACGCAAAGTTTCGAAACCGCACATTTTTATAAATTTGTCATTATTTGTGTTTACTGTGATTGGAAAAGAGAGACTAGCTGTTCATATCTATGGTCTATGCAGTTTCTATGGGGTATTTAAGTAGATGTGCTTAGATGCTGTTAGTTTTGCGTGTATATTGTATCATACTTGAACTTTTCTTTAAAGGTAGGCATTTAAAGCCAGATGAAAAGTGAAGAAGAGGGAATAGTGGAAATGTATTTATGTTACAACGGCATACAATGAAGTTATTCTTGAAGTTTGCTCAAATTGTTAGTTCACACATAGATTCTAGTTAAATTCTTAAGCATAATGATTTAAATACAAAACCCATTAAAACTTAGTTAAAAAAATAGTTATAATCTTCCAATTTGGAACAAGTGTATAAAGAAATATATTTTTTAAAGACAATCTCCAACGCCTAAAGTTTTAACACAAGACAACGACATTTAATTATTGTTTACTAAAGTCGAAACATTATTTTAAATAAAACTTACTGTGCACTTTGATACGCTACAAAAGCTAGGTTATATAAAACCATTGGTTATGAAGTACTATGGGGAATTAGGTAAGAGGGGCAAGAACATGGACGTTGTTAGTTTTTATGCGTATTGTATAGCAAGTGAACTTTCTTTATTTTATTAAAATATATTTTTTATTTGGGTAGTAAAAAACAACCGTAATCAAGACGTGTCTCTTTCTTAAAAAAATATTTGTGGATAGATGTGGATATTTAGTAGGTGGTAATTTATGTTGTTAGATATTCAAATTATTTCCCAATTATTATATTTATTAAGTTTCTTCTTCGGTTCGGTTTCTTGTAAGCCCTTGATACAACTTAAAGATATCTATTGGTGTAGTATTGTTATTGACAACAACATTCTACCAGGGGAGGTAAATAGTTTTAAAGTTAAATATTTTAAAGCACTTACGGTTTTTTAATTATTTAAATGTCATCACATTATTTCAATGATTATAATTAGTTTTATTTTACAAGCATTATTTTAAAAAAGCAATTTTTTTTATAAAGGCTTTTAAGATTTATATTTTAATAACTCTAAATAAAATCTTTCTTTGAGGATCAAATTAAAAAAAAACTATCATAAAAGGACAATTCAAAAAAATTAATCTATGAAATATTTAATTCCGAAAACGAATTTAAATATAAAACAAAAAAATGACCATAGTCCTAAATTACATTTATAATCACTATTGTTGAATAAACTGAATAAACCCTAATGACAATACGGAAAACAACAAATAAAATTTGTTAAATATACAAAATTGTAGAAAAATACTATTTGGTATAGATCAAAATACACCAAAGTTGACCAAAAAGTAACGTACAGCTGACCAAAAATAATCAATAATTATCAATACTACAAATAATAAAATAGTCACTAATAATTTTCTATAACACATGTGCAAAAAGAGTTCCTTACCTTCAGTCAAATCATCACTTGACCATGGTTCATAATATGACACCCATTGGCAAAAGCCTTCATATAATTCTTGAGTGCCTTAACACAGTCAAACTAGACAAATGATGCAATCAGAAAGATATCATTCCGTTCCATCGCCTTCCACAAAAACGTTATCGTTTAACTATTTCCACTCACTAAATGCCTGGATTGTGTAGCCTCCAACATATTACCCCCCCCCCCTTCTCGCCTACATAAGTTATTGCCCCTTTACCTTACGAAAAAAATACGTTGTATCCATTGCTTGTGGGGGCATGAGCCACGCGATACCTATTATAAAAAATATCCACCCCATCTGGTACACTTACTAACCAGTACCACACTGTACTATAACTACCAGATCCCTTCCGTGGGGTCGGCGAACTAGGATTTTTTTTAACCGAATAGTTGGCACAATAGGGTATGAGTTGTCAGGGGTATAAAAAAGACGCTCGTGTATATTTGTAGGAGGGTTAGTTTTTTTTAAATGTGTGTCGGGTAGTTTTTTATAGTCAATAAGGAAATGTACGTTTGTGTAGGGGTTCAGTGAAACTGGGTGAACTCGACAATCCGAGAAAGAGGTTTAGTGGGTTTTTGGTGATGTATTGTTTACAATACGAATGGACGGTTACATGAGGGGTACAGTGAACTTTTTTTAACACCCGAATTTAATTAAAGGTTTAGAAATTCGGGTAGTGGGTGAGATTTTTTTATTGAGGAGTTTTTGAACTCTTATAGGTGATTTTTTTTGTGGGTGAGTGGGTGAAAAGGTATCCCTAGAGGTGTGGGTATTTTTATGATCACATAGAAAAGAAAGCTTTTTTTGTAGTCAATAAGGAAATGTTCGTTTGTATAAGGGTTCAGTGAAACTGGGTGAACCCTACAATTCGAGAAAGGTTTAGTGGGTTGTATTGTTTACAATACGAATGGACGGTTATAGAAGGGGTGCAGTGAACTTTTTCAACACCCGATTTTAATTAAAGGTTTAGAATTCTGTATTGTGGGGGAGATGCATGTAAGGTTTTTTACTGAGAAGTGTTTGAACTCCGATTCACGATTTTTTATGTAGATGAAAGGTGGACCTTGGAGTATTTTTATGATCATACAGAAAATAAACGATTGATTTTTTTCGTCCAATAAGGAAATGTTCGTTTGTATAAGAGTTCAGTGAAACTGGGTGAACTCTAGAAAAATATTGAATACTAGGAAAATATTTAGTGGGGTTTTGCTATGTATTGTTTACAATGCAATTGAAGAGTGATTTCGGACGGTTGCAAGAGGGGGGATGAACCTTTTTATAGTGGGTGAAAATATATCCCTGGAGGTGTAAGTATTTTTATTATCACTTGAAAAAAGCTGAATGCTTTTTATGGCACATAAGGAAATGTTCGTTTTTTATGAAGATTTGTGCAACGGGGTGAACTTTACAATTCAAACTAGACTGAAAGATTGAAATGTTTTTTATTGCATATTTTGTGTTTGACATGTTGAAGTTTCAGTTGGGGACATTTTATGACATTTTACATACGGTTAAGTACAGTGAACTTTCTGTACCATTTAATTAACGCATTTGAAAGTGTCAGTTGGACAGATTGTGAAATTCGAATGGGAATATTGGATTCAGTGGTTCGTAAAGTCTCATATCGCGGTTGGCTTGAAATGTAGTAGCAATACTTATATTTTTTTAATTAGAAATTAATTGTATTTTTTAGGAATTCCTTTGCTTTCGTATTTTATGGTTTAGAAGGTAAGTTATATTTTAAAATACATTTCACCTGGCTTATTTCATTAGCTTATTTAAATTTAAACTTAAATATGTATTGATTTTAAACATATTAGCATACAAATTTGGGAAATTTTCAGAATATATGCTGAAAAAAACCTCTCTAATGCTGAAATTTAGATTTAGTTTTTTTTTAAATACCTTAGTCTTCTTAGTCAGTATTGTTATTAAACTATAGCGGTGAAAGAAAAGCTTTTTCCCATATTTCCGTAATTCTTAATTTTTAACAAAATTAATTTTAATTCAAAATATTAAAACATGCCTTTGGGTTTTTAATGTGTTTCTTTTCTATCAATTAACCTTTTGGTCACAAAAAGCTGTTAGCCAATCATTTTAATCAAATTAAAGAACAGTATTTAATTTTTTTTAAACAAAATAAATTGATCAATCAAAAAGCAATATAGTAAGCTTTAAAAAAAATACTTTCCTTATTGAAAACGTAAGAAATAAAACCTATAAATGACGGGTCTACTTTCAAAACTCCCATTATCCAAAGTATAACTAAGATCTTGGTTCCGGCCCGTCCATTTTCAACTTCGTCAAATTGAATATGATTATCAAAAGTCGCCAACGAAGAGACCGGGACCAATATTTTAGTCATAATTTGGGGAATGTGAGTTTTGCAACTAGACCCTTCACATGATTAATCACCCAGATTTTTCATTCACTGACAAAGATTAAGTTAATAAAGGAAGAATAATAAGTTATTACGCAAATATGAATCATAAGCTGTGTCCACAGAAAGTCCCCGAACTTAATTTAAAATGCATTATTCCATTGCTTTGTGGGGCATTTGAATTGGTATTTTTCTAAAACTTGGCCGATGTGCTTCACAGAGTTATGTTAATTTGAAAGCATTCGAAATATAAAATTAGCTTCCATATTCAAATAAGTCTTACTTATAGATAAAGAAACATTTCGTAAATTGAATGCGGTTTCACTTATGCATTTTAAAAATAAACTGACCATGTTTCCAAAAGCAGCATTTGTTATGTAAATGTCTTTTTTTCTTTGTAAAATTAAAATTGAATTCATTCTTATATTTTTCATGTTTGTTTCAGAGAAAAGATGTTTCGTTTAACTTTTAAAATCAGATTATGTTTGTATAAAATGCATTTGATGAAAAATCGGGTATTAAAACTGAATCAGAAGCATATGCTTATCTATTTTTAAATGCTTGAGTTCTTTTCGATCATGGTTATTTGTATCTGTCTGGGTAATTAAGTGTTTATTAGTTTTTCATATTCCCAAAAATTATATTTTACCTTCTCTTAGTCAGTGAATTGTTTATAGCAAATTTCAATTGGCAATGCAAACTTGAAATATGAAAAAGTTAAGATTGTCATAAAATTTTAACATGCATGTTAATTTATTAAGTTAAGGAATTTATATTCCATACAAATTTTGGTTAGGCATATTCATATAAATTTTGGTTATGCAAATTAGTTATAAGCCTTTGTGTCTTTAAAGTTCTTAAAAAAATGTATATATTTAAATTAGCATAGATAAGATGTGAACAATAACCAATTTTTAAGCATAATAATACCATTTTTTTAGTCTATTTTGATTTGTAATATAGATATGTCATTTAAATAAAAAAAATTATGCTCAAGTCAATAAAATTTTAAGTATATTATACAAGATAGTAATTTAAATAACATCTTGTATGTCAGTCTTAAAAGCTTATAAAATTAAAAATAGTAAAATATTTCGATGGAACTATACATCTTTTAGTTGACCAACTAGTATTTTATGTAATAAAAACCTTCTTTCAAATACTCCATAACTAAAATTCCCCTTACTTTACGATATCCATTAAATATTAATTGCTATCGACTAGATTATATCTCAATGGAAAGCTTTGTAGAATCTTGTAACACACATATAAAATTAAAAGTTTTCTCCTAAACTCCGATAAAAGTAATAAAAACTTGTATCTATTATAAAGAACGGCTAAGCGACGAGGTTACATTTAATCGCCTTTACTACTGTCGTTAATACTCTTAAACGGCTTTCATGTTCAATATCTTTTAAAGGATAAGATATTTTTGTTACTGTTTGGAGTCTTCCTTTGAGTGTCTTCATTTTACACTGCATTCATAAAGCTGTTAGTGCTAAGTACAAAAAATTCCTTTTTTGGAAAAGGTATCTAAGTCATATGTTATGCGTCCAAATTTTAGATAAAAACTGTTTCTTTTGTTTTGGTTTAAAATACTTAAACTATTTCATATAGAAGAGTTTTTTTGTTTTCAAAATTTATCAAAATTAAAAAATAATGTGAAAATAGTTTATATAAACGTAACCTAAACTTTTAAATTTCAGAGACATTATTTTAAGTTTGATGACTTAAACCTTTTTCACAAAAATCAATCGTTGCAACTTTTGTAGTCTATATTCCGGCTCAGAGTCTAAAATAGCCATGGGCTATCCATTACTGCATTGGCTGGCTATATATAACGACCTGATACCATGAGTATGGTATTGGGTGTACTTTATTGCTCCTGTAGGTTGTTTTTGAGGTGGGGGAGACGTTTTTTGTACGAGGCGTTTTCCAAAAATTGGACATTTATCGGTAAAAACCTCAAAACAGCACAATAAAAATAAAGTAAATAAAGGTAACAGTTCGCTTTTTAAAGAAACGCCATTTCAATCCTTTTTTAAGGTTCAGGAAAAATATTTTTATTCGGTGTACATGCGTTTTTATTTTCGCTGTTTTTTTAGAAGATCTTGATTTTTTTACAGGGACTTCAAAACTGGTTTATACAAAGAGTTTGAAATTGAAAAGTTGCGAATCCAAGTAAAATATTTGATTTTCCACTGAATGAAGTAAATGCAATTATGTGGTCTGATCAAAAAATAACACTGAGCAGAGACAATGTTTTCTTTTATTGAAAACAACTATTTTCTAAACAGTTATTTTCTTTGGTCATTTCTTGGAAAACTAGGGTGTTGGTAGAAGTCTCTGCAATCCATCAAGTATTTTAGTATTTTGATGCTTTCTTTTATTTTGTTCCGCTTTAGTTCCAAAAATTTTATTTTCGAAGATATACATTGTCCTTTTCCCACTTTTCAACTTTTTTCGGTGTTGTGTTTTCTCTGCCTTTTACTTCTATCATTCCCAATTTTAAAATTGTTTTAGACTAGGTTTGAGGAGTACATATGTAAGTAAATACAAACTATTAAGGATTTTTATAAGCTATAATTTTTTTGTGCCCTAACAAACTTTCGCGCTTATAAGAATTCATAAATTGTTTTCGTTCGTCAGTAAAATCCATATAAAAAGGTTCTTCTTTCACATTATTAATAAGAGTTTAAAAAAAAGCAACGTATTCAAACGTAAATAAATAGTCGAAAAATCTTAAAAAGCATACAACCTTTTGGGGGATTAAATACAATCGAAAAGTCTTTTTGGCAACATTGGTTTTTGAATTTTTTTCTTTATGTAATTGCGTACGTTGTCATTTTTTTTATTTATTCATCTTTTTCATGCACTGTCGACGGAACTCCTTTTATGTTTCGAAACGACTGTATGCTTTTTAACCCTCTGAGGGGTAAGCAAATTTCCTGAAATGAAAACCTGTTTTCACTGCATGAGACTTAAATTGAAATTTAAATGGAAAATTTAATTTCTTAAATTTAAAAAAAAATTCTATTTATGCAGTAGATGGTTATAAATGGTTCCTCCACGCTTTAAATTTTGAAATTTAATACAATTTTTAAATTCATAAATCTTTAAAAATTATGTGTGTTGCTGGAAAACCTGACAGCCAGGTGAGGGGTTTATACGTCTGTATTCCCCAGAAGATCTTTCAACTGTCCACTTGTATTTAAGTATGTTGCTTTTTTAAAACTCTTGTAAAATCTGTAGTTTAATAATAATAAAAAATATCATTAAATATTTACACACATTAACTAACATTTTAAAAACAGGTTTGTATGTGTTTTGTATTTTGAATATTTTTAAAAAGTATATTTTTCTCTGTAATGCTTTAAATTGTGTTTGGTGACTTATTTTACATGCCCTAAAAGTTCAAAACTTTAAACCATCTCATTTCCCAACATTCCGAAGTTAGTCGCTAATATGGAACTTTCCAAATCTCGATTCTTTGTCTGTTCGACTGGAAGCCAAACTTTGAGCGAAACTTTTCTTCAATATCGCGACGACGAAACGAATTCTTATTATTTCGCCCTCCCAAATATTGTTTCACGAAGGGCAAACATTTCCTTCTTACACTTGTAGTTCACATCTTAACGATTTTGTGAAACTTTCCGAAAGTAATTTCCAAGGGAAAGTTTCTTTTTGCCATCCCACATTTATTTCTTTTCAACTAGCAATATTAAACTTCCGCAACCAAAAGGCGAAGTAAGAACTTGAGCCCCCTTGTACTTACCATTCCAAGTCAGGATATAAGAGTTTTCTGTAGGATTGCTTTGATACTTGTGCTATTGTACACGTAAAACTTAATACAGAGAAACATGAAGAAAATTCTTCAATTGCCATGTTTGTTTAACAACCATTTTCTGTACTGCAGTAAAAACTAGAAGATTTTCTTTAGAAGAATTCTTTAGAATTTAGCTTTACTGTTCCATATTTTGTTTCTATCATCTCGTATGAAACTGTTTGTGTTTTTTACAAATCTTTGCTTGCACATTTTCAAAGTTTGTAAACAAAATAACAGTTTTGTATGTCTTAAATTAGTTTACTGTTTACGTTTGATGAACATGTGTTGTTTTCCGAGTTATAACTGTTTTTGTTTATTTAGTTAGATTTAAAATGTGTATAACACACACATCTATTTTTTAAAATTTTGTTTCTTTAAGGCTTCAAGTTTTTAATATGACAAAAACCTAATCATTTGCTTTTAATATTTTCCAATTTTTTTCTTATGCAAATAATTTTTAAAAAAAAGCTTGATTAATAATGTATAAAATCAAAACAATTTGTATAAAATTTTATTAAAAAACAATGCTTAACTTCTTAAACATTTTTAAATTTTTTCTTTAAGTACAAAATAAAAAATATTCCCATGCATACACATTTCATTTTACAATATATTACTTCCACTCGTAATCTCCTGGCACATTCACGCAAGCAGAACCATCTATTACACACATAATCTTAAAAACCAATACAATTTCCTCCGTGTTAAAAAAGCGTTGTAAATTTAAAATCTCTCCTTCAACCGTCCTTATACAAAAAAGAAGAAAAAACTAAGCAACGCACTTCCTTGGAACCCAAAAAATGGCATTTCCCCCTGGGTGTCATAAAACATACCAGGGAATAAACCTGCTCTAGTACAAGCACAAAAACAAACCTAACCTCAAGACATATCGAATAAACAAAGAAAGCTTGCTTGTAAGAAAAACTAGGCCGTTAAAGCCTACTCCGGGCCGTAGAGGATTAAAAAGGGGCCGGACTCGCCTCTCTCAAAAATGTGATAAAACTTTCCATTTAGATAAGTATGTACGGATGCTTTTTGAGTTTATGTACTACAGATCATTGGTATGACAGAATAGCATCTGACTTTACAAAAAATATATAAATATTTGTAAGCCAAAATAAAAATAGACAATGTCCTAGTAAAATAGTCTCACTACCACCTTCTTTTATCTTTTCGTCTTATAATGGCTGTGTACCTTTAATGGACTTCGTTATGTAGCTGACTTATGACAAGAGAAAGATTTTTCGGATTATTTTGCTTTTTTATGACACTTTTGTCAACGAAAATATTTTTTCGACTACTTTGGTTATACAAATGTACAACTCAGTTAAGTAAAGACAATTAATACCAATAATTTTTAGTCCACTGATAGTCAGTTAATTGGAGAATTTATTCGTAAGACTTCTATGACACAAGGGTTAGAGTTTAGTTTAAATTGGCTTTTAATCACCATTTAGACATGCCCAACTTGTAGTAGCAAAAACATGTTGTAGCAGGAGAGAGAGAAAGACAATAACTCGTTTCGAGAGTGGTGGAAATCTTAAGTCGATTGGATCATTCACATGCGACTGAAGCAAAAACTGCACTTATGATTTATCCTACGGTTATCAATGGGGGCCCGGATGGCCGAGTGGTTTGGACCATTACACTAGCAGTCTGCGGGCTGTAACGGGTGCGGGTTCGATTCCCGAATTCGCCCTGGTTGTATATTCCTTTCTCTGTGACAGTAAAAATTATTTCTGTGTCTGTCTAACTTGACGAAGGCTTCATAAGAGAGTCTCTGATCAAGCACACAAGCCGAAATATATATGTAATAGTAGTAGTAGTAGTCGTTATCAATAAATGAGTGGAAATATTAATTATATTGGAAATGCGGAATAATTTGCTGCCGTACATCACCATTGCAGCAGCTTTTAACAATGTCACTACTTGATTGAAAATCCGAATCGAAACCGCAAATACGGTTTACGCTTCCGTAGCATGCGAAAGATCCTATTGACTTAACATTTCTATTGGGATCATCTGATGGTGATTTTTACCGGAACCACATCGCATGTGAATCGGACCTTTCAGTTACAATTTTGTCAAACGACATGAGCGCCTTGTAGGAGGGGTTGGTTTATTAGATGGTGTTTTAAGGAAGAAGAGGAAGGATATATTTTTATGAAGATAGGGTCTTATTATGTAAGGATGTGGGATGTTTGCTCTCCAGAGGGTGATGGAGATTGAGATGGGGTGTTGGAGAGGTTTTAAGGCTTCGGAATGATGTTAGAGGCTGATGGGAGGGTTATCTTGCCTACAAATATTTGCTTGGGTTTGTAGGAAAGTATTTATCGCATGTACTTTTATTAAAAAATTGATTATGTAATCTTTTGAATAAGAAAATTTATCAACTGTTGGCAGCGTATTCATGTATACTTTTTCCTTCTAAGAAATATAAATAATGTTTTATTGTTACAAAGAATATTGGTAAGAAAATTTAGTTTTAGTTCTTCTAACTTTGTATTTTTTTGAACCGTGTTGACAATGAAAAGCATATCAAAATATTTACATTATTATAATTAGAAATTCTCAACAGAGAATATTTTATCAATTAAAAATATGCTTATTCATCGTAAAATTGATTTTTAAGGCAGGCATTAAAAGACAGTTTCCATAGTATTACAGATGTAATGTTGCATGGATTTTTTTTATCTACGCATAAATTAAATTTCTCAAGTAAACTATTTATATATTATTTCCTTTCATTTTAAAATCCAAACCTTTTAAAACATCCAAAACCATATTCATTACTTTAGTAACTTCTCTCCCAAAGTCCATAAAACTTTGACAGAAGCAACAGCCTTTTCTCCTAAAAAGCATAAGCAGGACTGACACTTTAAGATTCTTACCACACTCTGTGCGCAAACTGTCAACTGCCGTTGACCGAACTCCTCTTGAAAGTCTTACGCACGAGGCTAAATCTACGCAGAATAGGCGTGAAAAAAGGATCTCCAAGCCTGGGGCATTTCCTAAGTACAATCTTTGAATTCTTGCAACACCGCCCTTAGAAGAAAGTCCATGAAAGTCAGCATGTCAACAGCAATTGCTATTTGCAAATATTCCTGTTGGTAGGGGCTTATCTGACTAACACTTCTTTAGTGCGTGCCGGGAAGCTTGAATGCCAATACTACTGTAGGATAATTTCGGACCTCAGATATTTGTATGATTCCATGGCAGAAATTTATATAATTGAGACATCTTGATGTAATACTTGTTTAATATTAATGCTAAAAATTTAAATAAAAATAGCGTTAACTGTCAAGATATAAATGTGATTACTTTAGGAATGTATTGCTGCTTTGCAGTGAGTTGAATATTACTTGTTTCATAATTTATTCTATACAAATATTTTTTAAAAATGCCTATTCCATTGTATTTATAAAATTATTTAAACTATCAACAATTTTTTAAAACTTTTGCTTATGATTTATAGCTTTGAAAACTTAACTTACATCATAACTCATGGAATTACAAAAAACATTATTATTTTCATAAAAAGGGCATTTTACAGCGCCATGAGTATCACTGTTTAAAAAAAACTGCCACAAGCAACTGGAAAAACATTTTTTTTATCCCGTGCGGGATAAGAAAATTGACTGAAATGTTAACTTTGTTTCAGTGCATGATATTAAAATTTGAATTTCTAACTAAAAAATTTAATTTATTATTTAATTACATTTTTGTAGCAGATAATTATAATCGATTCATCCATAATTCAAATATAATATTTAGTAAAATTATAAAATTTGTAAATTTTATGTTGTGTTGCTGGAAAACCTGACTATCAGGGGAATGGTTTATAAGTCTGTATCCCTTAGAGATTTAAAGCACAAAATTTCCAATGTTTTGCTTCGATGTTATCTGTAGTAGGATTAATATTTCACTGGACGACATATTCTGTTCGTGAGAAATCCAATATGGCGCCCGTCAACACTTTGTGGACTTTCGTCAGTGGCTTGCATGGTATTAGACAGCGCTTCCATCGTGTTTTTGGCAACAAGAGTATTACGTGACTTCAAGGTTTTTCTTTTTCTTTTTGAGGTGAAGCCTCAATCCCTTCATGGTCTTCGAAAAATTGTCTTAAAAATGACGAGTATGGTTTTAAACATGAAAGATTACAAGAAAGTTTTAAAGTTTAGAAAAATATAACCGAAGTATATAGTTAAGGTCAATGTGTGGTTTAAAATGTATAAAATGTGTTTTATTCAATGTGTATGATTAATGTTTGTTACTTGCAATTAAATATGCAAATAATAGTATATTTTCAACTGCATAAGTAAATATTTTGGTAAAGTTACATTTATTATGAAGTGGTATTTTACTTAGGGTATGATAAAAGGCAATCAAGCTGAAATTTGTTATTTGGTATCTAATATTTTTTAAAACAGTTTTTGCTAATCGCTAATTAGTTTGATTTTCTGAAAAATACCCTTTAAATGATATGAATTTTGTTATAAAACATGCTTAAACGTATCTTAGAAAGTTGTATACAAATAAGAGGTTATTTTTTTTTAAATTTATTAAAATTGTTTTATAAAAATTTATTTACAAAATTTAAAATCATCGTTAATGAATGCATTATATTTATGGAAATATTATTCATTGAAAAACTGTAAGAATAACTGCTTTTTTCATGGTAATATTACTCGGAGAAAAGATTCTAAGTTTTTTCCTGATTTTTCAAGTTCTGTCAATTTCACCTTAAAATGAAGATTTATACATTCCACCGTACTCTCAACGGAGTAAATTTTTTCCGCCAACGTAGATTTGATCCTAAGAACTTTATCTCCATCTTCACTAGGCAGAAAACCGAGAGATGAAAAAAAAAATCCTAAAAAATGCATGAAAACTTTAAGCCGAAAGCTCTCTTCCGAACTGTCGCCGTATACTTGAGTTAAATTATCGCACTTCCCTCTCAAAAATGGCTATTCTTTTTTCCCGTCCCACCCCACATTAGGTATGCGCATAAAAAACAGGGGAGAAGAGAAAACGAGCCCGCCAAGATTAAAGAAAACCCAAGAAGAAGACCAAGAGCAAAAAAAAAAGAGTTGGGAAAGAAAAATCCGCTGACTGGCTAGAAACCCTTCTCTTTTCCCCCGTCAATCCCGCACAAGCATCTTATTACTATGCGGAGGAAAAATCCCCATCCTATGCTGCACTATGGAAAAAAGTGGGCGGTCTCCAACCGTAACCCTTTGCACCAATGCAAGAGCGTTGCCAACTCTTCCCCGGTAAAAATTACGCGCAACGCAGATTACGCCGAGAGAGGGAAGGGTTCCGCCAAACGACTTTCATTCCCGCCAATCAGAAGCGCCCGATCCCCCCCGACATAAAATATGGAAGGATAGGGTGGAGGGGATCATTAAAGGAGAGAGAGAGAGGGATACCTTTAAAATCTCTCCCAGAGGCCCTGGAGAAGTGATAAGGATGAAGGTATTTAAGCCATTAGGAGGGATGGTGATAAGATAATGGTCGGCCATTTTTCCTCATATAGAGCCTAATAAAAATTCCAAGGAGGGATGATGAATGGATCATTGGAGGGAGAGATTCGGAAGATGCAAATGCGTCCCGGGAGGGAGGATGGGGAGCAGACGTGGTTTTCACGTAGACACTAAAAGTACGCCTCGATGGCTTTGGGGTTTGAAATGATGGTTCAAAATTTTAACATTGAAATAAATGCCATAAAAAATATGATATAATGCTAAATGAGATATTGTGTAGGTTGGAAGTTAACCAATCTAATGAAATCCAAAAACTGAAAAAAAATCATGATTTCATAAAATTCTACATTTAAAGAGGTTTATGGAATTTATTACTTTGATTTTTCCTTCTACATGCACCCCCACTTTTTTTTTCTCTCTCACTCTCTTACACGCACACACATACATGACCCCCCTCCCTCCTCTCTTTCTATCTACCCCGATTTTTCTCCGAATCAGGTTAAAAGTAATTGTTTCATTATTTACTAATATGTAATGAAATAATTAAAGAAAAGTTTTAATTGTAAAATATTGATAGACATTTTAAATTCACGAAAACTTCGCAAAACTATTAACGAGAGTAATAAGAAAAAAAAAAACAGAAGTATAAGGTGATTCTCAATCCCACTATTCCTTATATACAACTAAACAAATATTAACATGATGTTTTCGTCTTGCTAAAAACAGTTCTTATTTCTTCTTTCATGTCTTAAAACTTATATTTTATTTGATTCGTAAAAAAATGTTTTTTTTTGTACCTTTCCTCGTTAAGAAAACATTCATAGATTTCTTTAGAAAGTATAAAAACTATCCATGAAAACCCAACAGAAAGTTATTTTTCAAAAAGTTTTGAAAATTTCCTTGTTCCCCTTATTCTGATTCACTAATACTATTATTTGTATACTTTTATGTTAATTAATCGTATCAGTTTAAAACAATTCAATTAAATGTATAGCTGGAAACAACTACATAAGACTTTAAAACTTAACGCTTATGTTCATGTGCACCTTACAAACACATTAAATGTGTTGGTCTTCTGCACAAGACTTAAAATACTCCAAATTTTTTATGAGTTGCTGCTCTAAAATTCGGACCACATCCTAATGTTTGTAGTCTAATAAAAATTCCGACTTCGGTTGATGTATGGATCATTAGAGGAGAGATTTCACGTAGAGAGGAAATATGCAAATGTATCCCTGGAGAAAAGATGAAGAGCAGATGCAGTTTTCTCATTGGTTTAAACCTACGCATGGATGGTTTGATATTTTGAATTTGAAAGATGATTCAACTATTGAATCATCGACAGATTAGGATTTAAATATGAAATATGTTGTTATATGAGTTAAATTTAAATTAAGTATTGCTGGTGAGATAACAAAAGCTGATTTTTTTTGTATTCAAAGATAACATGTGTTATTACCATTATATAACAAGGAAGACCAATGGTTTGACAATTTCATGTTGATTATATAGATAAAAAATGATAATATGATGTCCTAAATAAAAACTATGTTTACTCTCATTTAGATATTTAGCCTGACTATGTTTCATTCCTGAAAACTTTTGTCGAACAAATATTCATAGTTTTATGAATAAACATCTTTTTAATTAAAATAAACTAAAGTACTTCCAATAGTGTAAACTACTATCTGATGCTATTGAAAACTGAATTGTCACTAGAGAACAAAATCACGTTGAAATTCTATCATATAGCAAATACAATTCATATAATTAGTATCAGTGTGTAATTAGAAAATCTCTCTAAATGTTATTTTACAATGTATGTTAAGCATAAATATGTGTGTACCAATAAACAATTTATAAAATAGTAAATTTAACAGTTAAATTTGTGTAATGAGTTTTTTAAGTTAAAATAATTTATTTTTAGACTTATTAGTTATATAAATATTATAATATAATGCATAAAAAACTAAAAGAAATTAATCATATAAACTCAAGCAAATATCACACCAGCACCAAAAAGAATGCAAATATCATTGTTTAGTTAGTAAATTTGATTTTAAGGCTGCGTTTGTATATTTCTGCACAGTAAAATGATACATATTTATATTGTTTTAACGTGACTAAAGAATGTTTGTTACTAGAGTACAAAATATACATTTATTATTTTATATTCAAAATAAGTTTTGATGTTTTAGAAGTTAAACACACACATGATATAACCCTAGACAAAATAACATTTCCTTTGAAATATCAAAAGAAAAAAATACAATCACAGCACATTTAGGATTTCGATTAAATCGAAACCTGTGGACATTTGTACTTCATTTGTAACACATAAAACATATCCCAGGATCCAAAAAGTTTTCTTGGAATATAAGATTTTAAAATTTAATGATATTGACTTTAATTTATCTAAATGAAACTAAATATTAGAAAACCTCCAATGCTGACCAAAGACTTGTTTAAATGTACCTTAAATAGGATACTAGATAGATCAAGGTTGCATTCAAACACACCTGGGTAACCTTACATAAACGTTAAAGCCAAAAGTTTTCAAAGTAATAGTTTACAATGGAATAAAAGATAAATAAGCTTTCATTGTTAGTAAACTTATTTTGAGGATAGATTACCATTATGCTTAACACGCTTGTCAGCGGCTGTGTTAAATATTAAATTAGGGTTTGAAAAAAAAATTAAAAATGTGTAAACATTGTATAAGACTACTTTAATGCAAATTAAAAATCATTATCAGAACCATGCTTTTCTGCTATTCTGCATTCAAACAGGAAAGAAAAATCTGAAAAATATGACCAATATCTTACCTTCTCCCTCGCAAAAACCAAGATGGCGGACGTATCAATAAAGACAAAAGAACAAAAAACCACCTTGAAGACTAAAGGCATTGGCAACCAGAGAAAGTGGATTCAAGATTATGGTGATGAAGCGTACGAACCCTGGCATATGCAAAAAAGAAATGCACCAGGAATGAAAAAGGGAACCAAAAAGAAAGGGAAAAGAAAGAGAAAAAGCAAAAAGAGAGCGGATGAAAGAAGGAATAGCCAACGGCCATTACTGCTGCTCCGTCGCGTGGTCAAATTTACATGGCACGGGCATAAAATAAAAAAAAGAGAAAAATATTCCCAATCGATATAATCGATTTTTTGTGCCTTTATTTTTTTATTTCTTAACTTCTTTTTTCCACCTTGGCAACAGGGGCCGGCAGCTGAGAATGCTCTCAGCTCCCTCTCGTCTGGGGGGGGGGGGGTCGGCATTTCAGAGGGGGGAGTGTGTTGGGCACGTGAGACTGGACGACTGATGACCTGGGAGGATGGAGAGGGGGGAGGGAGTTGAGAAGGAACGGATGTATCAGGGACACGAGGGTTTGGTAGCCCCAGTTGGTATAGCGTTGGTCACGCTATTTGAACAGGTCGGTTCGCAAGCGAAAGGTGCTGGTTCGATCCCGGTGACAGTCACTGCTTTCCTACAGATGGAAATGTGAAGCCAAAATCCAATTAAAATACCCGAGTATACTGAGATAGACATGCTCGTTAAATCTGTGGAGTCCAAAGTTCTGACAGCGTTAGCGTACGATGTCGCTCGAAGTCCAGTTAGGTGTCGACCTCGTCACTTGACCGCGATTCGAAATTACGAGGCATTATTGGTTGTGTTAAAGCCAATTAGGATACTAGAAATAGACATCCGGAAACGGTTAAATTACCAAAAAAATATCAGGGACAAAGGCCATATCTTCTCCATATACTTCTCCTATTTTTGAGGTCTTTTATTTTATTTAGAATTTTCTCCATCTTGGCTAATTAGGGATGCTTTTTAATATCTTGTAATAAGCCCCATTATGGACTTTTTAAAAGCTTTTATTGATTTCTTGCATATTTGTTTTTGATTCACTCTCTCAATCTTTTAAAGTTTTTATTTATAAGGATTAGAAAGGAGTTAATGCATTTTTTAAAATTTTTTGTAACGATTAACGAGAGGACTTAAACAAAAAAAAAACAGAAGCAAATAGAAATAGTTTGCCTAAAACAACCTAGATATAAAACTTCACTTCTGTTGAAAAGTAGAAAAAAAAACAGAAATAATAAACAAATAAAAGTGTCTCACAATCACTAGTTAATTCCGTGCATTTAATTTCTTTGTAATAAACGACTTTATGTCAACATTTATTAATTTGTCGAGTAGGTTTTTAGTTCTATTTAAATTTACTTTATTAATCTTCTTAAGGTTTCGTTTATTAAGATTAGGAAGGAGTTTATATTATTTTGTTTGAAATTTATCAAAGAAGAAAAGTGGGAATAAAAAAAAACAGTAGCAATCACTAATAACTTGCCTAAAACAACTTATAAATGATACCCCGCTGATGAAAGGTGGAAAAAAAACAGTAACAATAAACAAATAAAAAACGCATCGCACAATCACAATTCGATTCTTAATATATCAGAGCGAGTTTCTTCCTTTTGATGGATGGTTTATTTCAGGGAGTTGGATGAAATGGACACCATTTGGTGTGGGGCTGAGATGTTTATTTGCTGATATTATTCTTGGGTGTTATTACATATACAGATACACTAATGTGCGGTGGTCGATGTTCATCTACATGAGCATGGGCAGGGGGATACGAGTAGTAATGGGTTGTTTATGTAAATTTTATTGAAATGTGTGTGTAAAAGTTTACTGCTGAGAATTGCATAATTCACGGGTAGATGATATAAAAATAAAAAACCATTTTTTGAGGAAACAGTCTGGTTTAGATATGTAGATGCTAAATAATAAATTATATTAAAACATAGATAATTGGATGTATTGTTTTTATGTGGTTGTTATATGGTCAGGTACATGATTAATACATCATCAATCTTTGCTTTAGTTCTATTTTTTTAAACTTAGTTTATTAGCGTGCTTATCAAATGGAGTTTAAATTTAAATTTATAAAACCACGTTTTCAAAGAAATCTGGTATTGTATGTATTTAATTATTTAAAGGTAGCATAGTAACCTATTACTCATAAACTAGAGACGAACTAAAATTGCATTGTAGCGCGTTATAAGCATTTTCTATGGTTATTGAGTAGCTAGGGGTAATTGATAGACAAAAATGAAACTTTCTCCATATCTAACCAGTGAGTGGTTGAAATTAATCGAAATTTGGATTTATTTTCATTATAATTAAGGAAACATCCTAATACTTTGAAAAATTTGTCTCATTGTTAAAAATTCAAGGCGGTAATTATTAGACTAATTCTAATTTTATTTAATGATTTGTCAAATCCCTCCAGACCTTTTACATCCAGCAAATATAATCTTTAATAAAAATCTGGTGGATTGTTTGAGCTAAAATAATGTAAAATTTCAAGAAGCATTACAAAGTATGTTTATATTTGAAGCAAAAATATGTAGCAGTAAATGATGACATTCTATTTAATTTTTTAAAGAACATCAAAAACGTTTATCCTCACGTTTTAGTTATGATATTTTGTTAGGATAATATTTCATTTTCTTATTTAGTAATGATAGGATTACAATTGAATGTCTATTATGTGTTAGAAGGTCTCAAGAATAATAATAGGCTTCGTATGGTAAGAGATAAGTAATTTGTAATTAAATATTTTTTTTAGTTTAACAATTGCACATTGTTAAAATAAATAAAAATTAACATGTTGACATGTTTTTTACATTTTTAATCTTCTTTGACTGCTGTTAAAGAAAATGTTCATTGCTGATTTATTTTAGGTTCTTATTTAATTACTTTGCCAATTGACTTTATAAATAACGGTTAATATTTCAGTGTTAAATAACGGTAATATTTTAATGTTAAGAAATTGATATTTTTCATTGGTTTTTTATTGTGAAATTATGTATTACCATATATTATTATATATCATTTAATCGTAATCCTATCATCATAAATTTAATAACATTATCCAAGTTCTACAAAAAAAATAATAGCAGCTCTTTGCGACAACAGTAATAAGTCCCTTCACTTTTATTACAAATTATATCCCAAAAACACTAAATATGTTTTGATTAGTATTGCTAGTGTCTTAAAATAACCTTATAAAGTATTACTTAAAAATTACTCCAAATACTAGCTACAAATTTTAACTTCATAAAAAAACTCAAATGATTTTGGAAAGAAACACTTTCGATCTAAAGCTAGTTTTATAAAATTCAGCTAAAAATTTCCGGTACATGATGATAGTCTCTTCAAATGTCTTAAAATATTTAAAACTTAATTTCGAACACTTGTAAAACTAGAAAGTTTCATCCTTGATAATAATTATGTTTTAAAGGTAAAATAAAATTAACATTGCTTCTCAGTATTCGAATATCAATCAAATGGCTCGATTTTTTAATAACAATTAAAAACAATCAAACTATTATGCATTTATAATAATAATTTAAATTTTGTATATTTATTGCCCCAAGTACTAAGACCTACCAAATACTCCAAGCTATCCTAACTATAAATAGAAAAAATAAACAGAGTCGTGCAAAATTTTCATTTATTTTCATTTATTTAACTATCATAGTTAAGTGAGAAAATGAAAATTAGCTTTGGTTAAACAAAAATAATTTACCACATAAATTAAAAATCCTAAACCTTTCCAGCAACTTTTATTAAAGAATATTTATTACAATAAGTTTTTGTAAAGTGTTAAAAGGTGGGGAGTGAAAAACGTTTCCACTCACTATGATGCGAAATTCACTATTATCAATAAAAAAAACCTGTTTTGATAATTTGTCAAACTATCCAAACATAGCATCTAGTCTTTTGAAAGTAATGGGCTTGTTTTAGGTCTTGAGTGGCAACAGAAATTCTGAATTAAAATAAATTCTTTTTCGAGCTTCGATTGGTAAATGTATGTCACGTGGGAATAGAGCAAACACCGTAAAGAAGAGAAGAAATAGTAGGAATTAAAGCTGGAAAACATACGTCACCCTAAACAAGCAAACTATTGCTGCTCAGAGAAGTGACAGTGTGTAAATAATATCTATTCCCATATCCATATCCAAAAACGTGTTATGTGATAATTAATTGATAAAAAAATAATTGATAAATAAATTTATAAAAAAAATAGAATTAAGAAGCTTTGCTTCAATTTTATAGGTAATAAAAGATACAATAAAATACCAAATAATCACAACAGATTTTTATTATTTTCATTCCATAAGGTTACAATGTATTTCGTTAAAACACGTAATTTGAAAATATGTTAAAATAGTTTATTGTTGATGGTTTGAAGTTATTACAACTAAGTAGAACGTAAAACTTCCCTTATTCTTTGGTTAACGGAACAAAAGAATTCGGAGTTGGTTTCCTTTAAATAGCTTAAAAATTAAAGTGTCGAAGGAAAATAACAAACTTTTGTCATTGATTTAATAACACTACCTCTGTGAAATAGTAACAACAATGGATAAAACGAAGAATGACAATCTATTATTTCTATTCTGAAACGTAACCATGTATTTTGTTAAAAACACAAGAATGAAAAATATCAGACTAATGCATTGGTTTTTTTTAACAGAAGAATATATTTAATCCATATAAACTTACACCGTTTCTAAGATGGTAAGTGTCATTATTCCTAACTACTATTCAAAATTGATTTTTCATAAATTAAAATATAAGGAAATTGAATTTGCTCTTCAAAATTCTCTTTCGCATGAAAAAAATTAAAGGGGACGATTCGAGAACATGGAAAACGTAAGCTTTAAACTCTTTTCCTAGGTTAAATAAAAGGCCCCACAAATGTTTTTGTTCCTACACTTCTTTAAATCTTAATGCAAAATTTAAAAAATATATTTTAAATGTCCGTAACTCTACTTCAAATTCTGAAATATGTAAAATAAGAAGCAGTTTTAATCACCTTTTCCCACTTAGTGGGAATGATGACGAAGAGGTGTCGTAAAGAGGACAAAGAGACAAAAATAGAGCCCGATCGGCTGCTTAAGTGTTAATCCAATATAGGAAAAAAATATTTTCAAAGCCACATTTCTACGTCTGTATTGAAAAGTTTTCGAAATGTTTTTTTAACAAGATAAATGTAAATATCTTATAGGCCTCTACACTCTCAGAAATAATACTTTCACTTTTGACGATTCATCAATCCTCAAGCCTCATTTTGTTGTTTTTGACGATTATTTCGTCAAAATATCACATGACCTTTGAGGAAACACGAATCCTCACTCTAACGTTCTTGATTTGACCATTCTGTATCTTGATTTTGAGGAAACAGAATCTCATTGTTTCATCTCACACCGTTGCATTCTAGGATGGAACTTAGCGGTTTGTTTGCATGCAACCACTGTTCGAAACCTTGGGCCCGGGTGGTCTAGTGGGCTTGATCTCAGCCCATTACGTTAACAGTCTGAGCCCTGTACCGGGTGCGGGTTCTGATTAAGCACACAAACCTGAAAATACATGTACCAACCTACCTAAGTTATTTGTAAAGATTCGTTAAAAAGGTTAGTATTTATTTAAAATGCATTTCAATTTATTAACAACTCTATTTTGTGCTTGTATGTTTGTTTTGCTCTTTAATCTATTGTATATTTTTAAGTGTGTTCTGCGTTAATACTGTTGAATAGATGTGTAGCTTATTAGGTATACTGCTGGTTCGTTCCATGTTGGGCAAATTGATTCCGATGATCCGATGTGGCCAATAATAGTATACATTTTTTATTGTGAAAACGATAATTAAGAAAGTTTTTAAGTGTGTTTCAACCAGGACCACTAGAGAATATTCACCGTAAATTTCCTCGATTACACTAGTTGATGCGTTAGACATTAGAATTTGGAATTACGAGGTAACAACTTACTTAACCAGGTTCCACTGCTTAGAATTTATTATTGTTTTTAGATTGTAAACATGTGCAAACAATATTTTGAGTTTCGATTTCATGTCTTTCAACATAATTTTTATGGGTTTAAAAAAATAATAAAGAAATATTGGATCGAGAAGTAGGAGATTAACTCGAAGAAACAACTAAAATTGATTTAATAAAAAAAGTTCTTTCTGAAATTTATGTTTGAGAAAATTATCCACCTGGAATTTTGTGTAGGGGAGAGTGGGGGCTAATGGGATGCAGGGCTAGTAGGACAAGGGGCCAAAAAGCAGAGAAAAATATACTTTTTTTACAAATATTTCTACACTACAACATTGTAAAAGTTAGAGTTCCCATTTTAACAAGCAAAGATCAACCATTAAAAGCATGTGTTGAAGTGGAGATAAGAATAGTCGTTTTGGCGAATCCAAAGTAAGTTAAAAGTGTATCTTTTTTTGCACTTTTAAAGTATTAAATAAAATCTTTTCAGGAATTAAACTATAGTTTTAGGTAGAAGACATATCATAGGTTAAGATATTATATGTCAAATACTGCAAGGGAATACACATGGTTCTGTGCTGGATCATATATAAATAATAACACTGTGGGATTTAATAGGACAGAAACTGTGCGGTCAACTGGGACCCGAAAAAACATAGCTTCGTATGCTTCTCTTGAAGAATCTATATAAAAATATCTAATATCTTATTCAGTCAAAATGCCAAAAAATTTCAAAACTTTAGTTTTGAATTTTTTGAACTTTTTCCGTCGTATAATAAGTGAAAGTTCAAGTAGCTTTATTGCTGACATATTTTTCCACCTGTAATTTTTATTTATTACATCTGATCAGAGCTTGGTGAAGATAAATGATTTGTTGTTGGTAAAATTTGCTAGAAAGCAAACTATTCTTAATTACGTTGGAATAGATTTCTGAAATAGAAAACGATGAACTCCGGGTAAGATATTTGAAGATAAAGACGGTCTTTTTAAATGCACTTACCCTGAAACAGAGAGACAAGTTTCGGATAAATTTTAGAAGATTTAGTTACAAAACCATCATTTCCAGTGATTCAACAAAAATCATAGGAGCATCTTCGATTTTGAGTTTTAACTTTGATATTTCACCTTTCAATGGGAAATAATTGTTTTAAAAAAACTGAACGAGTGAACGAGTAGCTTTTGAAAGTGCCCTTTGAATTTGACTTTTTCTTATTTGAGCCTTTAAAATTAAAAAAAATCAAACTAAGGCAGTTATATCTTGTGCATTTTAATGTGTGTACAAACTGAATAAAATATATTTAACATATATAAAAAAATACTTGATATGGACAATTTTAGAATTTTTAATACAGATAATACTATAAAAATGTATTACTCTAAATATTAATTATGGTGAACATGATTTTTAAATGATTCCAGAGTGTCGAATTATAATATAATTTTTTTGACATTTAATGCTTACAAAAATAGTTTGAAGTATTTATTATTGTGCACTTTAAAATTATGCATTTTTGTATGGGCCAAGCGTCCCTTACCATAGGCCAAGCATCTCTTATAAAGGGAGGCTTGGCCCAGGTGTCTATGTTTTAAAAAAACATACATTTATAAAAGAAAAAGGGTATTATTTATATTATACCATTATATCCTTGTTGCCAATAAAATTTCCTTTAATATGAGCTATCATATAAATTGTTTAGTGTAAAAATAATTTTTTTTAAATAAAATTTTGAAACTATGGCCAAGGCTCCAAAGGTTCCCTTATATAAAAAATTCGAAACTTGTGTTTATATTGATAAATAAATATAAAGATTTAAATAAAGTTGTATTTCATTTTGTTGTAAAAATAAATGAACAATTTAAAAGTGTATTTGCTAGTCTTGAATGTAATAAATTGTATAATTTATATTCAAAACAAATTTTGGTTCCAAAATACACTGTGAATATTTTTAATATTTTATAAACGTTAGATATTATAGTTCTACATGCATATAGACAATTTTGTATTAAATAAAATGCCTTAAATAATTCAAAAGCTTTACATCGATGGATTTGATCCCACAAAAAAGACAACTGTGGAAAATAATGATATTTTTTTTACATTTGGGTGAAAAATACTAATAACAAAATGGATGTAGTAAAATCCTATAAAACATCCTAAAAAGTTTTTAGAAAAATGCAGCTGCTCAAATTTGAGGAAACTAGACCGAATACGACGTAACTAGAGCTGTCCAAACAACAAATTATATATATGTTCAAAAATGACTATGCTAAACTCTCAAATGAAAAATAATAATCCTCAATTTAACGAAATTAGCATGACGAAATATTTCCTTAGACTTAACGAAATTTGAATCCTCATAAAAATGACGAATCAAATTTCCTCACTTTGAGGAAAGGAAAACTGAGCATTTGCCTGTAAACGGCTTCGTCGAAATTAAGGAAAATTTCGTCGTTTTTGAGTATTCATTTCTGCGAGTGTATAATCCCACTTTTTGAAATTGCTTCGAATATTTTGTGTAGAATTAATTATTTAAAATTAAAAAAAATATTGACAAAATTTCAAAAAGTGTAACAGTCGGGCCCTGTAAGTCAGCTACATTTATCACACAAAAACACGCGTTTGTAAAAATATTCAATACAGCTGGAGATATGTGACTTAGAAAATATTTTTTCTCCATGGGATTAACAGGCACTTTGGTTTTCACATTTTTATGATTATTTCAATGAAAAATTGAGAATGAATTAGAATAATTTCTATGTGTCATTTTGGTAGGTGCGTATCCGGAGGCACAGATGACCCTCCGTACTGTATTTATCAATTGATTTTGTATGATAATTTCAATATCGAGACACACTAATATTGCACGCCATTTTATTGCATTTTTTCTATATTTGCCTCAATATAGCCATGGAAGTAAATAAAAGCTGAAAAATATTTTGGTATATGCAGAGGAATTGTCGTGAAAGTCAATGACTGTGAATTGATCTTTGTGGATATGACAGGTAAAGGCAATGGGAGTAAACTTGTTGAGAAAATAAGATTTTAAAAATTAGCCGAAAAAGGTTTTTCTGATCAATAAAAGATATAAGTTATAGTCTAAAAAAACGAAACTACATAAATAAGCTAACAGTCCTTAGCAATAAACAGCAAAAACAGTAAAAATGTTTAATACTTTTTCTTTAATATCTATGTTCCACACAACAATGCCATAACGATCTAAAGTCTAAACAATAGTATGCATTAAAAATACATTTGCCTATTGTTGTGGTTTCACGCCTTCTTTCCATAAAAAATTCACGCAGCATAAGACCATGTGTCGTTCTCATGTGATGATTACTTGTGTTGCCGAGACCTCCGAATTTGAACCTCTATTAGGAGCTTTAATACAGCCATATAAGTTTAGTATTTTGTAAGTAACGATGCAAAGACGAGACTGGCGCTTGAATACGACCACCCAATTAAACTGTCTGTCAACTTCCGCACAATGAACCTCGAACAGATATAGCGTTCACCAGTCTCATATACACGAGCTCTGGGTTACAGCACGTGAAGTTTAAAGTTGTCACTCAATCAGAAGCAAGCGTATAATTCAATTGGCTTGCACTTCAGGACAAGTCAGTTGAATTTTGCGGTTTCGAACTGGCGATCCAGTTTAAAACCTCAAAGTACACGATATTATTCTTCGCACTTATGGTGTAAAAAAGTGGTAGACAAAAGGAAAAAATGGGACAAAGAGGGGAAATGCTTTTCCCATTTTTAGAATTCCCAGAATAGAACTTCCAACATTCGAATGGGAGAACGTTCTACGGGCTCACACTCTAGCCACTAAGCCAGTCAAATTTAAGCGCAATTTTCTCCATTAGAAAATCAACTACTTTTTTTTAACGGAAATCTCTCTCTTGTGTTGTCAATTGCCTTTCTACCCAATTAATAGTAATTCTGCTCATTACTCTGCTCCACAAGAAAAGTGCCGAGTTGTAATGAAAATAAACGCAATGTGGCAGCATGCTATCTCCATTCTAAAATATTATAAGCCGAAATCTTACATTAGTTCATAATTTAATATAAAGAGCGCTGTGATCAGAAATTCAATAAAAAAATTCAATAATTTGAAAGAATTTCAATAAAAAAATGTTGCATTAGATGTTGCATAAGTTCCTTAATAAGTATAAGGGGTGCTGTGCTGAATGCACTGTTGAAAACTGTTACTTTGTGTTACAAGTTTATCTGTCAAATTCGAAAATTTGTTTAGCAATGTAATGGGATTTTTTTAGAGTATGCTTGCCATAGAAATATTTCTTTTATTTAAAAATTATCGCTATTTAAATGAAACTAGCTTTATTGGAACAAAAATATTGGAAGGTTATTTCAAAACCTAGGTAGCTGAGCTTCCATTTTTTATTTATTTATTTTTTTTAAGTAACCTCCTGGAAAAGGCCAAGCACTTTACGAAATTAAGCAGAAAGTTTTCATTGAAATATTGGAACGCAAGCAAGTTTTCTGTGATATATATCTTAAAATTTGTCTGAACTATGCTATAAAAAAGTATACACATGAATAGTATACACTAGTTATACACGGAACGGCTTCACTATTTTTTTTAGTCTTATTTGTTAACTACGGGTTGCTAGGAGGCTGATTTATATTCACTTTTTATATTATACTGTAAGTGCATCACGGCTATGGTTTCTTTTAAATTAGGATGTATTATATTAAATTGCTTAAAAGTCTGTTCATTAAATGATTTTATTAAGTTCCTGAGAAAAACCAGGAATTCTCAAGAACTTATCAAGAAGCGATGGAAACTTAAAAAAGCAAAGGATGTGCATCTCCATTAGAAAAGTCTTTGTTTAAACGTTTCTGGACATTAAAAAAATTTATTCTTAAAAAACCCCGTAAGAACACTAATTAAAAATCAATCGCTTCAAAATATTAGGCCTTACTTCAAATGGTTTTCAAAGCAGCCAGTGCACTCGAATTTTACGCAACACTTCTGTTTTCAGCAACACAAACGTATTCAAAATTAAACACAATAGTTACATACACACAATAGTTAGTAGGGCTTGGTTTGCTTCTGTTTGAGGGACAACCTGTAGCATATGTGCTGCCTGCCAGAATTCGTATATATGGGACTGATGAATGAAAATCTGTGTGTGGTCCATTGTTCTGAAGTTTCTATAAAGTTGAATTAGGTAGTTAGTATTCAAATGTTCGCCACGTCTCTTAAACAGCATTGATATTCTATATTAAACATTTACATGCTAAATTTGGCTAGTTTCATTTATTTTATTTCGAAAATTCAATAATTATTACTTATCGTTTGCAAAAATTAATTTATATTTCAAAGAATAAATATGCAATATTCCTCGCTTTTAAATAGAATTAAAATATTTCATATCAACGTACAAAGAATCTCGTAGTGAAATATATTTCACGTCATTTCAAACTGATCGATGTGGCAAAATAAATTTATTGTCTAAAAGAATTAGTTTCTTGAGCGATTGTTGCGAATGGCAATGGTGATTTAATTCTTATAAAAATGCCTTCCTATGCTTTTTAAATGAGCATTAAATTTTGCAGTTTTTTTTTAAATAATTGAAGTACTTCGAATTCGAATTCTTTTCTGAAATTTTCAATGTATTCTAATTTTGATGCGCGGAATTTTTTTGACGTATCGCATTTGTCCGTAGCATTTGTAGTTTGGGCTATGAAAGTGGGGGACAGACAGACAGACTGAACGATTATAATACCTTCCACTTTTTACGTTATAAACGTAGTGTGAAAGCTAAAATGACTCAAACATATTAGTCTTATAAGGCTGCATTTAAGCTCTCAATAAGGATTAAAAATCGGCAAACGGTAGTGTTAGCAATTTCTGTTTAGTTTAATTATCTTATCAAATACGTCCCTATGCAGAGGCACATTGTCTGTTACTGGCTGAATTTGATATCAAATGAAGCGTAAAAACACAGCAATGGGTAAATTACCTTTTTTATTGTTTAAAATTCAGTTCAAAGAAGCTTTTTTTTTATTTTTGTTTAACAGAGGTTTCAAGGCAAAAGTAGTTTTTATTGTTATAATATCATTGATCAACCCTAGAAACAGAAACCTATTTTTAGCCTACATTCCTCTTTTTCTATTCGATTTTTTTAAATGGAAAAGTAAGCATTGATATGTTGAAGATGCCGAATGTTTGTTGGCGACATTCTTCAACAGAGCCAATTGTCGCCGGATGCCAGGATTTGACCCTAGTTGTGTTTGGGGATTTTTTTTCAACGGTGTATGAATCTTGTGTGTAAGTGGTTCTAGGTTACAATTATGGGTTCAAACAAGCTTTATTTTGATACGAATTTTAGTAAGTATTTAAGTAACAGGAAAGTAGGCTATTTATTTTTTAGAATGCCTCGATTTTGCCTTTAAACTACATTCTAGGATACATTCTCTAGATTTTTTTTCTTGCAAAATTTTTCTCATCAATTTAACTTCATTATGTGTATGATGTTTTTATTTTCATGCCGAAGAGAATTTGAAGATTAGTCTTATTATGTCTGTTTGCTATACTATTTTTATAAAGATTAGTTTGTGAAAAATCGATTTAAAAAGTAGTCTAAAATTTAACTGTCTAACTTAGAAACATAGTTCTAAGTTTACCTGGAGTAAATATTCGCCCCGTTTTGTATTTCTAGTCTTAATGAACAATAATTAGTTTTTTTCTTTAACAAAATACAATGTTACCTTTAAGAATGAAAATAATTGACTGTGATTTTTTGTTTGTGTTTTCAATTGTTGTTACACCATCAATTGTTAAAAAAAATTAACTCTAATTCGTTCATCGTGTAACACAAAAGTATTGTCATTGTATCAACAACATTATAAGTATGCTATTTTATCTTTATACTTTAAATTTTCAGCTATTTAAAGGACACCAACTCAAAATTTTTCGCTTGAACGTAAAAAGTTTATTTGAGTTGAAAACCTGGACAAAAATACAAATCAATTAATCTATATCAAGATACTATGTAAGTTTTATACCTATAAAATATATCCCTAATTCCTATAAAATAACAGCAACACCCAAGCAAACGCAATTTTTTGGAGTGTCAAAGTTTGAGTTCAATATTTAATATGATAGGCTTAATATTTATATACTATTTTTGTAATATTATATTAATATTGGGTTTATTATTCATATGCATTTAATTTTCATTTTACATCGAATGCGATGCAAAGTGCATTATTTTGAATGATAGATGGCTGTATATTTTACAAAAGATAGAAAAAAATCATAATGTTTTCTTCGATAAATAATAATAATGGGAATATATTCAATCAACCAACATTCGACGTTTGCCAAATGATACACATATGAATCTTTATCAATCTAATTCAGCCCAAAATTCAGTTTGCATTTTGATGTACAAATATTTTAATAATTTAAAACATACACAATTTTTCCTAAAATATTTCTTGAAATAAAGAATTTATTAAACGGCCCAAAGTAACCCAACAATGTTTGGTCTTCATAAGCAAATAAAAAGTTTCTGAAATCGTTTCTTTTTGTTTCGTTATAAACATTTTAAATATTTGATCAGTGAAAGAAACTATTTTTATCAGCAATCATATCACAGTTCATTACAAAATAATATTTTTATAAATTTTACTATCTTTGAATCTAAGATTTTCTTTAAATAATGTTAAACAATACATTGTGCCTGAATAAATGATGTAACTGTACTGTAAAACATATTTCAGTAAATTTACAGGGTTTTGTCCGTCATTAAAAATCCATTCCAAATATCAATTAAATTGGGCTTATTACCATAAAGTTATTTTGCCGAAAGTAGTTTCCGTAAGTAGTATTGCAAACCATGACTATAAGGCTTTCTTAAGCTCAAACTTGTTTTAGGATGACTGGGTTTAGAACATGAACCCCTCTCGGTGAGAGGTGGACTTTCTAACAACTCGGTAATTTATATTTTATTTCGATGCTTTTAAATGCATTTTTTTCGTACTCGGAGAGCAATCGTCGAGAATGCATCGCATGACCTTTCCTAACCAATCAGATCAGGGCTAAAATAGTTGAGGTTTTTTTTAACTGGAATATACCCGTAAATTTGGCTTTGTTAAAAAATACGGTTAATGCTGAGAAAATACTTAACAGTACAAAACTTATCAGTATATTTATTTAAAAAAATCAAATTTTTTTTAGGAAATAATTTTAGTCATTATTAGAGGCTCGCGTGTTTTCTTTGCTATAAGTACTAGTTTTTTTAGTATCAAAAAATCTTTTTAAAATTGAAAATGGACTGTTCAAAATGAAAGAAATGAGATTAACTGTTACCAATTGAAGGAAGAGTTTATACCTTCCAAAAAGGATTTGATTAATGAAAGCTTTAAACAATTTTTTATTTAGTATTTTTTGCAAGTTTTAATGCTTTTTAGTTTTTTTTTCTAAAAAATCATTTAAAATAAATGTGTGTGCCTCATGACAATTACAAAAAATGAAGCTTTCACAATTGAAGGCACACGTGATATTCTTCCAAATTTATTGTTACTTTACATATAAAGAGTATAAAAGGAAAAACACATGGATTGTAAGGTTACATAGTTTAAATTTTGATATTTTTTGCAGTCGGAACAGTTTTATTCAAATATCGCTCCGCCAGGTAATGCTTGAACACTTTTTCATTATCCACCAGCTATAAAATCCCATCAATTTTTCGGGAGAAATGTATATTTATATTTGTCATACCCATTGGCTGGGTTTAGTAAGGGCATTGGGAAATTAGGTTGAATCGTTAAAGATCACATTAATTTATTATCTTACATTACTTATTAGTTACAACCAGATACATTAAATAGAATGGACTGCGCATTGGCGAACCTAAAGAGTCCTCATCATCCTCGGGTCGCAGTCACATTACTGCGACCTGACCATGGCGAGTTTTTCTACAACGACTTGAACATATGAAGCCGACAATCTAGTGGTATGAAAAAGAAGTTGAGAAAGGAACAAAGATGAATCGCTATTTCAATTCATTAGCTGTTCAATTTAACAAATGTTCGAATTTTTAAATATTAGTAACTCAAAACTACGATTCCAAAAACAAGATTCTATTGTTAAAGATCTATTTGCTAAAATGTACCAAAAATATTCTACTTCTAAGCTGTCAATGTTCAGACCATTAATTTAATTGACTTGGCCTAAAAGATTAATTAGAATTCTAACAACATTGACTTAATCATGAAGATGATTCTTCAGTATAAAAGAGCTTTTAGAATAAATTCCCTCGATAAAAAGTATAGTTTATAAAGAACACAATTACTAAAAGTATGCAGAACTAAATAAATTTTACCTTTGAAGTGTGACAAATCCTTTTTTATACCTCTCTTTACAATTACGAATTCACAAGAATTCACACGAATTTCACAAGAATTCACACGAATTTCACAAGAATTTGGCATCTTGGCAAAATATTACTGAATTAAGAGTATAACATCGACGATTGTTAACATGCTCAGAGATTAAAAGAATGTAATTAAATATTTATGATTAAAGCCAGAAGAGAAAAATAAGAACTATGCGCAAAAAAATCGTCTGCAAAAACATTAAGAAAAACACCAAGCGGCTGCCAGGTGATTGCTAGAAACCCACGTGACTTGGAAATAGATGCGAGTCACCATTTCGGTTTATCAGCTAATATTCAGGTCTGGCGACAATTTGGAATAGTTCGTAACGAAACGGTAGCGATAAGTTGCCATTTGTAGCAACCTTTCTCCTCTTGGCGATTTTTGATGTTGAGGACGTTATTGGAAGCTGCTTTACTATTGAATGCGCAGTCCATTCTATTTAATGTATCTGGTTACAACAGCACATATCTTAAGTGCGCTTACTCGTGCTTTTCTCAAACAGAACTGAATGCAGACCAATACAGTTACAGTGATACAGTTCACGGTTGAATGATCACAGTTACAATTAGAGGTGTTGGAATACAATTATAGTTTCAGACACCATAATATTTACTCCGCAAAAATAAAATAATGTGCAGAAAGATTATATGAGAATTTGGTATTTATGCCAGTGAGATGGTCGTTCTGGGATAATTAGTTAATTAGAAGGGCCGAAACACCCAGTAACACAAAATATTATCAATTGGCAGCTAAATAGGAAATAGGTGGTAAATAGAAAACAGGTGTTCTAAATAAATAAAATAGTTTAGTTTTCTTTAACTTTAATACTCACAGAATTTCTTATAGTAAGGATTGACAGATGGACAAAAAGTATAAAATAACACATTAAATACATTATCCATTTAATATTCAAACTACATTAGTAAACCGGAATGTGTACACTAATTATTTTAACTAGTTGTCTTAACCATTTATGTCGCAAATAAAGTTTTAATTTTAATTATTTGTCTGAATATTTTAATGTTATCTGTTGCAATTAATTAGAATATAAAAGGGTAAAAATAGTTTACATAAAATGCATTTTATGTCCCGAATTTATTTTCTTTTTTCCTCCTTTCTACTTCTAATTATTAAATTACACTGAGTAACAATGTCATTTTGTTCAATGAATATGTTTTACCTTTTTAGTCTTTAATGTGTTGAAACCGCATACTGTAAAAGCCCACTACCACCTATTTTTCCTCACGCGAACAATGAAATGTAAAACAATGAACTTTGAACTTGTAAGTACCGTCAAGGCATCACGAGTTGGGGCAGGTTAACTAGTAAACTAAAAATTTTAGGAAAAAATACCTTTACCTTTATAGACTATAATCTGCTAAAGCCGAACATGTCAATCAAAAAGTTCCATCTTTCCCCGTTTTCTAGCAATTGAACAATGAAATGTAAACAGTGAATTTTTAGCAGTACTTTATAAGTACCGCAGTAGTTAAAGCTTAATTAATGTAGTAAAACTTATTAATTGCATTACTTCCATTAATAAACTATTTTAATTGTATTAATTGTTTTGTCACTTTATCTCAATACATTTATTGGTTTAATTACGTCATACACCCCCTCCAAAAAATACTAGTTGCACTCCAGATAAAATATGAAGCTTTTAAACAAGCAGAAATCAAATAAAGGGGTGTAGTTAACAGTCCATGTCTTTAATGCACTATACAGAATGCCTTCAGTATTATTTGGTGATGTGAAATGGACTATGTTAAGTAATTAAAGACTAATTAAACAAGTTGGTTTAGCCCCATGGAATTGAAATTTAGGTATAACACTACAACATATATGAAGCATATTTACATCTGTGTCTCCAAGTTATTGACTTGCGGTTTATCGAGAATTTTTTGGAAATTATCAGTTTTGTCTGATTTAAGACACTTTAATTACCAAAACAAAGGGTTACCTATGGAGTTTTATATTTTCTAAGTAATACCCTATGGTGTGTGATTAATTCATGGGTCACTCATGGCTTTTTAGTAGAATGATGATGATATTTTGTACACCATTCATTCGTGACATTGAACTTATCTCAAGGTAAAGCAAGTCGGATTTTTTTTGTAAGGAAAAGAAATTGAATTTTAAAATTGGGTACTTCTTCAACAATCTGTTTATAATGCTGACAGTTATAAGATTTGAAGTAAAGTCCATGTATATTGTATACTAACGCGGCCATGCACTACACAAAGAAATTTTCAGTGCCCCTAGTGGAAAATTTTCGAATAAACGGTATAAGTTAGAGAAAAAATTTCATTTCCAAAGTTCTGGAACGAATTTAAAATAGATAGCATGAGTACCTTTAGATTCATTTTGGTGCCTTCTATAACGTTTAATGACTATCTTTAACTATGTTTCAAACTTTATGAGATAGACATGCTATTTTAATTTTAGAATTTTAAAATGAATGTTTCTTAAAATATTATAGCTTTTGAGAGCTACTTAAAGGCGCATATGCTTGACAGTTATATTATTGACTTTATTTTGTGCTCAGCATGTTTTGAAAGGATTTATCTTTATAGTATGCACATATTCCATAAAAACAATTACCAATTCTGTAAAATTCTGAATAATGGAGTTATAGTATTAGAATTAAAGGCTAAGTATAGTAATGAAAATATACGCTACACAATGAGCTTATTATATGCATCCCTCAAGGATAAAAATATTCATTCTCAAATGTGAAATACAAAAGTAGAAATTGCATTTTAAAAAAATGATGTAATCTTGAGTAAAAATGTCATTAACACTTTATACACAGCACTAAAACGAATCAAAAGGTACGTATTCTTACTATTTTTAATACAGTTTATTATTTTCCCGTTGATATATTTTCTCTATCTTGTATACTTTTAAAGATAGCAACGGCAACCTATAGCTTTTGTCACTAGGGGGCGCCGCAAAAAGGCTCTTAGTGTAGCGCATGGTCACTTTACTGAAAGCTTTGCAGTGGTTGAAATTTATGTTGTAGACACTTTTGGAGCACAATTAAAGAATCTATTCCTAAAGTGATTGCCCATGCTTAAATCCCTATTTTCGTTTTTTTCCCTCGAAAAAGTAGCCTCCCCATTAGATATTCCAGAATCTTAATAAATGGTCAACGTTCATATATTTTCTCACACATCAAACAAAAAATTTAAGCCCTAAGAAAAGTACTTAGGTCGCTTTGTTAAGAGCCGCTAGACATTTGAAAAAAAAGGACTAAGTTTTAAAAAATATATTAATTGAATCGTTAATTAAATAATGGTTTTTTTCTTTGGCAAAATACTTTTATATTGATATTTTAACGAAATAGTATCAGTATTGGACATTCAAAATAATGCATTAAAGCAACCTAATAAAAAAGTGGTCACATTAGATACTTTTCCTTTTTGGGCGAATGAGCCCGATCAACCGAGGGTCTCCAAACCAAAGTGCCTCTGTGTTAATCCAATGAGAAAAATATATATATTCCAAAACACATTTCTCCGGCTTTATTGTTTTTACAAACGGTTTTTATTATATAACAAATATAGCTGACTTACAGGTCTCTATAATTGCACCTTTTCAAATTGGTTCGAAAATATATTTTTAGTTTTCAATAAAAATTTAACACAAAATATTCAAAAAGCGGGACTACAGAGACCTGCAAGTAAACTACTTTTATCATATGAACAAAAATAAAGCGTTTGAAAAAATATTTAATGCAACCAGAGAAACGTGGCTTAGAAAATATTTTTTTCTTGGGATTTTAACACAGAGACACTTTGGTTTGGAAACCCACGGTTGATCGAGCTCATTCGCACCTAAACTTTGTAAAAACAACGGAGTCAGTAATAGTGTAGATAAAATTGTATTGAACAGTTTTAAGAATATTTTCAAAACATTTAAATAAGAATTTTCATGAGTGCTATTTATTTCTGGTAGTCTTGCATGAGGAAAATTAGCTTGAATGAGAATGCAAGGATAAGAATTTCAGTAGTTATTGAAAACGACTACTTTTTGAGAATATTAGTTGCTATGCTTTGAATTGACGTTGGGAGTTAGTTAAATGTTTCTTCACTAGGTGTCGGTTTATTAAAACAATTATCGCATTCCGGTTTTTTTCGATTGCTTCATCATAATAGCTTTGAAGGAATTTATAGAATAACACAAGTTAAGAGGCACTGTCAGACCCATACAGCTAATCCATTTGTTTTTAAATCACAACTTTTGAAAAAGAATTGCTTTGCCATGTTATCCCATTTTCACCAGGTATGAGAATCCTCATAGCATCAATTTAAAACAAAATTGAAAAGAAAACAACATCACGTTATTTAATTATTAATTAAGTTTTAAAATAGTGTCCCCATCTGCTGTATATTTTTGGCGTTTTAAAACTTCAAAGATATATAATTAAATAACTAGATAACATTTTCGTTTCAAATGTGTTTCATTTCGATGTTAAGTTCATTCCCATACCAGGGGGGAAAAGGCTAACATGGCAAAGCAATACTTCTGTGGAAGTTGTGATTCCAAAACTAATGCATTAGCTCTATCGGGCTGACAATCCTTCTTAATGAAAGAAACATGTTACATTAACGTTACCATACTTGATACATTTGTGAAAATAATGACAATACCCTTAATTTAAACTTATAAGAGAATTCGAAATGGCATTAGTAATTGCCATTTTGAAATACGACAGTAATATTAAAAATATTTTGGGGAAAAAACAAGCAATCAAGAAATATCTATTATTTAATTTTAAATAAGATGTGCAGTAAATATGCAGTCATTCATTTTTGTTAATGTATCAAGGACGTGAAATGTGCAGTAAATAGCCTGCAAAATAAAAAACTAACAAAATTGCCCAATCTTTACAATTTCTGTGTATGTGTGTGTGGTTCTGCATGACTCTTAAAAATTTTAAATATTTATTAAAATCCTTTTTTTGTTATTTCTTATATTTTTTTAATCATTAGTAAAGTAGTAATTATTAAATAGATTTGATAATTACGACACTGTAAAAAATCTGTATAACATCACCACGATTTTTGGGTGTAACCTTCAATTTTCAAGTAAACCATAAATTTTGAAGTAATCTTAGTAAACTCTTAACACATGAGGCACTTAACACACAGCTCAGTGTAACCTTCCACAGAGTCTAAGCGCATAAATGTTGTGATAAAAAAAAGGATTATGAAAAAGTGCAGATTCTATCATTGAGTATAGTCGGAAAAGCGACGTTCTTGTGATCCAAAGATTGCAAGGTCCAATCTGGCCTTATGACTAAGTTCGACTTGGATACAAAACTCGAAAAAAAATACGACTACAGCATTTCACTTTTATGTAAAATGTTGCAAAATCGGTAACATTCTAACGTAATTTTGGAGGCATGTTTGGTGCCCCTTGATATTTATTATTCTGTTTTTGTGCTGTAACTTTACTCCGTCTTTGTGATGTATTTATTCTGCTTTTTGTGGTGTAAGGTTACTCACGTTTAGTGCAAGTTGATCCTCCTTTATGCTGTAACGTTACTGGGTAAAACTAGTGGCAGCACTTGCTGTTAACTTATCACTTTTAAGAAGTAACGTTACACCAACCATTTTATTGAGTGCCTATACAAATTATAAGCACGTTTATTACTTTTTATTTTTTAAAAATGAGTTATGTTTGAGAATGTCCATTTTTCGAGCACTACTTATCGTTCAGAATCATTGTAAGAACTGCTTTAGGACTTAATTATTAAATTACTGGAAATTCTTAATTGTCCTCAGAAACGAGTTACAAATTGTTATAAATTAAGTTTAAGTATCGTAACATTCTTTTCACAGTCGTCTTAGGTCATACTTAAGAGAATTATTTTTGCAAACAATCTTTTTCGTTTCTTGTGTCACACAACTTCTACAAGCCTCAACGTCTGTAATCACATACAGCATATAGACGATAAAAGGCTAGATCCACACACCCACAGAACATAGCGGCAACAAAACGCTTCCAGATGTATCCATCACAAGCATGGCATTTCGCTCGGAGGTATACCGTATAAAAAATACCTCTGACTATTCCTCAAAGCAAAACATTCTGTCAAACACAACCCCAAAAACGAAACAGCACAAGGTGCCACAGGGACATAAAACACGAGATAAAGCCAAAGCGCCCGGCCACAACAAGAAACCAGATAGCTTCTTTATCAGTCTGTAAGACGCATCAGAACCCGGCTAAGTGATATAACGGGCCGTTTTACCTGATCTTAACCCCAAACGCGCAGGTAAAACCCTAGCCGATAGTGGCATTTTCTCTTTTAGCGAGGGGAAAACTATCTATTTCTGAGATAAATTGCTCTTCTTGTAACTGCGGCCAAGCGGCAAAACTGTTCCACTGATACACATTTTTTTTGTGGAAAAAAATTTATTGAAGATAAATGAATCTGTACAGCGATGGAGATGGATGTGGTCAGTTGATGACGAAGCCCTTGCTCGAGTTGGCTGGAAAATAAAGATCGATGAGGAAAACAAGTAAATTTGAATAGTTGGAGTAATAGATATTAACATTGGATGTGCAAGAGACATCAATTAGAAAGTAGAAAATGTATGCGTGTAGCACATAAATTTTCGATTGAATATAGCTTCGTCAAGGATTTTTGCACTGTAGCACGTCGTTACAAATTCCTATGGCCTATGATTTTGAGTCAAAAAAGCTTATAAGTTTTTTTTGTTATATAACGACGATGTTCATTTTTTCTGTAAACAATTTTAAGCTTTCTACCTTCACAATATTACAAAAACACTTGTTGAGATGTTTAGAAAAAATATGTTAGAGCATCAACAGAATTTTAGTTATCTTTAGAACATTTCAATACCTAAAAAAATTCCAAGAATATAATTAATGTTATTTTTATGCGCAAGCATAACTAACGAAACAAATCTATATTTATAGAAAATATTAGCCGGTAAAGCCTAAAAACTTTTATAAATTTGAGTTGGCTAAAAATAAAAAATACTAATCCTCGAAAACTAATAAACTTGAAAAATAGAGCCACCTGCTTTAAAATTACTTTCTTTTTGTTTTGAAATTACTTTAGAAAATCAATATTGGAACATTCTTCAAGTATCGATTTTTACTCTAAATGAAAAACAAGTCTAAAAGAAATCTTGACAGGGACTAAGTTCTAAACGAACGATACCTTAAGAAAATCAACAAAATATCGTATCTATATATAAAGAAAACACTTGATAAAAAAGGAGCATCCCGTTAGCACAGGCATTCCTTTACTTAGGAGTAATGACCCAGACTTGTACGTAACAGGTTGAACACTGTACATAATGATTGCGTACCTTTTACAGTACGGTTTTAGTACAGTACGGCCCTCAAAGACGATTGAAAAGAAGGCAGGGAGGGGAGTGGGATCTTTTCCCGTCATTATAGCACATACGACAGATGGGGCCTTAAAAAAAGAAATGATGAAGCTTTGAAAATGAGAGAAAAAACTAGATAAAGAGGAGGGATGCAGTTAAGTACCATAACTTTCGACAGCCCCCAACTAAAAGTATATAAAAGAAGTACGAAATCATTAACTAAAGTTGTCCTTTGGGTTCGGCTCTGTCATTATCTGTTCGTTAAAAAATGAAAAAAGTAGTTATTTCAACTTTAAATTCACTGCAGTTTGATGATGTGAAGTGAAAGGTCTGGGCTTTGAAACCAGCAACATCTGTTGTTAATGACATTAAGTTATTTTTGATTGTTATATATGGTTAGGGTTAACTTTAGTAGAATAATATGACTTTGCCATTTGATACTTCCAAAGTTGATACTCATTTAATGGATACTTAAAAAGAATTCCATTACAATTTCATTACTTAAAAATAATTAATATTATTAACCAAAAAATAATATTTTGAATTTAAAAACACTTAAAACTAGACGTAACTTAAAGCTGCCATTTAAACAGATTTATAAATTAGTTTTTTTTCTTCAGTTAGTGATGACCATTTTCTGTTAAATAATAATTGCTTTGTTTTTGACTGACACGCTAAAACAAACTCAACCAAATCTTTTTTTAACCCATTTATAATATAAACACAATTAATTTCATGAATATTATAGGTTTATTTGCACAAATATTAACCCATATAAAAATACATAATACAATTAGTATAATATTAGTTCAAATACTCATACAACCGTCATGATGCACAAGCTATTTATTTTAAATATTTTAATAGTTTTCTTATATAACTTTTTCACAAAACATTGCACTTTTTAAAATATTTATTCACCGCAATAACAATATTTTAAAAATAAATATATAATTATTTTCTTTTTCATCAATCATCTTAAGAGCGAATAAGTTATTTGCTTGATCTTAAATTATCTCATATACCATCTAAAATATTATTTCAACTAAAAACTGTGCAAATAAATATGAATTTACGATGAATTATATTTAAAAGCCCAAACGATTTCGTTGAAGTTTTAAATCAAATTTAAAAAACTACATTTATTGAAATTAAAAATAGTTAAATGCCTAGTATTTACAATATGAAACAACAATTAACATTCTATTCATTCAAAACAAAAATTATATAATTATGCATTTGCTAAAATTGGAATTAAAGCTAAAAGTTATCACTTAATATATTGTTGACTATTTCATACATTTTTCAAAAATTATTTGTTATATTGATACAATAAATGTCATGCTTTTGATATTTGAAATCAAAAAGAAAAAAAGAAAGGAACATAAACCATAAAAGTTTTGAATCATCATCATTGCCATATTAACAAAAAATATTTATATTTAATGACTTTTGTGTTTCAATTAAATGAGCCTGTATTAAATTTTATTTACTACGTCTTCTGCAACAAAAGACAAAATAAATTCTAAGTCGCCACTTTTGCGTGTTCGCCCATCAGCAAATAATTTGGTTGTGAAAATAAAAAAATACAGTTACATCTTCACAAGATTGCATGATTACAAGATTGCATATTAGACCATTTAAAATGCCTTCCGTCGCCAGATTCCGCGCATAAAAATCATAAGAAAGTCCCATTAAAAGTTAAACAATCACGCAGTAGCATCACAACTTACAAGATTGCATGGCAGCATCTTTTCTTTTAGCTTTTAAAAACCGCCATTCCCACTAAATATCATTAACAGCACCGCACGCTTGTATAAAAGTACATTATTCATATTTACTTAAAGCTGTAACGGCTGTAATGTTTCTTTTTCCGAAAAAGCGTTGAGTTAATGGCGTAATGGCCTTTTCTTAAACTAATTTACTTGTTTCATGAAACAACTAGAGAGAATATTTACGTTGATGGTTTTTCTTATTTCTTTTAACTCATAACATCCACGTGGACAGTATGGGATATTAAATATAAAGAAAAAACTTTCTTTACACCTGTCTCTCTTTAAATATATATTTTTATTACATTTATTATTTTATTAGCATCTAAGTTTTTTGTTTTTAGTATTTATGCTTAAAATGTAAAGGTTTAGTACTTAAATTTAATCACTTCAATAATATTATTTACTTAATTTATATTTAATTTTCAATTTTCTTCCAAAGTAATATAATATAGACTTAAACAATTATATTATGTGACAATATTTAGTTAACAAGTTACCAAGATTCGTTTATTAATATATTTAATTAAAAAAAGGTTGTTTCCAGTTAGCGTTTATTATTTAAAATGAGTTTATGTGTCTTTGGAAAATAACAGAGAAATTTTACAACAAATTAATCACAATTTAATTTGGTTTAGTTAACTGTTAGTTAGTCATAGGGTAAAAATGAAAGTTGGTAAATCATAAATTTACCAACGTTCTCCTTAAAGTAACAAATATATTTTTTAACTGCCTTTCATCCTAGTTGACCATTACTACTCTAAATTCTAAACACCTACAGTAGAGACAAAAAAAATGGGCCCATTTATATTACCGAGAGGAAAAATTTAAGCTTTCAGTTCCTGGACAAATTATTAGACGCACTACAAGATTTCATGTAAAATATTAATTACCGGGTGATATTGTACCGTTTTATTATTTTAAATTGATTTGTTTTTTATTTTTATATTATCCAATCAATTACTGATTTATTTGACATAAATAAAACAGCATTAATTTAGAAAAGCATAAGTTTATTAAGTTTTAAAGAAAAGTGAAATTGATGTTAGTAAAAGTCAATATTTAGTTGAGCCACCTTTAGCCGCTATCAAAGCTTTAATTCTGCGCGGCATGCTATCAATGCAAGACTGTACTGTCTCCTGCATTTGAGGATGATGATTCCACACATAAATAATCTTATAATAAATAATTAATATAAATTAATCTTAATCATAATTATCTTAAAATAAATACAAATATGTAGTCTACAACAAATCTTTTAAATAAAAATCCATAATAATGTAGTTTAAGTATACCATTATTGGATAAAAACTCTTAAGAAACATAAAATTACTAAAAAAAATACAGTGCGTCTAATAATTTGTCCAGGGACTGTACGTTCGCCATCTCACCTCATCTTTCTCCATCTATTTTAATAGAATCACTCTTTTTTGATAAAAATAATTCAAAAGTTTCTTTTTTTTCTAGTACTAATTTACTAAATAAGGCATTATCTGAAACATATATTATTGTCTATCCCATTTGGTGTTTTGAAACATACCTAAACATCTTTGACTTTTTTTGGAAATAACAGAAACGTAGTACAAGTGCTGTTTTGGAAAGACCTAAATGCCACACTTTTATGAACCGTATTAACTGAGAACGCTACTTAGCACGCAATTTTTAGATTAATACTCAGCGTGGCGAATTTCTTTTATTTGTTGTGTAATCATATTGAGGAAAACGGGTATAATTTTGTGTCCAATATAATTTCTGTAATTTGTGTAAGTAGTGTAAAATAATAACTTTGTGCATAAGTATTGTTAGTTATTTATTGAAGGATGAGATGAATTTTAGAATAATGAATGGGTAATGAGGCTGCAGTAAAAAATTATTTTAAGTATTCAGTATAAAATTATAATACTTTTGAATACTGGAAAAAACAAATTTTTTTTTATACAATACGTAAATAAAAAATTATCCGTTTGAGATTTCTGAATAAATACCTTGCGGTTGTTTATTCTCATAAATAAAATAAGAATCATATCATTGATTTTTCGTTGAATCAAAATTATGATGGTTGCTTTTACTTTTTTTAATTGTTGGTCATATTGCAGGAAATTCTAAAAACCCATTTTGTAGACATAAACATAGCAATATGAATTTAATAATGATTATAGCATTCTTCAATCTGAATGATTATACATCATTTTAATGGCTGTCTACATGTGACATTTAAATTTGTATTTGATTGATGTTTTGTTTAAAAAAAATTTGTATACAAAACTGCGTAAATAATAAATTGCTTTTTTTAAATACTTTTTTTATTTTATGATGATACTCTTATGCATGTAAGAACTTTTTGTAAAGGATACATACATACAAATTTTTAATAAAAATTTTAATTAATTTCCTTACAATTTTTAAAAAAATTATATTTCAATTTTTTTTAAACAATCATAATTTAAAATTACAGTTTTTTTGTACGCTTATTGCAGATATAAAATATTTTTCAGTATTTATATATATATAGTGAACTTTTAATTAAGGTGGGGGAAAGCTGTACATTCATGTTAATTTTCATTGATTACAATTAAAATCCAGTAAAATTTCTAAAAATCTTTGCATTCACTAATTTATGGTACACATTCATTTAATGATTGAATTGCATTCACTAATTAATATATATGGTACAAATGAATTCTTTAAAATGTCATGTGTTTATTGCTTCAATATTTGGAGATACCGTAAGATATTTAATATTCTTTTCTACGAAAAGTTTTAGCCTATAAAAAAAGTTACCTAGAACTACGTATTTTATATAGTGAAGGGAGAAAGCAACGTCAAAAGCTGTCATCAGATGGCGCTGCATTCCTGAGTTATTTCATTTCATGTCAGAGTCGACATCCCTCTATTTTGATGAATGGATACTTGGGAGTTTTCTCAGTAAGGGTGCTGTGAAACCAACTGTTTGGGAAAACGAAAAGCTCGTTTTCCGTTTGCATTGCTTTGTTTTAATTCTGTTTCTCTTATTTCTCACTTTAGCTTGGTCATCAATAAAATAACTTAAAAAGTGAGCGGTTGTAAATTACATTTTTACATACACTAAAATTCAAACAACACAGATGGATGTGGGTGACATTGCCTTTATTTAATTAAGTACGTTAATTTTCCTAAAAGTTCTGAAGATTTCAATAAAATTAAATTTTTTTATTATAAATAGTTTTACTAAAACAATTTCAAATTAAAAATTAACAAATTTAATTAATTTTAATGCTTTAAAGTGGTAAGATATTTCATTAAATTGTAAAAATTGCTTACCTAAAAGCCAATCCTAATTTTTAAAAATTAAATTCTGCAAAAATGTATTATCTAAATAAATATATGCAGCTTGTTGTATAACTGAATGGAACGATTATCCACTCCAAATAAAATGTAATTGCAATCATGTATTTTAAAATGTTGCTCAATATTGGGAATACTGTACTTTATTTTTAGTTATATAGTTGTATATATTTTTAGTTGTATTTTAAGTTTTATAATATATTTTATTTTATTATAAATTAAATTGATCATTTGTTTAAAACTGTGATCTTGGCAAAAAAAACTATTAAAATAATCATTTTTTTAAAGCTTTTGTTTCTAATCAAAATTTCTGTTTTTATGTTCTGTGCAAACCTACTTAAACCACATTATATCTTAGTTTCTGCAGTTTTCTTTATGATTTCATTTTCTTTGTCAAATTAAAAAACATGACTGATGACTTCTAAATATACTGAGAAATATTTTTATAATGAGAATTTTAATAAACGAATCCTTAGATGATTTTATTTTAATAATTAATTAGTAAAGTTTGATTAAAACGATTCATCTTATCATATTTCAGATTTTGAAAACAATAAAAATGACTGTCCCATTAAAAATGCATTGTGCTATTAAAGAATTTCAATAAAATGTAATTTACGTATGTAAACTCCCCTGAAAAGCAAAATACATTGATTTCAATGAAAACTTTGAAAAAAAAACATTATTTGTTGGGAAAATAGAAAGAAAAAACTCAATATTTCGTATGGAAATAAACATGAAATCTGCTTCTTCAATGCATTTCCAATCTGAAATAAAGACACCTTACAACCAATACCAGACTGCAATGGACATGTCCGGCATTTTCCTCATGGCAATTTATACGCAAATTCTTTCAATCCCAACCACTCCTAAGATTGTGTCCAGCAATTCAAAGAGAGGGATAGGAGAACCTCTTGCATTTACCTTTTCCACCAACCGTCGAGCTCAAATTTACATTCTTTCCAATCTCGGACCTTGGCTGATATTCTCGGAAAAATTCAAATAGACTCTGCCGAACATTTCAAAAGTGCATTCACAAAATATAAGTTCTTTTCAGAATTTCGTTTATGAGTTTCACTGTTATTTTTCGCCGGCCAAATCTCGTGTTGAGGGAGAAAAAATATACTAGCATTTTGAAACAATTTATTAGAAACTTGTAAGTTATAAAGATAATGCTACATAAAAATAATTTTCATTCTCTTTAATTAATTCTTGTTTAATTTCATGTTCATGTTTTTACAGCACAGTTTTTATTAATAAAACACTATTTGTTGCCACGCTTTTGATTCTAACCTATCAAACAAGCATTGCCTTAAAATGTCAAAAAATATATCTTATCTTCTAGATACGGAGTTCTAACTTGTTTTCGGTTATATGAAGCGCAAGTAACACCCTTTTACACCTTACATTTAACTTTAAATGTTGTTATTAAAACGTGTCACAAGCCAATTTTTATCAGTAAAACCTCGACAAAATTAAATAGATTATAGCAAAGTCAATTTTTTCTTAAGATTTTGTAGGTGTGCATTTCAGTATTTATAATTGAAAATAAATTTCTCTCATTACCATTTTAATATATATAAAAAGTGTATACATTATACTTGTTATCTTACATTTTCAACTATAAGGTGTTTTCATTATAGAAATACGGCAACTAGTAAAACTTTTAACTGCCTAAATTTGCGATCGGTTGTTTTGTTAACAAAAGTTAATAATAAATAAATCGTAAATAGAAATAAATCTCATAGTTTCGTTACCAAATAACGAATCAGTCTTGACTGCTTTTAAAAATAAGGTAATAATAACCGCACGTTATCTCTACCCATACCCTTAGTTGTTTATCCGCAGCCCAAATCCAACTTTGGCCAAAGCACACTCCCACTCAAAAATAAACATTTCCCCGGGCTTAAGACCATGTAGATATGCTTATCCAGTGCGTCCACACAATAGCTCTGCATATACCTACGAACCCTACCTTACCTTACAAAGTAGATATTTTCGAAATATCGATTTAGGTAGGCAAATATACCGGACCGTACTCTTTTACATTAGACATAATAAGAACAGAGTGGAATGGGGCAGGGGATCTACATCTCCCTCTCCCAATCTCTTCTTGCTCCTACGCATCCTAGGATGCAGCAATGGGCATCTTGTCCATAAGCAGCAACAGCGTCTTCCAATAGCTTGTTTGCGTAAATATCCTTTATCCTTAGGGCTGGACGTCTTATTGGAAATAAGCTTTGGAGAGAGACCATTATAAAGAGGAAGTTGGTGAAAAAAATGGGATGCATGCTGCAGAGGCAAGTTGGATGGATGCAAAGCTCTTTGAATTGAATTATTTATGCATTTTTATCATGGTTACCATCGGACTTAGAGATTTGTAGCGTATTGGAGAGAAATGGGAAATAAAGTATTGAGTTAATGTATTTTTATCCCATGGGATATGTAGTCTGTGGAAAGCTTCAATGTGGGATGTATGGTCACCAATTTATTTTAAGAAATATTTCAAAACATCATGTGTCCGTAATGAAATGAATAAGTATGGTTTCGAAGTATATACGTTTAATTTAGGGAAAATTTGTATAAAAGTAACTGTGTTAAAAATATTGACAACTGCAGATAAAAATAAATTATTACCAAATGCAGATGGGAAAATGCATACAAACGTCTAAAAATTCAGTTAATATTTATTAATCATAGAGTTACAAGTTTTGGCTCATCTGAAAGCTTCATAGGACTTAAAATTTTGTTTTAGGGGTTATCACGGGGATTTTCTTTTAACACAGGTTGAAGTCCGCAATTGTCTATCCTTTTCTCGTCTTGCCACCTAGAAGAAATGCAAACTTACAGAGGCACACTTTAATAAATTGCAAAAATTAAAAAATACATATAAGTTTTTGTTCTTATGCATTAGATTACTAATAACTAAAAAAAAGTATAGAAAAACGCATTTAATCATTTAAAGATCAACTTTTTAGCAACATTCAATATAGCAGCCAGGAAAAAAAAACAATTGCTACAGAGTCAATAAAACAATGTTAAGGGACACAAAGGTGTGGGCATAGAATAATCCATTTGCAGTTTTTTTGCTTTATTTTATTGCTAAAGGATAATTGTTAATAAATTTTTGTTTCTCCAAAATAATATTCCAGACTGTGAAAAATGTACAACTCTTCGGCAGTAATAATCAATTTATGGACACTTTAAATTGGACTATTATTTTAACCACTGTTGTCAATTATCTTAATTGGTCCTATTTTAAGCTAATGCAGTTTTAAAACTTATAAATATTTTGCAATAATATTGGTGATAGGTGTTTGAGGTGTTTAAAAATTCATCTCGAAACACTATGAGCGTTAATATTTCCAAAACTCTTAAAACATATGTCCAACAAAAAAACACCAAATTTTAAATTGCACTCGTGAGCAGGGGGCACAAAGCACAGAGTGGCATCAAAACACAAAAAACTAAAATAATTTTAAAACATTACTTTTCGCTCAGCGAAAACACTTTTTCGATATTTCAGATCCTAGTTTTTAGATATCCCAAAGCGCCTATAAAAATGAGAATTTATTTCATTCGCCGGTATCTAACGATAATGGGGAAGGGGGGGAAGCAAAAATTCTTGCTTTTTTCATCCCCCTTGCTACGTGAAACACTGCGTATTGGCATGTCGTACAGGCTGATCTATTTCTTACAAGCCGGTGCTTTTTCTCATTTATATATTTTTTGTTTTATTTTGGTTTGCCCATTGGCATCGCTCGTTATTTAAAAATATGATAGCTACTGAGCTTTGGCTTGCGAAACTATTTTGTTGTTGCTGCTTTGCTCTTGTTTTTATTCTTTCATTTCGCGGAATCCGGTTTATTAGACCATACATTACGATAGAGTTTGAATCTTGTCAGAAGAGAAATGGGAGTTTGAAACGAGTTTTGAAGAAAAAAAAGCGGAATCGATGGTGGACGTGTTTAAAGCTTTTATGTGAAATTGCATGCATTAAGAATGAATGTGTGTTCAACTGTTAATTTTTAATGTTTTTTATTTACTAAGTGGAACGGTATTTTATCCAAAATATTAATAAGGAGTTTAGTTAATTTAAATGAGACTAAAGTACATTAGAAATTATCAATTAAAATGTATTTAACCAAGTATTCAAAAAATGTGTTAGATTGTGCATTGTTTCGTTTTGTTATACTCGATCTGCGTGTTGTTTATTCTTAAATGGTCATTCATGATTTTTTGCTCTATTTTCATCAAGCCAACAAACATGCACAGAAATAATGTCACAATAAACAAAGCCGAATTTTTTTTTTATGAAAGACTCTTAAGCATCAAAATATTTTAAATATTCAAACATACATCTTAATTAGAAAGGATATATTTTTGGCTCGTAACTCGTATTTTATACTATCACGTAGACCCGTATCTTTGAAGTGTTTTCACGAAACTACCAAAACTCATTTCAAATACATATTTCCAGAATTGAATCGTTATTATCAAGTTTATTTCTCATCCAATGTCATGTCTGTCACATGACCTCGACAATCAACCCAAATCCAAATTACCCCTCATTCCCACCAGAAACTCTCCTATAAATATACCCTCGAGGACATTTTGAAAAATATAAATCAGATCATCAAAATATATATTTTTGACACATATCATGAGTATCATGTCTTCTCAGCGAAATAAGCCAATAACTTATAAAATTCATTCCGTTTCGTTACCTCAGCTACCTCGATAATATAGGGAAAATTGCCAATCATTTACAAATAAACTGTTTCTAACAGCTGTAGGATAGGCAGAGACCATATATGCATGACCTATGGCTATATAAATCATTGGAGTCATCATTGCAATTTTAGTTTACCAATCTTTCTCATTCTAGCAACATAATAAAGATACTCGTATAGGCTGATTTAAAAACTTCAAAGTATACATTCAACATATTAAATTCTTCTCCAAAATCATTCGAAAACTTTCAACTTTATTTAAATATTCCATCATATCAAGGTAAAAAAAATTTCCAATCATTTACAAATGCAAGAGTTATTAAAATGTCAACCTGACTGACATACGCAGATATGTTAATCTGGTTGGAACCACAATTTACATCCAATATGAATTCTTGATGAATCAAATAAACATCGAAAATTGACGGAACACATTTCGATCAACAAACTTATATTTCAAGAAACGAACCCTGGTTCTCGAATTCACTCCTCATCCAAAACTCACAAGTTAGTTATCTCGTCACATTACCCGGGCCAGCCACTCAAATCTAAATTACCAATCATCCCGAAAAAGCAGCACCCCCATTAAAAAGCACCCTGATGGACAGGTCCCAGCCCTTGAGCATCTTCTTTCTTCAGGGAGAGATCTTCCTCTAAACCAACGAAGCAGAAGAGGATGAGGAAGAGTGTATCTTCCATCCTCTAGAAAAAGAGGAAGGGGAGGCTCGTGTGAAAATTGGAAAAGGTGAGTTTGCGGAGGCGAGAATTTACTCTGCCATAAATGTCGAGCAGGAAATTACGCCATTTCTAGACATCATCGCGACGACACAACATTTCGCATGACAGCTGAGGGGGAGGGACCTTCCATAAACCTCTTCCCATGGGACAAGTTCTATGTGTTTGAAGCATTGTCACTTTCCCATGCTCGTCTGGTCACTCTGGTTACCAAGCACTATGTCTACTACTGTTAGAAGGTGTTGTGTAATGACTAGTGTGATGGCCATTAGGAAAGTTCCTGGTGGAATTCGGCCCATTTAAATTGTATATGATATAGGTGCACTTTTTATCTGTGGAAGCGTCATGGTTTTTGTTAACTAAAGTGTTGTTTTTACTCACTGTCACATCAGAATATATGATAGGAAAGTTGAGATGGAGGAGACATCGTCACAGGCATGTCACAGTGCGTCATTCAACCACTCATTTAAACAATGTCAGTTTATCGTGTTTGCCTGTCTTACGTCTAAGTACAATTTCGGAAATCTATGTAAATTTGAATGAATAACAAAACACTCCCTAAGACACTTGTCAAAACATTTTACATGACAAGATGATTGACTAAAAGTTGTCAAATTTGACAGCAATATGACTTTTCATTGCATATCTGGTTTGTTAAACGGTGAATAAACTTCATGCACTGTTCAAGTAAGATGGTAGTTTTTAAGATTGAATGTATCTAAGGAAGTAGTAACGCATATAACAATTTTGCCTTGAAAATAGAGCATAAAACGTATGCAAATATTTTTAAAATTTAAATACTATCTTGACAAAAATAATAATAAGATTTAAGAAACCAAAGCTGTATTTTTGACCACTGTCGAATGGATTAACTTTGGGCAAAAATTTTCAAGCTGATACTTTTTCATACAATACACTCTTTAAAAATGTGCTTGCCTTTTTTCAATTAGTGTTAACTCTGACTTGATCTATGAGCAAAACAATATTCATGAAATAAATGAGTACTAGGGCCAAAATTACCTTCCATGCCTAAAGTTACCCCATTCGACTCTGTAGCTTTTTTAAAAAAAATTATTGTACTATTGAAAATATTTATACGAGCCGCATTATTTCAATTAACGTATATTAATTCATTAAAATATTGGGGTAATTAGTTACATTTTATCTATCACTACATATTTATCTTTCAGACCTGCCATTTACCATGCTATCTTCCCCTGCCTACAGATGCCCCCTCAAGACAGTGGAAAAACGCCGGCGCTCCAAGTCATCATAATTCAAGCGTGTTCTCGATGGCACAAAGATTCTCGCAAGAGCCGATATGGGTCACGTGATACACGGGCGCATACATACTCCCAACCTTTATTTTTTCGCCATGTAAAATCTAAATCTATCCTGTGCATTAGAGATAATGATGCCCCTTCTCCACCAACCGTATTTTCTTGACAGATGTTCTTGATAACTTGTTATTTCAACAGCTTCTTCTTAAGACGGAGATCGCCTTCGCTCTATTATTTGCTGCTGGATCCTCTTCTTCGGTTGAAAGGGATCTCTATTCGATGCGGATGCGGGGGAGGAGGGGTTTTATCTTCAGAGTCATGTTCTGCATCTGTAGAGAGATATGATAATCGGATTTATTTTGTTGTAATTTACATGTTATTTTTCATACGAGGGAATTAAAGATATATTTTATTTCTAAAATAAATTATAAAGTAAACATAAAATCCAATGTTAAATATAATGAAATTTTTTCAATCTGTTTTTTTCAATTGTTTTTTAAAAAAGTGAAGTTAACCAATATTTTTTTGGCTGTTGTTGTATTTGGAATACAGTCAAATACATCCATCAAGTAAATCTTAGTTTATTATACAATCGCAAATTATACACAAATAGCTTGAAATAAATGTTTTTTTCTTTTTGTTTTGTTTGTTCGATTTGTTTTCAAAATTGTCTTTATTGATAAAATTAATTAAAAGTAAATTAATAGAAAGTTGTTAGTCAGCATTTCAGTTTTACAAAATATTTACAATAACATGCTTATTTTGCTTGAACAATGTAATATCATGAAATGAAATTTAAAAAAAAATTCTAGTTTTAATTTTAAAAAGTAATTACTGTGTAGCCATAAATCTTTTACATTACAAACATTTACATTACAAAATAAAAGTTTTTACAGCTTTATTTTACACATTTATTGATATTTTTATTAATTCGAAGTTAAAGAATTAAATAAATGCTCTTATATAAATATTTTGTTGTGTATAATATGAAAATAATTAATGTATTCAATCACCTTTTATATATTTATCTACAACAAAATCTTAATTTTATTAAAATCTTTATTAAATTATAAAACAAATTTTAAGTTGGTAGATCAGGATTTGTTTAGGATAATTAAAATTGCTAAAAACACCACAAGTTTCAAATTTGAAATAGTCTCTTTAAAAACATAATTAATTTAGTTCTTTGAAAAATGTCAGAATCACCAAACATCTTATATATAAATTTATATGGATCCCGTTGTATATCAAAAAAACTCGCTCATCATTTACAGTTTTCATGCTTCAGCAAGTTTGATGCTTCCTTAAACAAAAATGATTCCTCCGCCATCTCAACTTAAAGCAGGTCTCCAAAAAACGGATCAGAAGCTAAAGAAAGTTCCAAACTTACGTCACTCTTCTAAAAAAGGATCACATTCGAACAAATACCTGAGTTTTCAGCAACGGAGAAAAATACAGGCGCACTGACGCAAAAGAAAAGTTAAAAAACGAACTCGCTGGACCATTTGAGCAAAATGTAAAGCGTTTTCTGAAGCATGAACGTTGAATTTTCTGAAATTCACGAGCCTTTTGTAAATGCGAATGGGATACAATAGGGAAAAAAATAGGATTTGTGCGTACATAACTTACATTCAAAAGTAGAGTTTGAAGTTTTGGCCTGAATGGAGTACCGCCCTGGATGAAATGTTACTTAAGGTAAAGAAAGGGAAAGTTTAGGATTTGGAAGTTTGATAGTAACACCGAGTACAAATGTTCTCTTTTGGAAATGTCAGATTTGTTTGTAACTGATGCAGCTTGGATCATATACAAAAAGAACACTCTCCAAAAGCAGGTATTGTATACATACAAACGTTATGTTTCCATTTATTATATTTACTTAGTAATTCCAAAATTGTTATTCAACTTTCCCTATGCACAACATAACACACACAGTAAACAAAATTGGAAAATAGACAGGATGAATTTTTCAGAACAGTTGCTGAAGCCATTTTCATTATTAAAATCAAGTATAACTTGAAACATATATATCCATATATAATCCATTACAATATTTTTAATAACCATTCAATCATTAATTAAAATTTGGGTAAACAATAATTCCATATATTTAACAATTTATTTTAATTTAGCATAATAATAATTATTTAAAATTATCATTGAAAATTATTCTCATGTTCTCTTTATGCTGTACTTTGTCATCACATTACTCCTCCAGTTCTAAATGCATAGAAAAACACATGCATTAATTTGAAAAAAAAAACATATAATTCCCCATACGTTTATGAATTTATTTTAATTGAGGTCTAGAATATAATTATTTATAATTTTCATTAAAAATTCTTTTAATGTGCTGTTTTTCCTGTACATTTTCGCCAGTTCTTTTGCTGTACTTACTTCTCCAGTTCTTCATGTAAAGAAAATACTCATACATTAAAACTTACTTCGACAAATGTAAAAAAATTACATTAAAATTATCTTCAAAGAAAATAAAAAAAAATCATAATTTTTAAATATGGATACTCCATAACCCAAGAACCCAAGAAGTCAATAATCCTTATGCCAAGTGTGTCAAGACCCCGTCACCGTGTCAAGATCATGCATCCCTAAGTTCAAGTTCTATGACTCCTTTGTCAGGAAGAAAACGAAGAAAATATTCGAGGTTCAAAGTCAAGGATGTCAGAAGAAGAGAGAACGAATCGAGCAACGACCCCTCAGAGTTTTTTTGGGGGTCGACCCCCCATCCTTGTTGTAATTCTGTATGTTATTGTTCGGAAGTGGGTGGTCGTTGAACATCTGTTAATCAGGGAGTTATATGGGTCAGCAGCGTTTCGAACACTTTAATGCGTGCGTTGTGGGTTTTCTGGGTTTCCTCTTGTTGGGTAATGCTAGATATGGTAATTTGATCCGGTTTGGGTTAGAGATGCGTCATGTATTTTTCTAAATGCAGAAAGTATGTAGGTGGCCGTTTAATTGTTTGGTATTTGATAACATAAGTTAGAATTATATAGTTTGTTATTGCAGCTGCAGTATTCATTTGAATAAAAATGTATGACTAAGACGTTTTTCTGCATATTTTGCGTAGGAATATTTATTCAATTGTTTAAATTTCGATTTTGCATCGGTAAGAATTTAATATCATAGTTAAAACCAATACTCAAATGTTTAAATTATCTTCAAATGATAAATTATTTCCAAAAAATATTTTTATTAACTTTGTATAATATCTAAATTCTTTGCATCATTAAATACACATTATATCACTCCATCTTTCAATTATAAACTCGTTAGAAACTCAGACTTCCATGAATCACTATCGAATCAAAGGATACAAAATGATGGACTGCCTTTCCAAAGTCTCCGTAGAAAGAAACGTCATTTGCTTGATCGAAATAGCCAATTTGAAAGTCTTCATCTAAGGCTTTCCCTCCAAAAAGAAGAAAAAAATCTCACTAAAATCTGCAAAAGAAGAGAACCCCCCTTTTCAGATCTTTAAAAATGGAATAAAAAAAGTTCTTGCTGATGATCCCCAAATCACGTCTATATCTAAGGGTGCCGCATCAACACTATCCCACCCACCCCTTAAAAGAAATGGGAGAATTTTTTTTCCTGGTGTCCCCTTCCACCGAATAAAAAATTCCTTGGGACTGGCGATTTCAAAATAAAAGAGGAATGAATAAAAGAATAAAAAAAGGTCTTTGGATATTAACGACTAATGGCTATCTATCCGTGGAAACGACATGCAGCCCATTTGAGCCATCTAGGTCGGTGACCAGGAGTGAGGGAGGATGAAGGGTATCAAGGAAAGTGGTGTGGGTGAGAGAAGTGGTAATGATACCAATTCCATTATCTACAGGGTACCACAATACCCTATCATTTTGAGTGGTGTTACGATGTTATATTGTTTAATTGGTGGAGTTACCTCTCCAATCAACTATTAAGTTGTCGTGACTGTGCAGGGAAATCATACCTTTAACCAAAGGTTTTCTAACGCAGTGGCCATTATCGACCGACACAATCACATTACGTCATAGAAATATTAAAGTATAGCTTTGGCATCTTTGTAGAGATTTTTTCAAAGCAGAATATTAGTCGTTACATTGCGGTGTTTAGAAAACCCAGGCCTCAAAAAGGAAGCATGAAGTTGTTTATTTGTGAGGATTATTTACTTACGAAGCACAATATATTTTAAGAAAATATGAATTGCTCCTTTAACCTTATACAAATAAGGAGACCTTACATAAATTAGAGATCAAAAATTTTTCACGACTTACCCCACTTGTTTCCTGATAATCCTTATAAAGAATTTAAGTCCAAAGGGGGCCACGGATGAAAGGGGGGGGGGACTCAAAATCTTAATGCCCCTTCTCGAGAGTCGTCATGGAAACGATTGATGACGTCACGGGGTGGCCGTTTGTCATCCGGGCCACGGTTTTGGTGACAGTAATCGCGCACGCCCGGATGCCTGATGGCCAACCGGCAAGATGCCGTGACACCTTGCGCTTTGAATAATGCCCACTGCCCTCACTCGCCGTAAAAAATAAATAAATAAAAAACTTATTTTCTATAACTTTTTATAAAAAAATAAAGAAAAAATAATTTTTTGTATTTTTTGTTAGATATATATACATTTCTTTTCCTTAAAAAAAATATTTTTATTTCCCTTGATGTCCAAGAAATTGATGCTGGGGACAGTTATTACTTTTTTTTCTATTTTAGATGGGGGGGGTCTTTTTTTTGGTTTTTGTTTACGGGGAAATGGATATTCTTTCTCGCCTACATCTGTAATGATTCTTGGTGTGGGATATTTATGCCGCCACACCGTGGGGGACATTCAAATGACGTTGGCATGAATTTTAAGATCATTACTCCTTGTTGAGGGGAGGAATGGGGACATTGAAACAGGGCCGTGGCGGCGAGGCAGTCTGGGTCATTTGTCATAGAATTATCGGTTCATTTACTGGATTTCAGTCAAGATGCATTAGGATTTAGTTAACAGTTAAATAGTTTTTTTGTAAGCGTTTTTGTTTAGAAATTAAAAATTAAATTTGTGAAGGCAATTTTCTCCATAGGTTTATACAAGTGATAAAAGCGTTAATACAACTGACTTTGGACACCATCATAAAAAGTCTAAAATATTATCTTTAATGTTTTATTGAAATCATTTTATGGGGTTACTTGAAGACAAATTTTATTCAAAAATAAAGACAGCTATTATTTTCTACTTGAACTGTAGTGTATTTTGACAACTTTAAGATTTGCAAAAATATATAAATTTTAAAGTTACTATAAAAACACTTCGGCAACCTAAAATAAAATTTGAAATAAAAAACGGAATTTAAAGACTTCAATCATTCAGTATAATATTTAAATGCATTCTTCCATTTCTTGCCAATGCATTTTTTTCAAGCAGCCAAAGAGTAGTTTAATGTTGTAACATTTTTACTAGCGTTTTTCTTTTACGAGAAATATAAAGCGAACACATTCTTATGTACACACAAATCCCTAACCTAAACCAAACACACACAATCTTCTTTTCTTCTTCGGCAAAAATCCTCAACCCAACACGCAAATAGAAAGCCAGGATCATAAGAAACAACGAACAACTTCAACAGGCGAGTTCGCAGCAAACGGTCACTCCCAACACGTTACATGCCACCAAGAGAAGATCTAAGCTTTCCTCCAAAGGTTTTTACTACGCGTAGAAATTCCCAAAAGGATAGACGAAGAAGAAAAAAAATGGCCTTCAGAGTCCGCCGAGAATAGCCACTACCATAGAAAGAGAGAAAAAGATAGAAAAAATATATAAAAAGACTCTGGGAAAAAAATGGTCTATATATAAGTTTAGGCCAGTAGTAGACGAAAAAAAGACAGCGAGAAAAAAAAATGGAAGCAGACTATCTGTAGGTCAAGGCCGAGGTCAAGCTCGGGAAAAAAGAGGTCAAGAAAAGGAAGGTCAATGGCACCAAGAGGAAAACGAAAGTGGAATAGAAGGATGGACAGAGAATAGGAAGAATGATAGAGACATGATGTCTCTTGTTGTCCAGTGGGAGGTAGTGTTGGTGGTCACTTTAGATGTCGGACAGACAAGTCTAGTACAATGGGGATATAGAGTGGGGTTGTTTATCCTAAAAGAGGTACAGAAACAAAAGGAAAAATACTTTTATATTTTTATTTCACTTGTGTCTATATTTTAGTACTAGGGTATATAAGGAATATCCGACCTACTTGTCCAGATTGGTGCAACAAATGTTTGTTTTAAATATCGTTTTTAACCATTTCTTTAATTGAAAGGGGTTTTTTTATTAAAAAAAATCAAACCGATCACCTGACTGTCCGTTTTTCCAGCTACATATATAATTTTAATATATTTATAAATTTTAAAATTTTACTAAATTTTTAAAATGTAAGGCATAGAGCAGTTATTTGTAATCACCTCCTACAAAAATTAAATTCAAAACAATTAAAAGAAATAAAATCTTTAATTAAAAAAATCTTTAATTTAAGTTAAAATATTAAAACTTTATTCATGTAGTAAAAACAAGATTACACTTCAACCAAATTGCGCACCCTCAAGGTTTTGTTAATGTTAGAATGTAAATTGTGTGTAGTGTTCTGTTCTAGTGAAAGATGTAGTTATAACCAATTCGCATGATCATCAATACTAACTCACGATAAATCTATGTCATAATAATGATGAAACCACTTCCTATGACTGAGGTACATAGAAAATGGTTTTGATAATAAAAAAGGAAGGGTTGTTATGTTACGATTCTTCCATAAAGTGATATCACAATACAAAACTAAACATTTTTTAGGACGAAAAGTATAAAATATAGAATTATAAATTACACCTGTTCATTATTTGGGTGAAAAAGTAAATAAATAAAAGATTAGCAAATATACTTCATCAAGCTTTGAAGCTATAAACTTCTGATTCACTCTAAACCTTGAGTGATACTTCCTGAGCCCCTAATAAAAGTACCGTAAAAACTCAGCGTCCGGGAAGTTAGTGTACTTTTTTCCACAATCCTTCTGCGACAACGCGTTAAATTTTAAAAGTCTCTCCAAGAAAAAGCTACCCAATCTGCCAAACTTTTCTCCCCAGTAATGTGATACCCAAGTTAAGAGTTCCACCATTTTCAGCAAAATGTTCGTATACTCTTTATCCAGAGTGATCACGGTAAGTAAATTCCAGCTTTAAGGTCCCCAAGGCTTCCTCTAGTTCGTTACCTTTTTTTTCCTCTTTTTAAAAGCATACTATTTATTTGTTTATTTTTTTAGATCTGGCTCTGTGTGTGTGCCGGAAATGCAATTTCTAGGATTGAAAAGTTTAAAATTTGTCTTTCTCTACCTCTCCCTTAGCAATCAAGCTAGCCGAATGCATTCGTCAAAGAAAGAGATTTCTTTCTTACTTTTTTATTACGTTTTCTTCTCTTTTTTTGCACTTATTCGCTGCTGCACGTCCATACCATGTCGATCAATTAGGATGACACTGTTGCAATTCGGCTTTTTTTCGAAATAGAGTTTTAAACTAAGAGTTAATGTTAAATGTAAATTATTTAGTTTGTTTTTAAGTTTCACTTTCACATGGGTTGTTGCGCGTGTATGATTTTAGGTTAGAAAAAAAGCTTGATGTACGCCAAAGCAGTATTGAACTTGTAGATGAAATAAGATAATGAAAATTTTCGCAAAGTTTTTTTCGGCCGTCTATTTTAGTTGATAGGAGCAGCAAAGTTATTAAAAAATTATTAGTCTGCAAATACTGTTAGTGTTTTTTTTTAAATCTAACAGTATATATTATAATACTGATTTCTAACTGAACATTGCAAAATCAGTTAGTATTTTGTTTTCATATTTACATTCCCTTTCTCCATCCTTTTAATGATTATTAAAATAATTAATTCCAATATATTGGTTCCAATAAAGGATTCATTAACATACTTAATTCCAATATATTGGTACCAATAAAGGATTCATTAAAATAATTAATTCCAATATATTGGTTCCAATAAAGGATTCATTAAAATAATTAATTCCAATATATTGGTTCCAATAAAGGATTCATTAAAATAATTAATTCCAATATATTGGTTCCAATAGAGGATTCATTAAAATAATTAATTCCAATATATTGGTTCCAATAAAGGATTCATTAAAATAATTAATTCCAATATATTGGTTCCAAAAAGGATTCATTAAAAAATTGTGGTTGTTGCATAAAAAGGATATGAACTACAAATAATTAAATTATTCTATCTCCTTAATTTTCAAATTTATTTTAATCTTGCTCTATGTCGATAGTAAATAGAGAGTCAGTACAGTCTAACTTTCTGTCCTTATAATAAAAAAAAGACCGCAAACCAAACTAAAACATTTTTTACTCAATATAAATTTTGTTCGGTTTTGTCAAACGGACACAGTGGTGTAGAAAAGCAAAGGGGAGCTTAAAAACTAAAACAATATTAGTAAAAGGCGCTTTTGATAGTGAAGAACCCTGAAGGTTGGTAATTTCATCGGATTGATTTTTATTTTATTTTTCTATTCGCTTTTTCACTTTCTCTCTTGATCTGAGAGAGAGAAAAAAGGACTTCTGTGTTTATTTCGTGAAATTCGATTGGATTTGGAGTCACATTTAATTTTATGGCTTTTCCAGAATTTTAAACTGACTTTTTCCTCTTTTAGCAGAAAAGAATCATCATTGGTAAGATTACTTTTAGGAATGTGGTGAACCTGTGAAAAATAATTTTTAGAAATTTAACAATATCAGATTACATTTCTTAATAGGTATTCCAAACTAATTTTATGATGGCCACTTTGAATGTTGTTTGAAGATATGCATGCATACATCTGATTTCGTGTGTAAAGAAGATTTTGATTTTATTTCCTATATAGAAAATATTCATTTTCGTTATTGTTGTTGTTTGTATGGTTTTATTAAAATATTGTAAATAGGTCAAAATATTTTTTATTTGAAAAAAATTCAATACACAACAAGAAGACATTTTACAAATCTTAATATATAATAAATTTAATTAGTTAAACTAATTCATAGTATTTCGGTTTGGGTCTATGGTTTAAATATCATGTTTCTTCTAAGCTGATTTTTAATTAAAAATTCTCAGTAAAAACATTTTAATTTAAGATATTTTAAATCGACAATCATTCTTAACGATGGAAAATAAAAACACAAATACTTTAATAAATGCAATAGAATGAACGAAATGAATTTCACATAAAATTGTGATATTTTTTAATCAAATAATATTCCTGTACGTTTTAATTACTTGGTTTATTAATTTATTTTCTATAAAAAGGTTTAATAAAACAATACCTTTGTATTTTAAAATTAGTCTATCGAAGAAAAGCCTTTTTTTTTTTTTTTTTTTTTTTTGTCTCCATCTATATGAAATCAAAAACCTCACTCAAACATAATTAGAATATGCCATTAAAGCTTTTTTAATTCCAAAGCACAAGAAATATAAAGCCTAACAAAAACTAAATTAAAATCTGATCTTAAAACCAATTTTAATTCCAAACCAAGCAACATCCAAAAGTAGTTTATTTTATTATCCCTCCCGTACGACATTTTTATTCTATTTCACCCCCGCTCTCTTCTCTCATACATATTTTTTCTTCTTTGTTATTTTCTTAAGTCTGGCAAGCCCAGAATCGCAATTTCTGGCCGATGACTGGAGGTTGAAACAAACAATGAAGGAGATAACTAGATGTAATTCTGAAAGCAATTTTCGGGAATCGCTCTTGTCTTCAATTTCTTGGAGGTTGATGTGTTGCGCTAAGTCAACAGCGGAGGGGGCTGTCTATATATGAGGCGATTGGTAAAGGTGCTTCAAGTTTGGAAGTTGTATGTATTAAAGGTAGTTTGTGTTGTATTTGAATGGACAATTTTTAAATACGAGTGGTGTTGAGCTAAGTTGCACGCTTTCAGCTGTCAATTTCTATTTTGCTATTGATAAAGGTGTTTCAAGATTTAGGAATAGGGTACTTGACTGCATCGCCAAAATACCTTCCAATATTATTTAAATTATAGTTGAAAGTCAAAAATAACAAATGCATATAAATTTTTGCGAAATAAATCTTTAAATCATTAAAAAATCATTTTAAAAAGGCATTTTTTTCACGTGATCATCTCGTGATCACAAACACAACGGTTTGGCTGACGTCACTAGTAACTATAAACAAACCGGCGTGATGTTTTTTGTTTTCTGATTAAACTTGATTTAATCTTATTTACTCTTGAAATAATAAATATTGAGATAATGTAAGGCTTTTACAGAAGCAGATATTTCAAATTTGCCTAAAATCGATTCCAATGTGGTGTTTCAAAGTTTGTTTATAGTCACTAGTGACATCACAAATACCACGTGCCAGCCAGGAAGCGTTTTCGGGAGTGATTTTCGTCCTAATTTTAAAATTCATTTTTCTGCCTTTTTATGGGTATTTGAAAAAAAAGAAAAAATACGGGTCTAATATTTTTGGCATAAGAATATTTTAAGCCAATAAAAAAAAATTAGTCAAGTACCCTATTGTAAATGTTGAAGGTAGTTTGTGTTGTATTTGGATTTATAATTTTTAAATTATGAGTGTAGTTGAGTTGAGTTGAACGCTTTTGGCTGTCTATTTCTAGAGTCTGCATCACAGCCAACGCCTCATATCTTAGTGATGAAGTAAATACCTGAGATTTAATAGAATTTTGATCACTTTTACTTAAAGGTGTATTCATTTATTTTAAAGGTTTATTCATTTTATACATTAAATCAAATTTACATATAATAGCATTGCTATATCCAACATAACTTTTAAAAAATAATGCGTGCTTTTATTTATTCCAAAAATGACCGCGCTTTAACTAAAAATCTCTCTACGAAATAAACACGTTAAATTTTATTTACAGATAACTACTGAGTAGTTAAAAAATAAAGTTAGTGCTACATTCAGATAATGTAATTTTAAGTAACCCACTCTTCTGTATGCAATGACTTAACAAATAACCTTACTAATCTGCACTTCGTTTCGAAAACTTCAAAAGTAAAACATTCAAAAAGTATCTTAAGTAACCAATTATTTAAATAAAAAGCCCTTATTGCACTATTTCTTATATTCCAAAACATAAATCCGAATTCAATCTATCCTTAAAATGAGACCCCAACTACTTTTCTAACCGATCCCCGGTGTAACCTTTTAAGAAAACCCGTGCTTCTGCCACTTAGTAGTGGTCGGTCTACGTGTCAGTTGTAACAATGACAACACGTATATATATCCTTCCTTCCTCCAGCTATCACACATTGCGTTAACAGAGGGGTGCGTCAATTCTAAGCCCCCCCCCCCCCCCCTCATAATTTTAGCGCTTCTCTTCTGTGTCTGTACGTCTGTCCCCTCTGCTTTCAGGCCGAAACGATTTCGAGTGTTCGTTGCTTTTAAGTATTTTGATGGCATGGCTCTCTCTTTTTTTTGTGTTTTTTTTCTCCAGAGATATAACGCAAGGATTGTAAAAGGGATGTCCAAATGGGTGTGGGAGGGTTTCTTCGTTTTTGTTTTTTTAAATTGAAGGTTTTTTTTTGTTCTTTTGTTAATGGAAAAGTTGTGATATTGTTAGGAAGTTGTTGTGGTTTGGGGTTAGAGATTTTTTTAAAATTTGGTTTAAGTTAAGAATTAATAATAAGTGTAATTAATAAGAAAACTTAAGCTTTTAGTAATGTTCTAAATTGCAATTTATTGCAACAAAAGATGTTGTTGAAAGCTGGATGTTAATCAATGCGATAGCTATATCTACTAAAGAACGCCATTCTCTGATGCAATGCAAGATATGCAGGTAATGTTTACCATTGATGGCAAGCATCCCGTACTTTGTAAATTGACTAGTTAGTTTATGAATCATCAGGAGGAAATCGATGTCTTTTAAATCATTTTGAATAATAGGACACTAAAATAAAAGATTTCTATATACATACATTACACTAAATAACACTTATAAGACAAACTACATGCATGACGTCGAAAAAAAATTGTCAGTTATTATCTGTGTTTTATGTAAAGTTTGAATTCATATTTTTACGGTTGAGAATTCACATTTATTTCAATCCTATGAATTCTTGTAATATATTCTTACTTAGGAAGAATTCGAATAGCAACTGAAATAAATTATTAAAGAAATATACAATTTAATAAAGCAACTGTAGTCATTCAATTTTTATCCATTATTCGAAAACAAGACGAATGCCGGCCTGAAGATAAAAATCCAATTTAAATTGTTATATGATAAAAGAACGAAACAATTTCCTTTCTATCCTTAATCTTAATATATTTTTTACATAAATAACGCAAAAAAGGGCGGTAATACTCTGCCTTATCTCCTCAGGAATCGGAACACAAAATTGAATGAAAAAAGTAACAAAAAAGAACTGGGAATCTCTTTTCCATGGAGCTGCATTTGGTGGAATTAATTTTATCTCTTCTAGAAAAGGAACTGCATGTATTAGATATTTCCAAGAAATATATATTGAGTCATGCATGTCCTTTAGACATATTGGCTCAACTTTTAGCAAGAGGTGCAGCAATAAAATAAAAATGGCCTCCAATAGGAAACGAAAGTCGGGAAAGAAAGGCAAGTACAAAGATATTAAAAATCATGTCGCGTCTGCGGAGTGGAGTTGTCTTCTTCCTGCTCGACGGAGGAGTATTTCTTAAGAGGCTCAGTCTAACCAATATTCAAGAAACCCCCGCAGAAAATAAAAGGGGCGCAACAGAAGAAGTACATGTCAACGCCACGTGTAGATCATATTTCCGCTTTGGAAGCTTAGTTTATTATATAGAGGAGCTGTCTCTTCGCACTGCCAGCCGAGATTTCAAATCAAATCAACATTACGCGGAACCCTGTGCCAAGCCCCCTTTCTTTGGCCCGGTTGTGCATTTGATTTTATTCAACACCGAAGGAGGGGGATTTCATTCTTTTTTTTATTTTCATTCCGTGTTATTCTCGGGTATCTGCCTGATAGAACTATCGAACAGCTCGAAAATTTATTCCAGACCTGCATATAATCCTCCATCGACAATGATTTTTTCTCATATTTTTGGGGAAAGAAGATTGAAAGAACACATTTCATCGGGTTGAATTTAATCTCGGATGGTCAAATTGACAATTTTTAAAGTTCGGATGCATATGCTGAGTGAATTTCATTTCCAAAAGCGCCGCATCTCCTATACTGTTAAGTAACAGGTCTTATTTCCAAGATGTAGCAATTCGATTTCGAAAACGAAACGTGTTATTATAATAAGTATTCAAAAGCAGACTTTTACAACAGCTGTCAAACTTTTTAAAAAGATAAGTTTTTAGACTTCTTAAGAAACCTTTTCCCACGTCATCTTTAAATTGATTTCTTTCAATATGTGTTGCACAAGGAACTTCAGAAAAGGATTTCTGTTTATTTAGAATTTCTCTATCATGATATGTTTTTAGAAAATAGTTTTTAAAGGCAATATGTACTATAAAATTATAATTTTGAGATTGCGACAAAATAAAACGCATTAATAAAATAAATCATTATTAAAATTTACCTACTAAATTAATAAATTTAATCTATCATAAGTTTATATTTCATAATATTTTACTATGTATCAGCTTAATTTTCCTGCTTAATTTGAAGTAATGGGTAATACTATCAGATGGACAATATTATCAGAACGTGTAAAACCTCAAGTATTTAAGATATTTCTTGTACACAGTAAAAAAAATCCCAAAATAGAATCAAAATTACTCATATTGGATTGATAGGTGTCTTAGTATAGCAATCTACCAAATTGGAAAGCGTCTCTTTGTGGCACAAAACGGGTCAAAAAGAGTCTTTCTTAAGTTAAGTACAGAATCAATATTAGAGTTTGAGTCTACCCAAAATGGATAGACTTTCAATTTTCCAATTCGGAACTTTATTTCATCCAGATACCTTAGAACCCAATTTCGATCAATTTTGTCTCTATTTTAGATTCTTTTAACCTCGTAAAATTTGACTGGAAGTAAGTGAGATTCAAACCTCTGCACTTCTGTAAAGGTCCGATCTCGAGGCGGACGTCTTAATTTGACGACATCTCTAAATTACGGAAGGGCCAATTCACTTGGAATTCACAGGCACAAATTTGACGCGCAATCTTGGTCGTTTTTCAAAATCAAAATGGGAAATAGTTTCTACTCAAATAAGGTTAAAAAGTTAAAAAGACATTAGTTAAAAGTTCTTTGGAAAAAACATTAAGTAAACATTTCTTCTTTCACTTAAGACAGACGGCAGATGAACAGTAGAACACATATGAATATTAAAACAAGTAAAACTTTCTTTAAAACAAGTAAAAACTTTCTTTAAAACAACACACTAAACCCAACATTTCTTCATCAACCAGAGAGCAGTTCTAGTCGCTTGGGCAAAAATCAGTCAGTTTCTTTTGACACCTCGCACTCCAGTCAACACCCCTGTTTTTCAAAAACGTAGTGTGGTTTGTGCGAAATTGCACTTAGTGTTACCGTAGTTTATTCACCTCTCTTGGTAGGTGCTCCGCATGTGAATAAGCACTACACCTAATGTCACCAAGTTCAGGAGTAATACAGTTCCAAGGCAGTTCAAGTACAGTTCAGAATAATATTTTATACATAACAAATGTGTGATTAAAAAATGAATTCTTAAAACTTCCTGTGAAAAAAATTATTTGAAACATTATTTGTCGATGCATGTACACATTATTTATTATAATCTCATTATTGATTTTTTTGCGTTGAATAATCAACTATTCCTTTTACTACCATAGCAGTGAAATGAATTTTTTTAAAAATAAACTTAAAAAGGAAACTTATGTAGTTTTACATTTATCAACAACCTGAGACATTTCATCGTCTCCATACCACCTCTCCGCTGATACAGAAACTAAGAAACCAGTCTTAAGATATAGATATCCGATAAAGTACAACCTTCGAACATGCATCTTGCATCTTTCACGCAATCACACACCAAAGAAATTCCGCAAAAATGAAGGGAAAATCTCAAATCGAAGATTGCCAAAAAGACCCTTCCCCCTACCCCCTTCATCTTTTGATCCTCCATCCCTCAATTTCGCCGAACCCCATTCCTCCACTACTTCATCAGAGGAATTTTTTGAACCTCGCAGCTGCAAAGTCCACCAATTGAGGAGGCATTGCTTTTCTCCCAGAACCAGCTAAGAATTGACATTTTAGGCCCTTATTTACCATTCTGGCTTCGAGTTTGAATTTAGAGAAGAAGTAAAAATGTGCTTTGGCTTTTTTTTTCAGGGGAGGAGGGGGGGGATCGATGTTGAGTGTAAGGCCGAATACCATGAAGCTGCATTCTAACATTTTAAAGAGGAACAGACTTTCTTCATAACGAAGCAGCATGGTTTGGACTTGGGAAAACCACTGGGGGGATTTTTGAGTTTTAGTCCTTGATATCAGACAGATTTTTGAAAATAACTTAGACATAAGGATTCGAAGAACATGTTCTTAAATTTTTTGCAAGATGTTCCTTTTAAAAAGTATACGAAGACTACAACACAAGAATTTTTAGAATGGAGTTGAATGTACACTATTAGAAAGATTAAATAACTTACGAGTTACAAATTAATGTAAATTGTAGCATAGGTAACTAGTTATTCATGATTAAAAAATTAACTCTGTAAGCTTATTTGTCTTTTTCGATACTCAACTAACTTACGGTTTACATTTTTACCAATTTACATTTTGAGATATTGATTTTGAGAAATAAAATTTTTGGTACACTTTTTTAAATAATAGTTTAAGATTCAATTCCATCGGTTAGGTTAACTGTTTGATTTTGTAAATAAATGCAATTTTAAAAAAAAATCTAGAAACAAATATATTTTTATTCTCAATTAAATAAATGAAGTACAATCCAGATTAATTTCTAAATAAGGAAAAATTTCTATTAATTTAAGCAATTGCATCTCATGTGAAATTCAGATTACGAGACATCTAATTCGAATCAAACTTCCTAAAATATGCGTAAAAGCAACGCTTTAAGTAAGCGTCATCGTAAATATGCCAAATAAGACTATTTTGATTAGAAAATAAGCGGTATTTTATTCAAATTCCTACATTAGCTCGAACAGTTTTCAATCAAACTTCTCACCCACCGGAAATTACGATACCAACGCGAATCTCTAATTATGCAAAGTAATTTCTATGACACCCCACGTCGTTATCTTGTAGCTTTACGCAACGAATGCACAACACAAGATAGACTGCCAAGTAAAACAGCTTAACTTGGTTTCAAAAAGTGAGAGAAAAAAAATGGAAAGAAGAAGTAAAAGAAGCCCAAGATGAAAAAGAAGATGCAAGAAGAACTAAATCCTGAATTCCGGCGTAATTCTTGCCGAAACTGGTTTATTCATAATACTCGTCAGAAAAAGGGAGTTCTAGAAAAAGAAGTAAATGAAAAAAACTCACCTCGAGGGAAACAGATTAAAGTTAGAATAAATATCTCTGGGTCCAACCGTTGCTTTTTAACAGCAGCCAGCGAAGGGAAAGCATGTTGGACCGAGAAAATTGCGTTTTGCAGGATTGTAAATGGAACTCGAAAAGAAGCTGTCAATCTTAGGGTCTCCCGGTCCGGTTTTGCATGGAGTTTCCCCTTGATAGAGATTGTTATCCTTTAAGAAGACGAAGAAATGAAATAAGAAATGAGGAGGGATGGCGTAACAAGGAAATTTATTTTACCAACCATTTCTTGGGGGGAGATTTGGATGTTTTTGCGTTTCTTTCTGTCGCCCCTCTTAAGAATTTGTAAGAAGGATGTGTTGTGGGAATGGGTAGGGGTGTTACTAAAGGATTACCCCATGGAGGAATTCGATTTTGCCGATTTTTGCATTTTCTGATTTTGTGGGATTTGGGTAGACATGTTTGGCACGAAAATTGGTCGAAGGATTATTTATTCTATTAAACAACAGAAAAAATATTTTGCTGGTTGAAAAGAAAAATCCCTTAGAGAAATCTTATGGTATTTTTTTAAACTCAAGTAAGATTAGAAATGTCATTTAATTTTGTAAATATACTTGCTAAAGAAAGTTAACTCAGAGTTTAAAATAAAATTGTATTTACGGTTTATATGTATGAGATAGCTGTAAATTGAGTTTTTGGATATTTATAACTGTAAACAATATTTCCGCGTTATCCACTTTTTGGAAACTAATCCCCAAAATTAACAATTTGCAAAAATAAAGAAGTCTAGGCAAGGTAACCTAAGCAATAGAAGCGCCATCTCTACAATGTAAAAACATTTTCTACATGTATATAAATATATTTTCAACCATTTTTATGATCCTAAAAATATGAACTCCGATACAACTAAATTTAAATGAAAATCTCCAAATGTAGAAAGATTTCATTTTTTTTAAACAAATTCTCAGTTGTTTTAATGGCATTGCTGCTTATAAAAGTTAACTGATAACATTTTTACTCACACTTTACATCATCCTATTTATAGACCTTTCGCAACCTAAGACAAATCCTTTATAACACCACACGTATTTTACATTAGCCGTGGCCTATCCAAACGATGCCCATCCAAATACATTACTTTAAGAAAAATATATGATTTAAAACCCCACACACTGCGTCTCCGTCTTTACCCTAAATGGAGATAAATAAATATAAGACATCCCGGTCACTTTAATGCAAAACTGGGTCCGCAAAATATGGCTTCTATTACCCGGGTAACGCGTTCTTTGTTTGAGAAATGTCCATACCATCGTAGAAAAAGGTCTCATGTCTTAAGTAACAGCACTAGGCATCTGACTTTTTACTACTAAATTGCAGATATTTACCAGTTTATAGCAATAACCTTAAGTGCTAGGGGAAGAATATCAAAACTAATGAATGTTCCTGCCCTAAAAAATGCCCCAACTTGAGGCCTTACTTTTTCTTGGACCAGTTCTGCTTTTTAAGGCGGATGGCCTTAAATTAAATTTATAGATGTTTGAGAAGTTGAATGTTATAATGAAGTGTCTTTTCCATACAGGGGACCGTTGAATTTTCTGAATTATTCAACAGCTTTAGGTAGGTAAATAGAAGGGACTCGTTTTTTTAAAAGTTATTTTACTTGTTTTAAGCTGACGCATTTGTAAATTTATTTGAGTTATTCTAACAGAATTCAGTATAAAGTAACGAATTTACGCAAGAATAGTCGTTTTTTCAAGTATCTGTGTACTTTGAAATGGCTAAATTTGGTTACTTGGAAGGTACATACACACTATAAATGTACTAAAAATGTCTGTGTAATGTAAATTTTATATAAAAGAATATTCCTCTAAATTTTGCCACTTTGACATCAATTGTTCTTTTATATTCAACCATGCGACAATTTGTTAACAATGTTTTGTGTATTTTACTAATCGTTTGAGATATACATGTTACATTATTTTTTTTATCGTGTAGTGGAAAATATTTTAATGTTGTAGATCATGTTATACTTTTTTAATATACGTTAGTGCTATGAAAAAATTAAGAAAGGTATTTATAAAATAAAATAGCATTAAACTTTTTTCATTTTAAATATTCAAAATTAAAAACGCATCGATGATTTTACAAATAGTTCATAAATGCAAATCTGATTAATTATTTTATTTTCTTTTTTTTACACAAAATTTAAGGGAAACTGACAAACACCACCATTTGAAAACATTTTATTAAAATACTAAACACTAAAAGTTTAATATCAACAAATTTAAATTTTTTGGTAATTAGTAAAATTTAAGGTTTCATCAACGTTTAAAAAATATTTACCAAACATTGTAATAAATCTGAAATCAAACTTCTATTCTTTTTCTCCGAAAATGTTCAATCTCACCTCTCTTTTTGCCAGAAGTTTTCTCACCTTTTAAGTTCAGAATTCGCCCACAGACGCATGAACTTTTTTTTTTGTCAGTTGTTACTCTTTTTTACGACCATTTTTTTTTAACCTCTCTCCCTCGCTGCCTCCTGTTGGGACATACCATATGGGTTGAAAAAGGATCCTAGGTAAAGGAAAAAGCAGGAGAAGTGTTGCTATAAAAAATAGGTGACGAGAAAGGAAGAAAAAACTTACACGAGGACTTTTAGCTGATATTTATAAGTGGGGAGTTATGGAGGTTCCCCCCAAAATTGCAACCTTCTTTATGGTCGATGACCCCATAAAATTCCCCGTACATCATATGGGTCGTGTGTCGTACGACAAATTTTGTATGCTGCTGGGGACGTAGGAGGGTGAGGGTATTTTACCTCCCACATCGAGAAAAAAATTTAAGAGGAAAAGTTATAATTTACCTGTCAAGAGAAAAAATTCAAACCGAAAATGATCACATTAAATCTTACCCAAGCAACTAATCAAAATGTCCTTCAATTTGAATACGCAATTTAATCAACTGTTAACTAACACTCATTAAAACTGACGTAATTAGTTAATAATGGTGTAACAAATCTTTAAACTTTTTCGCAGTAAATAGATATTATGATTACTTTAACCCTTATGTAAAAATATTAATTCTACTTGTTTTTAGAATTTATTTTCAAAAACTATTTATTTTTTTGCGTATCATGTGTTATGCTAAATAATGCTGATATTATATCATACTCAATAAGTTATTAATATCTATTTTTTTCATTAAACAAATTTTAATCAGAATTTTATTTTAAATCAAAATGCAAGTTAAAATATATTTTTTAAAATCATAGTTTATATTCTCCGCAGAAACCATATCCCTCCTCCTTACATTTATGAGTCGTGTATCGTACGACAAATACCACATCGAGAAAAAATTGCATGAGGTAAAGTTATCGGAGGGTAATTATCAGAGGGATGATTGTCAAAGTGAAAAATAAATTTCGAAAATGGCCATATTAAATGTTCCATATCCAAGAAACTAATCCAAACTAGTCCGTCCCAATTTGAATATTCATTTCGATCAACTTTAAAGTACAGTCATTAAAAAATCACGAATTTAGTTAATAAGGGAATTTAAAATAGAAAAAAAAATCCTCAAAAATAAATATTATGATTACTTTGAATTTTATGTAAAAATATTGGTGCAACATATTTTAGAAGTCATTTTTTCGTATATATTGCGTTGTGTATAATTTTTTCATATAATAGGACAAATTTTGCATGCTGCAAGTACGTAAGAGGGTGAGGGTATTTTACCTCCCACAACGAGAAAAAATTTAAGGGGACTCAGTAAAACATCAACTTTTTTTTTATTTATAGCTTTTTGATTAAAATTTCCTTGGTTTATTATGTGAAATAACACATAAAAATAATGTATTAAAAAAAACTTCGAATATTTGTTGTGTTTTTTTTAATTTAATTTTTTTCTTAAAAAATTACATTTTTAAAAATGCTAAAACTTTTTTAAATACCAATATTTTAACACCAACTTTTTCCCCCCAGATACTTTAAACTATGATACATAAAAACTAGCTTCCAAATTTGATGCATCACCTGTATTTTTTGTATAAAATAATTGTTTGAAAAAGTGAACTGAAAATTTTCTAAAAATGAAGAGGTTCTCACGTTAACATTAAAAAATAACTATAACTCAAAAAATTAATTGGAAAGCTAGTTTTTAATAAACACGTATTTTAAAATGCTCACAAAAAAGTAAATTACTGAAAAAATAATTGAAAAAGTTTTAGCGTTTTGAAAAACTAGAAAACTGAACACTGAGAAAAATGCATTTAAAGTTTGAACTTCCGTAAATACAAACTATAAAATTATATACAGCCATATAACTTAAATATAATTTTCATACATCTATTTAAAAATTAAATTATTACAAATTTAACTGTATTGCTTAAAAGAAAATATTAAACTTTATTAAAATAGCAAACGCTATTACGTATTTTTTTTATATAAATTTCATTTAATATTGGACAATTGATTCAGCATTCTTGCCATATTGACATTATTTTAAATAAAATGAAGAATGAATCTGTATGAATAGAAATAAGTTAATAATTAGATAAAACATCGAATAATTATCTCGAAATCGTAAAAAAGCTGAATAATCTTCTGAAATAATCTATGAACACGTTTGTTGGGTAATTTAATCATTTCCGGCTGACTGTTTATAGCCTCCTTAAAAATGTTTGTTGAAATAAAAATAAAACATTCAAATGAAATGTTTTGTGAGGTCATAGACAAGTGTAAGCAGACTGTCAAAGAAAATATGGCTAAACTTGATGACTTCATTTTTGTTTTCAGTACTACCATCCCACATAAAAATGCAAATAACTTCTTAAAAAATCAGTTATACATTGGAAATTTTGCAAACAAGTTTAGGAGATTTCAAAAATTAATTTTAGCCGATTAAAAAAATCGCACATTTTGCTATTTTTGTGGCACAGAGGAAAAATTATTATTTACCTGTCAACGTAAAATATAAAACCCAAGATTAACCACATCAACACTGAAAAAAATGATTCCTCAAATTCTACCAAATTTGTTTGGTAACTGATATTTTGTATCGGTTACCAAACTTTATTTACCAATACAAGATAATTTTACTACATAAAACCAAATGTATTTGGTGAAAACGTTTACAGCGTTTGATTAATTGTTCCAAAAAAACATTAATCGTTACCAAATTATTTTGTAACAACTACCAAATTATTTGGTAAAAGATCTTTTAGTTCCATTTACAAAACCAACCAACTAATCCAAATGTCCGTCAGTTTGAATTTTCAATTCAATCAATTTTTAAGTAACTGTCATTTAAAATGACGAATTTAGGATAAGGAGGGAGGGGGGGTTAATAAGGAAGTTTAAAATATTAAAAAATGTCCTCATAAATACATATTATGATTTTTTTAACCTTTATGTAAAAATCATGATGCTACATATTTTAGAATTCTGAGTTAATTTTCTGAGAAGTCACTTTTTCGTATAAAGGCGTTTTGTATAATGTTTTCATAAGAAAGAACAAATTTCGAATGCAACTTGGGAGGTAGGAAGGTGAGGGTATTTTACCGCACATCGAGATAAAACCTTAAGACTAAAAACGATCATTTACCTGTCAAACTAAAAGATAAAGCCCAAGAATAACCACATTAAATATTCAATGCCCAAGCAATTAATACGCTATTTAAGGAAAATAAATTTTCACTATAGTTTACAACACTCGATGTAAATTATTTAAATTATAGACTGCTTTATTAAAGTTATATTTTAGGTTTTCATGTCTTTCAAGTCACTTACCTGATTTTGTTTTATTGCAGTAGATATACCATGTCTTAAAACTGCGAACTTAAAAAAGCTTTTCAAATCTGTCAAAACGCAGAATACTGAATGAAAGTATGTTATTTCAAAACTTCTTACTTTTGAAATTTAATATTTACAGCAAGGATATTTCCAAATTGTATTTTAAAATGTATTTTTTCAACAACAAAAAATACTGCTTAAGAAAATTGGAATTTAGAAACCAATTTTTTTTCAGAACTCTTGTGAAGAAAAATCAAAACATTATTTAATCAAGACATATTTTATGTTTTTGAATATTCTATCATTATCTCTTACATTTCTTTTGCAGATAATCTAATGCATGAAATTTGGTTTATTAACACTCAAAAGTGCTCAAAGGCAGTCGGATGGGAGTTTGGGTAAAATATGTTGATTTTCCGTTTTTCTTTTATTTTTAATCTGAATATCTATAGCTTTAATATAAGACCAAGATTATCGATATCTGTTTAGTGGTTTTCTTTTTATAAGCATATTTCAGAAACTCTGTGTATCAGTTCTAACCTATTCTTTACTTTTCTTTTGAGTTTCATGAAATATAAGGTTTTTCAACAGTTAGGAGCATTTTTATCAGGAACTATAAAATATATCAACATGTTTTGTTTTATTATTCCTTCTACATTAATAGCGTTTTGCTTTAAACTGAGGAATTTTAAATATCTCTGCTCAAAGAAAAATTATATAACTTTAAATCGGATTTTTTTTAAATACATATTTTAAAAAAATCACTGTAAAAGTATTTTTTATACTGTGAAATATCCTCAGTTTAAATAAAAGAGCTATATGTAGGGAAAAAACTATAAAAAAATTATAATGATATCTCATATAGTTCTTGAGAAAAATGTTCCTAAATTTAGTAAAATTAACATGGGCGAGATAGAACCATCCAACTCCCCTTAAATCGTTTTCATATATATTATGAACTATCATTTTTCTACGGTTCATGTTGAACATGCAAAATTTCAAGCATGTATATTTAGAATTAACTAAGTAAAAATAAAATGTTTTACACAGATTGAATTTTCCATGATCCTCAATATCTACGTATAAACTCCATATAGTAATTTGATTTTCCTATAGACCAGTGGTAGCGCCCTCTATTGATGACTGAGCGAAACTAACAGGACAACAAAATCTGAGCCAGATACATTTAATGAAAAAAATAACATCATTTTTCTAGGAATTTTCCTTACAAAATATATTTATTTCATATAAAACTGCAAACATTATACCTGAAAAAAATGGTATATATTTCAAATTAATTTATATAACTGAAAGTAAAGTCTCTGTAACATCCTTTAACGGATTTACTAAAATAGTGCATTAATAACACTGAGAGAAAAAAAATTAATGAAAAGTATAAAATTAAGGTTGAATACAAATATTTTATGATTCAATTTTTTTTAAGATATTGCGCTGTTGACTGAATGTTAACTAAATAATATTCATTTTCAGTTTTCAGCAAACTTTAAATAATAAAACAAATTGATGTTTAAACCATTTCGACACTTTAAAAGAGGTATTTTATTTCAAATTTAGACAATTTTAATTAATATACAAATTAAAATATTATTTTATTCTATTCAGACTGGACAAAAATATTTCGCAATATTAGCAAAAAATACTCATTAAACCTGTAAAGCAAAGTTTAGTTTGATTGAATTAACTTCGCACTAGATCGATGAGTGAGTTAATCCTTACAACTAAATATCCATTCAATCTAATATTTTTAAATAAGAAACTACCTTAATAAAAAATATATAATCGAGAAACCCGGAACTTAAACTTCCCTTCCGGAAAAGCTACAAGTTCCTATGTGTCCCACCGTAGAAAAATCTTACATCACCTGTATATAAGGAAGTAAATCTTGAAGAAAAAAGCTGGCCCTGAAGTTCGACCTTGAAGATGGTTCGGGGAGAGGGGAGGTGCGTTGCCATTCAATGCGTTCTTTTCTTACTGAAAAAGGTGCAAAGAAGGAACTTATTTTTTATGGCACGAGGAGAAAAAAGTGCTATAAGAAGGTTTGGTGGTGTAAAAAGTCTTATGTCTTGGCTTCCGGTAATTCTTTAGAGGTTCTATGACCTCTGATCTTGAAATGGTTGCAATTTTTGATAGCTATACGTATGTTATCTCATACTAGATTTCAGCTGTTCTTTTTAATTGAAATATTCAAGTAAAATTTAAATTAGTTTAATAAATATGTAACACGGTTAAAATGGTAAAAATAATAAACTATTTTGAGAAAATATACTTTCAAAGATAAGTACATATATATTTGATACAAGCTACAATACTAACGTTATAATATCTTGAAGAGTTTGAACTGCTGATTATATTATAAACTAGAAAAAAATTGTCCAATAAATATCTCCAATCGCGCATTACTTTTTTTCAAACAAGTTTCTAAAAATAGTAGAATTAAATTCTGTTAAGCATTGTTAATTAAATGTTTAACATTGTTAATTAAAAAAATATTAGGATACCTTTGTTACCTACCAAATTACGACTTACGACCTTTTGACTTGAGATGGTCATATGCAATAGTTAAAATATATTCGCATAGATAATATTAATTTTGCTTCTTGGAATATTATTGAAACTATAAGTTAAGGGAGAAACTAAATATTTTTCCGGATTTCAACTTTAAGATTTTGTGTACTCAGAAGAAATTAAGTCTATGCCAAACGCTATTTAACATGCATTGCTAATTCGCATTACCAGTTTCAAAACATACTGATGCTTAAAAATCTACTAAAAAGCCGACTTCTATTCAACACACTATTTCCGATTCCCGAACCTGTGTATCGAAAACACTTTCAATCACAAAGAAGCAAAGTAAACAGCATAAACAAAAGAAGAAAGACAAGCCGAAGAGAGGGAGAAGTATATAATACATATACAAAAGTATATTTTCAAAGAGCGAGATCTTCAAAGTGCTGTCCCATTTACTCTGGAGACCGAAAAAAAAAGGCATGGGAAAACGATTATAAATGAAAAGGATGTTGCCATTTTTATCGTTTAGTGCTTTGTCTTGAAGGCCCCTTGAGACGCCGAAGAGGAGTGAGAATGAATATGATATAAATGAACCCAGGTGGGCGAGTCCATTGAAAAGGTATAAATGTTTAGATGAAATGCATTTAAACAAGGAATTGCTTTTTTTGAATACCTTACCAGTTAAAAATGGTTTCATACAAAAACTTTTTTTGACGCAATATGTTTTTCAGATAATTTACAAATGTTAGTAATTTTGGTTTTGAGATAATTTCAAGGCTTTGGGCAAATGTATATAAGTCGTCAAAAAGCAAAAGGGTGTAATTGCTTGGCGACAATACCACAAGCAATAACGTGCAAATTGTAGATAATTAAAGTTCAAAAGTCAATCGGATAGTCGATAAAATGGGTTTTGTTTTGTTAATGGGTATAAAGAAATGAAGACTTCAAAAAATGGTTTCATACAAAAACTTTTTTTGACGCAATATGTTTTTCAGATAATTTACAAATGTTAGTAATTTTGGTTTTGAGATAATTTCAAGGCTTTGGGCAAATGTATATAAGTCGTCAAAAAGCAAAAGGGTGTAATTGCTTGGCGACAATACCACAAGCAATAACGTGCAAATTGTAGATAATTAAAGTTCAAAAGTCAATCGGATAGTCGATAAAATGGGTTTTGTTTTGTTAATGGGTATGAAGAAATGAAGACTTTTCAACTATTTGAGTTGTTTTCTGAAGTTGTTTTTGAACAAAGCTAAATAGAACACTTTATTTCTCATGTCAAAAGGGACAATAATGATTGTATTTAGTTGCAAAATTTAATTTAGAGCTTAAAACGCTGCATCGTTTCAGATATATGACGAACTTAATCTTCACTTTTTGAAGAATATCTTATTTCTCTACTTATAAGGTTAAATTAATGTTTTTTTTTAATTTTCCTTAAAATAGTTTATTACAAAAAATTTTATATATCTACTAACTTCTAATTATAATTATTATTTAAATTTTGTTTTTCATTTTCCAAAAAAGGAATTTTTAATTATCAATTTAACCCATTCATGACAAATTTGTCAACACCATTAACACCTTAATTTACCCATAACAATGTTAACTTTAATTTTTTGTAATTAGTTTTTCGTGTAACTTAAATTGTCTTAGATAATAACATTGTCCGTGACTATGACTTTTATTTGCCTGATATTTTGTTTACTTAGATAAACTTAGGCAGATTCCCTATAAATGTTCTTGCTTCCCCGTGTGACAAATTTTCTTGCTAACCATCGGTAATTAATTCCGATAAATATTCAATTACTTTGCTCTTAAATTTACAATCATTTACATCCGAAAGAAATTTTCTTTAAATCCTTTCGTCAAATCTATGCAATGTTCCTGTATTAGCCTATTCTGGATAAATGTCATACTTTGCTTGTTGGATAATTAAATAGATTTTTTTTTAAAAATCAGTCAAATATTATACAAATTTCCACGAGAGATGTTATAATTAATCGATTAAAAAATTAAATCAATTCAAAATAAATTGCATTGAAAAGTATTTACAAAAGTTGAAAAACAATTGCATCAACAACTTGAGTCTAATGACCCACTTTTCGATTTTTGAACCAATGGTTCGTTTGTTGCTTGTCGTATTTTTCTTAATGATAAATAATTTTTTTTATTTAGTCAAATAAACACACAAGTTTATCAAAGAAAACGTAATTAATTTATTCAAAAAATTAAACAAATTCAACATAAAATGCTATTAAAAAATATTAAATTAAAGGGTTGAATAGCACGACCAAATTCAATCAACAACCTTATCACCTTTTTAATTTAGTCAAATTTTATAGAACTTTTTTTAAGAAAGCATAATTTTTTGATAAATAAGTTTAATCAAAATAGATAACCATTTAAAAATACAAGTTTTGAATAGCACATCCAAACTTCATCAACAACCTAAAGTCTAATGACCCAGTTTTTGATTTTTCACCCAGTTTCTTTTAATATATTTTTTTGTTTTTGAAAAAAACCGCGAGGCACTCAGAATCGACACAACACCCCAGTCACGCGAACAGCACGCGTCACTCAAAATCTCTTTAAAAAATCTAAAATCCCAAAACCAGAAATAAAAAAACCAACCCCTACAATAGGAAAGACATCGGAGCTAACTAGGGGCAAGTCCCCCCTCCATCTACCTGGTCAGGTGAAGTACAGAATTCGCATTGTGTTCGAAAATCTATTCAATCTATTCCTTCTAGCCACAGTCGCGTGGCAGCGAGCGTGACAAAGGGGTTCTTGAACTTCGAAAAGAAATAAAAAAACTTCTGCAAAAAAGTTGTAGAAAGGTATAAAAATTAGGTGGGTTCGAAGACATAAAAGCAGCCAGCCGACAGGGGGTAATTTTTTCTAACTTATCCTCCCCCTTCTCTTGATTTAACCCGTGGTTCGTTACCCCCACGGGTTGAGGGTTTTCTTTTACCAGTTTTTGTGAAATGTGGGGCAACCGTTAAAGTGTGGAGTGTGCCGGGCTACTTTATGGAGTGCAAGCACCTAAAATAATGTGGTCTGGGGGGTAAAAAGCAAAGATTTTGAATAGCATTCTTCAAGTGAATCCCCCTTTAGGCGTCATAGAGTGCCTTGTAAAATCTTCAGTGGCTTTGGTTCAATGACAGGCTCTTAAAATTGAGATTTGATGATCGTGAGGGTTTAAGTAGTTCGGCATGAATATCGTGAGTGATAGAGACTAAATTAAAAGCGCGTGAAGATATATTGTGAGTATGCTAATTTTTTTGAACTTTATATAAAAAACTCCTTTTTTTTAATCTGATATTTTTTAAATAAAGTATTTGACAGTATTTTATTGAAGTACTTTTTTTGACATAATTAAATGTTCGTATGTTTTTAGAATTTTTTCATTAAATTGGTTTGATTTAAAATCCATTTACTTTCCTTATCAACCGTAAATACCAGAATTTATCACTAATGTTTTCTTAGAAATATTTTTATTCACATAAAAAAAATGTATATTTCATGCTCGTAGATTAACAACGATGCATTATATTGTATAATATATTTTCCCACGAAAAATAACCTGAAATATTCTTTTTTTAATTCAACTTACCGAAAATACACATACTTAATGACAACAACTCAAATCTGAAGAGAAAAATCTATTAAACGTTTCAAAAACTCAAAAAATAATGCGATTGCAATGAAAAATAAACACTCAGGATAAAAAACGATTCGAATGAAATGAAATTTGCCGTCGTTCATCACATCATACAGTTTATACGGAAATGCATCTTAGATATAGCACACACAGAGAATCCTCAAAAAAAATATATCGTTCACCCTGAATTTGCAATTTGACTGGTGGAAAATTTCTTTCCATTTCTTGTTGTTCTTATTTTTCATTATTATTTTCATTCGAATTTTTCGGGCGCCGTTCCTCAGTAACGCCTCTTCCCTGTATACGGGCCGAATCTTCATTTTCCTCAACAAACTGATGAGAAAGAGGTTCCATTTGTTGGCCTTTCATAATAATGGAACTTTTCTCTTCAAGGCAGGGAAAAAATAAAAGGGGTGGGGTTCTGTAAAAAAATAAGGAAAATTGGAATCTTGCTTGAATAAACATTCGGTATGGCTCTAAGACTATAAATAATTCATGGTGATGTTTACGTCAACCAAAAATTTCGTTTTATTTTATTTTATTTTATTTTGATGATTTTTTTGTCAAAGGTTTGCTAGCGGAAATTTCGCATTATCTGAAATGGTTTTGTGAGAGATAGAGAAAAAAAGTTTGTATACAATTCATGAAGGCTAATCTTGTTTAAGGTTTCCACTCTTCCTACTCCATAAACGATTACTTCTAACGTAATTTAAAAATAAAAAAAACGTATCGAAACTTTGTTTGTATACCGTATTTGTCAAACTTTCAGCGAGATCTAATTCCACATTATCTCTTGGGTATTACTGTCTACATGCATCTTGAAGTAAGCCAGAATGAATAATGGGGTTATAGTGGAATAATATTTACCTTGTTATTTTTCTAAGGGTTGAAAAAAAATAGGTACACGCTTACAAAACACTCTTTCAAAATTATAGGTACTTCATACACAGAGTATAACCTCCTGAGACCCAATACCCATTTAAATGGATGTTTTGTTTTTCGTTCCTGTAGCTTACTTAATTTATTTGAAACATTAAGCACTGAAAGGGTTCGATAGAAGAAGGCCTGAAAATTACTTTTTTATCTTTTGACTACATATATCAGTCTTTTAGTTCTATAAAAATGAAATTGTAAGAGGGTCACCACAACTTTGAATTCCTTGCAACAAAACTGTATAAATTTTCCAGGAACCAGTATTAACGGCATTTTGCATTAAAACCAATGTTAGAAGTAACTGTTAATAATAACCAAAACTTATACAGATTGTTTTTACATTCATAGTACCAAAACCAATGTGCAGTTTTAAGTCTCTACACCTTAAATTTTTATGATATTTTAATTTCTAACTATCTGTTTTCCTTTAAGGATTTTCTCTTTTTTTGTTAATTTCATTATATATAAAATCATTAACAATTAAAAACCTGAACTGTCAATTTTATTTCATAAGAAAACCCACAGTTTTTCTTTTATGAGAAATTTTATATGTAATCTCAAACATTATATCTAATATGTAATACAAAAATCCTTACATACTTAAATATAAAAGTAAAGTATAAACTATTTTGTAAATTTATTTTACATTATCTACATAACATATAATTTATTGCACAACCCTATGACTTAAAACTCTTTTAGTATTTTTAAATAAATAACTCAGTATGTGTAATTTTTATTTCATAATTCTTCGTATTTAGACCAGACAACAGTTACATATACTACACAAACCCAACCACACAACAGAAAGAGTTTTTTCGAGGTTTACACGATATCCATTCAGTACAATCTTGGCGTGTAGCCACGGCAACTGGAGATTCGATGTAGTAACAAGCTACTACTACAACAGCATTAGCAGCAGACACACGTTTTCTTCGAGGTTTGATCATTCTTTTCTTGTGGCAAACCACTTGCTGAAATACTCTGCAGACTGAGGTGCTTTCGGACATGGGGTGACATCAAATCATGGAACAACTACATTCCCCTGTTGCGTTCCTATTTTGATGCTGGTTTTCGTACGTTGAGGGAAAAGATTTTTGTTTAAACTTTATACACAAGGGGTTTTTTTGGCTA